>CM057454.1:1255823054-1256423054 GCA_016271365.2 Neoceratodus forsteri
AGCACTGCTTTTGGGGGGTCTTGCACCCCCTACCCAAATCAACTCCAACTCGGAGTTGATTATTTTAAGTGGGGGGCGCAGGGGGACACAGCCCTCACGTGGAGGCTCGGGGCCTCAGGCCCCCAAAGAACCTGATAGATAGTGACCACCGTTATGTTGACCCGCCGTGCGGTGGAAAACATCATGTCGCTGGCAGCGGAGGAAACTGTCGACCAGCAGTCATATCTATTATCTATCTATCTATCTATCTATCTATCTATCTATCTATCTATCTATCTATCTATCTGTCTATCTGCAGAGAATATTTATCTGGTCGATGTATCTATCTATCTTTCTATCTATCTACAGATAGTATCTATTATCTATCTATCTATCTATCTATCTATCTATCTATCTATCTATCTATCTATCTGTCTATCCATCTATAGTATCTATCCATCATCTATCTATCTACAGAAGTATCTATCTCTCTCTCTCTCTATCTGCAGACAGCATCTATCTATCTATCTATCCATCTATCCATCTATCCATCCATCCATCTATCTATCTATCTATTTATAGTATATATCCATCATCTACCTACAGAAGTATCTATCTATCTATCTATCTATCTATCTAATCTATAGACATTGGTCCCTATGCACTACTGGGCATGGGTTATGTGCTAAAAGCACATAACCCACATATGCAGCTCTGCACCTGTGGACAGAGTGGGCACTGTCTGCACACCACTCTGCCAGCCCCCTCCCAGCATGCAGGACTCTGCAGAATGGTGGGGCAGGGTCAAGGACCAGGATGGGCATCCAGTCAGTGGATAACCTATGTGGCAGGGCTCATGTTGGCAGTGCATCCCGTGGATGTCTGATGGCTGGCCGCAGTGGAGGTGAAAGGAGCAAGCTGCTGGCCCCCATGATGCGGCACTGGGGCGGTGCACAGGGATGGGGTTGAGGATTTTGGTAGTGTGGGTGCTCTGCCCACCATATGCCTGGAAGGTTCAGTGGCGGGGTGGGCTGGTAGTGCTGTTCGAAGGGGCAGCATTTCTGGGCCAGTGATGTTGTGTGGGGTGTGTGCTGGGTAGGGTGGCACTGGGCGGGAGTGTGGGGTATGGCTGCTGCGGTCCCAGTGTATGAGTGGGTTAACAGCCCAGTCCAGTAGAAGACCCGATGTGTGTGCGGGATGTGTAGGGGCTTATGGCAGGGTTCTCCCTGGAGTACCCTGTGCCTTCTTCACACCTCCACAGCCAGCAATACACACGTTTTTGCATGGCGGATAGTGCTGACATGCCCTTGCCCTCCCCCAGCACAGTGTGTTATGTGGACCAGGTGCATTGGAACTGCGTGCCCCCATTAGTGCATCCTGCACAGGAGGTGCATTAAGTGCGGAGTGACTATGCACCCTAGAGATTAGGTGCATAGCCACTCTGCCCACTGGTGTATAGGGGCCAATATCTAGCTAGCTAGCTAACAAGCTATCTACAGATAGTATCTATCTGGTCTGTCTGTCTGTCTGTCTGTCTGTCTGTCTGTCTCTCTGTCTGTCTATCTATCTATCTATCTATCTATCCATCCATCCATCCATCTACAGAATGTAGCTGTCTATCTATCTGTCTGTCTGCCTGCCTATCTAGCTGCCTGTGTATCCATCTTCAGACAGTATCTGTCTGTCTGTCTGTCTGTCTGTCTATCTACAGACAGTATCTATCTATCTATCTATCCATCTATCAGTCTGTCTGTCTGTCTATCCATCTATCTATCTATTCATCTATCTATCTGCAGACAGTAGCTATCTATCTATCTATTTACAGACAATAGCTATCTATCTATCTATATATCTATCTATCTGTCTATTTACAGACAGTATATGTCTCTCTGTCTGTCTGTCTATGTACCTACCTACCTATCTGTCTATTTGTCTATCTACAGACAGTATCAATTATCTGTCAACAGCCAGTATCTATTATCTATCTATCTAGCTAACTATATTCTTTCTATCTATCGATCTATCGGTCTGCCTGTCTGTCTGTCTGTCTACCTATCTATCTATCTGCAGATAGTACCTATCTGTTGGTATACATTCCCTACCATGATATTTCTACAGCAAGCGACAACAGCGACAATTCGCTGTAGTGTCAGCACTGGACCCCGGTACTGCTTTTGGGGAATCTTGCACCCCCTATCTGAATCATCTCCGACTTGGAGTTGATTATTTTAAGTGATGGGTGTGGGGAACAGCCACACCATTGGGGGTCTCAGGGTGCAAAAGCCCCTGAAGAACACACAGTAGATAGTGACTGCCATTATGCCGACCGCAAATGTAGTCAACTTAATCGTGTCACTGTAACAGCGGTCAACATCAAAACTGTCGACCTTCAGTCATAGATCTCTATCTATCTGTCTATCTGTCTGTCTGTCTGTCTATCTATCTGACAGTATCTAGCTACCTATCTATCTATCTGACATTATCTATCTATCTATGGAAGTACCTATCTATCTATCTATCTATCTATCTATCTATCTATCTATCTATCTATCTACAGACAGTACCTATATATTGGTATACATTCCCTACCTTGACATTTCTACAGTGACTGACACTACAGCAACAACAGAGTTGCTGTAGTGTCAATGTGCTCTAACTTTTCTTTCAGGGTTTGCACCCCTAGTGAATCAACTCCAACTCAGAGCTGACTATTTTAAGTGCGTGTGTGTGTGTGTGTGGGGTGCAGTTGGCTTGGAGGGTTCTGGAGCAAAGGTCCTCTGAAGAACACACAGTAGACAGTGACCACCGTTATGCTGACCACAAATGCAGTCAACATAACGGTGTCCCTGTAACTGTGGTCGACATTGAAACTGTAAACCTCCAGTCATAGATCCCTATCTATCTATCTATCTATCTATCTATCTATCTATCTATCTATCTATCTATCTATCTACAGACAGTATCTATCTATCTATCTATCGACAGCATCCATCTATCTATCTATCTATCTATCTATCTGTCTGTCTATTTACAGACAGTATCTATCTATCTATCTATCTATCTATCTGTCTGTCTGTCTATTTACAGACAGTATCTATCTGTCTATGTATCTATCTGTCTGTCTGTCTGTCTGTCTATTTACAGACAGTATCTATCTATCTATCTATCTATCTATCTATCTATCTATTTACAGACAGTATCTATCTATCTATCTATCTATCTATCTATCTATCTATCTATCTATCTATCTATTTACAGATAGTATATGTCTGTCTGTCTGTCTGTCTACCTACTTAATTGCCTATCTGTGTGTTTGTCTATCTACAGACAGTATCAATTATCTGTCAACAGCCAGTATCTATTATCTATCTATCTAGCTAACTATATTCTTTCTATCTATCGATCTATCTGTCTGCCTGTCTGTCTACCTGTCTATCTGTCTGTCTGTCTATCTATCTGCAGACAGTACCTATCTATTGGTATACATTCCATACTGTGATATTTCTACAGCAACCGACACTACAGCGACAACAGCACCAGTTTGCTGTAGTGTCAGCACTGAACCACGGTACTGCTTTCGGGGAATCTTGCACCCCCTACCTGAATCACCTCCGACTTGGAGTTGATTATTTTAAGTGATGGGTGTGGGGCACAGCCACACCATTGGGGGTCTCAGGGTGCAAAGGCCCCTGAAGAACACACAGTAGATAGTGACCGCTGTTATGCCGACCGCAAATGCAGTCGACTTAATCGTGTCACTGTAACAGTGGTCAACATCAAAACTGTCGACCTTCAGTGTTATCTATCTGTCTGTCTGTCTTTCTGTCTATCTATCTATCTATCTATCTGACAGTATCTATCTACCTATCTATCTATCTATCTATCTATCTGACATTATCTGTCTATCTATCTATCTATGGAAGTATCTATCTATCTATCTATCTGCAGATAGTACCTATATATTGGTATACATTCCCTACCTTGACATTTCTACAGTGACCGACACTACAGCGACAACAACACCAGCTCGCTGTAGGGTCAGTGCTAAACCCTGGCACTTCTTTCAGGGGTGTTGCACCCCCTACCTGAATCAACTCCAACTCAGAGTTGACTATTTTAAGTGCACATGTGTGAGGGGGTGCAGTTGGCACAGCCCCCTGCATGGAAGGTTCTGGGGCAAAGGCCTCTGAAGAACACACAGTAGACCGTGACTACCGTTATGCCGACCGCAAATGCAGTCAACATAACTGTGCCCCTGTAATGGCGGTCGACATTGAAACTGTCAACCTCCAGTCATAGATCCCTATCTATCTGTCTGTCTGTCTATCTATCTATCTGTCTGTCTGTCTATCTACAGAAAGTATCCATTATCTGTCTACAGACAGTATCTATCTATCTATCTATCTATCTATCTATCTAGCTAGCTAGCTATATTCTTTCTTTCTATCTATCTATCTACAGACAGTACCTATCTATCGGTATACATTCCCTACTGCAATATTTCTACAGTGAGCGACACTACAGTGACAACAGCACCAGGTCGCTGTAGCGTCAGCACTGGACCCCAGCACTGCTTTTGGGTGGTCTTGCACCCCCTACCCAAATCAACTCCAACTCGGAGTTGATTATTTTAAGTGGGGGGTGCAGGGGACACAGCCCTCACGTGGAGGCTCGGGGCCTCAGGCCCCCAAAGAACCTGATAGATAGTGACCACCGTTATGTTGACCGCAAATGCGGTCGACTTAATCATGTCACTTTAACAGCAGTCGAAACTGTCGACCAGCAGTCATATCTATCTATCTATCTATCTATCTATCTATCTATCTATCTATCTATCTATCTGTCTGCAGAGAATATATATCTAGTCGACGTATCTATCTATCTTTCTATGTATCTACAGATAGTATCTATTATCTATCTATCTATCCATCTATCTGACAATATCTATCTATCATCAATTTCTTTCTATCTATCTATCCATCTATAGTATCTATCCATCATCTATCTACAGAAGTATCTATCTCTCTCTCTGTCTATCTGCAGACAGCATCTATCTATCTATCTATCTATCTATCTATCTATCTATCTATCTATCTGCAGACAGTATCTATCTATCTATCTGCAGACAGTATCTATCTATCTATCTATCTATCTATCTATCTATCTATCTATCTATCTATCTAATCTATAGACAGTGGCCCCTATGCACTACTGGGCATGGGTTATGTGCTAAAAGCACATAACCCACATATGCAGCTCTGCACCTGTGGACAGGTGGGCACTGTCTGGCCACCACCTGTCTGCAGCCCCCCTCCCAGCATGCAGGACTCTGCAGAATGGTGGGGGGCAGGGTCAGGGACCAGGATGGGCATCCAGTCGGTGGATAACCTATGTGGCAGGGCTCATGTTGGCAGTGCACCCCGTGGATGTCTGATGGCTGGCCGCAGTGGAGGTGAAAGGGAGCAAAGCTGCTGGCCCCCCATGATGCGGCACTGGAGCGGTGCACAGGGATGGGGTTGGGGGGATTTTGGTAGTGTGGGGTGCACTGTACCCCACCATATGCCTGGAAGGTTCAGTGGCGGGGGTGGGCTGGTAGTGCTGTTCGAAGGGGCAGCATTTCTGGGCCAGTGATGTTGTGTGGGGTGTGTGCTGGGTAGGGTGGCACTGGGCGTCGAGTGTGGGGTATGGCTGCTGCGGTCCCAGTGTATGAGTGGGTTAACAGCCCAGTCCAGTAGAAGACCCGATGTGTGTGCGGGATGTGTAGGGGCTTATGGCGGGGTTCTCCCTGGAGTACCCTGTGCCTTCACACCTCCACAGCCAGCAATACACGCTTTTGCATGGCGGATAGTGCTGACATGCCTTGCCCTCCCAGCACAGTGTGTTATGTGGACCAGGTGCATTGGAACTGTGTGCCCCCATTAGTGCATCCTGCACAGGAGGTGCATTAAGTGCAGAGTGACTATGCACCCTAGATGTTCGGTGCATAGCCACTCTGCCCACTGGTGTATAGGGGCCAATATCTAGCTAGTTAGCTATCAAGCTATCTACAGATAGTATCTGTCTGGTCTGTCTATCTGTCTATCTGTCTGTCTGTCTGTCTGTCTGTCTGTCTGTCTATCTATCTATCTATCTATCTATCTATCTATCCATCTACAGAATGTATCTGTCTGTCTATCTATCTGTCTGTCTGCCTGCCTGCTTGTCTGTCTATCTAGCTGTCTGTGTGTCTATCCATCTTCAGACAGTATCTGTCTGTCTGTCTATCTGTCTATCTATCTATCTATCTATCTATCTATCTATCAGAATGTGTCTGTCTATCTATCTGTCTGTCTGCCTGCCTGCCTGTCTGTGTGTCTATCCATCTTCAGACAGTATCTGTCTGTCTGTCTATCTGTCTGTCTATCTATCTATCTATCGATCTACAGACTGTATCTGTCTATCTATCTGTCTGTCTGCCTCTGTCTGTCTGTCTGTCTGCCTGCCTGTCTATCTATCTGCAGACAGTACATATCTATCCATCTATCTATTTAGCTATCTATCTAATTTAGTTGTCTACAGACAGTATCTATCTGGTCTATCTATCTATCTATCTATCTATCTATCTATCTATCTGTCCATCGACAGTATCTATCTGGTCTATCTATCTGTCTATCTGGTCTATCTGCCTGGCCAGATTTTGAACTTGGCACCATTATTTTTTTTTTCAGATCCAGCTTACTCCCAGGTTCCCTGTGTGCTACTGCTCTCTCCAGCATTTTTTGGCCCACCCTCCCACTTCCACCCTGTGCCTTATTAAATACAGTTCAACACCATCCCTGCTCTCTGCTAATTAGTCCCCAGATGTGAGGAGGCATGTCAGAATGCCGGCAAGCTTGCTGATCCCATCCCTGCTTTTCTAGCCACCCCCATTCTCACTGAAGGTAATCCCACGCTGCTGTTAGTTTGCTCTGGACCCCAAACTGACACTGAATAAGTAATTTTTCTCACCATTTGTCTTTGTAAGCTCAGTCATTTGGATCAGGTTGTGGCTGCATTCACCACGTTTCATTCCTTCCTGGCCGTGGTCTACTATAAGCCCACTTATGCCATTGTACTGTAGTTATTCATCCTGTCACTGATTGGAAAGTCACTATGGCTCTGCACATCTAGGGCTGGTACTCAGCACAGAAACTCTCTCCTTTCTATTAGCTGTAATTCTCCCTTATCACTGCTGCTGTCCCCTTTTGTGCTACTATATCTCTCCTCCTCACCCACTACTTAAGTGAATTATATCTCCTTGTTCTGGTTCCACCTCTCCACCATGCTCCCACTCAGTATCTCTATCCTCCCTCCACTATTTCCCTTGCTATCTCTTCCCTCTCTTCTGCCCCATCTCTCTGGCTAATAAATCTCACACCTTTCTCCCGCTGTCCCCTATACCTCTAGCACCTTTTCCTCACTACCACTGGCCAACAGATGGCAGCACAACCCTTGCCCAATACGCCTCTCGATTCTCCCCCCTGTTTCCTTGCTGGACTAATTCCCCTAAATTCCATCACTGGATCTCTTTTAGTATCCCCCCTCCCCCACCCATCATCCCACCGCAATTGCCTGGCATCCCAGGTAAAGTTTATGTTAACACTGCTGCAACTATTAGCAGGAGATATTGAACCCCATCCTGGTCCTGACTCTTGAAAAACCCTTACAACTTCCCAGCGCCCTCAAGCTACCTCACCTACACACCAGTAGTCTCCTCAATAAAATCTTGCTGCTCCAACCCTTAGCCCTCTCCCTCAAAACTGATGTTTTCATCACTACATAGATTTGGTCAAAACCTCACATCCAAAATGATTGTGTCTCCATCCCCAGCTACTCCTTCATCTGTCAGGACTGGCTTGGCAAGGGATGGGGTGGAGGAGTAGCCATGTATGTAGCCTCTTCCCTCACACTCACCCCTATACTTGCAACATCCAGCCCACAGACAAATGAGTCTCTGCTGGTGAAACTCGCTGTTCCTTGCTCCATACCTGTTTTCATCACTGACTCCTACTGCTGCCCCAGCTTACCTATGTCATCGATCACCGACCTCTTAGCCACCTTACAAATTCATGCAGCTAGTGGCGAACTCCATGTTCTGAGTGATTTCAATGTAAATGGGCTCACTCCTTCTCAATCCAAAATTCTGTAAGACATTGCTGCCCTAAACCTTACTCAGCTGCTCAATGAACCCCCCTGTCTAAGTACAAAATCCCTCAACCACTCTCTGATAGACTGGATCCTCTCTTCCCACCCGCAGTGTATAATAACGAGTGGTATACTCCCTGACTCATTAAGTGACCACCCCCTAATCTATGCAGTTTGGAAAATCCACTGCCCCTAACCCCCACACAAAAACACTGCTGCTATGGTCCTACAACTCCTAAATATTGCTTCCCTCCTAAATGATCTGGCCAGCATAGACTAGTCCTGTATCACCCATGCTCCCCCCATTGACTCTGCTCTTGCTTACTTCAAGTCAAATCTTCTCTCCTCCTGGAAAAAAAAACATGCAGCACTGAGAAGGACCTATGTGCATGGTAACCACCTGCCCTGGGTCTCTGCTGATCTCTTAGCCTGTCTTTGAGCTAGAGACCAAGTGTGGAAGACCCACATGTATTCCAGCCTTTCTACAGACTTCCAGAAATATAGAACGCTTCGAAATGTCTGCACTAATCAAACATGCTAAGGCAGAATACTTTAAGGACACCTCTCCAAGTTCTGAAAGGTGATAAATTCCCTATTCCACCCCCCCATCCCAACCCACCACACCATCATCAAAACTGGCAACAGCACATTATCAGACCCTCACTCTGTAGCAGCAGAGTTTAATTCCTTCTTTACCACCTGAATGTTGTCCCTGTTGTTCTCTCTCCACATGGCTTCTGTTGATCCTGTCCTCCCCATTTTCCTCCAATCTCCCCCTCCTCACATTCGTTTGCCTTCAGCCCCATTATCCCCAACAAAGTCTTCAGTGCTTTTATTACTCTTAATCCCTCAGAGGGCAAGTGCTCCTATAGGCTTAATGCCAAAATGCTCTATTTATCCACCCCTGCCATTGCCTCTTGCCTCTCTTCTAAATCTTTCTTTCTCTCTCAGTACTGTTTCTGTTGAGTGGAAACATGTCACTGTTGTCTCCCTCCCTAAAGGAGGTGACCCCTCCTCCCCCAAAAACTACTGTCCTATTTCTCTGTTCCCCATTCTTACTAAACTGCAGGTATGTATAGTTCTAGTTCAGTTTTCCTCCTTTCTTGACTCAACTTCCTTTTTTCACTCCTTATCAGTCCAGTTTTAGGAGATCCCATTCAACCATCTCCTCACTGTTGAGGATCACTAACTCCATCCAAACAGGCATGGACCAGGGACACATCTCCTCCACCATCTTCATTGACCTAGCAGAGGCTTTCAACACTGTGTCACACCCCTCCTCCTCTCTTATCTTTCCAACACAGAGCTCTCCATTGAGACCACCAGCTGGTTCCACTCCTACCTAGTAAGTAGGTCACAGTCTGTTCAGATTGGTAACCACCACCCCACTCCTCATAACTACTGGTGTGCTCCAAGGCTCTGTCCTTGACCTCCTGCTGTTTTCTGTCTTCCTAAACAACCTACCTTCTGCCTGCCCACATACTTCTATTCACATGTTGGCAGACAACATCATCTTGTATGTGTCTGGCCCCTCCATCACAGATGTGGTGACCAGACTCCAGTGTGACTTCAGTAATATTCAGCTGTGGTTTCATTCAAACCAGCTTCTCTTGCATGCCAAGAAAACAGCCTCTATGACATTCAACACAAGACAGAGATGGTGTACACACTGTGCCAGCTTCTTGGCTAAATTCCCGGTTCCAGTCGCTGCCTGCCTATCGCTCCTCCTCCCTTTCCACCCTTCCCTCTCCCTCTTATTCACTCAGAAACTCTGACCCTGTCACCTTATCTGTCCCTTGTTGGATGTCCTCAGCAGGTCAGGCTGCTTTATATGTTGTCCTGTGCATGAACAAGCAACATCTTGCAGTAGTAGCACAGTGAGAGGTGTGTTAGTGTTGGTGAATGCAGAGCATGCTTTAGTAGGTGCATTCCTCATTCCCCAATTAGCCAGCATGCTAGCACTGATGCAAAAATTATGTAGAGTGCCACCAACTTGAAAGAAATCTGCCGCTGCAATCAGAGACAAGCTCATCATGCAGTGGCAGAGATGACTTGCCTCCCATATGTGCTGTTCCTGGTGAAACATTTCAATAAACATGGTGGTGGCTCCTTCCACCACCACACAATCCCCAAACAATGCCGATATAGGGAGTGCAATCTCCATGTTGGCATGTCCCCCAACCTCCCAAATTGTGTGGCACACTGGGAGCCCACCCCAGTGTGCCGCCGCTCACACAAAGTCGACTGTGTTGGCATGTTCCTCTCCCCCAGCCCCATTATGTGGCACACTGGGAGCCCACCCCAGTGTGCCCAACAAATCATCCCATGATGTCTGATTCTGTTTTTTTTTTTACCTGAAAAAAAAGAAAATGGTCCCTCATTGTCCATGATGCCCCCCTCTCCAACCTGCACCCACCCTCTGCGTATCCCATCTCCCCACCCCCCACCCCCACCCCATTCTTACCTCTGGAGATCCAGCGCTGAAATCTTCAGTGGGCGGGAACACATCAGGACTCTTCAAAGTTGAACTGCAAAATGAAGAAATGCCAGTAAGCTATTTAATGGCATCAATGCGGGGTTTCAACTTAGGTGGTTATCGCAGCAATATTTTTTAATTTTGCTCCAAATTTTCTGCATGGGGTTCTTGGGACCCCACATCATGAACACATGCACTGTCATCTCATTAGTCAGTCCAAAAGGTGATTTTGTGGTCACTGTGCGGAATCACCTTTCAGGACCAATAACAAAACAACAGTGCCACTGTTCATGAGGTGGGGTCCCAAAAAGTCTATGGGCCTGATTCCAAAAGATGTTATGCCTGGTGCAAGGTGATATATGCTGAACCCGATGTTGCAGATCACAACTTACACATGGCATAATGCCAGTTGCAATTCCTAAAGGTGCTTTGTGCCATGCCGTATGCAGGTTGCGTCAAACGTGGGTTACGCCACCCACTATGCCCACAACCCACAGTGGCATGGCTCAAGGGTGGGTTACAGCAGCAACTGTGCCCTATTCCCAAAGGGTGGCTGTTATAACCCACTTACGCTATTCCAAGAACTGCATTGGCGCAGTGGAGTTAGACCATCAGGGAGATGGTCTAAGGGGCATCCATTTGTGCCATTTGATGGATGCCCACTATGCAGCACTGTGGCACACACATTGCTGGACTCCCCATACCCCCCAACACAGACATGCCCCCCCACCCCTGAATGACAGGGACCCCCGGGGTCCGCCACACAGAGTGCCCCCCAAATGCCAGTGCCACCTGGCTAGCCTCCCCAATGCCCCCTGGTGCATGCGGGGGAGTTCTGGTGCAGGGGGCTCTGGGGGACAGCTATCCATGGGCCATAACTTCCGGCACCCAGGTCCATTAAACCATTCCTGTGGTGCTAAACTGTGACTGCCGCAAGTCACAGGATGTAGGTGCCAGGGACCCTGCCTGTCTTGGAATACGGCGCAGGGTCCACGGTACAACTCGCATATGCCAGTGAGTCACACCATGCATCTTGGAATCGGGCCTCATGTTGCAAATTTAGTGAAACAATTCCAAACAATGACTGTTACAAGCATGCACTGCGCAGTTTCCACACACGCTTGTAACTTTGAACATTTTTAATATTTTCACACCAGATTTTTAACATTGCCATTTTTCCACACCTCCTTATGAATAGTACAGCTGTCTTTTTTCACATCCTGCCCAAAACGTGTTTTCGCACATCTGGCGCACAATGGTGTAGTTGCTGTGGAAAATCAACTTTTGGGACAGAGTAACAAAATCACAGTACCTCTGTTCATGAGTGGAGGTCCCAAAATGCCTATGTTCAAAATTTGGTTAAAAAATATCCCCCAAATAATTGCGTTACGGGCATGAGTTGTACAGTTTCTACACACGCTCAAGACTTCACCAATTTTTCATATTTTCACTCCAGATTTTCAACATTGATATTTTTTACACCTCCTCATGAACAGTAGAGCTGTCATTTTTCACATTCTGTCCAAAGTGTGTTTTTGCATCTGTGGCGCCAAATGGTCCAGTCGCTATGCAAAATCACCTTTCAGCTAACAAACTGATAGGGCCACTGTTCATGATGTGGGGTCATAAAAATTCCATGTTGAAAATTTGGAGTGAAAAATCAACAAACGCCTGGGCATTAGGGTTTCCAGCCATAGCGCCCCACCCTGTAGAGACTGACAGGCTTTAGTGGTGTGACTTGGGATTGTTGACAGTAATGCTCTCGCCATTCCACCCCCACCCTGCAGCCAGTGACAGGCATCGAGGTGTGTCTTGGACTGTTTGACCCCAGAGTTCACCCCATTCTTCTATACTGTATCCATCTCAGTGTATTTCCTTATGGAATGGGGTGAGCGTAAGGCCAGAATACCCCAAGTATGCTGGGACACTTGTTTGTGTCTGCTGGGTAGAGTGAGGTGAAATGGAATGAGTGTTATGGCCAACGACCCAAAGGCACACCCCAATGCCTGTCAGTCTCTGCAGGGTGGGGGTGGGGTTAGTGTCAGTTCAACACTTCACTGCAATTCCTATTATGCATCTCTCAAACTCCTGCACTACCAATTCCAATGCCAGCAAGATAAAATTTGGCATTCACAAATGCTGGTTTCTGCAGGTTTCCAAATCTGTAGGACTCCCTCCCATGACACACCTGATTTTCCCTTCCCCTCGGGTTTTCAATTCCCTCATTAAAAAACATTTCCAGCCCCCCCTGCATCCTTTCCTAATCCCCTGTCACATCCGCTCTGGTTGATCATCCTCTTGTCACTTTACATAGATACATACATAGATACATAGACAGTGTCGGCAGATAAGGGCCTATGGCCCACCCAGTCTGCCCATTTAAGTTTGTAAGTTCAGTTTATGTTTTCCAGGGAGTCTGTTGCCCCTTACCCCTGACCTCCAGAATTCCTTTATGTCTATCCCATGCATTCTTAAATCCCGTGATTGTTTCAGCCCCCACCATTTCCTCTGGCAGGGTGTTCCACTTGTCCACCACCCGTTCTGTGAAGAAATTCTTCCTCACGTTTTCTCTGAATCGTCCTCCCTCCAACTTCATCCCATGCCCTCTAGTCCTGGAACATCTTTTTCGCTTAAAAATAGTGCATTCCTGCACCCTGTTCCTCCCTGTAAGATACTTATATGTCTCTATCATATCCCCTCTCTCCCTCCTCTCCTCCAGGGAGTACATGTTCAGTGCCTTCAACCTGTCCTCATAGGACTTGTGATGCAATCCATGCACCATCTTTGTTGCCCTCCTCTGAACCTTCTCTACCCTGTCTATGTCCTTACGTAGGTAAGGTCTCCAGAATTAATTTACTTTAATTTACCCTGCAGTGGTTACAGCTGGTGCTTTCCTGCAGTAGTCCTGTAAATCATGTATAATCTATATCTCAGCAATCTCTGTATTCTTATTTATAAAATGTGTAACTATGATACTGTATATGGATAGGGCTTATTGTAGATTGAAATCGGTGGCTTTCAAAATCTTGTTGTAGGACAGTTCAAAGATCAAAAAAGTTGTACTATCATTGTGATGTCATGTCGATAGTACAACAACTTTTCAGCCCTGTCCTACCTCCTGATTGGCTGTCTCGACTGGCTTTAATGGTGAAAAAAAGTAAAAACATGGTGGCGGGATTAAGCGGTCATGGAGCAATGGATCTTCCCTGGGAATCTTCCTTCTACCGCACAGCTTTGTGTTGCATAAGCAGTTTTTTTATTTAAAAAAACAAGCCGTGCTAATAAAAGAGAGTGAGTGGGTGCGGGGAGAAGCAGCAGTCAGTAGGAGTGCAGTGAAACTGAAACGAGTGGCACTGATAATGGAGATAAGCAGATGCCAATGGAAACGGGAACACCAAATAAAAAGAAGGTAACCAGAATAATACAAAAAGACATAAACCCTAACCATATATTATATAACATAATGGATGGTTAACCATCCACAGCCAAAGCAGTTTTTATATCTCGGGAGTTGATGATATCAGGGAGATCTCTCGAGCTTCGCTCTTGAGGTCTCTATGATGTCATCAACTCCCTCGATGTAAAAACAGCCTAGTTATGGATGGTCACACATCCACTGTTCTATATATTGCAGATCTATTTTTGTTGCTCTATTCTTATTTTGTTTTATAAAATGTGTATTTACAATATTGTAATTCTGCTGTATTTGTTACTCTAGTCTGTATTGAATTTTATGTAACCCTCTCCTCTAATTGCTCACAGCTTCTCTATTGTTCTTATGTTATGTATTCCTAATTGCCAACGCTGCATTCATTATACTTGTCTTAACTCCCCATTCTGTTTCCCCATCCCCTTCCCGAGGATACATCTGAAAACAAGCTTTGCTGCTCAATATGTTCTTCCTTGTAAAAAAAAAAAAAAAAATACTTTAAATAAATCAATTGTTTTACTTAAACATTTGGTAACTGGGAAAGGCACACTGAACTGAGGCTCAATTGCAGGTGTGACCCGATCTATCTGTCTATCTATCTATCTATCTATCTGTCCATCTATTGACAGTATCTAACTACAGACAATATCTATCTCTTTCTCTATCTACAGACAGTATCTATCTATCTGTCTCTCTCTATTTATCTATCTATCTATTGACAGTATCTAACTACAGACAATATCTATATGTCTCTCTATCTATTTACAGACAGTATCTATCTATCTGTATATCTATCTATCTACAGACAGTATCTATCTATTGTGGTAAACTCAGGTACTGGAGGAGAGTGGGGTTCCCCGAGTAAGATAGTCAGGGTACAGCTGCAGCTGATTCGACTGATTGGCTGCAGCTGCACAGACAGGAGAGCTTTAAAAACAGGAAGGAAAAGCCAGCAGGCAGCTGCTGCAGGGGTAGAGGGCTGACAAGCTGCCTGGATGTGCTCCAGATCAGGAGTCCCTTAAGCAACCCTTAGGAGATTGGTCTCCTGAATTAAGCCAAAAGGAAAAATTTATTTTCATTGCGAGTTTTCCGTTTTACTGTTTGTGTTCTCCCAGAAGGTCTAGCCTTCTGGAAAAGGGGATTTCTAGTTAGGGCCGGGGATTGTTTAGACAGCGCTCCCGCCCGGAGCTAGGCCTCTTTATTTCTGTTTTTGTTTCATTTTCCCCAGTGGGGCTTAAAAGGAAAAGGGCAGAAGCCCAAAGTTCTGTGTTGCCAGCCATATTAAAGAAATAAAAATATATCCGGTTGGTTAGATGTTAACAAACTGGTCTTCCTGAGACTCCTTAACCACAGCAAAGCTGAACCTGAATCCCGTGGCGAGGTTGTGCCTTGTCACACTATCTGTCTATCTGTTTATCTATCTACAGACAGTATCTATCTATCTAGCTATCTATCCATCTATGTATCTATCTGTCTATATCTATCTATCTACAGACAATATCTATCTATCTATCTATCTATCTATCTATCTATCTATCTATCTGTCTACGGACAACATCTATCTATCTGTCTACAGACAGTATCTATCTATCTATCTATCTATCTATCTATCTATCTATCTGTCTACGGACAACATCTATCTATCTGTCTACAGACAGTATCTATCTATCTATCTATCTATCTATCTATCTATCTATCTATCTATCTATCTATCTGTCAGGTTGTACCTGAAAATAGGCAGTTATGCCGTCTAGTGTACCTACCTGGTTAATAAAAACTAAATCTATCTATCCATCTATTGAAAGTATCTATGTAACCCAGCCTGTCTGCATGTTTGTAGTGTGATGAGTTTGCTCGGTTCTTTGCTGATAAGGTGGCCGACATCAGGTCGGAGACCCATGCAGTGCACTCTGTGGGAGTTGTTAAAGATCACTGCTTGATCACTATCCCTCCTTTTTCCTGGAGTTCCTTCGACCGGCCGTAAATCGTGGATGTTATGCGGATTGTTCAGGGTATGTGCACTACGCGCTGTAGTTTAGATCCGGGTCCTACATCCCTGATAATGGACTGTGGTGTTATTATCTGCCCGGTTCTGGTGCAGGTAGTCTGGTGCTCCCTTGACTCTGGTGAGTACCCCCTGCTCCTTGCAGGAGGCAGTGGTGACACCTTTGTTGAAGAAGGCTTCATTGGACCTAGACTCTCTCGCTAACTACAGGTCAATCTCTAACCTTCCCTTTGTGGGGAAGGTGATTGAGAAAGTAGTGGCTACACAGCTGGAGAACCATTTGACCATCCATAGTATTTACAAACCTCTCCAGTCCGGTTTCCAAAAGAGGCTTAGCACCGAGACTGTGCTGGTTCAGGTGCTCAATGATCTCCTGATGGCGAGAGACCAGAAAAAACGGTCCATTTTGGTACTTCTTTACCTGTCATCAGCTTTTGACACCGTTGACAATGGGGTTCTGCTTGAGCACCTGAGATTCATCTGTGGGCTTTCTGGTTTGGTCCACAGATGGTTTACTTCATTTCTCACTGGTAGAACTCAGAGGGTGGTGTCGGGGTTTTTTTCTCTGACCCTATCTCTCTGTCTTGTGGGGTGCCTCAGGGCTCAGTGCTGTCTCCCATGTTGTTTGCGGTGCATATGCTTCCCCTCGGAGACATTGTAAGACGGTATGGGCTGAAGTTTAATTGCTATGCTGATGATACCCAGCTCTGCCTGTCTTTTGCACCTGACCAGGATGGAGCACTCTCGATATTCAACGACTGCATCGCCGAAATCCAGGGTTGGATGAAGTCCAGCTGGTTGAAGTTGAACCCCGGGAAGTTGGAGGTGATGGTTGTGGATCCAGGTCGCCGGATAGGGGGGTTGGGAGCAGGTCAATCCATAGGTTTATTCCTTGGGGACTCCGAGCTTCCTATCTCTGAACAGGTGCGAGACCTAGGGGTGATTCTTGACGATGGGTTGACACTTCATTTGCAGGTGTTGGCTGTTGTTAAGTTATCCTTTTATCATCTGAGGAACATCGCTAGGATCAAGCACCTTGTTCCGTATGGGGACCTCCCTATGTTGATCCATGCTTTTGTGACCTTGCATTTAGATTACTGCAACTCCCTTTACTTTGGGCTTCCGGGGGTTGATATCCACCACCTGCAGCTGGTGCAGAATTCCGCAGCCCGGTTGTTGATTGGGACTCCTTAATCTTCCCACATCACACCAGTGCTGCGGGAGCTGCACTGGCTGCCAGTTCAGTGGCGGATCACCTTCAAAGTTGGATTACTGACATATAAAACCCTACGTGGACTGGGCCCTGACTACATGAAAGAGCTTCTGGTTCCTTACCTCCCTGAGCAATCGCTCCGCTCAGCCAATGAGGAGTTGCTGGAGATTCTGAGGGTGTTTTTAAAACCATCTGGGGCCCGGGCATTTATGTTCGTGGCACCTACCCTCTGGAATTCTCTACCCCATTGGATTAGGACGTGCATGACTGTGGGGGGCTTTAAACAAGCATTGAAGATGTATTTATGGAACAGGGCTTATGGCGATGAGGATGACAGACTCTAACTGTATTGTATGTTTTTACAATGATTGCAGCATTGGTTTTAAATTATTTTAACTGTGTACTGCGCCTTGATATTTGAAAGGCGGATTAAAAATAAAGTTGTTTATTATTATTATTATTATTATTATTATTATCTATCTATCTATCTATCTGTCTACAGACATTATCTGTCTGTCTGTCTGTCTGTCTATCTGTCACAGATAATCCATTACAGGGTGTGCAGTTGCAATCTGATATACTGTACACATGCCTTGGTGTTGCACTGTGATGCACGAGGCCACAGTCTATGGGTGTTCAACCACCTAAGGTGTGCATATATCAGAGCATGACCATTCACACTGTAGTGGGTTATCTGTCTTATAAAATGGCCAATTTTATTGGGGGATAAAAATAGTGCCTATTTTGTACTAAAGCTTTATATTGAAATTTGTGATTTGGGGGTAGGTTATGTCTTCATTTGTTATTTGGTTTTGTTTTGTCCCATTGGTCCTGGGCTTCACTTTTACTTTAAATTTTACTTCCCCAGTTCTGCGAGCGTCTATGTCAGCATCAAATTTGAAAAAAAAAAAGAAAAGAAATGAAGTCCTGAGATAGAATAAGTTTCACGTTGTCTTGTGCCTCAAATAATTGAAATGGCAATAAATCGCCACTGACATAATACTAAAGCCAATCAAGTGAGTTAGCGGCTTCAGTAGTGCAGTCAGTGAAGCACAAGGTTGCTATAGCACTCCTCTGTCTCACGTGTGCTTTACCATCTGTTTGAACAGTGAAGTCCTTAGATAGAACAATGAAAGTTTCATATTGTCTCATGCTCCAAATAATTTAAATAGTAGTAAAGTGCCACCAACTCAATAGTAAAACCAAGTGAGCGCATGAGTTGGACACAATGCTTGGATCCTGCATCAGAGAGGCAAGAGCAAGCCCCCTATAGCCCCATCACGAGGGGTAAATTATAGGGGAACAGGCCTAGGGTAAGTCCCAGGGATTGTGGGTGATTGGGCTGGGGGCCATCCAGATAGCAGCTGGCAAGGAGGACAGAAACACAAGTGAAAAAAGGGGGTGCAGACTTAACACATACTCATTCTTATAAAGGGAGCAGTCTGTAGTCACAAACAGTGCCATTTTGTTGTGCCTTGTGGTATTTTCTTTCCCATATTGTTTCTCACTACTGAATCATGTATCATTTGTTTGTTGTTTGTAATATGTACTTGTAGTACCTGGGTCATGCCTGAAAAAGGCATCTAATACTAGTATACCTACTTAGTCGACAAAGAATAAATAAATACATTAATTAGTTAATAAGGAGATTGTGTTGTATGGCAGACTGTTTTACCGACAGTGAACTAGAGAGACAAGAATGCAGCGTCACATGATGTCAGAGTAGAACCCATGTAGGGTAAGAAAACTAAACAGGGTGAAGGAGTGTTAGCGAACTTGTGTTGTTTTGTTTTTCATTGAGTAAATATTTGACAATATCCATGTGTTTTGTTCTCTTTAGAATGAGACATGTAACTTTCTAAGAAAAATTATGCAACTGCCTTCAAATAACACTCAATTCCACGTCTCAAATGTAACATTTGATAAGAACACGCTGATATCAGAAGTGTATCTGGAGGAAACACGAGGTCCCCCGGTAAGCATCTTTTTTATAGATATATACCTGATAGTATCCTTTGACTGGGTGCCGAGGGCCAGTGGCGGCTCTACACCAGGGCCTGCCAGGGCACGTGCCCCGGTAAAAAAATGCTGTGCCCCAGTTGGTGCCCCTTATAGTGCAGAGCTTCCCACATAGTAACAATATATCAGTGCCCTGGCTGCCATCTGTTGTACCCCAGCTGTGCACTGGTAACCATTTGTGGCTAGAGCCACTGCTGCCGAGGGCAGTGAATAAGGGCCACAATGGGGATTTACTCTACTCTGATTTCAGCAAGGATTTTGACTTGGTGCCTCACAGAAGGCTGCAGAAGATGTTAGAGCATCTGGGTACAGCAAAAGACACAGATGGGTGAGAAACTGGTTGGAAAACAGCAGAGTTGTGGTTAACTGAGTTAAATCAATAGAAATCATACCTGGGCCCAGTTCTTTTCAATATGTTCATTAACAAAATGGGCAAGATGTGTCTCTTTGTAGACAACATTAAGCTCTATGGTAGGGTAGATAGTGCTAGGAGACTAAGGAGATGAAGAGAGACTTGCAAAAGCCAGAGGGGTAGTCACAGGTTTGGCAGTTGAAATTCAGTGCCAAAAAGTGCAAGGTAATGCATATAGGGAACAAGAACCCCAGGATAGAGTACTAGATGAGGGAAGGGGGGGTAAAGTTATGCATGACCTTTGAGGAAAGAGACTCAGGAGTCATCATCAATGACTCCATAAAACATCAAACCGGTGAAACAAGGCCTACATTAAGGCAAACAGGATGCTGGGATGTACAGTATAGGGAAGAGTACTGACAGCAGAAGGAAGAAGGTATTACTACCTCTCTACAGATCACTGGTGAGACCCCCCGGAGTACTCTGCCCATCTCTGGAGTCCCTATCTAGGAAAATATATGATCAGGCTGGAGACAAAGCAGTGCAGATTGACTAAGATGATTCAGGGCCAACAGAGCAGATCGTACAAGGATAGGCTCAAGGCACTGAACATGTACTCACTGGAGGCCAGAGAGGGGAGATATGATAGTGACCTAAAAGTTCCTGAAAGGAATGGACAAGGTGAACTGTGAGGAAATACTTAACATAAGAAGCAGATCAAGAGCACAAGTCACAAGTGAAAACTGACGGGGGAGGAGATTCAAGAGAGAAGTGAGAACGTTTTATTTTGACAAAAGAGTCATGAAGCTGTAGAACAATCTGCCAGCTGATGTGGGTGCCAAAGCTATCAATGGTTTTGAACATGGCTGGGACAGAGTGAAGGGCTTAGTGATTCCTCAAGGTGACAGCAATAGGGTAGGGAGATTGAGGGTAGGTAGTGGGGGTTAGAATTATGTATGGACATCCCAGGTTTATTAGGGTTTATGGCAAACTGGAAGGACCAGTGTTTTGTTTGTTTTTTGTCTGCTATCATAGATATAGACACAGATATATACATAGATGTTCTTTGCACCAGTTGCACCAGCTAGGGTTCAATTTAACGTCACCAAAACTAGGAAATGTGGCATTAGGGTTTCCAACCCTAACTCCCAACTCCCTGCCCCATTTATTTATAATCGTATTAACGTAATTTATAATTGAGCAGAAAAGATCAGAGCCAAAATGTTGGCCTTCAGGAAATATAAGGGAATGCAGCGGGATGAAGATAGGGAGGCATACCAAACTTCCCTAAGGGAAACAGGGAAGGCAGTAAGGCAGGCAAAGGCTCAAACCAAGGAAACACTAGCATGAAGAGTAAAGGAAGGGGACACGACTTTCTGTAGATACATTAGTGAAAGGAGAAAGTCCAGAGGGGGTATTGCTAACATCCAAAGGGATAAAGGGGTGCATGTAGAGGAGGACCAAGGAAAAGCATATATCTTGAATAGATACTTCTGCTCAGTATTTACTGAGGAGAAGGTAGGGCAGGGCCCACAGCTCAGCACCATGGACACAGGGAGGAGGAAGGTATGCACAAGTCCCTGCACAAATGAAAAGGTCCTACAAGATCTCTCTAAGCTCAGGGTGGACAAGGCAATATGACCTGATGGCAAACATCCCAGGGCACTAAAGGAGTGAAGGGTGGAACTAGCAGAGCCATTATCAGAATGTTTAGTGAGTCTCTGAGCATGTGAATGATCCCTAAAGACTGGAGAAGGTCTCATCTGATCCCTCTCCGCAAGAGTGGCAGCAGGAAGGAGGTAGAGAACTACAGGCCAGTTAGTTTTACCTCAGTAGTGGGCAAGATTATGGAGGCACTCCTTAAGGAAAGGATAGTGCAACACCTGGAATCCATAGGAGCACAGGATCCAAGACAGCATGGGTTTACAACAGGAAGATTCTGTCAAACTACTCTCATAGATTTCTTTGACTGGGTAACCAGAGCTGTGGACCAAGGGGGTGCAGTTGATGTCGCCTATCTTGACTTCAGCAAAGCTTTCAGTACTGTTCCACATAAAAGACTGATTAATAAACTGGGTAGGCTCAGGGTGGGTCAGACGTTGGTCAACTGAGTAGCAAACTAGTTGGTGAGCAGAAAACAGAATAGTGGTAAACAGTATACAGTCAGAAGAGGTGGAAGTCACAAGTGGGGTACTGCAGGGAACAGTCCTGGGGCCAGTCCTCTTCAACATCTTCATCAGTGACATTACAGATGGACTGAAGGGTAAGGTTTGTCTCTTTGCAGATGACACCAAGATCTGCAACAGAGTAGATGATCCGGATGGGGTGAGCAGAATGAGAAGAGATCTGGATAAACTGGAATAATGGTCAGAAGAGTGGTAACTGGGGTTTAATGCAAAAAAGTTAAAGATCATGCACATTGGGAAGAGAAACCCTGAAGCTACCTATAGGTTGGGAGGGGAATTGCTGGCAATCACAAGGGAAGAAAGAGACTTGGGCATCATCATTATAGATTACCTGAAATCATCCAAGCAGACCACTAAAGCAGTAGGTAAGGCTAGAGGGATGTTGGGGTGTATTAGTAGGGGTATCAGAGGTCATAAGTGGGAGGTAATAATCCCTCTTTACAAGACATTGGTTAGGCCCCATCTGGAGTATTGCGTGCAGTACAGGAGACCACGTGTGCACAAGGACATTAACAAAATGGAGGCAGTCCAGAGAAGGGCAACCAAAATGGTGCAGGTACTGCATCAGAAAACATATGAGGACAGATTAATGGAGCTCAATATATATACCCTAGAGCAAAGGAGGGAGATAGGTGATATGATCGAAACATTCAAACATGTTAAGGGCAAAAACAAGGGGAAAGAGTCTAACATGCTTCAATATAAGAGAAATAGCAGGACAAGAGGACACAGCATGAGATTAGAGAGAGGCTGATAAAGGGGTAATGTGAGGAGGTTATTTTTCACAGAAATGGAGGTGGATGCATGGTACGGCCTACTTCAGGTAGTGGCAGATATGAATACAATGCATGACTTCAAACAGGCATGGGATAGGCATAAAGGAGCAATACAGATGAGTATGAATAGATAGGCCTTTGACAGAGTAAAGGCCTATGGCACATTCATAAAGTAGAAAAAAATGGGCAGACTGGATGAGCCTTGCAGTCCTCATCTGCTGTCAACTATCTTTCTATGTTTCTTAATCATTTTATTGGTTGTTTTATTGTATCTCTCTGTAAGGCACCCTGAGCCTCCAGGAATGGGTGCCATATAAATAAAATTTGCCTTGCCTTGCACCCACCCCCAAGCATCAAAAGGAAAAACATTATGGTTTTGTGTCTCCAGAGTCTTTCTGAATCAATGGCGGTGTTTCCCTTGGTTGTCAACCCTGATGCTACCCCCTCAGCCCATAGCCTCCTATCTAAAGCACAAGGTACAGCTCCAAGCCAGTGCCTCAAAGTGATACACTCCTCAAAGGTAGAGAAGTATGTCTCACGACAGGTTGCCAGCACAATTTGTTGTACCTTTTATCAAGCAAGGCCCTGTAGGCCCTGTGTGAAGAAAGGAAATCATATCTGACCTTGTTTGCTCAGGGAAGGGGGTGAGCATTAGGGTTGACAACCCATGGAAGGCCCACCCACTGATTTGTCAACACTCTGGAGACCCAAAACTCTAATGTTTTTTATTCCTTTTGTTGCTTGAGGGGATGGAGGTGGGGAGTTAGGGTTGGAAGCCCAAATGCCACATTTTTCTACTTTTGTGGCATTAACTCAAACCCTAACTGGTGCATTAATGCATTTTTTTTCAAATATTTTCTTTTCTTTTTGTGATAGTGGAATCATATCTTCAGATTCCCAGGGCCCTCTGGGCTGTGCCAAGGAAAGACTTCGTCCACCTACAGAAGTACAGCAGTGGATCTCAAAAATTCATGGAGCTGTCTGGTGGGCTGCGGAAACATAGGTTCCTTTGGTCTCAGTGCTTCCATGTGATGGCAGATACAGACACACAGGTCAGCCAATGCACAAGGCTCTCTGCCACACATGGGTGCTGAGGTGCAGGGTCAAATGGCAAGAAAAGAGTTGTCTTCACTATATGGTACCTAGGCCTATGCAGGCAATCCGGCAGGTTTCTTTCCCAGACTGCGGGGTGTTGCATAACAGTGGCCCCCCCACCATCACTCTTTCTAGCTGGGTCACTGAGCTTGTCCTGAACTCATCTCACCAGTACAAGATCACAAAGCCATGGAGCATACCCAGTGGGGTGAAGAATGGCACTATATACAAAGTTTCTTTTTTTTATCTTTGATTTTTATCCCCTTAACTCCTGGTCTGCCCCATCCAACACTATTCTTCCAGCCCTGTCTCCCCGTTGTCTCTGGGACTTACTCCATACCAACCCATTGCAGTGCCCCATGGATTACCCCACCAGGCACTCCACTATTCCTAGGAGGTGTTTCACTTGAATGCAGGTCACAGCAGCCCACTGGGCAGGTGCACAGCCTGCGAAGAGAGGCAGGCATTTATCTGCCAATGGGGGGGAGGGGTATTTCATAGCTCCTGAACCCTCAGATGGTCCATAAAGGAGGCAGCATGATGTACACATGGACATGCTAATGTCTTCCGCAGAGAGCATCCCCCACCGAGAATTGTTGCACCTGTCTGCACCACAACCCATGGTCAACTAGGTGGTGGTATCACAGCAGAACAAGCAACTGCCTCTCCCCAGAAGAGAAGAGTGTCCATTGGGATGCTCAGTCCTCTTCCCCCAGTTGACCCGAGTGGCCCCTGGCTCATTCCTGAATGAGGATTGCTGGTGTGATGGCAGGTGTAGCATAGGTGCCTCAGCCTTCTGCACCACCAGGCTAGCCTACATGCAAAGTTTCTTAATAATTATGATCTTTTTATTACTTTTAACTCCAAGCTCTTAAGAGAGCCATTATAGGACTCCCATTAAAAACATGACATATGGCTTTTATAGCATATTGACTGAACATTTATTTTACACCAGAAGTGCAAAAACATGTCTCATCAAGGGTTTAAAAAATGGCAACTGTCCCGTTTATGGGATGGTGTGAAAAAATGGCTATGTTTTAAGTTTTGAGTCAGAATATTGAAAATTAATGAAGTTATGAGTGAACATTCAAATATTACAATATTCACTCACAACTTGGTAATTTTACCATATTTGTATATCAGAGCCCTGATACCAAAAATTTCACCTGGCAATGGCACAAGTGGTTGCTCTGCGCAACTGAGTTGGGCCAGAGCAACAAAGGGATGTATTCAGGAGAGATGTGCAATGGCGTAACTCTTCTGAATATATCAAACTATGCAAGTGGCTTAAATACAATGTGCTAAAAAACATCCCCCAGACAGGTCTGAATACCTGGAATAGGAATGCACCAGCACATCTGGAGATGCACCAGGTGCAATTTCCAGATATTCAGACCTGAACATGTAAATGGCTTCAATATGCATGCAGGTCACCAATGGGGCCATACCTGTAAACCATTGTACAAGTTCACTAACGCAGTTATTAATCAAAATAACACTCAACATACTGAAGCAGTTTCTACTAATCTTATGGAACTAGATGCAAGTACCATCCCGGAGTCAAAACAAATATTTGTCCTAGGAGACGCTATAATTTAACATCTAGATCGAACCATCTGTGGCCAAAACAAAGTCAATAGGACCATGTCATGCTTCAGAGGGGCAAGAGTTAAAGATATAACCAGGATGTCTAGACAAATATTGAAAAACAGAGGTGAGAGACCACTAGTTGTAACTCATGCTGAAGTAAGCAATATCATGCAACAAAGTAAGGGTATTGTATTCATTTAATGACAGAAAGGGGTTTTAACAAATTGTGCTCAGGGTTTTTATGCTGAACTCATTTAACCATAGTGCTTAAGCTTAAACTTGTTGTGGTTGGTTATTTCAGTAAGCAGGCTGACTATATGACTAAATATTGCTGTCTGTTTGGATATGCTTGTTTAGACAAGCCATTCTAAAGCGACTCAAGCTGCTTTTTACATGTTAAAGGGTACCTAAATAAGCAGTTTTTTTAAAACAGCAAACTCCAAAATATGACTTCATTGCAAGGCAAAGTAAAGGCTGCTGTTTACATTTTTGCTTAATTTGCATTTATGTAAATAACATAAATGCAGTTTCAAAGCTTTTGAAAAATGTAAACTTCAGCTTTTCACTTTCAAAAAACAGCCTTGGTTTCTCCCTAAGATGGCTGCCAAGTGTGTTAAGTGATGAGTCATGATCAGAGGCCAGTGGGGCACAGGACCCATGACAGCATGGGTTCACAGCAGGAAGGTCATGTCAGACGAACCTAATAGATTTCTTTGACTGGGTGACCAAAGTAGTAGATCAGGAAGGGGCTGTGGACATGGCCTACCTAGACTTTAGCAAGGCATTTGACACAGTCCCACAAAGATTATAGTCAAATTAACCAGCCTGGGAGTGGGTCCCAGGGTGGTAGCCTGGATAAAACATTGGCTGCACAACAGGACACAGAAGGTAATTGTAAATGGAGTCCACTCTGAAGAAAGAGGGGTTACTAGTGGGGTACCGCAGGGTTCAGTATTAGGTCCAGTCCTTTTTAATGTCTTCATCAGTGACATTGCAGAGGGACTGGAAGGAAAAGTATGCCTTTTTGCAGATGACACAAAGATCTGCAACAGGGTTGATACACAAGGAGGCATGGAAAGGATGAGAAGGGACTTGGCAAGGTTGGAGGAATGGTCAGAAGTATGGCAACTTGGATTCAATGCAAAGAAGTGCAAAATAATGCACCTGGGAAACAAAAACCAAGGGGAAGAATACACAATGGGGGGGAGGTAGTAACAACAGAAAGGAAAGGGACCTGGGGGTAATCATATCAGATGACCTTAAGGTTAACAAGCAATGTGAGAAGGCAGTAGGGAGGGCTGGGGGTATACTGGGATGCATAGGGAGAGGCATCAGCAGCAGAAAACAGGAAGTTGTTATCCCTCTGTACAGACAGTTGATGAGACCCCATCCGGAGTATTGCGTCCAGTTCTGGAGACCCCATCTCCACAAGGACATAGACAGGATAGAGGCAGTCCAGAAGAGGGCAACTAAAATGGTGCAGGATCTGCAAGAGAAGCTATATGGGGAGAGAATAAAGGAGCTTAATATGTATACCCTTGAGGAAAGAAGGGAGGGGGGGACATGATAGAAACTTTTAAGTACCTCAGTAGAATCAACAAAGTCCAAGAGGGTAGCATATTTCAGAAAAAGAGACGTGCAAGAACAAGGGGACACAATTTAAAGATAGAAGGGGGCAGTTCAGGGGCAATGTGAGGAAGTATTATTTCACAGAGAGGGTAGTGGATGCATAGAACAGCCTTCCTGAGGAGGTTGTGGGGTCTAAAACTGTGGGAGAATTCAAAAATGCATAGGACAAGCATAAGGCAATTCTTGTGAGGGGTAGGAAGAAATAGGCTGTAAGTTAACTAGGATCTGTGGCCTATCCTGTGGGTAGGGAAATGGGCAGACTAGATGGGCCAAGCGGTCCTTATCTGCCGTCAAAGTCTATGTTTCTATGATGACATCATCGGAGCCAGAGACAGAGACCCACATATATTTCTACAGTGCTAACTAGTTCTTCTTTCCCTCTTTGTTTTGAATTGTTGTACCAGAATGATCAACACCATGTATTAACTTGTGGATTATTTTGATCAGTACACATGTTAGGCTATGATTTTGTTCATTTTGTTTACTTTAACTTGCAGAAAATGGTTTGCAATCCAGCTGACTTTGTCTTTGCAAAACTGCATTGCAGTACAACACTTCAAATATCTGATGATCTTGTGGTTATGTGATGCACTGAATTTTGTTTTTTTGTTAACCAGGAGAGGCACACTAAGCTGCAAGCTTGTTTAAAGGTGTGGCCTGGGAGCACAAGGAAGTTTAGTAATTTGCTCAGGGTCACACAGCAAAGTACCAGTCTGGTTCAGTTCCAAAGCTCATGCTCTCTTGTTAATCAACACATAAGGCTTTCTTTTTCTGTGTGAACCTCCTACACCTAGCCTGCCTTCTGTTGAACACCCCCACCATCCATACCCTGTCCCTAGTACTGCCTGGGACCACATATGTGCTTATGGTCTCATGAAGAGTATTATCACACCCTCAGATTGTAATCTTGTACCTCAGAGAGTTGTGCACACCTATGCCAATATGCATCATCAGATGGCGCTGTTAAAAATGCCTCCCAAATTACTCTCCAGTCCACATTCTCAATGTTTGACTTCTGCTCCCACTGTAAACATTAAGTGGATCACCACCCTTCTGAACAGTGAAGGTAGTATGTACAGTTCCTCTGCTGTGTTTTTTCCCACCTCATTAACCAACAACTAGGTCTTCCAGGAGGGCCAAGCAATTAAGCAATATACCATGACAGGGAGTGGGTATATTGGTGGATTTACCACGCCTGGTGTGGTTCGGTCACGAGGTGCAGCCAAGTGACCCAACCACACCAGAAGTGGTAAATCCACCCATATACCCACTCCCTGTCATGGTATATTGCTATTATACAATGTTAAACTTGTTGTTTATGTTTCTTATAGCGATATAGAACTTTTACAGTGGGTATACTGGTGGATTTATCACGGTCATGTGATGTGTTTTGACCAATGAGGTTACAGGATTTTCATACCCCATTGTATAATTAAGCAATAAGGCACGACAGGGTGTGGTATATCATGGGATATCATCACGCCTCGGGTGGTTGGGCACGAGGCCACAGGCTGAGTGCGTCCAACCGTCCCGAGAAGTGACGATATCCCATGATATACCACACCCTGGAGTGCCTTATTGCTATTATGAACTGGATTAATTGATATTTTATTCCTTTGATGCAAAAAAATAAAGTTTTTAAATATTTTAATACTGTTTTTATATGAGTGTAGGTAGACATTTAAAAAAAAAGTTTGTGTATGTCATGTTTTGGCCAGTAGATGGTGCTGTTGCAGGAGAATTTTGTTACAGGCTTAATTGTTGTGGTATTCACCCCCCCCGCTGGAAGTTTAGTTTACTCACGCACGTTAACATTGTTGAGGAGGTGAAGATGAGTTGTGCTGTGCTTCTGAGGAAAGATAGAAGGTAACGGTCAAGCCTGAGGAGCGGGTTGTAGGTTTTGCCGTTTGGCACGAGGCAGAGTGGCAGTGAGGGCGAGCAGTACTTGGCGCTCTCGTATTAAGCACTTGCGGGAGAAGTTTTTTTTTGTGTTTGTAGTGCGTCTGCTTTGGGCAACGTGTATGGGGGGCAATTGTGAGGATGTGGTTTTTTTTGGGTTTTTTTGCCTGTTAGTCTTAGTGGAGGTCTGACTTGCTTCACTTGTGGAGAGGTGGAGAACATTGCTTTGGGAGTGAGCAGGCTGGTGGCCGGAGGTTTTCTGAAGCTGTGATGATGTAGCCCGATGTCATCACGGCTTCAAAACCCTCTCGGCCAATCAGCTTGCTCCATTTACGATCGCTGGTTCATAATAAGCATTATGACCCACCGGAAAAACTGCTGTTCATGCCCTCATAAGGGCTGCACTTACAATGGATAACAATATTATTAGCAGGTGAGGCATATTAATATCTTGAGTGAATCCACCTGACTTCCAGTGTCAGTCTAATCCTTTACCTGTGATCTGCAGAACCCAACAGGACAGTTCCCAACAACTCTTCTCCAGTACTTTACTGTGCTCTACTCCATAATTCCCTCAATACTGTCCTAACAAACATCAACATCCCCCCACCTGAGGCTACTCTCCCTACACTGAATTCAAGTAACAGTTTAGGTGCAGCCCTGCCACTCTGAGTATTTGTCATCGCTGGCTACTCTCATCCACAGTCAGGTGGTGATCATGATGCTGGCAGCCCCACATTTCAGATCTCACAGAGATTTGCTCAGCGTCCTCCTTCATGTCTTCAACTAACCTGAATATAGCTGTACCCTGCTGGAATGGCCTCTTCAGTCCCTCTCTGGTATCCATTCTTCTCACCTGCTCTCCACACCAAAAACTGGTGAGTTCACTACCCTTCCACATCATAAATGTGGTTAGTACAGTCTCCCATGTTATAGTTACATATTAATAATAAACATGATCTTCTGGTAAGCCAGGCTGATAGCAGTATGGCACAGGTGAAAAATAGGCTTTCCTACCCATATAAGATCTAAGCCACCTATGATTAGGCACTGCTAAATGACATGCATAATGATGTGCACACCCATCATTTAATAGTGCCTAATCAAAGGTAGCCTAGATCTTTTAAGGATAGGAACACCCATCATTTCCCTTGTTCCCTGCTGCTATCAGTCTGACTTACTGGAAAGATATCTTTATATTTGATATGTCAAAATATAACGGGGACTGTATTACTTGCATTCATGATGCAGAAGGGTGATGAGCTCACCACTTTTTGGTGTGAGGAGGAATAGTGAAGAATGAATACCAGAGGGGGACTGAGAAGGCCACTCTTGCAAGGTACTGCTATAATCAAGGAAGGGGGAACACAGAAGGAGAGAAATATGAGCAGATTACTGTGAGAAATAAGATGTGGGGCTGCCAGCACCTTGATCACTATCTGATCCTGTTGTCCTGGCCAACATTCCCCTTCCCATAAAACCAATTCATGTAATTGTCCAAGGCTGTGTGTGGATATTAATGTATGAAATGGCTTCCACTACACATTCAGTCAGTTCACTACCAGTCTAGTTTTGCTTATAAAGCACTGTGGGATACAATGAGTATGAAAACCACTATATAAATGTTGATTCTTCTTCTTATTGTTATTATTTCCCATGGAAAAGGAAGACAAGACAAGCACATATTTGAGTTTTGAGAAAGTATGAACTCTAACATTGGACTGCACAAGAACTTTGCTACAAAAAAGTGGTGGCTGTAGGGGGTATTGAAGGGTGTGGCTCCATCACCCCCACATAGTAACAAACTTGCTGCTGCTGCTGCTGCATTTCACTTTGTTGAAGAAGTCAGATTTATTGATTGTACAAATGTTTACATTCAAACTATGGATTACATTTGTAGGGTCTGTCAAAAATGTACTAGAAAAGAATAATAGCAGAAAATATAAGAGTTTAATAAATAATAATAATAATATATTTATTTGTAGGCGCCTTTCAAAAAACCAAGGCACCGTACATAATAAAATCATCAATTCAAATATATAAACAGTCATTCATAAATAAAATCATGCACATACCATAATATAACCAATAAACTCAATTATTAAAAGCCTGAGACCACAAATAAGTCTGCACTCCCAAATCCGACGGGGTAGAGAGTTCCAAAGGGTAGGCGCAGCGAACTCAAATGCTCTTGTGCCAGAAGATTTTAAACATACCCTTGGAACCTCTAGCAACCTCTCGCTGGATGAGCAGAGTGATCGACCAGGCTGGTAGGGAATCAGGAGCTCTTTCAGGTAATCCAGGCCTAGGCCGTGTAGGGCTTTAAAAGTCAGCAAGCCGACTTTATAGGTGATCCGTCGCTGAACTGACAGCCAGTGCAGCTTGCACAGCACCGGTGAAATATGACAAGATCACAAAGATCCCATCAAAAGCTGGGCTGCTGCTTTCTACACCAGCTGCAAGCGGTGGATTTCTACCTCAGGAAGCCCTAGGTAAAGGGAGTTGCAATAATCTAAGCGAAAGGAAACAAAGGTATGGATCAATGTCGGAAGGTCATCGGACGGAACAAGATGCCTAATCCTGTTGATATTCCTAAGATGGTAAAAGGAAGTTTTGATGACCACTGACACCTGCGAATGCAAGGTCAGTCCTTCGTCAAAAATTACCCCCAGGTTATGCACCCTTTCAGAGGTCGGGAGTGAGGCACCACCCAGAAAAATTCCCGAAGGTGCACCCTCTCCCAACCCCCCTATCTGACAGCCTGTATCCACAACCAACACCTCAGTTTTGTCTGGGTTCAACCTTAGCAAGCCGGAATCCATCCAGTCTTGGACTTCTTTCAGACAGTTGTTAAAGACCGATACAGCTCCATTCTGGTTGGGTGCAAAAGATAGGTAGAGCTGGGTATCATCAGCATAGCAGTGAAACCTCAGCCCATACCTTCTTACAGTGTCTCCGAGGGGCAACATATACACTACAAACAACAAGGGTGAGAGGACCGAACCCTGAGGAACTCCACATGACAGAGACGTAGGGTCCGAGGAATAAACCCCCGACACCACTCTCTGAGATCTACCCATGAGGAAAGATGAAAACCACCTGAGGACTGTTCCAGATAGCCCACAGATGAACCTCAGATGACCCAACAACACCTCATGGTCCACGGTGTCAAAAGCTGAAGAGAGATCAAGAAGGACCAAGATGGAATGGTTCTTCCAGTCTCTAGCCATCAGGAGATCACTGAGCGCCCAAACCAGCACTGTTTCGGTACTATGTCTCTTACAAAAACCAGACTGGAGTGGTTCATGGATGTCATGGATGGTCAAATGGTCCTCCAGTTGCGCAGCCACAACTTTCTCAATAACATTCTCTATAAAAGGAAGGTTAGAGACAGGTCTGTAGTTGGCATGGCAGTTTGGGTCTAAGGAAGCTTTCTTCAAGAGAGGTGTCACCAACGCCTCTTTTAGAGAGCTAGGAAACTCTCCAGACTCCAAGAAGCACCAGACAGTCTGTGCCAGGACCAGACTGATAACCTCAATACCTCCCAAAGTTAGGGAAGTAGGTCCAGGATCCAATCTACAGCACGTGGGGCGCACACTCTGGATGATCCACATGACATCCATGAACTCCAGATGGCCAAAGGTACTCCAAGACACCCGAGGTGCAGTAACTTTACATTGATCAATGGCAATGCCTCTAGAGTGTGCCGGCTGGAGTCCCACCCTGATGTTGGCCACCTTATTTGCAAAGAATCAAGCAATTTCATCGCTCTCTTACTGTGAAAAAGCTCTTTGCACTTGAAGACAGGCTGGGTTGCACAGTCTGTCCACAGTGCGGAAAAGCTGAGCTGGTCAATTCTGAGCAACTGCAATCTCCTTGGACAGGAATTCTGCCTTCTTACTGGAGATTGTAGATTGGTAGACTTGATAATGTTTCAACAGTCTAAGGCAGTCAGCATCAAGGGTGGACTTCCACCAGCGACACTCCAACCTTCGACCTAGTCTCTGCAGCTCCCTCAAAGTCCCATCAAACCAGGGAGATTGAGGACGAAGGGGGAGAGGTCGAATGCAGACAGGGGCAATAGAATCCAAAGCTGTCAAGATGGCCAAATTATAGGCCATCATGAGATTCTCAGGATCACTGCTGGCAAATGAGAAGATGATAGATCAAGCACCACCTTTAGGCTCTGAGAACTTACATCTCATAAAGGGCAGTACCTGACCATTTCCGTAAAAATGTTTGAAAGTGCATATTAAGCATGCACGCCACCCCAGCATCCCCATTGTAGCATCCTGGATTCACCATAACCACTAGACCATCCAGTTATTCAAGATTTGTTCTACACTGTGGTTTGGCACAGAAAAAGTCAGTTGGATTAAAACACAATTTCAGCATGTTAAAGTAAACAAAATGAACATAACCATAGCCTAACATGTGTATTATACAAAATAATGTACATGGTTTTGACCATTTGAGTGAAACAATTCTATACAAAGGGGAAAAAAAGAACTAATTAGCACTATAGAGAGCCATATATCTCTCTGACTTTGGCTCCAATTATGTCATCACATAAAGTTGGCGGCCATTTTAGGAAGCAGGTAAGACCGTTTTTTTTTAAATTGGAAGACTGATTTTACAATTTTCAAATGCTCTGGAACCACATTTAGGTAAATTATATAAAGGTAGATTTAGCATTAATGAAAACAGCAGCCTTTCCTTTAGTCACCTATGGAGTCAGAGTTTTGAATAGTTTGTTGTCAAAATATTGTTTAGGTATCCTTTAAGTACTGAATTTTAACTAAAAGTATTTCCCTTTAAATTTACATAGCTAATTCATGTTTAGATTGTTAGGACTGTAAGATTAAAACTGGGATATCTTATTTACGAGGCAGTTGTTTGTGTTTCTTTAAAAAAAAAATCTCAACCAGCAGTAACATCTAGTATGCAAATTTTAAATAAAATGATAGTTAGGGTAGTGGTGGCTATATTAGTTGTGGCAACTCTGGCCCAATATACGGTTTCAACCAAAAAACAAGGTGATTTTTTGAAGGCTTGTACATTTATAGAAGTAAACCAAGTAGAGGGAGGACTGGGTTTTTTAAAAGGAAAAATCCATTTGTTATGATAAAGCAAGCACTACTGAGTAAGAACAATTTAGAAATTAATATGAAGACTCAAATAGCACAAAACCAAATATGGATAGATTTAATATTAAGTGGAGATGTGGAACAAAATCCTGGACCCCAGTATATAGGCAAGATGAAACTATTGTATGATAATGCTCATAGCTTGAAAAATAAAATAGATCTTTTTCAGTCTTGGACTACAGCAGAGACCCCTGAAGTTGTAGCCCTGACAGAAACTTGGCTTAATACATCAATTAAAGATGAGGAGATTGATCTGGATGGATTTAATATTCACAGATTGGCTAGGAGTAATAAAAGGGGTGGAGGAGTCCTTCTGTACACCAAATGGGGTTTGGGTTTAACTAAAGTAGTATATAATGGGACAATAGACAATAGAGATTGTTTACTGTTGGAGCTCCCAAAATTAAATTGGGTATTAGGGGTCATCTACTCACCATCAAAAATGAAAACAAAAGTGTTTGAACAATTAGCTCAAACAATAATGGACCATACTGTGGGAAAAAATGAACACTAATAGGTGATTTTAATGCGACCTGGGGTTGTCCCAGAGGGAGAGCCATACAAGATAGTTTTAAATGCTTGGATTTGACCCAAATTATCACCAGTACAAGAAGGAACACTACACAAAAGAGTAATGGTAATATATTGGATTTAATATTTATATCCCATAATATCCAAGTACATAGTGTTCAGGTAAATCAACCAATTCTGGCAGACCATAGCTCCCTCAGTTGTGAAGTAAATCTGGATGGAAATGGTAGAGTGGATAAGGAAAATAATACTAAATGGGTTAGAAGTTTTAAAAAATACACGATCAAAAGGTTTCGCAACAAATCAAGGCAGGTTAATTGGTCTAGGTAATTTCTTATTCCATCCATAAATTTGGCAATACAAGAATTTCAAAATCTGCTTTTGGAGGTTTGTAATGAAATAGCCCCATTTGTAAAAATTAAGCAAAAAAATAACCATGTACCATGGGTCACTGAAAAACTAAAAAAATAAATTAGGGTGAAGAACAGACTGTGGAAGAAAGCAAACCAAACCTTTGACCCCTCAGACTGGGAAAAATATAAAGCTAGTAGAAACTGTCTTAAAACTAAAATAAGAAATGCTAAAACATAGTTTTATATAAAAAAGTGAGGAGACAAGAGGGACAGGAAAATACTGGTCATTAATAAAAAACCCTGGAAAAAACAGTAATAAAATGGGCTCAAATACAAATGGAAGAGAATGGGGTACTGGTAAATGAGTTAAGATCAGCAGACATTTTAAATAATTATTTCACCAACTGACCAGATGTAATTGGCTTGGAGGAAAATGAGAAAAACATAAATGAAGACCAAGTAAATGAACCAAATGACCAGAACATCCCTAAATTTAGGTTCAAGAGATTAACTAGCAGGGAAGTTAAAAAGGTGATAAAGAAGATGAATAAAAATAAATCTCCAGGTATTGACCAGTTGGAAACAAGGTTTCTAAAAGATGCAAACGATATCGTAGCCCCAGTTCTGACACAACTTTTTAACTGGAGGTTTTGTGAGGGGGTATTTCCTTCAACATTGAAAAATGCTAAAATTGTCCCAGTCTTTAAAAAAGGAGGCACATCTAATCCTATGAATTACAGACCTATAGCTTTACTATCTGTAGTTTCTAAGGTACTAGAATGACTGGTGCACAGACAGCTCTATACCTACCTAGAGAGGTATGGGTAGCTGTCCAGGTACCAGTCTGGGTTTAGAAAAGGGCATTCCACGAGCATTGCACTCACTGACATAATTGACATCTTGGCTTCCTCTCTAGATAAGGGGATGTCAGTGGGTACAGTGTTTGTGGATTTGTCAAAGGCCTTTGATACAGTGCACCACCAAGTTCTGAGAAGAAGACTTCAAAATGTAGGAGTGTCAGAAGAGGTTAGGAGATGGTTTTGGTCATATTTGACAGAACGAACACAGCAGACTGCGGTGGGTGAAACTCTATCAACACAAGCAGGGGTGAAATGAGGGGTGCCCCAGGGATCAATCCTGGGCATCTTCTGTTTTTGGTTTACACAAATCCAGTTGTTCAAACTGTAAAAGTTTCAGATATTCATCAAAATGAAGACGACACTGCCTTAATAGTTACAAATAAAGAATCTCACAAAATAAAATCAGAATTACAAGCAGATTTTAATAAAAATTCAGGATTGGTTTGGGAGATCTAATCTAGTCCTAAACAGTAGTAAATAAAAAACAGGGTTTTTCACTCAGAAAATAAAGGAGATGGTGACCTTAAAAATTATATCCAAAGATGGTAAAGAGATAGAACAAGTGAATGACTACAAATATCTGGGCTTCTGGATCGACCAGAGATTAACTTTTGAATATCATATGAATGAGAAGGTAAACAAACTAAATGGTAGACTTGGGGCCCTGTGAAGGACAAATATAAATGAATGAATAGCGTAAATGAACCCATGAGGAAGTCCATAGTTAATCAAATGTTGGTACTGTACCAGTATTAGAATATGGAATAAATATTTATTTGTTCGCTAAAGCTTCTGCATTAAAAAAGGCTGAAATTATGCATCATAGGTTGGCCAAATTTGCACTGAGGATAGACACGAGGACCCATCATTGTATATTGTATGAGAAGATAAACTGGCTTACTTTAGAAAGTAAACAAAAAATCTTGTGTGTTAGCATGACAAAGCAACTTTTGGATACAGGAAGACTATTTTATTTAAATGAGAAATTACAAAGAGTAGAACACACTTATGTTCTAAGACATAAAACAAAAATGAGAGAGTTTAAAATAGTAACACCGAGAACTAGGATAGGGGAAATGTCATTTGCTTATGCGGCAATTAAGTTTTGGAATGAGTTAATGATTCAAGAAAAAAATATAAATATAGGTCGGCATGAACTTAGTACTGCCTTGAAAGGTGAATTACCAGTTAGATGTACTTGTTGTGATTAGATATACAAAGTTTTATGAAAATGCATGATTGCTTGTACTGTATTTTGGATTGTATTCAATGTATGAAACTGATGACCTTTTATTAACATCTAAGACAGGAACACCTTGTAAACAGGATTTTATCCTAATGGTGCTTAAAATGAGAAGTCATTTTTGTATCTTGTATAAAAATAAATGCTTTTACTACTACTACTACTATTAAAGTGTACAAAATATAAAAGCAGAATTTGTGGGTCTAACTAATACAGTAATGGAACTTGAGTGTGATTTTGCTTTCTCTAACATACTTCCTGTTACTAGAGCGGCTAAACATCAAATTGATGAAATAAAACATATAAATAATTGGTTACAAACATGGAGTCTCAAATAAAACATAAGAGCCCAGATATTCAAAAGGGTTGCTCATAGCGCAACAGTGCTGCACCGTGCGCAACCCACTGATGCACCCTGGTGCGATATTCAAAAGGGAAAAGTGCACGGCACAAATCCCGATGCGCTAGAGTGCATCAGTAATGTGTCTGAGCACAGGTAGGGGTGGTGCCCATGCATACTCTGCACAGCCCGATATTCAGCCCGGGATGTGCAGAGCCATGCATGCGCAACCCCTACCTATGCCGGCACAAAGTTACGCCAAAAAAAAAAGGAACAACTGATGGCCACCCATAGGTGAGCTGCCGCATTGCAGGGCGCAACATGGCAGCTGCCACCTGAGTTCCGGCTGCACCTGGCGGCGCCCCCCTCATGCCTGATCATGGGCATTTGTAAAACAACCTTAAATTCCAACATCTCTGGTGGTGCAGTGGACCACGATCAGGTGGGCATCTGTCCAAAAATAGAAATATCCGTCCTATATCCCTGGTGGTCCAGTGGACTGCTATGTGCCCGATCGCGGGCATCTGTCCAAAAATAGAAATATCCGTCCTATATCCCTGGTGGTCCAGTGGACTGCTATGTGCCCAATCGTGGGCATCTGTCCAAAAATAGAAATATCTGTCCTATATCCCTGGTGGTCCAGTGGACTGCTATCTGCCCAATCGCGGGCATTTGTATTAATAATTAATTCCTATATCCCTGGTGGTCCAGTGGACCCTATCTGCCTGATCGTGGGCATTTGTAAAATCGAGATAAGTCCAATATCTCTGGTGGTCCAGTGGACCATTGTTTGCCCGATTGTGGGCATCAGTAAAAAAAAAGTAATTCCAATATCCCTGGTGGTCTAGTGGTGCCCACCACCGCCCACTGAGCCACACCGCCGCTCCCCCTGGTCATCCGGTGGGCGGCAGCACCCACCTGCCTGCTGCCCACCGCCCGATGACACCTCAATGGGGCTGCCGCCCATTGGTTCTGGCGTGAGCCAATGGGCATGCAGCTCTACCGTACTGCACATTCCAGATATGTAGATGATTCATTCACATATCTGGAATGTCAATCTGACTGAAACTACTGCGCCCATTGGCTCATGCTGCGAACCAATGGGCATGCAGCCCACCGAGGTTTTAGTCAGTGGGCGGCGGGGCGGCAGCGAGGTGGGGTGCTGCTGCCCGCTGGCTGACGAGAGGGAGCGGGGTGGTGGGGCTCAGTAGGCAGGTGGAGGGGCACCACTAAACCACCAGGGATGTTGGAATTATTTTTTACTGATGCCCGCGATCGGACAAACAGCGGTCCACTGGACCACTAGGGATATTGGACTTATCTCGATTTTACAAATGCCCGCGATCGGGCAGATAGGGTCCACTGGACCACCAGGGATATAGGAATTAATTATTAATACAAATGCCTGCGATCCGGCAGATAGGGTCCACTGGACCACCAGGGATATAGGAATTAATTATTAATAAAAATGCCTGCGATCAGGCAGATAGCGGTCCACTGGACCACCAGGGCTATAGGACTGTTTTCTATTTTTGGACAGATGCCCGTGATTGGGCACATAGCAGTCCACCGGACCACCAGGGATAATGGACTGTTTTCTATTTTTGGACATATACCCACGATCGGGCTGCAGGGGGCATCGGTCCCCGACGGCTGCTGCCTGGCAGGGTGCCAGGCGCAAGTCCTCTGGGATCGGTGCACCTGCATGCAAATGGGGCCATAATGACATGCAAATGGCCCCATACAGTATGGCCCCATTTGCATGTTAAGTTTTGAATATCGCGGTTGCTGTGCATGGCACAATGGAACTTGCGCTAGTGAATCTCCATGCTCCACTCTGTCCACTTGCACTGGCACAGTGCCACTGCGCCATGCACACTGGGGGTGGCCAGGGTGCGATATTCAAAGCTGCTGAGCCATGGCGCAGCTCCATTGAATATCGCCCAGTCCACACCCCTGCGCAGCCAAGTTGCACTGCGCCCAGGCTTGCGCCACAGCCTGGCGCAGTTTGAATATCTGGGCCACGGTGTATCACCCACTGGGAGGAATTTTATGATAGAAAAGAGTTAATATTTTGGGATGGCTTACATCCCACTAGGCAGGGTTCTTCTTTACTTGGACAACATATAAATACTTATATACATAAAAAATGTAACTAAGCTTTTGGGAGGGTAGAGTTTGGAGACACTAACTGTATTACTCAACACTATGACCCAAGTTTGGTTGCAACAACTGGACTTTCTGTCTCAGACATTTTAGCCCCAGCTGATGAAAATGAGAGGAATTCCGCCACTGGGGACTGTACGAGTGGTGCAGTAACTATTAACGTGCCCAGTTCAGGGATCACATTTTCGCTAATTAATGCCAGAAGCTTAACAGATAAAATGGGATAATTGCATTACAGATTAAATAAGGAAAAGATAGATATCTGTGGGGTCACTGGGGCCTGGTTTACAGACACTGATTGGGGGACTGATATTTCAGGTTATTCCAAGTTCACAAAGAACCGTCTAAATAAGAAAAGTGCATTTTATATTAGTAACAGAATAAACTGCTGTGAATTGGTAAACTATAACAATTCAGACACTTCTGAAAGTGAAATTATATGGGTAAAAATCAAATGGCCTGACAGGTGATTGACAGTAGGTCTGGGATACCGTGCCCCAAATCTGGATACTGAAGGTAATGATACCTTTTTCAAGTCCTTTGAGGAAATGGCAGTCTTTGAAGACTGTATATTCATGGGAGACTTTAACCTACCTAATATATATTGGTCACCATTAGTGGGTAAAGGCAACTAAGAAAATAGATTGGTTCAAGTCACTATACAACATGACCTTGAGCAATTGGTAACCCTACCATCTAGAAATAACAACATATTAGATCTGATAATTACCAACATTAAAGATAGTGGATCAAGCCCCTAAATCCTGTAACCTCTTAGTGAAAGTGATCACAATACTGTACCATGGACCTTCAATTTCGAGTGGTAACACAAAAATAAAAAATTTAAATAGTGCTGATTATGCTAAAATCAAAAACTTTCTTAACACCTGGAACTGGGAAAGCGCGTTAAAATATTTAGATGCAGATACTGTGTGGCAGGTTATCCATGGTAAAATGAATTTCTGCAGTCACACGTGGGTCCCTGAATGGACTAAATACAACAATAATAAATAAAGAGTCCCCTTGTGGTGGAGCACAAAAATAAAGAGAGCTATAAATAAAAAGAAAAAAGCATTCAACAAATATAAAAAGAAGCCATCTGAGGATAATTGGCTAAGGTTTAACGCTGCAGCAAACAAAACGGAAAAACTGGTGAGACTAGCAAAACAGAGGCTAGTACACACTCTAGCTACCATAACCAAACACAATAAAAAAAAGTTTTATAATTATATAGGGTCAATGAAAGGAAACCCTCCTGGTGGTGGTCCACTCGTTAAGGATCAAATACTAATCTCTGAAGAGAAGACGATGGTGGAGGAGTTTAACACCTACTTCCTCAATGTTTTTAAATCAAAGGAGAATATATGCCTTCATACCATGTCAAACTTATAAACCCAAGTGTTATTTACCAAAGAAGGTATTTTGGCAGCTATCTATAGTACTAAACCTAACACATCAGCTGGGCCTGATGGGATCTCACCCCTTTTATTAAGAATCTCTCACATGAATTAACAGGAATTCTTACATTACTATTCAACACATCTATTACAGAGGGTACTGCACTATCGAACTGGAAGTATGCCAACATCACCCCAATACATAACAGTGTAACTAAATAAAATGGCATTGATTACAGACCCATAAGTCTGACTTCATGTGTAGGCAAGTTAATGGAAAGACTGTTGCAACAAAAAATCATTACGCACTTACAAGATACAGGTAATTCTGATATAGCACAACACGGGTTTACACAAGGAAGATCGTGTTAAAGCAATCTAGTTGGCTTCTTTGAACCTGTTGGTGAGGCCTTGGACTTGGGCTTTCCTGTTGACATTATTTTTCTTGATTATGAAAAGGCATTTGATTCTGTTTCTCATAAGATCTTAATTGATCAATTAGTAATAATTAAACTTCATCCAAATATTATTAAATGGATAAATTCCTGGCTCGAAGACAAACAGCAGAGGTTCATTTTAAGAGGAGATAAATCTGCCTGGGGTAATGTCACCAGTGGGATCCCACAAGGTTCTGTACTAGGCCCCATATTGTTTAATATCAAGATCTCTAGTATGCAGACCTTTAATGGAGTTTGGATTCACAAATATGCTGATGACAGTGAACTTAGCTGTATAGTAAATGATAACAAATCCATCAGATCCTTATAGATGAACTTGGACAGTTTAGCTAAATAGGCATCAGAGAATAAGATGATATTTAATGTTGCCAAATGCAAGGTAATGCATCTTGGGGAAAAACAACAAACTTGCTGGTTATACAATTAATGATACTCGGTTACAGGTGGTAACATCTGAAAAAGATCTAGGTGTTACTGTCTCAAACAATCTAAAATTCAGTACCCATATAAACAAAACAGTCAAAAATGTCATGGGATTGTGAGATGCATTTTTAAACAAGTTAAGAGCCGGGACCCGAGGTTATTCTTCCATTATGTACTAGCCTGGTGAGATCCAACATTGAATATTGTGCTTCCTTTTGCTCATCCACCTCTATAGGTGACAAATCAACTGTTGAGTCAGTTCAAAGGAAACTCACAAAGAACATAAACATTCTACATGTTTCTGGGTATGAAGATAGACTAAAAGCTTTGGGACTATATTCCCTGGAATACAGAGCTCTTAGGGGTGATCTATGCTTGATATACAAGGCTTTCCATAATCTGCCTTGAGAGGCAAGTCTCTACAGGTAGTACTAGATCACATAAATTAAAACATGTTGAACTTAACAGGACTGTTAGAAGAAGTAACTTTATTACTCAAAGAATACCCCCAATATGGAACTCCCTACCAGTCACTATTGTAACAAGCAACAATACTGAGCAATTCAAATACACAGAAACATAGAAGTTAACGGCAGCTAAGGACCACAAGGCCCATCCAGTTTGCTCATTTCTTTTTTCTGCCTTATGAATGTGCCATAGGCCTTTATTCTGTCAATGGCCTATCTATTCATACTCATCTGTATTGCTCCCTTATGCCTATCCCATGCCTGTTTGAAGCCCTGCACTGTATTCATATCCACCACTTCCTGAGGTAGGCCGTTCCATGTATTCACCACCCTTACTGTGAAAAAGAACTTCCTACAGACTCGCTCAATATATGGGTGACAGAAAATTCCTTTTCCATCATTAGGAAACAATGGCGGCGAGTTCATTATGGACTTGGCCTCGAACTTGTACAACATATGAACCTATTTGCATGAGTTGTGCAGGGCTGGCCGATGGAATGTGCCAGGTGCCCTGCACAGCATGTTCAATGTCCCTGGTAGTCTAGTAGTACCCCCTCCCGCACGGAACCTCGACCCCTGTAAAATAATTAATTCATTAGTCCCTGGTAGTTCAGTGGTTCCTACCTCCTGCAGGAAACCCCAATCCCCCATAAAATAATTGTGTTAGTGGCCCTGGTAGTCCAGTGGTTCCCCCCTCCTGTATGAAACCCCAAGCCCTGTAAAAGAAACATTTCTATTGTCCCTGGTAGTCTAGTAGTCCCCCCCGCCGCCTGTTACCCTGATCATAGTATATCATAGGAAGACCTGACCCTGGTAGTCTAGTGGTACCCCGCATCCCCCTGGCCAACACAGGACCCCATTCCAACCCTCTCCCCCGCCCAGGTCATTGGTGGGCAGCAAACCCACCTGCTCACCTTGGCAGCTGCCTGACAATTTGACAGCTTACAGTAACACCTGCAAGCACATTGGTCCACACTATCAACCAATGGGCTTGTGATGTGTACTGTAATAGTCATTCACAAAGTTGTGAATGACTAGTACAGTACACACTGCAAGCCCATTGGTCGTCAGTGTGGACCAATGTGTTTGCAGGTGTTACTGTAAGCTGTCAATTGGCGAGCAGCCATGGAGGTAAGTGGGTGGGTTTGCTGCTAGCTGATGACCTGGGTGGGGAGTGGGATGGGAGGTGGTCCTGTGTGGGTGGGGGGGGAGTACCACTAGACTACCAGGTTCGGGGCTTCCTATGATGTACTATGATTGGGATACCAGGCAGGAAGGGGGGACCATTAGACTACCAGGGACAATAGAAATGTGTAATATATGGGGATTGGAGTTTTGTGCAGGAGGGGGAACCACTGGACTACCAGGGACACTTACATATTTAGTTTATGGGAATTGGGGTATGGAGCAGGGAGGGGGCAACCACTAGACTACCAGGGCACAGTATGCACTGTATTGGGATGGGACATGGTACTTGGGGGGGTAGACACCCAGGGGATGGTGGATGCTGTGTTGTGCCTTGCAATACAGCAGCCCACCTGTGGGTGGCTACCATTTAGGCCTGTTTTTTACAGGCATAACTTTGTGCCCATGTATGTGGCACATCTCCGAGATGTGCCAGCAGATATGCGGCACTTCTTGGCTGAATATCAAGATGTGCTGCATATGCATGGGCACGCCCCCTGGAGAAGCACGGAATACATTATCTATGCACTGTGGTGCATCCAGAATTGCGTGGTGCATTTCACCCTTTTGAATATCACACCAGGGCACATTTCTGGGATTGCACCGGTGCAGTTCAGTTGCACAAGGTGCATCTCCTTTGAATATCTAGGCCCAGATTTTCAGCAAAGCCGACTTACTTCCCCACCTCATGAACCCGGTAGGCAAACATTTTCAAATCCCTGCCAAAATGACAGCTATCATATTCATAAGGTGGTGTGAAAAAATGGCTGTATTAAAAATCTGAGGTCTAAATATTGAAATTATTGAGCTTATGATTTAGCATAGAAAAATGTCAACGTATGCTCATGTCATAATTTTCAATATTTTGATACAAAATTTTCAACATAGCCTTCTTATGACCCCACCTTATGAAAAATTGTCTTGAATTGTTTTTAAAGCTGCCACTTCCAGGTCCTAGCTATTAATCCTCACCTCACTGCAAGTGGGGCATCTTGGAGGGCGCAACCTGTGTTTCGTGAGTTGGAACTGTTTGAACTTCAAACACCCAGGCAGTCCCTGCGGAGTGGGGCTCTATAAATAGTGAATGGACCTTTGAAACTGAGCATATTTACTGTTGCTAAGCAGCAGGAAGCAAGAGTCAGGACAACCAATTCAGGCTAGCCGTCATGAACTTTAGCTATCAGACAGATTACATAGGGATTTGGGGGGTATAGATAGCTATCTAGGACAGCACTCAGAGTTTTGACAGCACCTTTTATTTATTGTTTTTAAAGTTTTTGTCATTTTGCACACTTGACCTGAGAAGAAGCCACTTCTGGGTCACTATTTATAAATCCTCACCCCACTGTGAGCAGGGCAAGCATGAGTGGGGAGAGCATGCACAAACTGTGTGTGGAGATGTGCGCAGAGACACGCGCTTTTCTTAGCGTGTCTGCTGTGTCCGCAGTGGAAGTGGAGAAGTGGGATAAGGGACTAATTTTAGCAAAAGGTTAGTGCGTGCACAAGTAGTACTTGTTGGGTTTGCTATGGAGTATGGGGAGTCCATCTGGTAAACTTAGATAAGGAGTAAAAGGCCAAAAAAAAAAAGTCAGTGTTATTTTCATTTTTAAGATCCTGGTATTGGCAATGCTTACTAGAATGACTACTGTAGGCATATTTGAGCAAAGTAGAGAACTGGTGCTCACTGCATAAGACTAAGGGTAGTCAACTACGGAGGTAAATGCTAGTTGGCATGGAGGGGTATATAAATGTTTGTGGCTTCTCTAGGTTGTTTATCAGAGGTGAAAAGAGAACATTTTGTACATGACAAATGTGTTTTAGAAGTAACACTGCAAAACGAAATAGAAGGGCTAATAAGGAGATTGGGAGTACAAAGTAATTACCTTGGAGAATTTTATAGACAATGCAGCCCAGGAAGTGGGAGAGGCAAACAACATCAGTACGGATGTTAGCAACACAGAAGGAAACAATATAAATGTTGCAGCACTGGATGAAAGAAAATGGGATGAAAGTGAAGAGCAGCAAGAAAATGATGATAGTGAGCTTGAGGAATGGAGCACAGTAAAAGAGGGTGCAAACTGTAGGAGAAGGCAAAACCAGGACAGAAATGTATTAGAAGTACAGAATAGCTTTGGGGTACTTGCAACACCTTAGGAGAAGAGCACAAGGAGAAATAATGCTGGCTAAGTAGATAAGACCACACAGATAAGGACATGTGAATGTGAAAAGAGAGGAGAGAGAGGTTAAGCAAAACAAATGCACGGAGCTGTAAAACTAAAAATCTACAATTATATGGGGAATCACATGTGGAAGCACAGCAAAACCAGGACAGAAGCATTGATGAGAAGCAGAACGCACAGGGGGAACATACAAAGCAAAGGTATATTGATCTGATCATCCTAGGGTATAGGATATATAGAAAAGACAGAAGAATGGTGAGAGGGGGGAAGAGTGGCAATTTATGTTAGAGAAGGGATAAGGTGTACAAGGGCTGAGGGGGAGGAGGGTAAAACAGAGGCATTATGGATGCAGTTCCTTGATTATAAAAGTAGGATACTATGGATGGGGGTGGTGTACAGACCACCAGTTCAGACAGATGACTTGGACAAGGGGTTAGCAGAGCAAATTAAAAGTGTATGCTAGAAAGGGAACACAGTGATCATGGGGGACTTCAGTCTACCAGGAGTGGATTGGGGAACCTCAGCCACCTCAAGCGCAAGGGAGCAGGAGTTACTGGATGCATTCCAGGATAACTACCTGGTACAGATGGTCAGTGGGCCAATTCAGCTGGAAAACACTCTGGACCTAGAGATGGGGGAAATTCTAGAAAGGCACCTGGCAGGAATTAGGCCCGATATGGATGCAAATCAGAAATGGGATATTATTAAACTTGGGCTAATTGAGGCTACTGGGTCATGTACCAAGATGCTGGGCAAGAAGAGAAGGGCTAAGAAGCCAAGTTGGCTGAACAAGGAGGTTTTGGAAGGGGTAAGGGCAAAAAAAGTAACTTTTCGGAGGTTCAAGAAGTTCAGGAGGGGGGCAGACAGGGAATTGTATGCAAAGAAGTCCAAAGAGGTAACCAAATTGGTCAGGGCAGCCAAGACTTCCAGGGAGCTGAGGCTGGCACAGGGCATCAGGGAAGGGGAGAAACACTTTTTCAGATACATAAGGGAGAGAAGGAGCTGCAGGGACCAGATAATGAGGAATAGGAAGGACCGGGAGTGGGTGGAGAAGGGGGAAGAATAGGCAGAAGCATTAAATGAGTACTTCTGTTCTGTGTTCACGAAGGAGAAGGGTGGACAGCTACCTCAGGGGATGGGGAAGGTGGGAAAGGGGGGAAGGGGTGACAGATGGGGTAGTTATGGAGGGTAGGGTGCTGGACGGTCTGAATGCATTAAGGGTGGATAAGGCACCAGGTCCAGATGGCATTCATCCCTGGGTGTGGAAAGAACTGGTGCGGGTATTGTCAGGGCTGCTGGCGGACCTGTTCAATACCTCCCTGCACACAGGTTGCATACCACAGGACTGGAGGATGGCTCACGTGGTGCCCCCCCACAACAGTGGCCCAAAGGATGATCCAGGCAATTACAGAGCTGTAAGCCTCACATCCATTGTAGGAAAACTTATGGAAACAATCCTGAAAGAGAGGTTGGTAACCTTTTTGGAGGAAAATGAACTCCAGGACAGCCAGCAGCATGCATTTGTCTCAGGAAGATCCTGCCAGACCAATGTAATTGAATGCTATGACTGGGAAATGAGGAAACTGGATAAAGGCCATGCAGTAGATGTGCTGTATTTAGACCTCAGCAAGGCCTTTGATTCAGTGCCTCATGGGAGGCTGGGAGTAAGTTGCAATATGTGGGTGCAGAGACAAAATGGTAAACTGGATTGTGAACTGGCTGAAAGAGAGGCAGCAACAGGTGTTGGTAGGGGGGCACTCTCTTCCCCATGGGTGGTAATAACCGGGGTGCCATAGGGCTTAGTCCTGGATCTGGTGTTGTTTGGGTTATTCATATTGGATATCTCACATGGCATTAGGCTCAAGATCAGTCCGTTCACAGATGATACCAAGATAAGGGCAGTGGTGGATGACATAGAGGGGTGGTGGGGGCTACAGGAGGACCTAATCAAACTGGAGAAGTGGTCAGAAAAGTGGCAACTGAGCTTCAGTGTGAAGAACTGCAAGGTTAGTCACTTTGGATTAAGAAAGCCAGGGAGGAGCTACCACTTAGGAGGAGTTCAGATAGAGGCCAAAGAGGGGGAGAAGGACCTAGGGGTGATCATAACAGATAACATGAACAACTCAGCTCAGTGCAAGAAGGTGGCAGCTAAGGCCAACAAGATGGTGGGGTGTATTGCGAGAGCAATCTCATCCAGAAATAGGGATGTGATCCTGCTGCTGTACAGATCACTAATCAGGCCACATTTGGAGTACTGCATACAGTTCTGGCATCCCTTTCTGAAGAAACATAGAAACATAGACTTTGACGGCAGATAAGGACCACTAGGCCCATCTAGTCTGCCCATTTCCCTACCTACAGGATAGGCCGCAGATCCTAGTTAACCAACAGCCTATATCTTCCTGCCCCCCACAAGAATTGCCTTATGTCTGTCCCATGCATTCTTGAATTCTCCCACAGTTTTAGACCCCACAACTTCTTCAGTAAGGCTGTTCCATGCATCCACTACCCTCTCTGTGAAATAATACTTCCTCACATTGCCCTGAACCCCCTCCTTCTATCTTTAAATTGTGTCCCTTGTTCTTGCAAGTCTCTTTTTCTGAAAGATGCTACCCTCTTGGACTTTGCTGATTCCTTGAGGTACTTGAAAGTTTCTATCCATGTCCCCTCTCCTTCTTTCCTCAAGAGTATACATATTAACTCCTTTAGTCTCTCCTCATCTGGCTTCTCTTGCAGACCCTGCACCATTTAGTTGCCCTCCTCTGGACTGCCTCTATCCTGTCTATGTCCTTGGGAGATGGGGTCTCCAGAACTGGACACAGTATTCCAGATGGGGTCTCACCAACTGTCTGTACAGAGGATAACAACTTCCTGTTTTCTGCTGCTGATGCCTCTCCTTATACATCTCAGTATACCCCGGCCCTCCCTACTGCCTTCTCACGTTGCTTGCTAACCTTAAGGTCATCTGATATGATTACCCCAGGTCCCTTTCCTGTTTGTTGTTGTTACTACCTCCCCACCCATTGTGTATTCTTCCCTGGGTTCTTGTTTCCCAGGTGCATTATTTGCACTTTTGCATGAATCCTAGCTGCCATACGTCTGACCATTCCTCCAAACTTGCCAAGTCCCTTTTCATCCTTTCCACACCTCCTTGTGTATCAACCCTGTTGCAGATCTTTGTGTCATCTGCAAAAGGCATACTTTTCCTTCAGTCCCTCTACAATGTCACTGATGAAGACATTAAAAGGACTGGACCCAATACTGAACCTGCGGTACCCACTAGTAACGCCCTTTCTTCAAGTGGACTCCATTTACAATTACCTTCTGTGTCCTGTTGTGCAGCCAATGTTTACCAGGCTACCACCCTGGGACCCACTCCCAGGCTGGTTAATTGACTAATAATCTTTTGTGTGGGACTGTGTCAAATGCCTTGCTAAAGTCTAGGTAGGCCATGTCCACAGCCCCTCCTGGTCTACTACTTTGGTCACCCTAGTCAAAGAAATCTATTAGATTCGTCTGACATGACCTTCCCGCTGTGAACCCATGCTGCCTTGGATCCTGTGCTCCACTGGACCTCTAGGTACTCAACTATTCTTTCCTTCAGAAGTGACTCCATCACTTTCCCTACCACAGAGGTCAGACTGACAGGTCTGTAGTTTCCTGCCTCTGTCTTGGTCCCACTTTTGTGAAGGGGAATCACATCCGCCTTCCTCCAGTCCTCGGGTACCACACCATCCTCCCATGAGTTATTAAAAAGAGTAGCCAGTGGTTTCACTAGTTCCTTCCTTAATTCTTTTAGAATTCTGGGGTGAATTCCATCAGGACCCATTGCTTTGTCCACCTTCAGTTTTAGGAGTTCTTGCAGAACCCTTTCTTCTGTGAAAGGACTGGGATCGACCCCCCTATCAAGAAGGATATTAGATTGCTGGAGGGGTGCAGCATAGGGCAACTAAGATGATCTAGGGGCTGGAGGGTAAAACCTATGAGGACAGGCTGACTGAGTTGAATATGCATACCCTGAAGGAGAGGCGAGATCGGGGCGATATGATTGAGACCTTCAAATATTTGAAGGGGATTAACAAAATTGGCACAGAAGGGATATTTAAGTTACTTACTTACTAGCCAGCAGATACAGGCCACACAGTCTATCAAGTCTGCTTGAGTGTGAAGCTAGCACCCCGATTTGCATCTGTCCCTCCCACCTTCACAATCCCACACAGATGAATGCAAAGTGAGATTGAACCAGATTAAGCTGTTTGTGGTATTTCCAGTGAATGGGGAAAATTTGGCCAGGACACCAGGGAAAAGTCCCTACTCGGCAGGAGGGGGCGCTGTGTTGCCAGTTTCCCATTTTTCTCAGTGTCTCAGTGCCTGTGAAGCTGTTTGGACATCGGGGTGGCTGAGGAGCTGATCTCCTCTTTGGCCTCCCTTTTTCTCTGCCTCTCATATACTTTCTTTGGAGAACATTTCTTCCCCTCAATGGAGCTTACTGTGGAGGACGAGTTCATGGAGGCACCAGAGCACCTGGAAGATACTGATGGCAATTTAGGCCTTATTGTGCTGGATAGCGAGGCTTCAGAAGGGCCTCCAGTTCATTTTTCACTGACTATGGTGGAACAGATTCAGTTCACAATTGTGGAAGAGGAGGAGGAGAAGCTTTGGGTGCTGTGACAGCGTCTTGGGCTACAGCTAAAGTGGCAGCAGGAAGCTGTGAGTACAAACATTGTGGTGGATACGGTGCAACTTGGTGCTTGCCAGGATGAAGAAATTTTGAGTGCAGAAACAGTGAGTACTGTATGTGGGGGTATTTTGATGCAGGAGGAAGTCGCTCCTCTCGGAGATGTGCAAGAACCCTTATTAAAGGGGAAAGGAGGCTTGATTGGGCATATAGGTTCAGAGCACATGGCTGAATTACAGCAGGATTGTGTGCCACCAGAACATAATCAAATTAAACATCTGGTAGAGTCAACTGCTGCAGATCCTGTGGCTCTAAGGGAGGAAGATCTAACCCCACAGCAAATTTTGTTTAATATTGGGGTCACGACTGGGGAAGGGGGTTGAAAAGGGCCTGGAACTCCGGCGCTTGAAAGAAAGAAAAAACAGGCTTTAAGTACAGACTCTGGACACAAGGCCCCTACTGTGGAACTGGGTGGTACAGCTGTTGCTGTTGCTGGCCCCTCTGGCACTTCACCTGCCTGGGTTTCTTCAGCTCTTGAGGCTGTAGGCTGGGTGAAAAATCTGACTGGGGCAGGGTGGGATGCATACCTACCTGATCCCAAGGAGGGACTATCCCTATCTAATTTAATAAGGTCTCAGGGCCTTCAGTGCCAATGGTATGCTCTGGGTCCCAGATAACACCGGGACAAAAAACTCCTGTATCTTGTCAGAACAAAGGCTTATAATATCACTTTTTATAATAATGCACTTAGATTTACCTCAGACCTTACCCAAACATTATTTTATAAATTTCCCAAAATAATAAATATTTACATGTGATATTATCCTATGCTCTCCAGATTCAAGTATAATGGTAAATAACACTGCTTAATCCAAGTATAGTTATATCAGAAATAGATATTTTATTTACACCTATACAATGGTTCTAAATAATTCTCATTAGCATAAATATCAAGCCTAATCTTGTAAACATCAACAAAATCGTTTCAGAAAATCCAGCAACTAATAAAACAAATGTTAGCAAATAAACAATGTAAAGAAATAAGCAATGCTTAGCATAATCTGATATGATTACCCCCAGGTCCCTTTCCATTTTTATTGTTGTTATTACCCCCCCATCGTGTACTCTTCCATAAATGTTGTTGTTTAGAAACTTTACTGACTTTTTCTAAATGGAATAGGCCTCTGTACCTGTGATCATAAGATTTTCTGGCCATAGTCTAGAATAGTTTTAAACCTCCTTAAAAGGTCATTTCCAATCAAGAAATTATTACCTGTTTTGTTTGTAACATACACTAGATGTTTAATTATCATTTTACCAAATCTCAATTTTACCCAAACTTTACCTAAGGTCTTTTGAACTTTTTTTTATAACTTACAATTTGTAAGCTGTCAGGAAGTGGTTTTAGCTTTTTGGAGTCACCTAAGACATCAGTCACTTTATCATACAGCCTTTTAGACATGAGACTTATTTTAGCCCCAGAATCAAGCAAAGCCTTATGATTTAGATTGTTTTTGATGTTTATGTCACAGTAGAATCTTTCTGCTTTTTCTTTGGGAATTAAGTTGCTCAGGCGGAATTTGTCTTTCTTGTCTACCAACACAGCAGTTTTTTTACAATGACATTGTACACTGGCTGATACCAGCTCAGAAACCTTTTGAGATAGGTTAAACACAGAGATAGCATTTTTAGTTTTACTTGGTATCTCATTTTTAAATCGTATTCCAATCTCATTATCATTTTTAACAATATCCGTTTCTGTAACCATGTCAGTAATAGTGCGAACAGGATCCACAAGTCAGATATCACTACTAATCCCATCTGTACAGGGTACAGTTGAGGAGGCATTTTTCACAGACAAATGAAGAAAAAGAGATGGCCGAAGAGCTTGAATCAATCTCTGAGAATGAGCTTTTAACTCTTTTAGCTTTTTGGTAGTTTTTTCTACTTCCTTCTGTGAATTATTAATCATTTCCTCGTGTCTTATACAACTATGTGTAGACTTGTTTTGAGTTGCACAATTACTTTGCTGATCATAGTCAGAGTAGTGGTGCCCCCTGTGGCCAGTTGTGTTACCATACTCATAGCCATACCTTGCACATGGACCTCCCCCCTTTTGAGAGGGACTCCAGTGTTGGTAGTGGTTTGAATCTTGATAAGGCTGCCAATCCCCAGGTAGACCAAGCATGGGCTTAGATAGTTTTTTTTTTTTGTTAGACAGAGGTAAATTGTTTCCCCCCTTAGCAGGGGTATTAGAGGTGGTAGCCTTTAACACCGTTACGTTAGAGATACCGAGGTCTTTCTTTTTTGTCTAGTCTTGTGCTTTTTCTTGCATTTCTTGAATGTGTCATGCTCCGAATCAGAATACGAATTTCCTCTTCGTCTAGGGGAAATTATATTTTTGCTTTGAGGCAATTTATTTTTTGAGTCAGATGACACACTCTATGATATATTCTTTATTCTTTAGCTACATTGGGGAAAAATGAAGGGTGAAGGGGCAGATTAGCAGGATTAAAACAGGGGAGGGATTGGCACAAGACCCAGTGGAGCAGGCTGAGTTACTAAATGAGTACTTCACCTCAGTTTTCACCAAGGAAAATGGGGGGGCTGCATCATACATGGGAGGAGATGGTGAAACTGAGGAGGGGGGACCCTTACCGATCAGTGGGTCTGGGGAGAAGGGGGGGCTATCTCTGGCAGGAGGGGAGAATGCAAATTAGGGGGGATGAGGTAGTGGAGGTGGAAATCATGGCAGAGAGAGTGAAGGAAGCCCTCAGATCCCTTAATATCGAGAAAGTACCAGGGCTGGATAAATTACATCCCAGAGTGCTGAAGGAACTGGCGGATGTCCTGGTGAAACCCCTGGTGGAGCTTTTCAGCATCTCTCTGAGGACAGGGTGGATGCCCCAGGACTGGAAAGTGGCATGTATAGTGCCTAGCCAGAAGGTAGGATCAAGGGAGGTGGCAGGGAACTACAGGCCCATCAGCCTGACATTGGTGGTGGGCAAGGTGATGGAGGGCATTGTCAAGGAGAGGCTAAGGGGGACCTGGAAAAGTCAGGGTGCCTGGACAATATACAGCATGGATTCATCCCGGGGAAATCATGTCAGACAAACCTTGTGGAGTTCTATGACTGGATGACAAGTGCCTTGGACCTGGGTAAACTGGTGGACGTCCTCTTTCTTGACTTCAGCAAGTCGTTTGACTCTGTTCCTCATGGGGGCCTGTTGGATAAGCTGGGAGAAATGGGGTGGGGAACCAGAGGATCAGATGGATAGGCAATTGGCTCCGGGACCCGACAGAGAGGGTCATGGTTGTCATGTTAGTCTCATCCCCAAGGAGGGTCATTAGTGAGGTCCCTCAGGGATTGGTCCTTGGCCCCTCCTGTTCAACGCCTATGTCTCTGACATAAGGAAGGGTATCAGGAGTGAGATGAGGCTCTTTGCAGATGACTCAAAACTGGGGGCGGTGGTGGATGGGGAGGAGGGGAGGGTGGCCCTACAGGGGGACCTGGAGGCTCTAGAAAGGTGGTCTAGAAAGTGGAAGCTGAGGTTCAATGCAGGGAAATGCAAGGTACTGCACCTGGGAGCCAGAAACCCGGGCCAAGTGTACACCCTGGGGGGGGATGCTACAAGACTTGATGGCTGAGAGGGACCTGGGTGGTGGTGGATGTCAAGATGAACAACTTGGAGACTTGTAGAAGGGCAGCGGCCAAGGCCAACAGGATGCTGGCATGCATCACTAGGGGGATCACCTCCAGAAAGAGGGAAGTGATACTCCCTCTGTATAACTGCTTGGTGAGGCCGCATCTAGAGTACTGTGTGCAGTTTTGGAGGCCACAGTTAAAGAGTGACATTGAACTCCTGGAGAAGGTCCGGAGGAGGGCAACCAAAATGATCTGGTGCTGGGGGGCAGGACCTATGGGGAGAGCCTCGAAGAGCTAAATATGTACACATTAGAAGAGAGAAGGGACTGGGGGACATGATAGAGGTCTTCAGGTACATGAAGGGGATAAATAGGGGAGGAGCAGTCGGAGTGCTCTGAAGGAAGGGGGGGCAACTAGAGGGAATGGGTGGAAGCTGGAGGGGGGAGATTCATGGGAGAAAGGAGGAGGTGCTACTTCACTGACAGGGTAGTGGAGCCACGGAATGCAGTGCCCAGGGGCTGGTGGAGGCAGAGATGGTGGAGGGGTTCAAGAGGGGGTGGGACAGGTATAAGGGAAGGGTTCTGGAAGCAAAGTCCAGTGCAGTGAGAATATCCAGGACTGGGAAGGGAGAAGCCAGAGAGGGCGAGGGTGGCAGCAAGGTCAGCTCCCAGGGTGGGAGCTGACCAACTGAGCAGACACAAAAGACCGTTAGGCCTATTCTGCTGGCATTTTAGTATGTTAGTATATACCAGAATCAGTAAAGCAATTTAACCTTTTGAATGCTTCCATTTTTCCTTTAACTTGAGTTTTGCTTTGTAAACTTTATACTTTTTCTTTAATTTAAGCAAATCCTTGTTCACTTGTGTATAAGCATCTGCTGGTTTAACATTTGTTGTTTTCAAGTTTAAACACTGTTCTTGACATTGTTGTACCTCACTTTGCAAGACAGCATTTTTAACATTTAGCTTGACTAAGTCACATTAGTTATTAGAAAGGTCATTTTTATGCTCTTGTAAAAGTTTTTTTAAAATGTCTACCTGGCCTGCAAACCTACTACACTCAAAACATTTATCCTCCAACATTTTGTTTAGCTCTTGTATTCTTTTATTTCTACTTTTAATAAAAGTTAGCTGTGCTGGGGTATAAATTACTGTTTTAGTGCTAAGCATATTTGCAGTTACAGGTACATAGATACACAGATACATAGACAGTGTCGGCAGATAAGGGCCTATGGCCCACCCAGTCTGTCCATTTGAGCTTGTAAGTTCAGTTTATGTTTTCCTAGAAGTCTGTTGCCCCTTACCCCTGACCTCCAGAATTCCTTTATGTCTATCCCATGCATTCTTAAATCCCGTGATTGTTTCAGCCCCCACCACTTCCTCTGGCAGGGTGTTCCACTTGTCCACCACCCGTTCTGTGAAGAAATTCTTCCTCATGTTTCCTCTGAATCGTCCCCCTCCAACTTCATCCCATGCCCTCTAGTCCTGGTACATCTTTTTGCTTAAAATAGTGTATTCCTGCACCCTGTTCCTCCCTGTGAGATACTTGTATGTCTCTATCATATCCCCCTCTCCCTCCTCTCCTCCAGGAGTACATGTTCAGTTCCTTCAACCTGTCTTCATAGGACTTGTGATACAATCCATGTACCATCTTTGTTGCCCTCCTCTGAACCTTCTCTACCCCGTCTATGTCCTTACGTAGGTATGGTCTCCAGAACTGTACACTGTACTCCAGGTGGGGCATCACTAGTGTCTTGTATAGTGGAATTATGACCTCCCTTTTCCTGCTGGTGGTGCCCCTGCCTATACATCCCAGCATCCTATTTGCTTTACCTGCTGCCTTGTCACATTGTTTCCCTACCTTGAGGTCATCAGAGATGATAACCCCAAGATCCCTTTCCTGTTTGGTGCATGCTATATCCTCACTCCCCAACTGATATATTGTGCCAGGGTTTGTGCCCCATATGCATTATCTTGCACTTCTTTGCATTGAATTTCAACTGCCAAACCCCTGACCATTCTTCAAGTTTCTGCAGGTCCCTTCTCATTCTGTCTACACCCTCTGGTGTGTCTACTCTGTTACAGAGCTTTGTGTAATCAGCGAACAGTGAAATTCTGCCTTCTAGGTCCTGCACAATGTCACTGATGAAGATGTTGAACAGGACCGGTCCCAGTACTGATCCCTGTGGTACCCCACTAGTCACTCTTCCCTCTGTGGAGTGACAGACATTTACCACCACCCTCTGTGTCCTGCCACTCAGCCAGTTACCTACCCACCACACTACTGTCCTGCCCACACCCATATTCCCCAGTTTGTGTAGTAGTCTTCTATGTGGCACAGTGTCAAAGACCTTGCTGAAGTCCAGATAGGCCATGTCCACTGCCCTCCCTGATCCACCTCCCTAGTCACCCAGTCAAAAATTCAACGAGGTTGGTCTGACGCATGACCTCCCTGGTGAAACCATGCTGCCTTGGGTCCTGTAGTCCATTGACAACCAGATGTTCCACCAATCTCTCCTTCAGTAGTGCTTCCAAGATCTTCCCCACTACCGAGGTGAGGCTGACTGGTCTGTAGTTACCTGCTTCCTCTTTGTTCCCGCTTTTGTATAAGGGGACTACATCTGCTGTCCTCCAGTCTTTGGGTACCTCCCCTGTTTCCAGTGATCGGCTAAACAGGATAGCCAGAGGTTCAGCCACAATCTCTCTTAGTTCTTTAAGGACCCTGGGGTGCACCCCATCTGGCCCCATTGCTTTATCAACTCTTATTACTTCCAGTTCCTTCAGGACCCTTTCTCATGTAAAGGGACTTGTGTCCATTTCTGCACCATTCTCACCCCTTGTACTCCCTTCAGACCCATTACCCTCCTCTTCCTCAGTAAAGACTAAGCAGAAATACCTGTTCAGTATGTCTGCTTTACTGCTGTCATCCTCCACGCAGTCCCCATCCTCCCCCTTCAGTCTCACTATCCCTCCCTTTGTCTTTCTTTTTTCAGTTATGTACCTGTAAAAGGTTTTGTTCCCTCTACCCACTGATTTTGCAATGTGTTCTTCTGTCTGAGCTTTGGCTTCCCTTACAGCCTCCTGCCTCCTTTCTTCTCCTGGTACTTCTCCTATCCTCTTCTGCCTGTGTCTTTTGTATTGCCTGAATGCAATCTTTTGGCTTTCACTTTCTTTGCTACCTCTTTGGAAAACCATAATGGTCTCATCTTCCTTTTCCTCTTGCTAACCTGCTTAATGCATAATTCTGTTGTTCTTGTAATCCCCATTTTAAATACTGCCCGCTGTTCCTCAACCCCTGATTCCTGTCCCATTCCCCTTAATGCCTCTTTCAAGTATCTCCCCATTTTCCCAAAGTCTGCCCCCCTAAAATCCAGGATATGTGTTTTTGTGTGGTTTGGTTCTGCTCTTTTTTGTGATTTCAAACCACAATCACTGATGGTCACTGTTCCCCAGGTGCTCCTCCACTGTTACCCCCATCACACTGTCCCTGTTTGGGAGCACAAGGTCCAGTATTGCCTTCTGCCGAGTTGGTTCCATGACCAGTTGCTTGAGAAAGGCACCCTGAAGGGAGTCCAGGATAAATCTGCTCCTAGTTGATGCTGCTGCTGAGATGCTCCAGTCCACATCTGGAATATTGAAGTCTCCAACCTGTACTACCTCACCCTTGTCTGCCATCCTTTGGATGGCTAGCATCAGCTCCCTATCTGTTTCTTCCTCCTGGGCTGGTGGTCTATAGACCACACCTGTGCGGATGGCTGTCCCCATTTTCCTTTCCAGCTTAACCCACAGTATCTCTCCCCCATTTTGTTCCTCCTGGATCTCTGTGGCCCTTATGTCATTTTTCACATACAGTGCCAGTCCTCCTCCCTTCCTGCCTGCTCTGTCTCTTCTGAATACGTTGTAGCCAGGTATGGCCATCTCCCAGTAGTGGTTATCATTACACCAGGTTTCAGTGATGGCCACAATATCCAGGTCTGACTACACCATGACAGCCTCCAGATCTTCCATCTTGTTGCTAAGGCTCCTGGCATTTGCACATGTGGCTTTCCATGATTTGACCTCCCTAGACTGTTTCGCTGTTCTACTCCAGCACCTTCCTTAGTTGTCCTTTATCACTGGTTCTCCTTGCTGTCTGCCCTTCTGCTGAATTTTGCCCCTTTTCTGCCTATCCACCTCTTAGGCACTAATCTCCATCTTTTGCACACTGCTTTGAAGAGATAGCCACTCCTCTGGTTCACTGGTTCCACTGCTAGCTGTGGGGGGTGAGCAAGTAGGTACCCTCCTTGCTGGCCTGCCACCCCCATTTGCTAGTTTAAATGCTTGTCAATGTAGCATTTAAACTTATCATTGAGTGCTTGGAGTTGGAGCTAATGTTGTCATGGCTATGCAATAGTACTTACAGACTTTAACAACAATTAAGTATTCTTTTGAAAAACAAATGAAACAGCAATAACTTCTTACACAACAATTTAAACAGTCTCTTTTCTTTAAGCTTTAAAATTTCTTTTTTATGTTGCTTTACTCTTAGTCAGCGATTCTATTTTGTTTATTTGAATGCTTTAGCTTCCATTCTCTTTTGTTTAAGGTAACCTCAGACTCAGAAAACAAAACAGAAAAGTATTATTTCTGCAATTTAGAAATTTTGCAAATACTAACAATAATAACATTTATTTTTCATACACTTTAAGTGTGGATTGTTATTTACTAACAATTATATCCCGGATAACCCCCCAAAGATGTCGGAACAAAGTCTTTAAATATCACTTTTTATAATAATGCACTTAGATTTACTTCAGGCCTTACCCAAAAATTATTTTATAAATTGCCCAAAATAATAAATATTTGCATATGATATTATCCTATGCACTCCGGACTCAAGTGTAATGATAAATAACACTGCTTACCCCAAGTATAGTTATATGAAAAATAGATATTTTATTTACACCTATACAATGGTTCTAAATATTTTTCATTAGTATAAATATCAAGCCTAATCTTTAAACATTAACAAAATTGTTTCAGAAAATCCAGTAACTAATAAAACAATGTTTTAGCAAATAAACAATGTAAAGAAATAAGCAGTACTTAACATAATAAATGGTAACAGTTATGCTACTTTTATCATACAGTATTTAACATAACCTTCATGCATAAGGACATATACTCATAAGAGCACTATCTCAGATTATTTTTGTATAAAATTTGTTTTAACTTTCTTGCATGTAAAATATATTTTCTATTAGAACTGGCAACAACTCATTACATCAGTGATTTGTACTACTTTCATAAAACTCAGTTTTAACTTTTTAAATCATGCAAGCTATTTAGTTTAAAGCTTTTAAGCTATATACCCACATTTTATAGTTAAAAGCAGGTTTTTTTTTTACTTTCACAGATAAGCCAATTTAAATTACTAAGACTATTAATTAAAATTAGTGAAAGTAATTAAAAAGAATACTTATATTTTTTGTTGTAAAAGTGGATCTTTTTTATCCACTTAGAACTCTGGCTGAGTCTGGCTTTTGATGAAAAGGTTTCTTTGTCAGCAAACATTAACCCTAAAACTTTTCTTTAGCATGAATACACTCTGCAAGTTAAATTTTGCTAAAAATCAGTTTTTAGATTTGTAAAACACAGCTTCAACCTGCACAGTCCATAGCAATACTGGATTTAAAGAACTTTCTTGTAAATAGCAAGTTGTTTTAACAACTGGAGCTTATTGACTCTTTTATGTTGCATCTGCTTTCAAAACCTTAAGACAATAGCCTGTTTTTGCTCAGCACTCTGTATAGTTTGTGTGAGTTTTAAAGGTAAGTCTGTCTGGTCCTCAGCAGGCAACATTACTTATCAAAATGCTCAGCAAATAAACACAGACCTGGTTTTATACACAGTGAGAATGTCCTTGCATGTCTTTCTTGCCTCTGGATATCTTTAGCAGCATTGAACTCTGGCTCTCCCTAGGCTGACCCCTGCATTCCAAACAGGCATGGCCCAAAGTTCTTTGGCCTAGTATTAGTATAAAGCCATACAATTCTTAGTTAACCAAACATAGGTTTTCCTACATCATTAGTTAGCTCAGACTGGGGAGTGGCCAGCAGTTTTCACTAATATAAAAACTGCTCTGGTGATGTCATCACCAGATTTTGATTGATTTGAGTCACTAAGGAGGTAGGTCATCTTAGAAGATAAATAATGACATGCCTCTTTAAGACAGACCATTTTCCTCAAATTTATTTTTGGATCAAAATTATTTCTTTAAATAAAAGTCTTATTTTACCTAATTTAAAAATTAAACTTGCATGTTCAGGAGTTTTATCTTAAGCTAAACATTCTAGAGTAAGTCTGATATCTAGAGTATGGATACTTTTTAAACTACACTATTAAGGTTACAACTTCATAATTTTAATAAAACTTCTTAAAACAAAATAATAGTTTTGTTCTTAGTAGTCTAAGCTACAAAGTAATATAAGATTTGTAAATAAATCCATTTCTAAAGTCCTTAAAACATTACTTTTGTAGAAACATATACAATCTTTTGTTCTGTTCTTAAAGACATCAATTACTGTCAGAAAAGTTAATTCACTATAAACTTCAAAACAGTATTTTTCTCTACAGCAACAAACTATAGATTTAGGGCCAGATATTCAAAACTTTGCGCTGGGCAAAAAACATTTCGGCAGGTTTAGCGTGGGATTAGCGCGGGTCAGCTATATTAAAAAGGCCAAATAGCGCGGGCAAACTGCATTAGTGCTGGGCAAAATCATAATGTATGCAAGGGGCAAACTGACATGAATACAGGTGTAATGCTATATTCAGTGACTAGCGCTGCGCAAAGTGGTTTTGCATGACTTAGCGTGACACTTAGCGCGGTGCACATCACCGCCCAGGAAAAGCTTGTTTTAACCCTGGGCAATCAGCTTTGTGCAACACTATGGCTTTGCACGGTGTTTGCAAGGGTTTTGCATGACCCTAACAAATAAATATGACACATAGACAAAGCCAAACATAGAGGAAGCATGCTGGTAACTGATGGCATCACAATGATGCCATCATCTGCCACCAGTCCCAGCCATGCCAGGCAGTAAGTGGTAACCCTGCCACCAGTGAACAGCATGGCAGTGTGGTCATACAGCACACACCTGTGGACCACACTTCTGTAGACACCAACAGATGCCAGCAGACACATGCAGCACTGTGGGCATGGAGGATGTTGATGGGAGGGTGTATGGGTGGCCAGGCTGTGCCACAGACCAGGTGTGGCCACAAGGATGGGACACATCATGCAGTGCACATGGGCCAGTATTGGGAATACCCCAACACCAGTGTGCCTTTCGGATAATATGTACCCCCTGGACACATACCGCACAGCTGTACAACTGCCACAACACACAAAGTCGGACGTGTATATGTCACTGTGAGCATCCCATGCCAGAGGTGCAGCACCTGTGGGTCACACAACAGTGTAACATTAATGTCCACTGTCAGTAAACACCTGCAGGTTGGGCCTCTCACTGTGTATAGTGCAGTCATCATCCCTGCCCTACACACCATAGGCATTGCTGTGTCCACACACTACTGGCCCCCTTGCTACTGTAGTGTCTGCTGTGCACTGTAGTATGACCTACAGTGTGACAGTTGCATACAGCATCACCACCATCTGTGCCTATGCTGTGTTGTCCCAATATAGCTGCAGGCAGCAGCGCATGTGGAAGTAGTGTTCAGAACTGTATAATATTCTCCAAGCTGTTTGCACAGCGCTAACACATTTGCGTGGGTTTAGTGCAGGGCTAAACAGTTAGCCCGGTGCAAACTGCATGCAAATCAAGGCATAAAGAGATGCTAATCTGGATGTTTGCCCACAGACTACCTAAGTAGGCTCATTTGCATGTCACTTTTGAATATGGCAAAGTTTAGCGCCCGGGCAAACGTGTTTGTACTGGGCTTGCACTGGGCTAATGGTTTAGCCCTGTGCTAATCCTGCGCAAATGTGTTAGCGCTGCGAATACAGTTTGGGGAATATTTTACAGTTTTGCACACTGTACTTTCACATACGCTGCTGCCTACATCTGTACTGGGTCCACGCATTTGCTGGCACACACATTGGCCACACAGTTCACCTCTACCCACCTTCACATCGCTGTGCACTGTGTTGCTTTTGTGGTTTGCACTTACTGGTTGCCATATTCAGAGCTGTCTTATTCCAGGGCTAAGTTTGCCCTGCACTCCCAGCCCAGTTTTCCCAGCCTCATTCCCATGCTATATTCAGAAGCTGTTTGCACCAGGCTATTCCTTTTGAATATGGCTTGCTTTTGTGCTCTGGGCTAAGTTTGCCCGCCGGGCAGTGCTAATTTAGCACCAGGGCAAAGTTTTGAATATCTGGCCCTAAATATTCATATTGTCAGACTTCCTAAGATGTGAGCTATCATGAGATACTTGATTTGGTTAGTTTTCTAATAAGAAAATGATATTAAATAAATTATATTCATAACTTTTGAACTCTTCATTCTGCAGCCATAAAACTTGGTAAACTTACTTATCATCCTAATATCCAATAACTGTCCACTTTTCGTAGCAGCAGTACATTGCATCTTTAAACTATGAATAAAACTTCTTATTTCTATAAAGGGTAAAGGGACTTCTAAAGTCTAAGACAATTTTTTTTTGGTGCTAGCCCGTATTAGTCACATGACCACCTATCTTGATAGTAGTCATGGAAACCTAGCTTTAGCTAAGACTTTTTCATACAAAACTCATAAATCCCAATAAAAGTGTCTTCCCTGGAATGTGGCTAGGCCCCTTAGAACAACATTGCACTACATGCTTAGCTTGAAAGGTGTCCACTTATATCAGGGCTTAAAAACCAAAATGGAGTCTCATCTTTATTTTCTCAGACCTCATCTAGCATATGGCAAAGTGCTTCTTAGAAAATGGAGATATTTTCCTTCTAAGCATTAAAGCCAAATACATTGTCTTAAGGTTTAATTAACTAACACTTCTTGTTTTCTCTTAGAAACGTATGCAAACAATAATCTTAACCAGAAATTAGTCCCATATAAAAATCAGATTAAATAATAATAATAAAAAAGTTAATAATCAATTCTTAATAAAAAATCTAATAATTTTTCCATTAAGGGTTTTGTTCCTACAATTTCCTGTACAGTTACATGTGTCACAGGAGGGAAAATCTTGTTTTAAAAGAAATCACCATTTTGGAAGGTGAGATGTCCTCCCAAGAGTAACTGGCTGCACCCACCCCCATAGAGGGAATGGAGGGGCATGTACTGACAGGGGCACAACCTAGGGTTGGGGCCTTACTGGAGCAGGCCATACCTGAACAAATACCTGAGAAGTCATCTAATGTGTGGCATGATAAAGTCAGTAAACAGCTTTTTCCAGATGATGGGCGGCATATGTCTGAGCCAGCAGCCAGGCGAAATGCTGTTCATCTTAAATTCAGGGGAGATGTGACTGAGGTTCACGATAGGCACTTTGTAGAGAGAGAATTGTTAAAAGGCAGTATGAAGTTTTGTGCCTATGAAATATATGCACTGATTCATGTGTCAGGGGATTCCCTGTTTGATGTGAGTTTCAAACACCCGGCTGGGCTTGACCGCTTTTGGAAGCAGTATCTGTTGATTAGAAATACCCCATTATGGAAGCCTTTTTTGGCTATTCCCCTGACAAAACATGTGACCAAAAAATCATGGTTTTATCTCGAAATGAGGGGGTAAATGTCACAGACATTACTTACTGGCTGCAGCAACACTGTATGGTCAAGGGATATCCTGAACCCCTCCTGGATGATGAACATCTGTGGACAGGAGGTTTGCAGTACCAGGTCATGCTTAAATTGGAAAATGGTCTCCCTAAACACCTCCCAAATTGTTTTTTTTCTTTGATGGGATAGAGGGGTCATTTTTTATCTGGGACAACCCTGAGCTTGTTTTAAATGTGGTGAAGTGGACCATCTCAGTAATGCTTGTGAAAAGCAGAAGTGTGGCCTATATGGGGAAGTAGGTCATATTGGAGCACACTGTTGTCAGCCCATGAGATACAACTTGTGTGAAGAGCGTGGACATACATTCTTACAGAGAGTAATAGTAAATGGAGTCCACTCAGAAGAAAGGGGGGTTACTAGTGGGGTACCGCAGGGTTCAGTATTAGGACCGGTCCTCTTCAATGTCTTTATAAGCGACATTGCAGAGGGACTGGAAGGAAAAATATGTCTCTTTGCAGATGACACAAAGATCTGCAACAGAGTTGATGCACAAGGTGGGGTGGAAAGGATGAGAAGGGGCTTGGCAAGGTTAGAGGAATGGTCAAATGTATGGCAGCTTAGATTCAATGCTAGAAGTGCAAGGTAATGCACCTGGAAACAAAACCCCAGGGAAAAGGTACACAATGGGAGGTGAGATACTAACAACAACAAAAATGGAAAGGGACCTGGGGTAGTCAGTATCAGATGACCTAAAGGTGGGCAAGCAATGTGAAAGGAGCAAAAGGAGGCTGGGGGATACTGGGATGCATAGGGAGAGGCATCACCAGTAGAAAACAGGAATTATTATCCCTCTGTACAGACAGCTAGTGAGACCCCATCTGAGTACTGCGTGCAGTTCTTGAGACCCAATCTCCGCAAAGACATAGACAGGATGGAAGCTGTCCAGAGGAGGGCAACTAAAATGGTGCAGGGTCTGCACCGGAAGACATATGAAGAGAGACTAAAGGAGCTTAATATGTATAGCCTCAAGGAAAGGATGGGGGGGACATGATAGAAACATTCAAGTACCTCAAGGGAATCAACAAAGTCCAAGAGGGTAGCATCTTTCAAAAAAGAGGTGTGCAAGAACAAGAGGGCACAATTTGAAGATGGGGGTGGCTTAGAGGTAATTTAAGGAAGTATTTTTTCACAGAGAGGGTTGTGGATGCATGGAACGGCCTTCCAGAGGAGGTTGTGGAGTTAAAAACAGTGGTGGAATTCAAGCATGCATGGGACAGTCATAAGGTCATTCTAGGGGTTGGGGGTAGGAAGAAGTAGGCTGCTGGTTAACTAGGATCTGCAGCTTATTCAGTAGGTAGGGAAATGGGCAGACTGGGTGGGCCAAGCGGTCCTTATCTGCCGTCAAATTCTATGTTTCTATGTTTCTGTTCTTGTTCTTGGGCTTCACATAACAGCCTTGACTAGGCCATTAGAGTGGAGCAGGATGTCTATGTGGCCACAGCCCAAAAAAAGAAAAAATGAGACTTAAAGAATTGCTCCTGAATTTAACCTCCTCTGTTCCCCAGCCTCAGAGGGAGGGTAGGCCACAACAGATTGTTATGGAAGTGGATTAAGTGATTGAGGCACAGAAAGCTCCTATGCCAATAGCAGAAATTCTGTTGGTGGATACTCCTGATATTGAAGTTCAGATGGAAACCACTGATTTAGAGATTATTGATGCCTCCCCCCATTTATCTCCTGGTAATATATTGGGGCAAGATGGTCCCATAGCAATAGTGGATTCAAGCCCAGTAAATTTGGAAAAGACTAACTGCATGCCCCCCTCAGGGATGGCAACAGACTCTTCATTCCAAAGAGTCACACAATCTAGATCAGGGAATCCAAAAGTTGATGTTCCAATAGTACGTCCAAGCTCTGACCCCATACCTTTGGATAATTCTTATGCTTTTCTCCTGGAACAGGAGGGTGACGATGAAGATGTGGATTCTGACATTTCTTCTATCACCTCCTCTCAATCAAAGTTACCATCAGATAGTGGTGTAGATGATAAGCCTAAGCCAAAGAAATGAAAAAAAAAAAAAAGAGGTGACGTGTTTTTTGAGTGGTTTTCTTTATTGTCATCTCTCTCTTTCCAGCTAATGGCTGAGAATCTTTCTTTCCTTACTGCTAATGTTTATAGCATTAAATCCCAGGATAGGCATCGGGCAACCTTTACTTCTTTGGTGCCTAATGCAAGCCAGGTGGTTTTTTTACAAGATACTAGACTCACGCTTTGGCTGATATTTCAACTGCACAAAAGGATTGGAGGTGGGTTCATCCTTGTGGTCACTGGGTGAAGAATTATGCTCGGGTGTGGGTTTTTTATTTAAAGAACTGACTGGGCAAATTTTGCAGGTTCTTGATGTAAGCCCAGGACGGGCATTGATTTTGGATGTGGTTATTTGTAATATTGGGTATCGACTGATAAATATTTATGCCCCTCAGGCAAAAGCTGCCCTCTCGGTCCTTTTTCACAAGACTGAACCTTACCTGCATACCTCTTTGATGGTTCTATGGGGAGGCAATTTTAATTGTGGCCTTGCCTATAGGGACTGGGGAAGAAAAACTCAAAAACCTTTCTTGATACTTTATGCTTTAAACCGTATAATTGACAACAATCTTATGCTGGAATTTTATGATTTATTGCACAAAGTGCCTTCTCATACCTCTCCTAAAGGGAGGTTATCTTCAAGAACTGATTTCTGTTTTTTATCAGCCAGGATGTCTGGCACTAATGTTTCGCTTTTTCCACTAGAAACCTCTGATCATGTGGCAGTTCAGGTATTGATTGGGAAATGGCAAAAGGTTCCCATGGGAAGCGATTACTGGAAACTGAATGGGGAAATTTTGCAGGAGGCGGCTCTAAGAGATGCAGTGGGTCATTTATTACAGGCCCAGGCTGATGTTGCTTTTCTGTATTCTAGTCCCCATTGAATGGTGGGAAGATATGACGAGGGATTTAAAATCCTGGTTTATTCAAACTGCCAGTACTAGTGTCCAATCCAAATACATCCAATATCTGAGTTGGAGGGCAAAATATTTGAAGTTTTTGTCACATATTTATGAGGCTGGGAGTAATGTACAGGACCAACTTAAGCTTGTGAAAGAGAAGATGTCAGTTTTTCTGTTAGAAAAGAGCTAAACAACAAACATACCAAACATGGGGGACCAGAGAACAGGTAAACCCATATGACCTGGGGTTACAGGGTGCCCAGAAATTGGTTAACACGGCATTATGAAAAAACAGTGGGGAGGTGGTAACAGATAAGTGGGGAATTCAACAGGTGGTAGAAGATAATGTGCATGCCAAATTTCAGAGTCCAGGTTTAGAGTTTCAGGACTCCTTCTTACAGTCCCTGACACTTCGACCTTTATTGCCGGAGGATAAAAAGGCAGTAGTGGCCCCTTTTTCGGAACTGGAAATTAGAACAGTAATTGGTAGTCTTACTATGAGAACTACACCAGGAAAGGATGGATTATCAAATGATTTTTATAAGACTTTTTCTGATATTTTAGCACCTAGGCTACAGGTGATTTATATGGATTTATATGGTGATGAAAATCGATTAGTGCCAAGCATGAAATATGGAGTCATGATTTTTCTATATAAGAAAGGGGATTTGCAGGATATAACAAATTGATGTCCCCTTGGTTTACTAACTTCTGATTATAAGATCCTTACAAAAAATATTACAGTTAGGTTAACCAGGGTTGCACAGAAGGTGATTTTTCCATTTCAGACTTGTGCACTCCCAGGCTGAAATATTACTCAAAATGTAATTTCCATTAGGGAAATACAGGTAGTTGAACAGGGGTTACAAATATCTTTGGATGGATATTTGCTGTCATTTGATCAGGAGACAGCTTTTGACACAATCAGGCAAGAATATATCTGGGAAGTTTTGAATTATTATGGTGTACCTGTTGAACTGATTCAGTTAGTGAAATTCCATTATGTGGTTGCATGTCACCCCCTTGATTAATGGATTTCTGGGTATCTCTTCCTTTCTTAAAAATGGGGTTAGACAAGGGTGTGCCGTGAGCTCTCTGTTGTATGTGTTTGCACTTGATCCTATTCTGCAGACAATAGATTTGGATGCTGGGGTTATGCCTACCCAGAATTCAGAGGGGGTGTTACTTCCCAAAGTCTCAGCCTATGCTGATGACTGTGTTTTCTCTGTAGCGGATTTGGATTCTGGGAAACGAGTACTGCAGATATTTAAGAAGCTGCATGCAGAAACAGGTATACATGTTAATGTGATAAAAAGTACGATTTAGGCATTGGGTGCTGCTCTGGTGGTAGACCCTTTTTCTGTCCCTTTTACAAAGGGGAATATTAAACTATTAAGGATTTTTTTTTTTGCTACAGGGGCAGCAAATACAGTATTAATTGGAATAATATTAATGATGTGGCCTTTCAGAAAGTTTCTTCATGGCAAGTTTGGAAAATGACAATGAAAAACCGAGTATTTTTATTAAAAGAATACATTACCCCTATTTTTTTATATGTCTCACATATCTTTCTGTTGTCTTTCCATCTACATATAAAAGTAATGTCTTTTCTTTACTTTATGGGGTACTAGATTGAATCCTGTTAAAAGGGCTCATACATACAGGTCCTGGAAAGAAGGGGGTCTAAATATGATTCACCAATTAGTATATCTTTTTGGCAATTTTTTAATAGTTCCATAAGGCTGGCTTTAGTGGAAAACACTATTGAAGGGGCTCTCTGTATGTCTTTGTGGGGTGACCCCTTCTTGAAAGCCTGGGGAAGGGGAAAATGGTCAGTAACTGATAAATGTCTTCCAGAATATATTCAGATTGGTTTGAAATATATTCGACTGTGGAAAATCAAACTTTGTTGGTTTATGAACCAGAAGAAAAAGGTTTTCTAGGGGTGAATTGTGGAAAAATGTTTCTGTGTGGAACCTGTATTTCAGGTGCCTGTTAATACTGAAGTGGAACAGTTGGTGGCTAGTATAGTGGAACTGAGTATGCCTTTGGAAATGCAGGATGTCATTTGGCTATGTGGACACCAAAAGCTGAATGTCAAAGGAAACCAAATGTATAAACAGATGGGAGAGAGGGGTTGTAGAGAATTGCTATGTCAGGGACAGCTAGAAACAATACAGCATTAATATTTTGATTGTGTACATATGCAGAGTTTTTGGCACGTACTACCCACTTTATGGGGGAAAGTTTTGTTTCAATCAATATCACACGATACATTAATACGGACAGATTCCGCTTGCTTGGTAGAAGTGGTGCAAGAGTATGATTTATGTTATTTTTGCATGCCTTAAGTGATCTATGTGGCAAATGAGGTATTTTTGAGTTCTTCAAAATAAGGAATCTTCTTTACAGGATGTTTTGTTTAATATTCAGGTTGAACTAGATAACATTTATAATTATGAATTACAAACATTAGGTCAGGAAGTATGTGACAGATTATGGCAAAATATTGGATGGGTAGGTTGATAACTCTGCCTATTAGTATGCTGATGCCTGCACATACTGTAATTTTTAATTTTACTGTTAGGAGTTTTTTCCAGACTGTTATAGTTTTTCCCCCTTTTTTGTATTCTATTAATGCTGATATAATAGTCACCTGGTGGACTGGTGTGATGGGATTTGTTTGGGTTTTGTTTTGTCTCACTGTCAGTGGGTGTTGATCTCTATTATGTTTTTTGAACTGAAACAACTAGATCTGTATTATTGAATTCTGTTTTGATGTTTTTGATCTTTATTAAAAATGTTCCCTACTCTTTCTGATAAGTGCCATGGGATCTTTAACATCCACCTGAACTACCACCAATCCAGGCAGATGGGACCTCAGTTTAATGGTCTCATCCAAAGGCGGCACCTCTGAAGTGTAGCATTCCCCTTCCCCATGCTGCACTACGGTGTCAGTATTGGGATATTAACCCAAGTGCCGGATGTGGGAAGTGAACCCACAGCCCTCTGATCTCCCAGCCTCAGAGGTGAGTGCTACCTACTGAACCACTGACACTAGGTGAGGAGAGGAAGGGACACCAGAGGGCATGGTCTCAGGTTGGAGTGTGTAAGATATCAGAGAGAGATGAGGAGGCATTTTTTCACAGAGAGGGTGGTGGAGAAATGGAACACTCTACCCAAGGAGGTGGTATCTCGTAACACAGTTGGCAGTTTTAAAAGGGCATGGGACAGGGTGTGAGGCAGGGTAAAGGTGAGAGGGGAGTGGAGAGTGGGGCAGCTGCAATATAAGGGAACTAGCTGTGCATTTGAGCAGACTAACTTGATAGACCATTAGGCCTGTTTCTGCTGGCAGATTTGTATGTTTATATATATATTAGTGATGGGAAATCCGATGCTGAGGTTTACAGACTCTCTAATATGTAAGCCCCACAAAGATAGAACAGTAAGCACATTACCTGGGACTAAAATAAGTGATACCAGATTAATGTTGTCTGGTTTAATAGAGAATATTAAGGAATTATTGTGGTAATACATTTTGTTGTCAATGATATAGGAAGAAGAAAATTACTTGACATTCAAAACAATTTTGAGGAGGTGGGGGGGATTTCTGAAGGATTAGAAATGTGACATCATAGCCTCAGGTGTGCTGCCAGGGTACCATGCAATAGCAGGGTGACAGGGTAGAATAGGACCCTGTCCCATTTGTTTTGGAGAAAGTGTTTAAATGCAAGGATCTGTATTCTTTCCCTTTCTGTCTCTTCTGTCTGGCTGCGCAACCAAATTTTCTTGTGAGACTTCGGACTTGATCAACCTGAACAGTCTCGCAATTCTTTGCCTCTCACTGTCTGTTTTCTCCTTGCTGTCTGTTTTTCTTCCTTGCATATCTATATTTGCCAATATAAAATTATATGCAAATCAATGTGTGGAAATGTAGCTGACAATGGGATCACTTTTGTTTAGAAAATACTTAGTATTTGTGGTGAACTATATAATAATTGTATTTTGACATCACTTCAAAACTAGAGGTTACTTGAGTGCAAATATCCAAGCCTTTTGCAGTTGCTGTGGGGACCTCAGGAAGCTCTCAGTGTTTTAACAACTCCTGAAATTTATAAACAGGATGCTTGCTAAGGATGGGGGTTGAAAAGAGTTATAAAAAGAGCTAAACTGAGCTGCAAGGGAAGAATTTTAGAAGAAAGATTTATTATTTGCTTCTGTACATCGTTATTCTGAACAGGTTTATTTTATTTTATGTTACTATAACAAGAAATAAATAGTTTTGTGGAATTTTACAACTGTTCCTAGGTTTCCCCTATGCTTCCTGACCTGTGCCTCGACAACAGGTGGTGTCAGCTTAAATGGGATTTAAGACATGCATACCCTAAGACAGGAGATTTGTGCATGGGTACTGGACCTAGTACCAGCGAAGTATAGAGGAAGATATGGATTCTGCAACAGAAGTCCAGTCTGAGATTGTAAAGCCAGCACACTTTATGGGAAAAGAACAGGCAGTGACAGAACCTGAAAGCCTGATGGCCTTTTTTCAAATGGTAGGCTATACAACAAAAAGAGACATAGAAACATAGACTTTGACGGCAGATAAGGACCACTTGGCCCACCCAGTCTGTCCATTTCCCTACCTATTGGATAAGCTGCAGATTCTAGTTAACCAACAACCTACTTCCTGCAACCCCCCCACTATAATTGCCTTATGTCTGTCCCATGCATTTTTGAATTCCCCCACTGTTTTAGACCCCACAACCTCTCCAGGAAATCGGTTCCATGCGTCCACCACTCTCTCCATGAAAAATAATTTCCTCACATTACCCCTGAGCTGTCCCTCCTCTAACTTTAAATTATGCCCCCTTGTTCTTACACATCTCTTTTTCTGAAAGATGCTACCCTCCTGGACTTTGTTGATTCCCTTAAGGTACTTAAAAGTTTCTATCATGTCCCCCCGTCCCTCCTTTCATCAAGGGTATACATATTAAGCTCTCGCAGTCTCTCTTCATATGGTTTCTGACGTAGACCCTGTACCATTTTAGTTGCCCTCTTCTGGACTGCTTCCATCCTATCTATGTCCTTGCATAGATGAGGTCTCCAAAACTGCATGCAGTACTCCAGATGGAGTCACATCAACTGTCTGTATAGAGGGATAACCACTTCCCTTTTTATGTTGATTGCGCATATGCACAAGAAATATGTTGCGACAGGTTTCTCGAGAAGCAGGTTATGGAGGTGTGGCACTGTTGTAGCCAATGCCCCCACAGCCTGCAAAGGCTTGCTGTGCTTCCCCCAATGCTGTGGAATGCTGCTGCTGCTACTGACACTAGTTCAGCCAGCGTGCCACAACTTTCTAAAAAAACAGCCTCTGCAATCAGGGGCTGCCTTGTCATTGCAGTGTCAGTCACCCACTGCAATGAGGGAGTGACCCATCATTGCAGGGCGGGATGTAAAACCCCTGAGGTTGTTTGTGAACATAACGGCGGCTTGCCACTGTGTTCACTAACAATATAACCCCCTCCACATTTAGTTGCCGATGGGGGCTCCAATCCCCTTTGGCATTCTGTGCCCAACCCGCTTTTGTTCCTGCCGACGGGGTGGCCAATCCCTGTTGGCTGTAGTGGACCCCATTTGTTTTGTTGCCAACGGGGAGCCCACTCCTCATCAGCATTCTGTTACCCTCCCTTTTTGTTGCTGCCAACGGGGTGCCCAATCCCTGTCGACATACTGATACCCCCCGCCCCGCCCATTTGCCGATGGGGGTGCCCAATCCCCCATCAGCTACTGCTGCCCCCAGTCCAGGAAGCCTCTGCTGGCACACTGGGAGCCCACCCCAGTGTGCCAGATGCCCCTGCAAGTGAGAAAACGATCCCACGACATCTGGGTTATTTTTTTTTTTTTTGTAATCCTGGAAGAAAGGAAACCATCCCTCGGCGCTTGCCCTGCTTACCACCCGCGACCGCACCCACCCACTGCACGCCCTGCCTCCCACACCCCCCCCCCATACTTACCTTAGGGCTTGGCACGATGATCTTGGTGGACTGGGAACACGTCTGCACTCTTCAAAGCCGACCGCAAACTGAGGAAATGCCGATAAGCTGTATACATTTTGGGGAATTTTTCCACCAAATTTTCAACATGGGGTTTTTGGGACCCCTCCTCATGAATTCTTGAACTGTCATGTCGTTAATCGACCCGGAAATGTGATTTCTCAGTCACTGCACGGAATCACCTTTCAGGACCGATTAATGAAACGACAGTGCCAGTGTTCATGAGGTGGGGTCTCAAAAAGCCTATGTTGCAAACCCAGGAAAAATACCCAAATATTGTTTTACTTAGGCTTAGTGGCCATGCAGTTGCTACACACGCTCATAACTTCGTGAATTTGCAATATTGTCACGCCAGATTTTCAACACTGGCATTTTGTCACACCTCCTTGTGAACAGTACAGCTGTCATTGTTCACATCCTGGCGGAAATGTGTTTTAACACTTCTGGCACAGAATAGTGCAGTCGCTGTGGGTAATCAGTGTTCGGGACAGATTAAAAAAATGACAGTGCCACTGTTCATGAGTAGAGGCCCTGAAATGGCTATGCTGAAAATTTGGTAACGATACTCCATAAAATGACTGTGTTATGAGTGTATGTTGTGCAGTTTGCACGCACGCTCATAACTTTTCGAATTTATAATATTTTCACTCCAGATTTCCAACATTGCCATTTTCCCACACCTACTTATGAATAGTAAAGCTGTAATTTTTCACATCCTGGCCAAAATGTGTTTACGCACTTCCGGCGCAGAATACAGCGGTCGCTGTGGGAAATCACTGTCCATGACAGAGTAAGAAAATGAGAGTGATACTGTTCATGAGCAGAGGTCATAAAATGCCTATGTTGAAAATTTGGTGATAATAGCCCATCTATTGACTGTGTTACAGGTGTGCATTGCACACTTTCAATGCAGGCTTGTAGCTTTGCAGATTTGTAATATTGTCATGCCACATTTTCACCAGTGGAATTTTCCCACACCTCCTTATGAGCTGTGCAGCTGTCACTTTTCACATCCTGACTGAAATGTGTTTTCACGGTTCCGGCGCAGAATAATGCGGTCGCTGTGGGAAATCACCGTTCGGGACAGATTAAGAAAATGACAGTGGCACTGTTCATAAGCAGAGGTCCTAAAATGCCTATGTTGAAAATCGGGTGACGAAACTCCATAACGTGACTGAGTTACAAGAGTGCGTTGAACTGTTTCCATGCACCCTTGTAACGTCTCACTTTTGTAATATTTTCACCCCACATTTTCAACAGTGACATTTTTCCACACCTCCTGATGAACAGTGCAGCTGCCATTTTTCACATCGTGGCTAAAATGTGTTTTTGCACTCCTGCTGCAGAATAGCATGGTCACTGTGGGGAATCACTGCATGGGACACATTAAGATCGAACGAGTGAGAGGGGGGAGTGACCTCACTGAACTGAGGTCCATTGGGACTGCTGCAGATTTGTTTGTGGGCAGAGAAAGGGCCCAATGCAAGAGCCCAGTACAAAAGGGCAGCCTGCAGCACTGGGAGAAACAGAGCGAGAGAGCGAGTGAGAGAGGGGGAGTGACCAAAGTCCCTGGAGGTCTTTCAGGACTGCTGCAGATTTCTTTGTGGGCAGAAAAAGGCATCAGTGCAGCCAGGGGCCCAGTACAAAAGGCCAGCCTGCAACTGTGGGAGAAACAGTACAAGCAAGTGAGACAGGGGGACAGAGTGAGCTCAACAGAGCTCTGTCAGGACTGCTGTGGATTTGTTTGTGGGCAGAAAAAGGCGCCAATGCAGGAGGGAGTCCCGTACAAAAGGGCCACTTGCAGCGCCAGGACAAACAGAATGAGCGTGTGAGACAGGGAGACTGAGCGACCTCAACAGAGCTCTGTCAGGACAGCTGCGGATTTGTTTGTGGACAGACAAAGGTGCCAGTGCATGCAGAGGCCCAGTACAAATGGACAGCCTGCACTGGCAGGGAACCCAGAATGAGCGAGTGAGACAGGGGGAGTGAGCGAGCTCAACAGAGCTGTATTGTAACTGCTGCAGATTTCTTTGCGGACAGAAGAAGGCAGCAATGCAGGCAGGAGTCCAATAGAAAAGGGCAGCCTGCAGCGCCAGTAGAAACGGAATGAGTGAGTGAGAGAAAGGGAGCGAGCGAGCTAAATGGAGCTTTGTCGGGACTGCTGCAGATTTCTTTGTGGACACACAAAGGTGCCAACAGAGGCAGGAGCCCAGTACAAAAGGGCAGTCTGCAACGCCAGGACAGACAGAATGAGTGAGTGACACAAGGGGAGTGAGCGACCTCAACGGAGCTCTGTCGTGACTGCTGTGGATTGCTTTGTTAGCAGAAAAAGGTGCCAACGCAGGCAGAAGCCCCGTACAAAAGGCCACCCTGCAGCGCCGGCAGAAATGGAATGAGTGAGTGAGAGGGGGGAGTCAGCAGGCTCAACAGACGTGTGGCAGACTGCTGCAGATTTTTTTGTGGGCAGAAAAAGCCACCAACAGAGGTAGGAGCCCAGTACGAAAGGGCAGCCTGCAGCACCAGGAGACACAGAATGAACAAGTGAGAGAGGGGGAGTGAGCCACCTCAATAGAGTTCTGTTGGGACAGCTGCAGAATTCTTAGTGGGCAGAACAAGGTGCAAATGCAGGCAGGAGCCTTGTACAAAACAGCAGCCTGCAGCACCGGATGAAACAGACTGAGCGACTAACAGAGGGCAAGTGAGCGTGCACAACACACCAAAGCAATCAACATTTGGCATTGACAAATGCTTGTTCTACTTGTGATGCCCCTCCCTATGCATCCCAGTATCCCCCTGGTGCTCCTTACTGACTTCTCACATTGCTTACCCACCTTTAGGTCATCTGATATGACTACACACAGATTCCTTTCCATTATTGTTGTTGTTAGTACCTCCCCTGTTATTGTGTACTCTTCTCCTGGATTTTTATTTCCCAGGTGCATTACTTTGCACTTCTTTGCATTGAATCTAATTTGCCATATGTCTGACCATTCTTTTAACCCTGTCTAGTCCATTCTCATCCTTTCTAAACCCCCTTGTGTATCAACTCTGTTACAGATCTTTGTATCGTCTGCAAAGAGACATACCTTTCCTTCCAGACCCTCTGCAATGTCACCTATAAAGATGTTAAAGAGAACTGGACCCAGTACTGAGCCCTGAGGTACTCCACTAGTAACCCCCCTTTCTTCAGAATGTGTAACTGAGCCCTGAGGTACTCCACTAGTAACTCCCCTTTCTTTAGAATGTGTTCCATTCACTATTACCTTCTGTGTCCTGTTGTGCAGCCAGTTTGCTACACAGGCTACCACCCTGGGACCCACTCCCAGGCTGGCTAACTTGATTATTAATCTTTTGTGCAGGACTGTGTCAAATGCCTTGCTACAGTCTCGGTAGGCCATATACACAGCCCCTCCCTGGTCTATTACTTTGGTCACCCAGTCAAAGAAATCAATTAGATTTGTCTGACATGACCTTCCTGCTGTGAATCCATGCTGCTTTGGGTCCTTGGCCCCGCTGGCCTCTAGGTACTGAACATTTCTTTCTTTCAGAAGTGATTCCATCATTTTCCCCATCACTGAGGTCAAACTAACAGGTCTGTAGTTTCCTGCTTCTGCCTTGCTCCCACTTTTGTGAAGGGAATCACATCTGCCCTCCTCCAGTCCTCAGGTACCACCCCATCTTCCCATGATTTGTTAAAAAGTGCAGTTAGTGGTGTCACTAGGTCCTCCCTTAGCTCTTTTAGAATTCTGGGATGAATCCCATCAGGCGCCATTGCTTTGTCCACCTTGAGTTTTAGGAGTTCTTTCAGGACCCTTTCTTCTGTAAATGGACTGGCGTCAACCCCACTACCCAGAGTGCTTCTACTGTTTGGTTTAGGACTAAGATGCAGAGAGAAGAAGAGATTCAGGGACAGAAGCAACAGATGAGAGAAGAGATGCAACAACAGGAGTAGTGATGGCAGGATACCTTACAAGCTATCAAAGGCAGAGAATCCGGTCAAAGGCAGAGAATCCGGCACAGATCCAGAGGAGCAATAAAATGCAAGTAACTTAAAGGCCATTAGGCTTACTAAATTGGGTCCCTCGGATGATACTGATGCATATGTGACAACCTTTGAATGAGCTGCCACAGCCTGCCAGTGGCCAAAGCAGCAATGGACATTTAGATTGGTACCTTGCTTGACAGAGAAAGCTAAGCTTGCCTACAAGCAATATGGACATTGCACAGTCAGAAAACTATGACCTGGTGAAAAGCAAAATCCTGAAAAGGTACATCACCAGAGAGACCTACAGGCAGAAATTTAGATCTCTGAGGTGCAACTCGGTTGACAATCCTCAAGAAGCCTTCACCCGACTCAGAGAACTCCTGACGAAGTGGATCCAACCAGAGAGCAAAACAGTCCCACAGATCATCGACACATTTGCCATGGAGCAATTCATCAACATCTTGCCTTGATGTGCAGCTGTGGGTAAAGGGACACCGACCAGAGAAAGGGGAAAAAAGCTGTTTCATTGGCTGAGGACTACCAAATGGCCAGACAGATGCCACACCAGCAAGGTAACAGCCAAGCACCGGTAAGAAACTCTATTTCCCATTCAAATGCCAAGCCTGCTAAGAACTCTGGTGGGGTAACAAATCTGTGCCAAAAGATGTTATCTGCTATAACTGTAATAAGCCAGGCCATTTTGCAAGAAACTGTCATAATAAAGAGAGTGGGACTGGAGAAGATTTGTCCTTGGCAAACTGAGTCAAGTACCTAATGAATGTGAAGGTGGTGAATAAGACTGTAAAGGGACTCATTGATTTGGGAAGCAGACAGACCCTAGTGCATGTTCAAGTGCTGGGAAAACACTGTGCAAAGGGACCAGGTACTGGTGTCATCTGCATCCTTGGGGACACTCGATACTATCCCATCACCCAAGTGACTGACCGTGAAGGGTGTGTTGCATCAAATGAAAGTACGGGTAGTACCAAAGTTACCTGTACCTGTGATTATTGGAAATTACTTTCCAGGATTTACTGAGTTGATCAAAGAGAGAGTAAGTCCTGATGTTTCAGCAGCTCTGCTGACAGGAGCTCAGGCAAAGAAAATTTCAGATGGTGGGGACACTTTTCCTTTCAGTGATTTTGATTCAGACTTGTCTGAGCACAGCTCCAAGATCCAGAAATTCAGGAAAGAAAGACAAAGCCTAAAAAATTGTGGCAACAAATGACTAATGGACATGAAGGGTTAAAATATGAAAATGCTGAAACTAAATTGATAACTGATTGTGATTTTCTTTCGGAACAAGCTAACAATGTTTCTCGCCAGGGTTATTTTAAGCAGCTGGGGGGTGAAACCAAAACAGGGTGAACCAACGTTTAAAAAAAGGTAACAGGTTACTATATAGAGTTTGGGTTAAACCTCAGACACAGGAACAGACAGAACAACTGGTTATACCACAGAAGTATAGAACAAATTGTTACAGATAGCACATGAAATCCTATGGCTGGTCACTCAGGAAGGGACTGCACCCTTGCCAGATTGCTGTATAGATTTTACTGGCCAGGAATTCATGAAGATGTTGCTACCTATTTTAATTCCTGTGCTGAGTGTCAGAAAGTAGCCCCAGTCACTAGAAAAACAAGATGCCTCGGTATCCTAACCCTTAATAGATGTGCCTTTTGAGAGATTTGCAATGGATGTGGTTGATCTTTTAGACAAAAATATAAAGGGTAATAGATTTATTCTGGTAGTATGCGACTATGCCACTCGTTACCCAGAAGCAGTTCCAATGCGTACTGTTACAGCCCCAAAAGTTGCAGCAGAGCTTGCCAAAATCTTCAGCACAGTGGGTATACCTAAAGAAATTATTACTGATCAGGGTAGTAATTTTGGTACTGCACTGTTTAAGGAGCTGTACAGATTGCAAGGTATCACTGCCATAAGAACCTCCCCCTATCACCCTGAGACAGATGGTCCAGTTGAGTGTTTTAACCAAACCCTGAACGCATGTTAAAAAGGTTTGTAAAAGGGGAAGGGAAAGATTGGAACCAACACTTGCCTTACCTATGTTTTGCTTACAGAGAAGTGCCACAGGCATCAACAGGGTTTTCACCATTTGAAATGCTGTATGGTAGGCAGCCAAGAGGGCCACTGGATGTGATAAAAGAAATGTGGGCAGATAACCCCACTCAGAAACAATCTATATCTTCTTACACGTGTGCCCTAAGAAAGAAGCCGGCAAAATATGTTGAAATTGCCCATAATAATCAGGAAGAGGCTCAAAACCAGCAGAAAGTATATTATGACCATGGAGTAAAAGAAAACATTTTTGAGCCAGGTGAAAAGGTTTTGCTACTGTTTCCCACAACAGAAAATAAACTGTTAATGAAGCGGCAAGGACCTTATAAAGTTCTTAGACGTATTGGCACTGTTAACTATGAGACTGAGACCCCTGACAGAACAAATCCTATTAAGATATACCATGCTAACCTCCTCAAGAAATGGGTTGAAAAAATGCTAAAAGCTGCTCTGCTAGTTTTACCAGAAATTGATAAAGAAGATATTGATGTAGCTTATGACAGACTGGAACAAACTGTAGCTGCTGATGCTGTAAAGGTGAATGTTTCCTTAACCTCAGAACAAACTGCAGACATTCATAATGTACTAAAGACATTTAACAGTACTTTTACCATGGTACCAGGCTGAATATGTAATAGTGACAAAGAATGCTTGTCCTATTAAGCAAAAGTCATACAGGTTGCCAGAGCAGTTAAGAGCTGATGTGGTTAAGGAAATACAAAAAAAAAATAAAGAACTGGGTATCATTGAAGAGTCAAGGAGTGCTTGGTCATCTCCCATGGTAACTGTAAACAAAAAAGAAGGGGGTGTTAGAATCTGCCTTGATTTCAGGAAAACTAATCAAGTGTCAGAATTTGACAGTTATCCTATGCCCAGACTAGATGATCTGGTAGCCAGACTGGGGAGTGCAAAGTATATCTAAACCCTCAATCTCACAAAGGGTTACTGGCAAATACTTTTGGCTAAAGAATCCAGGGATAAAACTGCATTTTCTACCCCTGTAGGATTGTATCAGTTTACCACCATGCCCTTTGGTTTATATGGTGCGCCAGCTACATTCCAGCGGTACATGGATGTAATTTTATCCCCTCACACTGGTTATTATGCTGCGTACCTGGATGATGTCATGGTGTACAGTCCCAACTGGAAAATCCACCTGAAACACCTATGAGTAGTTATTCAAGCTATCAGAAATGCAGGTCTGACAAATTAATCCTACTAAATGCGCATTGGGCATGCAGGAAACCAGATAGTTGGGCTATGTGTTGGGAAATGAAGAAGTCAAACCAGAGATTTCTAAAACAGAAGCTGTGGCTAACAGCCCTGTACCTAAAACAAAGAAACATATCAGGTCATTTTTAGGGCTGGCTGGTTAGTATTGGAGATTTGTTCCCAACTTTGCTGAGTTAGCTACTCCCCTCACTGAACTCACAAAAAAAACGGTACCCACATAATGTAAAATGGACTCCAGAGTGTCATGAAGCTTTTCAAGCCATAAAGGCTGCATTGTGTTCAGCACCCGTTTTAAGAAGCCCAGCCTTTGAGAAACCATTTCTGCTACAAACAGATGCCTCTGAGGTAGGCCTAGGTGCTGCCCTAAGTCAAAATATAGATGGGAAAGAACATCCTGTTCTGTATATAAGTAGGAAGTTGCATGACAGAGAGAAAAAGTACTCTCTTATCGAAAAGGAGTGTTTAGCAGCAAAGTGGTCCATGGAGTCCCTCACATTTTATTTGCAAGGAACTGATTTTGTTCTCATAACTGATCACAATCCTCTATGTTGGCTTAACCAGATGAAAGATAAAACTTCCAGAATTACAAGGTGGTACCTGGCACTGCAGTCATTTAAATTCTCTGTGATTCACAAATCTGGTAAAGAAAAAAACAATGCTGATTTTCTGTCAAGATATGGATCAGGAATTGAGGGTTCTGATAGTTGAAAAAAAATGCATGGGTCTGAACTGTACTTTTTGCTGTACTGCCAAAAAATGGATGCAAATGTGCTTAATGTCTGAATGCAACAAGTGTTATTAGAAAATAAAGCGTTTTGGAAACTTGCTTAATAAAACAGGTTCTCTCTTGTTTTAGAGAAAGTGTTAAATGCAAGGATCTGTATTCTTTCCTTTTCTGTCTGGTTGCACAACCAAACTTTCCTGTGAGACTTTGGACTTGATCAACCCGAGCAATTCTTTGCCTCTCACTGTCTCTGTTTTCTCTTGCTGTCTGTTTTTCTTCCTTGCATATCTATATCTGCTAATATAAAATTATGTGCAAATCAGTGTGTGGAAATTCAGCTGATAATGGGAGCAGTTTTGTTTAGAAAATACTTAGTATTTCTGGTGAACTATATATTAATTGTATTTTGACATGACTTTAAAACTAGAGGTTACTTGAGTGCAAATATCTGAGCCTTTTGCAGCTGCTGTGGGGACCTCAGGAAGCGCTCAGTGTTCTAGCAGCTCCTGAAATTTACAAACAGGATGCTTGCTAAGGATGGGGGTTGAAAAGAGTTATAAAAAGAGCATATCTGAGTAACAAGCTTCCTGAATTAGTGGCCTTGATGGAGGAGGAACATCTGGATATCGTGGCAGTCACAGAAACGTGGTTCGCACAAAACCATGACTGGGACGTAAACATACCAGGATACACTATCTACAGGAGGGACAGAGAGGGTAAAAGAGGAGGAGGAATAGCTCTTTACATAAGGGAAGGAATCAAAGCAACAGAACAAAAGGGAAAACAGGGAGGAGAAGAAGCACTGTGGGTAAGATTGGAGACACAGTAGCACCACAATCACACAGGGTTGTTCTAGACCCCTTCTCAGGGGAGGAAATGGACAGGAAATGATAGAAGTATACTTAGTATGGCAGAAAAAGGGGAGATATTGCTGATGGGCGATCTGAATATGCCAGATGTTAACTGGAGTGCAGTTGCAGCAGCCACTTAGAAAGTGGGTTATTCTAGATGCCTACAGAGGGCATGCCTTAGACAACTAGTATTGGAGCCCACTCAAGAGAAGCAATCTTAGACCTGGTTCTCTCAAATGGAGATGAGAGAGGATCACAGATAGAAGTGGTTAGCCATCTGGGAACTAGCACGACCATCGAACAGTATGGTTCACAATAAACACAGCAATAGAGTCCAAGCCATACAAAGGCAAAGGTACTGGACTTTAGGGCTGACTTTGCCAAAATGGGTGAGTGCCTAAGGAATGCACTAGCAAATGGGCAGGAAGGAGGGTGGAAGAACAATGGGAATAATGAAAACTGCCATCACAGAGTCAACAAGCCTTTGTGTGAAGCAAATAAACAAAACTAAACGATGTAAGAAACCACTATGGTTCTCAAAGGAAGTGGCAGTGAGTTCAAGAAAAAAGCTTTCAGGAAGTACAAGGAACACAGAAGGAACAGGACAGAGAACTGTATCAGTTAAAGCAAAAGGAAGCTGGGAAGGCAGTCAGAACAGCAAAGGCCCAAACCGAGGAAAGATAGCCAACTCAGTTAGAAGGATAAAACCTTTTACAGGTACATCAGGGAGCCGAAGGAAGACCAAGGGAGGATAGTGAGGCTTAATAAGGGGAGGGTGGGCAGAGGAGACTGTGAAAGGCAGAATACTAAACAAATATTTTTGCTCAGTATTTACAAAGGAAGAGGGGAGGTACCTAAAACAAACAGTAGAAACACTCTGGATACAGAAGTTGATACCAGCCCATTTAAAGAAAAGGGTTCTGAAAGAACTCTTAAAACTGAAGGTGGACAAAGCAATGGGGCCTGATGGGATTCATCCCAGAATTCTAAAAGAACTAAGGTAGAATTAGTGACACCACTGACTACCCTGTTTAACAAATCATGGAGGATGGGGTGGTACCCGAGGACTGGAGGAGGGCAGATGTGATTCCCTTCACAAAAGTGGAGCAAGGCAGAAGCAGAAACCACAGACCTGTTAGTTTAACCTCAGTGGTAGGGAAAATGATGGAATCACTTCTGAAGGAAAGAATTGTCGAGTATCTAGAGGCCAGAGGGACAAAGGACCCAAGGCAGCATGGATTCACAGCAGGAAGGTCATGCCAGACAAATCTCATAGATTTCTTTGACTGGGTGACCAAAGTAGTAGATCAGGGAGGGGCTGTGGACATGGCCTACCTAGACTTTAGCAAGGCATTTGACACAGTCCCACACAAAAGATTAATATACAAGTTAGCCAGCCTGGGAGTGGGTCCCAAGATGACAGCCTTGGTAAAAAATTGGCTGGAGAATAGGACACAGAGAGTAATAGTAAATGGAGTCCACTCTGATGAAAGGGGGTTACTAGTGGGGTACTGCAGGGTTCAGTATTAGACCGGTCCTCTTCAATGTCTTTATAAGCAACATTGCAGAGAGGACTGGAAGAAAATATGTCTCTGTGCAGATGACACAAAGATCTGCAACAGAGTTGATACTAAGGTAGGGTGAAAGGATGAAAAGGGACTTGGCAAGTTAGAGAATGGTCAAATGTATGGCAGCTTAGATTCAATGCTAAGAAGTGCAAGGTAATGCACCTGGGAAACAAAACCAGGGAAGAGTACACAATGGGGCGTGAGATACTAACAACAACAAAATACAAAGGGACCTGGGGTAGTCATATCAGATGACATAAAGGTGGGCAAGAATGTGAGAGGGCAGCAAGAGGTGCTAGGGATATACTGGGATGCATAGGAGGCATCACCAGTAAAAACAGGAAGTTATTATCTCTCTGTACAGACAGCTGGTCAGACCCATCTGGAGTACTGTGTGCAGTTCTGGAGACCCAGTCTTCATAGAAAGACAGACAGGATGGAAGTCGTCCAGAGGAGGCACTAAAATGGTGCAGGTCTGCACCGAAGACATAAGGAAGAGAGACTTATGAGCTTAATATGTATAGCTCGAGGAAAGGAGGGAGAGGGGACATGATAGAAACTTTCAAGTACCTCAAGGGAATCAACAAAGTCCAAGAGGGCAGCATCTTTCAAAAAAGAGTGTGCAAGAACAAGGAGCACAATTTGAAGATAGAGGGGTGGCTCAGAGGTAATTTAAGGAGTATTTTTTCACAGAGAGGTTGTGGATGCATGGAGCGGCCTTCCGGAGAGGTCGTGGAGTCAAAACAGTGGTGAATTCAAGCATGCATGGGACAGTCATAAGGCAATTCTAGGGGGTGGGGGTAGGAAGAAGTAAGCTGCTGGTTAACTAGGATCTGCAGCTTATCCAGTAGGCAGGGAAATGGGCAGCCTGGGTGGGCCAAGCGGTCCTTATCTGCCGTCAAATTTTATGTTTCTATGTAAACTGAGCTGCAAGGGGAGAATTGTACAAGAAAGATTTATTTTTTGCTTCTGCACATAGTTATTCTGAACAAGTTTACTTTATTTTATGTTACTGCAACTACAAATAAACAGTTTTGTGGAATTTTACAACTTCTCCTTGGTTTTCCCAATGCTTCTTGACTTGTGCCTTGATGACAGGCAGTGAGTGAAAAACAGTGCTGCCACAATACGGCAAGCACAAAATAGTGAGCAGCACTACAGTGACCAGCTGTACAGCTACTGCAACAATGGCAAAGTCCTTTACTGCATTTTTGTAGGGGGCTCTGCCCCACACCCTCGCGAGGGTAGAGCCCCACACCTCCCTAAATAAAACAACTATCTCTGGGTGGGGGGGAAACTCGGAGAGTGGGAGAAACTCAGGAGGGGAGATGTTTCCTGGGGACACAACTAAAATCACCAACAAAATAAAAAAAAATACCAGCTGGGAACTGAACCCAGCTCTGCCTGCATGACCCAGCTACTGAAAGGTAGTGACTCTAACCACCACGCCAAGCTAGCAGCTCAGTTTGCAGCCCACAGCTGCTGCTCTAAATATCACATGCTCTAGTTGCTCTTTCCCTACCCCCATGTTCTTCATTCTTTTTCCTCCTCACTCCATTCAGACCCTCGCTATTCCTTATACCTAGCCATTCTTTCAGGCATTCAAAAAAGTGAGTCACTCATATCACAGGTTACCTACTGCCAGTGCCCACAGCAAGCAAAGGTAAAATGAAGGACATAGAGGCAGTAAACGGATGGTTGAGAAGGTGGTGCACATGTGAGGGATTTGGATTTTTAAACCACTGGGATGCCTTTATGGACATCAGACTCTTTGGGGGGTGATGGATTACATCTAAATAGATAAAGGAGTAGGAAATTAGCATATAGTAATAATGCTGATATCACTCAGGATTTAAACTGACATATGGGGGGAGGGAGTATAAATAATGAAACAGCAAAGAATGCGTATTACTTAAAGAATACTGCAGAAGTCAAAACCCAAAATGGAAATGCTTACTGGTAATGCTAGAAGCCTAGTCAAGAAGAAGGAAGAATTAGAACACATTTTGAGTACTGAGTCTATAAAAGCATGTGCAATCACTGAAACATGGTGGGACAAAGGAGACATTTGGAGTAGAAATATTCCAGGGTATGCGCTGTACAGTAGAGATAGGCAATGTAGAAAAGGTCGAGGCATTGCGGTATATGTAGAGGACACTATCCAGACAGAATTACTGGAACAAAGTATAGATAGCTTGGAACAACTAGGAATCAAACTATTGCCAAAGAATAGCAGAACGATGATATTGGGAATAATCTATAGGTTGCCCTTACAGTCCAAGGAGGAACAATTTAATGTTCTAACATATAGAAAATCTTGACCCAGATGAGAATATAATTGTGTTAGAAGATTTAATATGCCTGGGATAGACTGTGACCTATGAAAGGCCACATCTTCTGCAGAGGAAAGGATCCTGGAATGTTAGGAAAATGTGGGTTTAAAAGAATATGTAAACCAGGCTACAAGGGGAAAATATCCTTGATTTTGTCCTAAGTAACATGGGTGATGACATACAGGAATGTACGGTAACTGTACCATTAGGAAACAGCGATCATACCATGGTTCAGTTTGAAATACTTAGGTCATCAGGTAGAGTAATAGGTACTACCAAGATTAGAAGTTAAGATAGGGCAAACTTTGCAGCTATGAGACAAGACATGGGTGAATGGGATTGAAGGGAGGCATTCTCAGGCGAGCCCCTCAATAGTACATGAAATATGCTAGTTAACAAAATTAGAAACTGGATATATGATGAAATACCGAAACCCACTTTCCCAGGTTTCAGAATCCCAGTGCTACATATCAAACACACGGTTGCTCGACATTGACATTTTGCCCACGATGGAGTTAATATTATGTTTCAGGGGCCTTCACCCACATACCCCCCTTAATTTTTATAACAAACTCGACCACGGGCAAAATTTCAGTGTCAGGCAACCATGTGTCGGGCATCTGGCATTGGGATTATGAAACCTGGGAAAGTGGGTTTCAGTCAAATTAAATGTTCCCTTAGAAACCTGGTTATGAACTACGTGCCTGTAAGAAAAATATACTCACCACAGTAATCTTCTTTCTTTCAAGGGGTCCTTTGGCATCAGTAACAATAGCAGTTCGCTGGCTAGGTGCAACTGCCCCAGAGGTATGCCTTTAAGAGCATTTTATTTAAATAAGGTTTGGGCATCAGCCAATCAAAAAAACAGGAGGGGAGTGAGCTGAGTGAGAGCAGCCTGAAGGCTTCAGAATTTTTCCAAAGGAAAAGAGGGCAAATGCCCCGAAAAATAAACTGACAGTATTCAAAAAACATGTAACTGTCCAAAAACTGAAGCAGATAACACAACATGAGCACGAAAATCTTCAATAAAAAAAAAAAAGTGGTAATAAAACTGAGATCAGAGCCCTTTCTCCTGACAGGTGAACCGGGAAGGAAGAGTGGGAGCTGACTGATGCTTATTGACTCTTAGTGATGCTAAAGAACTCCTTGGAAGAAAGATTACTGTGTGAATGAGTAATTTTTTCTTCTTACTCCAGGAATCCTTTATCATCGGTAACAACAGCAGACTACCGAGCAGTACCAAGTGGGAGGTGGGCAGAGAATCTACTTAGGAAAGAGGCTCTGATGAACTGCCCTGCCAAATTTGGCATCAGATATGGACTGCATATTCAAACTATAGTGCATCATGCAGGTGTGCACCAATTTCCAGGTGGCTGCTTTACAGACATCCAGAAAGGGTAAGTCCCTTACTGTTGCCTCAGAAGCTGCAGTGCCCCTGGTGTAGTGGGCCCTGAGCCGCACAAGAGGTTGATGACCAGCTTTTTTTGTAGCAGAATCTAACAAGAGAGACCAACCAGTGGGAAAAACTCTCTTGTTAGCCGGTCTTCCTCTGCCTACATTCATGTAGGTGAAGAACAACTGAGAGAAAGAGTCTCTGGAATGCCTAGTAAGCTTCGGGTACTAAAAGAGAGCTCTGTCAATATACAAGCTGAGGAGCTGCTTTTTCACTAAGAGTGGATTTCTCAGTAAAGAACACAAGCAGAGTATTGGACTGGTTTTAGATGAAATTCTGAAACCCCCTTAGGCTGAAACTTCCTATTCATCCACAGCTCAATTTTATCATTATAATGAATGATGAAACTGGGCTCAGTGCACAGGGCCTGTATCTCTGAAATTCTTCTGGCAGAGGTAATGACCTCCAGGAATACCTACTTTTGGGTCACAAACTTGATATGTGCAGTGGCCATAGGTTTCAAGGGAGCTTCATGGGACTGGCAATACAGAGATTCAGGCTCCGAGGGGGACTTCATGACTGGAGGCTGGAGGTGCAAAAGGCCTTTGAAAACTGATTATGGTGTGGGAAAAAGTTGACTTTTTCTTTCCCACTGAAGAAAAGGCCGAAATCACAGCCAGGTGTATCTTGAGGGGAAAGAGTTTCAAGTCGGATGCCTGCAGATGTACTAGGTAATCCTGCAGCTGAGGATCTGCTACCGTAAAAAGGTTGGCCCATTTTGCTCTTCCACCAGAGGAGAAACCCTTTCCATTTGGTTGCATACGTCACTTCTTTGTGTTAGTTCCGAGAACTGAGAAGATGGGACTCTAACTCCTTAAGAGCCAGGCCTTGAGGTGAAGACAGTATGTCTGGATAATGCACTCCTGTCTGAAGAAGGTCAGCAGAGATTGAGATAGTGGCCGGTGGTTGGGCCTGCTGCAGAAAAGTGTGGGAAGGAGAGGCTTGACTGGGCCAATCTGGAGCCACCAGAAACACTGATGCAGGTTGTTGTCTGAGTTTCATAAATACCCTGAGAATCAGGGGAAAAGGAGGGAATGCATATAGGGATCTTCCTGACTACTCTAGGCTTGAGACATCCAAGGGCGCGATCCCTGGACTGGGGCCTGCACCAGAACCGAGGAAGCTGTAGCTGAAGCTGAGGAAAGAGGCAGACAGATCCACTTCTAGAGTGCCCGCTGCCTGAACACTGTGACTAGTACTTAATTGTTCAGAGTCCATACACTCTGGCCTTGACCGATGCAGCTTAGATCATCTGCCGGAGTATTGTGTTTGCTTGGGAGGGATTAGCTGAAAGGCTGACTCCCAGGGAGAAGGTGAGAGATCAGATTTATAGAGCCTGCAAGCAGAATATTCCTGATGTGGTCCACTCTGCTTGTTTGTGAAAAATGTTGCAGTGGTGTCTGTTTGACATTGTATTGTCTGTCCTTTATGATGGGAGCAATTGCTTTGAGAGCTAGAAGGATTGCTCTGAGTTCCAAAAGATCTATGTGTACCTGTGGCTCTTGGAGAGTCTAGATACCACTTACTGAGGCACTGTACAGAAGTACTTCCCACCACAGGAGGGAGGCATCTGAGGCTCTGCTCCGTCAGAGGTCTCGGCTTTGAAAAAGTGCGCTTTTTGAGACCAGCAAGCTAAAAGGGGGCTAGTTGGTGTCGCATCCTGTATCTGAACCGTGGAACTACTGCAGGCATTGAAGTCATGTGTCCCAATAGCCTGAGAAAATGTCAAAGTTACGTGATATGCTCAGGACCGCATCATATACTAAACAAGTGAGGGTTAATGATTCAGCCTGGCCAAGCGCCTGCTGCTGGTCTAGCTGTCCCTGTATGAAGGAATTTGCTACTGAGGGACAGCTTGAATTTTCACCTGTGAAAGGAAAGGGATATCCTTCCTGGATGCTAGGAGGATCCCAGATGAGCCTTTGTTTAGATTTACCAGGGAACCCAGGGACCCCAGCGTGAGCCCTGTAAGGGGAAAAGTGTCTCCTTGACCTGACAAGGAGACTTGGCACTATGAGCCAATTGGTGAGTTAAGTGTAGCAGAGACACCCAGATTCCTGAATGTATGCTGCTACCACTGCCAGGTACCCTGTAAAGATGCTTGAGGCCGAGGAAGGCCAAAGGGCTGCAGGGAACCTGCACCTTTGAAACTTCCTGTGAAACCTCATTATGGGCTCTATGGAAAAAAGGAGCCCTTTAGGACCAGGAAGGCTAGCCAGTCTCCCTACTGTGAGGACTGTATGATTAGTAACAGAGTGACCATCTTGAATCTGAGTTTTAACAGCTGGATAGGTGGCCACTCCCCAGTTGACTTTTTGTGTCAGAAAATACCTAGAGTAGAGTCCCTTTCCCCTTTTTGTGGGCTGAGACCCTCTTCAGCATTCCCAAAGCTAGAAAATGTTTACCTCCTACTCCAACAGTAACACCTGTGTTGGGGATAGAGGCTTAGACACCTGGGTACATATGAGGTCTTCCCACACTAACATCAGGGCTAGACTGCAAAGCTGCTGGCTGGGCTAAGGTGGCCACCTTTGGCCCCTTCTGCCCCCTCTCTGAAGGTGCCCCTGTACTGAGAGAGGGGGTAGCTGAAAAAATAACCTGTGCCCCTACTGCCCTTGGAAGGAATTTCCATGGGGCAGGAGGCTTGATGCAGTCAGATGTTCTGGATCAAACAAAATAATCTGATCACAGGGAAAGTTCATGGCCCTAAAACTGGGAGTCTGGGTGCAGATCAATAGTTCTAAGCTAGACAAAGCACCTCAGAGAGGTGGCATGGGCCATGGTTCTGGAAATGCCCTGTGGAATCGGTACTGCATAACTTCCAGGGCAGGTTTGCCATAACAACTGGCTCCTGCACCATAGCACCATGACAGAAATCTGCAGTGTATTTTTTTTCTTCTTTTTTTTTAATGATATTTGGCTGAGAAGCCATGTAGGAAAATAATTGTGACAAGCATCTGTGTTAGCTATGAAGTATATTTTCTGGAGTCCATGTCTGGAAATAAGGAGGACAAGGAGACCCCAGCTTTCTCGCAACATATCGGCTGCACTCTACTCAGATAGCTGGGATGCATGGACAGGCACTCAGCATTGTCATTAAACAATTTATATATTTATATATTTACTTATTATCATTTTCAGACCACTTGCAAACCTCTGCCACAGAAGTGGGGGTCTGAAGCAGTTTTGTGGTATTTTTATTTACATGTTTTCAACATAGGTAGGCACAACTAGTCCTTTAGGAGGTGGAAGACCTTTCATCCCACTAAAATCTTTTTTTTATCCTCATCCTCACCTAGGATGGACTCCTGAGAAGGGAGGTCCAGGGTGTCCAATATGTTTTGGATAAATGAAAATGTGTGTGGGGGTTCTCCTGGATAGCTGAGAAAGCTCTAAGGAGAGGGAATGTCATTGAGGTACAGGTCAGGAAGCATAGGAAAACCAGGAGCAGTTGTAGAATTCACCAAAAATATTTATTTACAGTAGCAGTAACATAAAAAAATAAATTTGTTCAGTATAGCTATTTACAAAGGTAAAATAAAATAGAGTTTTCCTGAAGTCTCTGTGTCCCTTTGTCTTCTAATCTTTCTTGCAGTTACAGCTTAGCACTTACAAGTCCTTTCAATCCCCATCCTTAGCAAGCATCCTGTTTTTGTAAATATCAGGCAGGAGCTGCTAGAACACAGTGTACTTCTTGAGTTGAGGCCCCCTTTTGCACAGCTTCTGCAAAAAGCTCAAAGATTTGCACTAAGGTAATCTCTAGTTTCCAACAGCTTTTTGCAGTCATCTCAAATTATAAATACGTACATTTCAACAGTAATACTATAAATGTTCTAAACAAAAGAGATCCCAACATCAGTTACATTTCCACATATTGATTTGCATAGATTTTTGTATCAGTGGATATGCAAGGGAGGGACAGACAGCAAGAGAAAAGTGAGAGACAGTGAGAGGCAAAGAATAGTGAGACTGTTTGGGTTGATCAGGTCTGAAATCTCACAGGAAGGTTTGTTGTGCAACCAGACAGAGAAGAGACAGAAAAGGAAAGATCATTGCATTTAAACACTTCTTCCATAACAACTGGGACAGGGTTCTATTCTACCCTGTCACAAGGAAGTGGACAGATTCTACGCCTTCCAAAGTCATGTCAGGGGCATCCCAAAAATATTCATATCATCTGTATCACCCTCACAGTCTCTGGAGCAAGAACTGTGGAAGAGTGTATAGTAGCCCCTGTAAACAGGGACATCATACAATTATTCATAATCAACTGTATCACCTTCACAGTCTATGGGAAAGAGAACTATGGAAAAGTGTATACTAGCCCCTGGAAACAGGAACCCCATCTCTGAAGGATGTGCCATACTTTTGCCAAAAATTTTGCCTGTGCAGACAGTGCTGAATATGCTTTGTTTTTTCTTTATTCTTTAAAATGCCTGTTGCTTGCTATTGGCTTTCTCAGGAGGAACAGAAGCATTTTTGTCAACAGTGTTTCTTTTTAGCCACTTCATAGCGGCTTGATCGAGCTTCCTTTTTTCAACTTTATAATTTTGTAATTTGTGAGGAACTTCATTAGCCCATTTGGAAGCTATATGTATTGGCTGGGAACTGGAGACTTCATCAGCCCCCTGCTGGCATATTTATTGTTATTGCTCTTAAATGGCTCCTCATCAGTAACCTTTGGTATATCCTCAGCCATAATGCTTATTAGGTTTCTTTGCTATGCGCCAGTTTAACAAAAGAGAACCCAAGTTGTGGACCACAAACAACTGAGTGCAGGTTTCTGTGAAATGCCACTGGCTTGTCCTCCCCCAGTTAATTAAGTCTGTCTATTTTAAAAACCCTTTTTATTTATTTATTTTTAGTACTGGGATCTATACCATTGCCAATCTATTAGAAAACCCAGTAATACAAGTCAACTGTGCACAGGTTTCTGCTGATGCGGTGAAGCCAGTCCCATAACAGATGAACTTTAGGTCAAGTTTTTATGTAGTTATGGGATTGTCTGATCTTGCCACTCACTGGAGAACCCCAGCAGCAACTGTCAAAATTTAAATCCAGTTGGTTGCCTTGCAATAAAACCCATGATGTCTGAGGTGAAAATTAAGGCAAAAGACAAGAATTTGACAGTTCCTTCATGAATTATGTTAAAAAAATGAAGAACTGTTGAAATTAAGCATGTGCGGTAAAAACAAATATAATTTAAGCAGATGCATGGTAAAAAATCAAGCAAAAATGATGCGGTCTTGCTGAAATTTGCGTGATAGCACTGCACTAACATAAATATAAAACTTTCATTCATCACACTAAATAAATAAATTTATGAGGAAAACTTTACCAAGATAAACAATTAGAAGGTTGTCAACAAGGCAAGTTGAGAAGCACCTCGGGGCAATTTTGCTCCATCAGTGGAGAAAAAATTCTGAAGCCTTCAGGCTGCTCTCACTGAGCTCACACCCCTCCTGTTTTTTGATTGGCTGAAAGCTCATTTAAATAAAATTATCTTAAAGATATACCTCCAGGGCACTTGCACCTAGCTAGCTAACTGCTATTGTTACTGATGCTAAAGGACTCCTGGGGTAAGATGGAAGCGGTGCAGTAAGATTGGTAAAGCGCCACCATGGATGAATAAAAGTGTGAAAACATTACTGAAGAAGAAAAAAAATGATACTTAAGAGCTAAGAGCAGTAAGGATGGAAGTGACTGAGAAAGATATAAAAAGACCCTCTGGGAGTCTAAATAGGCTATTCATAGGGTGAAAAGTGACTATGAGTTAAGAATAGTGTTAGGAGTAAAGACAACTACAAAACCTTTTTTTAATTACATTAATCATCAAAGAGGGGGTAAAACAGGTGTATGAGCACTTCAGGATAACAATGGAACATTATTAACAGACTTGGCAGGCAAAGCAGAATTCCAGAATAATTCAGTTCAGTGTTTAATGAAAAAAATGATGGTGATATACTACAACAAGCAGAGACAAGAGACAAGAGAAAAGCCAATCAGACTAATAGAAAGAGATGTAAGGGAGAGATTAACAAGGCTGGACCCAAATAAGTCCCCTGGGCCTGATGATATATATCTGAGGGTTGCCAAAGCATCAGCAAATGAGATAGCAGGACCACTGACAGATATATTTTGGGAATCCCTGAACAGATGTGTGGTAGATAACTCCTAGAGATTGGCCACAGTATTACCAATATACAAGGGTGGCAGCTGGAAGAAGGCAGAAAATTATAGACCTATACACCTGATCTCTTTTGTGGGAAAGGTTTATTGACGGGATAAATATACTGAGGAGTAAATTGAAGAATCTGGGATGGAAGACATCTCACAACATGGCTTTACAAAGTGAAGATCTTGCAAAACTAGTTTATTGGGATTTTATAGTAATGTAAGCAGATAAACTGAAAGGGGAAAAACAGTGGATGTAATCCTCCTGGATTTGACTAAAACCTTTGACAAAGTCCCACATGGGGAATTGGTTACAACTTTGGCTCAAACAGGCATTCATGTTAACTTCGTTAAATGGATTACTTCATGACTGGATGATAGAAGACAGCATGTAAGCATAAAGGGTGTAGTGTCTGGTTGGACTAAGGTGACCAGTGGGGTCCCACAGGGATCTGTGTTGGGACCGAGTTTATTCAAGCTCTATATTGCTTCCATGAAATGTGATGATGATTTATGGATTGGAAAGTTAGCTGATGATACTAGAATTGGTGTGATCATCGAGAACAAAAAGGATATTGAAAAACTGCAAGCCAACTAGCAAAGTGGGCCCATAGGACTAGGCCTGAGTTTAATATAAACACATGTATGGTGATAAACTTCGGTAGGAGAAAGAGCATGGCAGAGTACAAATTAAAGGGGAGAAGACTGAGGGAGGTAACTGAGGAAAGAGATCTGGGGATTAGGGTTACAGATGATTTAACCATTAAAAGCCATTGTCAGGTAGTGTCAAAAAAGCACTAATGGCACGCTAACCAATATAATCAGAAATATATCATCCAGGGATGGAAGAGTGGTGCTGCCATTGTATAGCATGCTCGTCAGCTCCCGTTTGGAGTATTGTGCTCAGTTTTGGGCACCAAGCACAAGGGAAGAGACTATGATGCCAGATGGGGTCCAGAGGCGGCCACAAGGATGATTAGAGAAACTAGAGGCCTTCAATACGAGGACAGATTGGAGATGTTGGGAATGTTCACACTCGAATATAGGAGAATACAGGGCGATATGTGCCGGTTATTTCAGTCCTTGACAAATCATGACCTATGGGACATGTTAGGTTTGGAGATTAAAATAATTGCATACAATACTAGGTTACACATTTTACAGATAAAAGGGGAAGTGTGCCACTCAAGAAAAAGAGGATTTTGGTACAGCCAGAGGGTGGTTGCAATGTGGAACTCACTGCCAGAGGAGGTGGATGGATGTGCGGATATGAATGCGTTTAAAAGGAAATTTGACAGTTACTGTGTTACTAGTAACATAACAGAGTATTTTTAAAACATGTGGGCAAACATTATGGACAATGGTCTATTCCACTCTGAATCTACCTATGTAACCTACAGTATGTAAAATGTTCACATAGCTACTGTAAAAATCACCTTTCAGGCCAGATTTCATAATTTCACCATACTTGGTCATGAGGAGGGGTACCCAAAAGGCCATGTCAAACATTTGGTGTAAAAATAAGGGTCCCAATAAGGCCATGTTGAAAATTTAGTGTACAAATATAAAATAATATTTAAAAAAATGAAATTGTTATGACTGAAAGTTCAAATCCCATTGAAATACATCAAACCACACTTAACTTATCTTCTCATATCACAGTCCCAGTACAGCAACAAGACATGTCTTTAAACAGTGAGTGGATCTGTCACGGGACAGTGTGGACTCTGGAAATATGGACAGGGAAAACAGGAGGAGGTGGATATGGGACAAGAAGAAGGGGGGTACTAGTGCTGGGGGATTCTATACTGAAAGGGGTTAGGTGGGGCGGAGGGGGAGAAAGGCACAGTCAAATCTGGGTTAAGGCTATTCCCGGCTTGACCGCGGGAAGGGCGGGGTAGGCACTTCTCAAGTGCACATGGAAGGGGATGAAGAAACCTCACATAGTGATGCATGTGGGTACAAACGACCTGATGGGGGAGACTGTAGAGGTGGTAGGGAGATTCGAGGAGTTGGGTAGGCAGTGTGAGAAGGTAGGGGGTTGGTGGCATTCTCTGTGGTACTCCTGGTACCATGTGCAACTACAGTGAGGAAAAAAAAGGATAGAGGAGTTCAATGAGTGTCTGAGGGAGTGGTGCCACACCAAGGAGTATGGATTTTATTTATTTATTTATTTATTGAATAGAATCGGAATTACAATCCTTTGAGTCATAGACTCATTTGCAAAGGCTCCACGTCCAATAAAAGTAAAAATACAGATTAAAAGCAAAGATACAGAATAAACATACACGAAAAAAGAAAAAAATGTCTATACAGGTATCACAGCTATACAATTGCATTGTAATAACACAAGGTCCGATAGACTTGGACTTAGCTAATATTGGGGATTACATCAACTGGGAGCATAGAGACAGTCTGTTTCAGACTGGGGCAGGATCTGGGGCAGTAGTAACCTATATGCAGGGGCAGGTTACATTTGAGCAGAAAGGGAGGGGAGTACTAAACAGTGGAATAGAGGGGTATACAGCAACAAAGGTGGATTTAAACTAAGAGGGGGGTGGCAATGGGACTGCTGATAGGAAAAGGGTCTGGAAAGGGGAGCCTAGTGAGCTCATTCAATCAATCAATCCAGGTTATTTTATACTGGAAAACGTATGTGAGCAATAATGCCCGTTTTCACAAACATCCAATTCTACAAATGTTTACTAAGATACAATAGATAAAAAAATAAACAATATGCATAGTACATGGTATCTACAAGAAGAGTATAGCCAAAAAACAATGGAATAGACAACAAGTAATAAGCATAAATCAAAAATAAAGTTACTTAAAAGCAAAAATGAGTACGAGCAGTCCTTAACTGCTAAATGTATACATGAGTTTAACAGTGGAAGTTATTGGCAGTTTTAGGGATAGAAACGTGAGCAGTGTTAAGCGTGATGATGGGGGGGACAGAGGAGTTCAGAAGTTAGTTATCACTGGGGGATGTGGCACAAGAACAAGATGTCTTTGTAAGGAGGTGATTCCTGAGGGATCTTTGAAAAGAGTGGACAGTGTTGCAAGCAAGAAGTGAGGGAGGGAGTTGGTGGTAGAGCTTAGTGCCGTGGACAGTGTTGCAAGCAAGAAGTGAGGGAGGGAGTTGGTTGTAGAGCTTAGTGCCCTTATAAGCAAGGGAGTTTTGAGCAAGAGAGATGCGGCAAAAAAGGGCTTTGAAATACATTCAAGGGGGCACCTCTGGTAAAGCCAGCAGGGGTGGACTTAGTAAAAATAGAGGTAATGGCGGGCAGAAGTTTGTGCAACAGAATTTTGTGGAGGAAGGACAAACTTTTCTGGGTAAAGAGACGCTCAAGGGGAAGCCAGTTAAGTGCTTTGTATAGGTTGCAGTGGTGCATTCTCCAAGAAAAATCAGTGAGGAAGCAGATTATATTATTGTAGTTGGATCCGAGTTCGCAAAATAGTTGAGAATATATGGGCAAGGCAAAGATCATAATTCAAGAGGGGTAGGAGAAGGGCGTTAGCAAGTCTGAGTCTTGAGTCGGGTATTATTAACTTGCAAATCCTGTAGAGAAGACCTAACCTCTAATGGATCTTGCTCATCATATTAGAGACATGGAGACTGAAAGGCAGATGTGTGTCGAGCAGAATACCTAAGTATTTAAATTTGGATACCAGTTCAATGCTATATCCAAGGTTGTCCAAGAGGTCATAGTGGGGGCTGAATGTTTTCCTAGGGCCAGAGAATATCATCTATTTTCTCTTTTTCGAGTTGAGGACCGTGCCTTTGTTGGAGAACCAGGTGTGCAGCTTATGAAAGTCTGCAGGCACGATAGCATGGCTTCTGGGTTTTTGTTGCTGCAATACAGTACTGCATCATCAGCGTAAAGGACAATATTGGTGCTGGAGCAGACATCCAGACAGAGTTGATGGGATCTGGACAAGTGAAAAAAGCAGAGAAATATCACCCAAAATGAAAATGAGGGTGGAGATAGTAAAGTTTTTGTTCAGAATGCTTTGACAGTATATGGATTTCTCTCCATTTTGACTGGATTCTAGGACAAGGGCAAAATAGGTGTCCAAGAGAGGCATTCAGGGCATTACACTTCCAGCATACTGTACATGTTGTTTTTTCTTATCTATCTTATTTAGCCTTTGAAGAGAATAATAATACCTATGAAGAATTTTATAATAATAACAATAATAATACTCTCTATTTCTATAGCACCTTTCAAATGCCAAGGCGCCTTACAGATTTTAAAAAAACATCAAACATTTTGAAGTCTTAAAAATATATAAAACAACTAATACAGTTAAAATACAAAGGTTAAACACCAAATGCTTGACACCACAAGTATGTTTTCAGGGCCTGTTTAAATCCTTCCATGGTCAAGCATGCCCATAACTGATGGGGTAGAGAATTCCAGAGAGTATGGGCCGCATACATAAATGCACAGGCCCTCGAAGATTTCAAAGACACCCTCAGGATCTCTAGCAACCCCTCATCAGCTGAGCGGAGCAATCACCCAGGGCAGTAAGGGACCAGTAGCTCTTTCAGGTAGTCCGGGCCCAGTCCATGTAGAGCTTTAAAAGTCAGAAGACTGACTTTAAAGGTAATCCACCACTATGTAATGGCAGCCAGTGCAGTATGCGCAGCACTGACAAAATATGACTGGAATGAGAAGTTCCCATTTGAAGCCGGGCTGCTGCTTTCTGTACCAGCTGCAAACGACAGATTTCCAGCCCAAGTAGCCCTAGGTAGAGGGAACTGCAATAATCCAAGTGCAAGAACACAAAGGCATGGACCAGTGTAGGAAGATCGCAGGATGGAACAAGGTGCCTAATCCTGGAGATATTCCTTAGATGATAAAAAGAGGACTTGATGACGGCAGACACCTGCAAATGCAAAGTCAGCCCTTCATCAAAAATTACCCCCAGGTTATGCACCCGTTCAGAGGTCAGGAGTGATAAACCCCCAAGGTAAAGCCCAGAGGGTAAACCAACCCCGATACCCCTGTCCAGTGCGCTGAATCCACAACCAGCACCTCTGTCTTTTCTGAGTTCAACTTCAGCCAACTCGAGTCCATCCACCCCTGCATTTCTGTGAGGCAGTTATTAAAGACCAAGAGAGCTCCATCCTGGTCAGGTGCAAAAGAAAGGTAGAGCTGGGTATCATCAGCATAGCAGTGAGACCTTAACCAGTACCTTCTTACAATGTCTCTGAGGGGCAGCATGTACACTGTGAACAACATGGGGGACAGCACTGAACCCTGAGGAACCCCACACAACAGAGAAACTGGGTCCGAAGAATTAACTCTGGATACCACCCTCTGTGTTCTTCCAGTGAGGTAAGATGTAAACCACCTGAGGACTACATCCGATAGTCTACAGATAAACCTCCGGCGCTCAAGTAGGACCCCATGGTCCACAATGTCAAACGCTGATGAGTGATCTAGAAGAACCAAGATGGAACATTTTTTTCTGATCCCTAGCCATCAGGAGATCATTGACCACCCAAACCAGTGCTGTCTCAGTGCTATGCCTCTTTCGAAAACCGGACTGGAGGGGTGCATTGATATCATGGATGGTCAAGTGGTTCTCCAGCTATATGGACACTACTTTCTCAATCACCTTCCTTAAAAAGGGAAGGTTTGAGATAGGTCTGTAGTTCGTATGGCAGTCGGGGTCCAAACTAAGTGAGTCTCATTAACCTCTTTGCTACAGTTATTGGCATTTTTCCACAAGGATTCCCAGAGCTAGTCAGATATAGTGATGCTGAGATCTTGTTCTCCTGCTAATTTAGCTGAAAGCATGTGATGTAGATATCGCAATCGGAAATAACCCTGTATAGAAAGCTTGATCCCTTTCTCAGGTAGGCTATTTTCAAAATTTGCTGCCGTTTGGGCTCAGATGTCAGTACACAAGAAGCTTGATCAAAATATTGCTTGATGATCTCTCTCCGTTGATGATAAAGCTAAAAGTGCAGCCTGGATATGTGAAATATTTTCCTCAAATCTGTGAATGAGAGGATTGCATCAGATTCTAAATCTAATAAATCTCCAGTTCCAGTTATTCCTGTTCTGCTCCAGCTTGCATCCTTAAATTGCTTCCCATTGTAGGTAAGGCCATGGTTATCCCAGATTGAAGTTAAATCAAAGGAAGGGAAGTGGACCAAACATTTTAGCTAGAGTTTTAAACAGCCAAACTGCAACAGACAGAGTGGGGCATGATTTAAGAACAGTGGGAAGGGGTTTAAACAGAAAATCTATTAATGCAAGTGGTTTGACTGTTTCTTGTTCTGTAAGTAACCATAAAGGAAGCTGGCTAGTGCTTTCATTAGCAAACCATAGTGAGGACAGTTTTAGTAAGAATGCCCAATGATACCCTTGCCACCAGAGGTAATTAAATTGTCCCAGTTTTTGCCACCAGAGGTAATTAAATTGTCCCGGTTTCCTTGGGTCCCTTAATGTAATAATACTCAGCTTGGGCAGTTTGTTATCCCAAGGAAATTTAGTAAAAATATTATCTATTTTTATACCATTCATTACCATTTTGCTAAGATGATTTTTAACACGTAGAAGATTTTTTGGGTGAGAATCATTTTTATCAAGTTAATCTTACCCCATAAACACAAATTCAGTTTTGACCATTTATCTAGTTCTTTTTGCAGGCTTTCTATACGTTCTGACATATTATATTGGATGATTATGGGAATAGAATAAAAAATGTGAATACCCACGTAAAGTATACCATTGTCCCTCATACAAAACTAAAGGCCTTAGTTAGGTTATCCTTTTCCTTTTGTGATTCATGAAATAGTATTCCTTTAGATTTCTCCCAGTTCATAAACAACCCTGATAATTAGCCAAATATAACCAATAATGGATTTAAAAAAAGAGAGTGATAGAGAGGGATGTGAAAGGGTTAATAGCAGGTCATCTGCAAATGCAAAGATTTGGTTTACGCTTCTCCTCGATTGAATACTATGCATGTGGGCCAAATTTTTAATATGTAGTAGCAGCAGTTTCATTGCTAAAATAAAAAAAACAGAAGGGGTGAGAGTGGACATCCTTGTTGAGTGCCTCTAAACCGTTGAAAAGGCTTAGATATTAACCCATTAGTAATAATAGAAGCTTTAGGAGTAGCATCAATAGCTGCAATCCAGTGTATGAAGATGGGACCAAAGTTGAAGAAATCTGCAACCGTTTGTAGATAGGACCAATCCAATGAGCCTTTCCAATGTCTTAAGCATGGCAGCTTGGATTCAGTGCAAAGAAGTGCAAAATAATGCACCTGGGAAACAAAAACCCAGGGGAAGATTACACAATGGGAGGGGAGGTTGTAACAACAAAAAAAATGGAAAGGGACCTAGGGGTAATCATATCAGATGACCTTAAGGTTAGCAAGCAGTGTGAGAAGGCAGTAGGGAGGGCTGGGGGGATACTGGGATGTATAGGGAGAGGCATCACCAGCAGGAAACAGGAAGATGTTATCCCTCTGTACAGACAGTTGGTGAGATCCCATCTGGAGCACTACGTCCAGTTCTGGAGACCCCATCTCCACAAGGACATAGACAGGATGGAGGCAGTCCAGAGGAGGGCAACTAAAATGGTGCAGGGTCTGCAAGAGAAGCCATATCAGGAGAGACTAAAGGAGCTTAATATGTATACCCTTGAGGAAAGGAAGGAGGGGGGGACATGATAGAAACTTTTAAGTACCTCAGTGGAATCAACAAAGTCCAAGAGGGTAGCATCTTTCAGAAAAAAAGATGTGCAAGAACAAGGGGACACAATTTGAAGATAGATGGGGACGGCTCAGGGGCAATGTGAGGAAGTATTTTTTCACAGTGAAAGAGGTGGACGTGTGGAATAGCCTTCCTGAGGAAGTTGTGGGGTCTAAAACTGTGGTAGAATTCAAGAATACATGGGACAGATGTAAGGCAATTCTTGTGGGAGGTAGGAAGAAATAGGCTGTTGGTTAACTAGGATCTGCAACTTATCCTGTAGGTAGGGAAATGGGCAGACTAGATGGGCCAAGCGGTCCTTATGTGCCATCAAAGTCTGTGTTTCTATGTTTCTATGGCTATTGAAGGAGTTAAATGTTTTTTGCCACCCAAATAACAGATAACAGCCTTGTTTTTTTACTTACTAAAGGTTGAATTATATTCATTAGTCTATTGGCAAGTATCTTGGCTAGCATTTTGTTGTCAAAGGGGCTGATTCTAAAAGGGGTTAGCTGGATTCAAGGGACTTGCATCAAAAGGGTATGATGCAAGTGGTGACTTGCATCACACTGCGATTCCGGTAGGCAGCCTGCAGTTGCCGCAGACACGCTACACCAAAGCCCTTTTGCACCAGGGTTGTGTCCATGTTATTGTGGTTTCCTTGGAAAGCCCAGTGCAGGACAGTTGCTCTAGTAATAGTGTGTGGTTAACTGTATCAAAGGCCTTTGTCAGATCAATGTAGGCTATACCCACTAATTGACCTTAGTCCAGAGATTTGTGGATAAAGCCTGTGAATTCCATCAGTGCAGTAGTGGTACAGTACTATGCCTTTTTCTAAAACCATGCTGTTGAGGGCATTGAATCTTGTATTTTCCATGCGTATTGTATTGTGTTATACAGTATGGGCATAGGGCATTCTGCATCTGGCCATGGTGCCGTGGTGGTGTGAGGAAGGAAGTGCCAGTCACAGAAGTGGGGTGGAGAGGGAGGACACCAAACCACTAGGTACTGATTCATGGACTGTGGCCGGGTGGTTAGTGGGTGCCAGACCAAGGATTGGGGCTGCCACTTGAGGGGGGTCCCAATTGCACCACCAGAGTCTTCAGGGAATGCAGGGGTTGGAACTAGCCTGCCATGGCAGGTAGTCTATAGTGAGGGCACACGGGTGTGTCCCGGCAGTACTGGAATTGTGCCCTATGGGGTCCATGTGTAGCGGCTGCCCAGTTTGTGCCCAGCTAATGGGCTTCCTGGCCTTAGGCCACCTGGGCAAACCCCTGCCACCTGGTCCCTGGCTGCATCGCAGACTTGCAAAGATGCTGCCCTTTGCACTACTCCTTTTTGCACAGAGTCAGAATTTGCAGCTATTCCAGATGGTTTGCTAAAAGTGGCAAACTTTTCAGAATAGCACAACTTGCAATTGCCGCAACTGCGTCGGATGCATCCCCCTTCTTTGCTGCAACTCGTGTCTGACAGAAGCGGCTTCCAGAATCGCACCTCAAATTTAGAAGGGAAATAGGGTGATAGTTATCTGGGTTAAGGGGTTTTGTTTTTCTTTTCTATCAGGCAAATATATCCCTCATTTTGGGTACCTGTTATCCAGCCTTGACGTAGAAATGCTTGATATAGTTTTCCTAGAAATCAATGATGATAGGGTTGTTATTTTTTATAAAAGTCACTAGCAAAGCTGTCAGGGCCTGGAGTTTTCTGGGGCTTAGCCATTTGGATAACTTGTGTAATTTCTGATTTGGGAATGGGTTTATCTAGGGCCTCTTTTTCCAGAGTAGACAAACTAAGCAAATTAGCAGATTTTAGAAAATGTAGTAGGTTGGGGCTGGGTGTAGAACTAAATGGTTTGTACACATTTTCCCAGTATTCCTGAAAACAATGATAGACTGGATGTTATAAGTAATAGATTAATTTTTTATCTGGATTGCAGAGATCATATTTTGATTTTGTTGTTCCTTTAAATGGTAAACTAGAGTTTCTCATCTCCCGATTCCCAATACTTTTGTTTTGTATTAAAGGGCACATTCTGCTTTAATGGAGTATACTTTGTTAACTTCAAATTTGAGGTTAGTAAGTTGATAAATCAGATATAGATTCTTGGTGGGATTTTGTTTCACCTTATATTCTCGTTGTTTCATTAGTTGTTCCTTGGTCTCTAAGTCTTTTGTCTTTGTTTCTTTCTGTTGGAAGTATATCTTATGATATTGTCGCTGATGTACACTTTATAGGCATCCCGTAGAATTTATTAAGAAGATTCATTGTTGTTATTAAGATCAAAATACAGGGCTGCCTTCTTGTTTAGCCATTATTTGAACTCAGGGTCCTGTAGCAGGGATGTATTAAAGTGTCATCTGAACTGTTTTTATGGTGTGCCTTCTAAGACACAAGTAGCTTTGAGCAAGGCATGGTCTGAGAGGATAATGGAGTCATACTTAACCTCAGAGACCAGATTACAAAGAGTTACATAGATACATAGACAGTGTCGGCAGATAAGGGCCTATGGCCCACCCAGTCTGCCCATTTGAGCTTGTAAGTTCAGTTTATGTTTTCCTAGAAGTCTGTTGCCCCTTACCCCTGACCACCAGAATTCCTTTATGTCTATCCCATGCATTCGTAAATCCCGTGATTGTTTCAGCCCCCACCACTTCCTCTGGCAGGGTGTTCCACTTGTCCACCACCTGTTCTGTGAAGAAACTCTTCCTCATGTTTCCTCTGAATCGTCCTCCTCCAACTTCATCCCATGCCCTCTAGTCCTGGAACATCTTTTCGCTTAAAAATAGTGTATTCTCCACCCTGTTCCTCCCTGTGAGATACTTGTATGTCTCTATCATATCCCCTCTCCTCCTCTCCTCCAGGGAGTACATGTTCAGTTCCTTCAACCTGTCTTCATAGGACTTGTGATGCAATCCATGCACCATCTTTGTTGCCCTCCTCTGAACCTTCTCTACCCTGTCTATGTCCTTACATAGGTATGGTCTCCAGAACTGTACACTGTACTTCAGGTGGGGCCTCACTAGTGTCTTGTATAGCGAATTATGACCTCCCTTTTCCTGCTGGTGATGCCCCTGCCTTACATCCCAGCATCCTATTTGCTTTACTTGCTGCCTTGTCACACTGTTTCCCTACCTTGAGGTCATCAGAGATGATAACCCCAAGATCCCTTTCCTGCTTGGTGCATGCTATATCCTCACCCCCAACTGATATATTGTGCCAGGGTTTTGTGCCCATATGCATTATCTTGCACTTCTTTGCATCAATTTCAACTGCCAAACCCTGACCATTCTTCAAGTTTCTGCAGGTCCCTTCTCATTCTGTCTACACCCTCCGGTGTGTCTACTCTGTTACAGAGCTTTGTGTCATCAGCGAACAGTGAAGTTCTGCCTTCTAGGTCCTGCGCAATGTCACTGATGAAGATGTTGAATAGGACCAGTCCCAGCACTGATCCCTGTGGTACCCCACTGGTCACTCTTCCCTCTGTGGAGTGACAGCCATTTACCACCACCCTCTGTGTCCTGCCACCCAGCCAGTTACCTATCCACCACACTACTGTCCTGCCCACACCCATATTCCCCAGTTTGTGTAATAGTCTTCTGTGTGGCACAGTGTCAAAGGCCTTGCTGAAGTCCAGATAGGCCATGTCCACTGCCCTCCCCTGATCCACCTCCCTAGTCATTCAGTCAAAAAATTCAAGTCTGACATGACCTTCCCCTGGTGAGACCATGCTGCCTTGGGTCCTGTAGTCCATTGACAACCAGATGTTCCACCAGTCTCTCCTTCAGTAGTGCTTCCATGATCTTCCCCACTACCGAGGTTAGGGGCATAAATTAATAATCAGTTCTGCTGAATAAATTATGACGGGCAGAGGGAGGCAGTATAGCACAGTGGTTTAAGGCTCTGTGCTGCAGATCTGGAGACCTGGGTTTAAGTCCCACAGCCCCCACTTGCATATTGTATGACCCTGAGTAAGTCACTTAACTTCCTCGTGCTCCCAGGTCGTACCTGCAAACAAGCTTTCAGCTTAGTGTGCCACTCCTGGTTAAACAATTGGAAAAAAAAAGAAGAAAGAGAAATGTTTGTCCTGTGAATGGACTAATCTCCCTACATCTAAAATGTAGGCAATGAGACATAACAGTGTGTGCATGGAACATACTTTACCAGGGGTGTAGCCAGAGATTTCAGATCTGCACACTAAGTGGACTCACTGCTACCCCCCCTTGTTAGGGTGAGCTCTGCCCCCCCGGGATGTAGCCAGACAATACACAAATGTACACCAGGACCGTGTTAGTTGCCTCATTTGTCACAATAAATACAACTTTTGTATCTCATGACAGTGGTTGTTGCCATGTATGGGTAAATATAAATGACAGGCATTGTTCCCTAAGACACCTACATACCAGCCCAGAGCCTGTAAAGTTGTATTGTTCTTGGGCTGCAAAGATAGTATAAGTGACCAGTCCTAGTTTCCTCTCCTATGAATAAAATTACAGAAAGGTTCAGTATTTTCTTTGTTAGTTTTCGTGGAAAAAGGAAGCAGTTCAGATCCTATTTGCTACCCCCCTTAAATAAAATTGCACACCACGGAGTGCTTGGAGTATGCCTGCCTACACCCATGTACCTTACCACATGGACAGGGGCATAGTAAGGCAGGAGGCCACAGGCCGGGTGACCATGCACACTCTGGAATGTCTTATTGCCTTATAAAATGTGTTACTTTTTTTTTATTTGTTACAGTCAGAAAAATGAATGCTTTATGTAGCAAAATACTTCTCAGAATATGGGAATTCATGATAAAATAGTCCTTTCGCCTACTAGATAATTACATCATGGATAAAACGAGAGGGAGAGAGGGAATGCATGCCAAAGAGCTGAAACCATCCAATACTGGCAGTAACTATACAAGTGTTCAGTGACCAGGGATGAGAGAGGCTAAATAACAATGACACCCTACAACTCTTTTGTTGATCACTCACGTCAATATTACCCTTAGTGTCCCATGTCCTACCTTGATTCTTCATTTACATGATGGTGGTGAGAGACAAACTGCATCCACACTCTGCCATCTTCACTCTGTGACCACAGAAATGAAACCCTAGTACAACGCACATCAACATTTTCAGGAGACCATGATTCGTTTGAGCAGACACACAGGAAGTGAGTTTTGAATGCCGATGATTATGTCTCATAATTGCTACTGTCTTTTGAAAAGGAATCGCATGTATGCTGGGTACAGCAGCTCAAGAGAAATGGTGAACGTTATGCTTGTAGCAAAGAATAAAAAAGAAAAATAAACTATTTTTTGTTTGTTTTTAACTATGGATAGTAAGGTGAAGTAAGTGATAGTATGGGATGATATTACACGCAGGAACTGATCGAACAATCGCGCGGTCAGGAGCAGTGGCGGGGAAGATGGGGGACAGGGAATAGAGGAACATGGGAGAGACATGTCTAACGGGAGTTAAATGAATGTCTAGTGGCACCAGAGTTTCCGTAGGAGACCACAGTATGTAAAAGAGTTTGTTTTTTTTACTCTGGTCTGATTTTTGGCCGTTGGGGGAAAAAATGAATGTTTAGTGGCACCTCAAGTCCAAGGAGGTGCTGCAGTTAATGAGTTAAAAAATGGCAGTATTTTAAAATGCAATGTTCGAACCGCTCATTGATTTTCGCAGTGTGGTCCCACTTTCAGATACTTGTTATTACCTGTGCATGGAACAGATTTCATGCCCAGGTAATGACCAATCACATAGCTGGATTTTCACTTCCCATTTTATAATCCTGGATCTTTAACAGCTTCTTGTAAGTAGTTAAAGGAAGTCAGATTTTTGACATAGTAAAAACTACTTGACCTACAGCATACAGCAATGGATCCATAACATTATTAAAGTCTCCTTCTAGAATGATTTCATAATCCTTAAAAGGAAATCAAGGGGATAAGTAAAGTATGAAGGAAAGTTGGTCTGTCTATACTTGGGGCATATACATTACATAGGACTACATTTCTACCATACAGGGACCTTGTGAGGATTTGAAATCTGCCATCTTTGTCTGAAATATGTTTCTTCTTGATGAAAAGGATTTCCTTGTTTAATAAAATAACCAGGCCTCTTTTTTTTTGTTTGAAGAAAAACAACTATGTTCTACTTGGGAAACCCATTGTCTTTGTGATTTGTCTGTTTCAACAGGTAAAAGGTGAGTTTCCTGTAGGAAAGCTACATCAGCTCTATGTTTCTTCAGGTGGTTCAATGCATTATTTCTCTTATTTGGGTAGTCAAGTCCATTCACAGTCTATGTTACTATATTTAACATAGACATTGTTCATAATATATTAGACGTGTGAATGCTACCTAATTACTGTACTGTAGAAAAGTGAGCTACTATAGCCTACGACTGTTCTAAGATAAAACTATTGTATGCCCCCCAAAATGGACTCACCTGCTGTGACAAAGAGAAAAAACAGCTACAAAGGCAGGGATGTTGGCGCTCTGGCTACCCCTTCCCCCTCCAAAAAGCAAGAGAGGAGGAAGAATGCCTGCTGGGAGGGAGGCTCTCTGACTACCCTTCCCCCCCCTGCAGGAAGCAAAAAGAAAGAGGAAAGGCAGAGCTGCTGGGAGAGACAGAGAGAGGGAAGGGGGCAAGAGGTTTCCCTTAGGGAACTGGAGCTAACTGACTGGACTGGAAGGGACAGTTAAAGTGAGCCTCTGGCTTTGGGGACTGCTCCACACATGGGCCCTTGAATTCCAGTCAGGGGAGAGCCCTGCAAACTGAGTGGCCACTAGCCCAGGTCTGGCTGAGGGGAAGCTGATCGACCCTGTGTCTTCAATGTGAATCCACTGCTGCAGTAGAAACCAGAGAGATAGAAGGACAAACAGGCCTGCCTGGTGAATACTGTATACAAAGGATCTCAGACAAAGATTGAAAGGCTGGGCAGGTGAAGAACAGTGCCTCCTCCACACTCCATGCATATCCTTGAATCAGGGAGACCATCATCCTCCTGGGGAAGTCGTGAGTACCCTGAGCTGCAGCTCTGGGGCTTCTTTGCTAGCATCAGCTAGGAGGGTTTGGCAAGAGCTCCACCCCCAATGAGACTGATTTTCCCTGAACCTGTGTTGCTCTAAACCCAACGAGAGACTGCAGGCCTGCAACTAAGAATGGTGAGGTACCCACCATCTGGGATTGTTCTGGGTGCACCCAGGGAAGGGGAGAAAGCTCATACTGGGTTGTGTGCCTGATTTTATGTAGGCTTGAGGGAGTAGCCCTGACCTCTTCTGTCTTAGATAATTTTAAAGAGGGATTATTGTTTGCCATCTTACATAAGTGTTTGTGCTTTGTGCTTTGTTATCGTTGTTGCCAGGTGAGAGTGTTGCTCTAACTGTGCCAGAGGGGTCAGTCACTAAGGGGATATATCATTGTTCCTGGGGGGGGTGGTAACCTGTCTTTCCCACAGGAGGCTGTACCATTGCCCCAGGTGGAGGCGCCAAGTCACCATTGGCAATCCGGACAGGACTCAGTCCCGGCCCCCTTAGGGAAGTACGTTGAGGACTCTGAGGCCTCCGGGGCTGCCCAGATAAATGAGGCAAGTGGGGCTGTTACACTATAATCTATAATTACCTAAACAAAATATGGTACTATCCATAACCTAATTGTAACAGAGGGTAAGATTAAAAAATATAGCTAATTTACAAATGTTAAACTTAATAAACAGTGAACTGTATGAAAACAAATTAAAAATACTGACCTATTACTTAATAATAATATTAATAATAAAAAGCTTTATTTCTATGGCACCTTCCAAAAACCAAGGTGCCTAATAAAGTTTAAAACACATCAGACAACTCAGTGTCCTAAAGATATAAAACAGCAATAAAACAACTGGTACAGTCAGAAGAAGAAATTAACCACCAAATGCTTGACTCCACAAATAAGTTTTCAAGGCCTGTTTAAATTCCTCCATGGTAACGCACTCCCATAACTGACGGGGTAGAGAATTCCAGAGGGTAGGAGTCACATACATAAATGCCCGGGCCCCAGAAGATTTTAAGCACACCCTCGGGATCTCTAGAGACCCCTCATCGGCTGAGAGGAGCAATCACCCAGGGCGGTAAGGAACCAGGAGCTCTTTCAAGTAGTCCGGGCCCAGTCCATGTACGGCTTTAAAAGTCAGAAGAGCGACTTTAAAGGTGACCCACCACTATACTGGTAGTCAGTGCAGTCTGTGCAGCACCAGTGAAATATGACTGGACCGAGAAGTTCCTGTCAAAAACTGGGCTGCTGTATTCTGCATCAGCTGCAGGTGGTGGATTTCCACCCCAAGTAGCCCTAGGTAAAGGGAATTGCAATAATTTAAGTGTGTGGACACAAGGGCATGGTCCATTGTAGGAAGAGCACCAGATGGAACAAGATGCTTAATCCTGGAAATATTCCTCAGGTGATAAAAAGAGGATCTGATAATAGCAGACACCTGCGAATGCAGAGTTAGCCCATCGTCAAAAATTACCCCCAGGTTCCGCACCTGTTCAGAGGTTGGGAGTGATGAGCCCCCCCCAAGGAATAGCCCTGAGGGCAAACCAACCCCCGAACCCCCTATCCGGCACGCTGGATCTACAACTAGCAGCTCAGTCTTATCAGAGTTCAACTTCAGCCAACTCGAGTCCATCCACTCCTGGATTTCTGTGAGGCAGTGGTTAAAGACTGAGAGAGTTCCATCCTGGTCAGGTGCAAAAGAAAGGTAGAGCTAGGTATCATCAGCATAGCAGTGAAACCTCAGCCTATACCTTCTCACAATGTCTCCGAGGGGCAGCATGTACACTGCGAACAACATGGGGGACATTACTAAACCCTGAGGAACCCCACAAGACAGAGAAACTAAATATTAAAGTGCAAAGGTTTCAAAGAATAGGAAAAGAATCTCAAGTATATGCACCGAGTAAGCTACCGAAGGTACCACTGCTGGTTCTGTGCCAGTTTATAATCCAGCGACCTTTGATGCCATATCCTTTGTTTAAACACTTAAACAAGTATATCATTAACTCATCTGTAGTATTTGTATCTCTTATCCATGAATAAGATTGTCTAGTAGTATTGGTAATGCTTTAAATTTCCTGGCTTAGGTGCACTGGGGGCATAATGTGCACACGGGGTGAAGTTACAACAAGGAAGATATTTAACTATGACCTAAACTTGGTTGTGTCATTTTCGACTGTTATTACCAACAATTAAAGCAGCAAATGGCCATATTTAACTTAAACCTGAGATAATTTTTAAATATCAGACACTAATTCTTGGTAACATATACATCAAGAAATTGATAAGTAATCATTTCTACAGAGGGTTCCCTTAACCTCTGAACAGGAGTTAACTTCCCCCAACTGAGTCGAGGAGAAAGCCTGAACTAACTGCACCAGAGGAGTTTGTGATTAAAATTCCACTATCTCCTGCCAGCTAAATGTGAAATGGTAGAAAAAACAGTCAGTCTAACAAGAAAGGAACCTATGCCTTATAGAAGACTGCTACAGATTTTAAGCAAAGTTACTTCCCTGGAACATTGCTCCTCCTTTTCCACTGTCCCTGCTGCTGCTGTTTGCGATTCAGCCTCTATTTCAATGGCGGCTTCAGCTCCAAGTCTCCAGTCTTGAACCCCAAACTGCAACCCACAGCCAAATATGCACAATATGTAAGAACAAAAATGTTTAAAATCCCCACATTAAAGCATAACACAATTTAGAAAATGTTGTATCCCCACTACTGTCTGCGATTCAGTCTCTCTCTGCTGACAGAGGCTTCAGCTTGTCTCCAGCTTGCACCACAAACTTTAATCCACAGCCCAAATGTGCACAATACAGTACTTAAGAAATAAAACAAGAAAACAATAACACTTAAAATCCCCACAGTAAATTATACAATTAAAAAAAAATTGTTAAATCCTCACTACCACAGGAGATATAACTATGTACTAAGTTAATTCACCCCCCAGAAGTGTGGTCTGTGTTCTCACCCCAGCGCCCACTCTCTGCTCCGCTCAGAACCATGTGCTCAAAGATAACTGTGAATGTGGCAAACTGGCCACTGATGTCATATTTGTTGTCATACTTCTCAGTTATTTTAATTTTTAATTTCTCAAATGGCCATGACATAAGGTTCAGCTTTTAAGGGTATCATGAGCCCATGTCTCTGTTTCAGCTGGAGATTCATGTGTAAGCAAAGGGGACTAATTAGCTTAGCAAGACTGGAAGAAAATTAATTTGTGTTTGAATAGCTCAGAAGCTGTGTGTTTGTTTGTTTATTTGTTTGTTTGTTTTATTAGGGTTGAAACCATAGAGCAAGGCTTATTTACAATGGTGACCTTAGTATCATAAGTTCAATTTTACAAATAGATATATACAAACAGCATACAAATAGCAGGTAAAAAGTGCAACAGTAACATATAAACATAAAATTAACAAGCATTTGTCAGTGCTGAATGTTGTCTTCCTGGCATTGGCATTGGTAGTTAGAGACGCATAATAGGAATGGTAGTGAAGTATTGAAGTGACACCAACCCCATCCCCACCCTGCAGAGAACGACAGGCATTGGGGTGTGCCTTTGGGTCATCAGCTATAACACTCATGCCATTTTACCTCACCCTACCCTGTAGACACTGACACATGTTGTGGTGTGCTTTGGGGTCTTTGGGCATTATACTTACCCCATTCCATAAGAAAATACGCTGAGGTGGGTGCAGTGTAGGAGAATGGGGTGAACTTTGTGGCCGAACACTGAAAGGCACACCATGATGCCTGTCACTGGCTGCAGGGTGGGGGTGGAATGGCGTGAGCATTACAGCCAATGATCCCAAGTCACACCCCTGATGCCTGTCAGTCTCTACAGGGTGGGGTGCTACAGTTGGAAAACCTAACACCGTAGGCGTGTGTTGGTATTTTCACTCCAAATTTTCAACATGGGCTTTTTGTGAGCCCACCTCATGAAGAGCGGCACTATCAGTTTGTTAGCTGAAAGGTGGTTTTGCACAGCGGCTATGCCATTTGGTGACACAGGGATGAAAACACATTTTGGGCAGTATGTGGAAAATGACCACTGTAATGTTCATGAGGAGATGTAAAAAATGGCAACGTTGAAAATCTGGAGTGAAAATATGAAAAACTGGTGAAGTCATGAGCATGCACAGAAACTGTGCAACACACGTCCGTAACGCAATTATTTTGGGGATTTTTTTAACCACATTTTTAACACAGGCATTTTGGGACCTCACCTCATGAACAGTAGCACTGATTTTGCTAATTTGTCCCAGATGTTGATTTCCCACAGTGTCCATGCCATTGTGTGCAACAGGTGTGAAAACACATTTAGGGCAGGATGTAAAAAGTGACAGCTGTACTGTTGTTCGTAAGGAGGAGTGACAAAATGCCAGTGTTAAAAACCTGTCACGAAAATATTGCAAATTTGTGAAGTTACAAGGGTGCGTGGAAACTGCGCAACACACACTTGTAACACAGTCATTTTATGGAATTTCATCACCAAATTTTCAACATAGGCATTTTAAGACCTCTGCTCAGGAACAGTGTTACTGTCATTTCCTCAAACTGTCCTGAAAACTGATTTCACACAGCAGCCGCGCTATTCTGCACTGGACATGCGAAACCATATTTCAGCCAGGATTTGTAAAATGACAGCTGTACTGTTCATAAGGAAGTGTGGAAAAATGCCAATTTTGAAAATCTGGAGAGAAAATATTACAAATTCGTAAAGTTACAAGTGTGCGTGGAAACTGCACAATGCATACTCGTAAAACAGCCATTTTTTAATTTTTCCCACCAAATTTGCAACATAGGCTTTTTGAGAGCCCCTCTCATGAACAGTGGCACTATCATTTTGTTAATCGGTCCTGAAAGGTAATTCCGCACACTGACTGCAAAATCACCTTTCAGGACTGAATAACACCATGACAGTGCCTGAATTCATGAGGAGGGGTCCCAATAACCCCATGTTGAAAATTTGGTGTCATAATTCTCAAAAATGCTTGAGATATGCAACAAAGTTGAAAAAGCCCTATTTATGCATTTCTTCAGTTCACGGTCAGCTTTGAAGAGTGCAGACGTGTTCCTAGTTCATCAAAGATCATCGCGCCATGCTCCAGAGGTAAGTATGGGGTGAGGGGGGTGTGGGGAGGTTGGGAGCGCAGAGGCTGGGCGCGGGTAGGGAGACCGTGAGGGACCGTTTTCTGTTTTACAGGTAAAAAAAAAAAAACATTGCGGGACTTTTTTTTTTTTTTTTACAGAACTGTAGCACACTGGGGTGGGCTCCAGTGTAGCCACCTGAATTATTTTGGGGGCTGTGGCCGATGGGGATTGGGCACCCCCGTCAGCAAATATCAGAGGGGGGCGGGAGAGCTGAGGGGGACTGAGCACCCCCCTTGGCACACAACAAATGGGAGAGGGACATTATGCTAATGGGGAGTGGGCTCCCCATCAGCAGATTTAACTGGGAAAGGGTGGGGACTGAAGCCAGCGGGGATAGGCCCCCCCATCAGCAAAGAAATACTTTTTGGGGGGGCACGCATGATGCCGAGGGGGACTGGGCACCCCCTCAGCACACAGCGGAAATGGGAGGGGGACATTATGCTGATGGGGTGTGGGCTCCCCCATCGGCATTGTGACAGGTGGCGGTGGCGGCAGTCACTGCCGCCATGTTGCTTGCATGTCGGGAGGCGCGTTGTGGTCCCGCTGCATGAGAGCGTTGCTGTCATTGAGCGGATCTTTTCATAGATCTGGTGGCCACATTAGGGATGCATGATGTCAACGCCTACTGCTGGTTTATTGGGGAATGAGGGACGCACCTACTGATGCATGCCCTGCATTCGCCCAACAGTGACTGCGCCTCCAAATCTGCTACTACCACAAGATGCTGGCTGGTGCGCGAGCTAGCATAAAAACAATTGCAAGGTGTGGGAAGGGGAAAGAAGTTGAGCCCAGGTCTTGGAGTCAAGATGTCTGAAGTTATACTAGTTGCTGTTTCGCAACGCCTTGAAGGGAATGTGTGTGTGTTTCAAGGAAAAACTCAGGAAGCTTAATGACTTGGTGCTTCTATGGCTCAAGTGGTTAAGAGTATGCTACAGAATGGCAAGGTCTCTGGGTTCAAATCCTGGTAGGAGTCACATTTTTCCTTTCTTTTCTACAATTGGATTTTCAAAATGGCCTCACAGTGGCTTATAAACTACATGGAGAGAAAGAAATAGGAAGTAATTTGAGTCTTGAGAGACTGGCTAGTTGCTGCTTCGCAGCACCTTGAAAGGAATGTGTGTGTTTCAAGGGAAACTCAGGAAGCTTAATGATTTGGTTCTCCTATGGCTTAAGTGATTAAGAACATGCCACGGAATGGCAAGGCCCCTGGGTTTGAATCCCAGTAGGGGTCACACTTTTCCTTTCATTTCTACAATTGAAGTTATACTAGAACAATTAAAGATTTACAGAAGACTATTTTCCCATTAGAGTACATCTCCCTCAAGGAGGATTTAGTTGTTACCCAAAGTCATTAGCAATAAATTGTTGATCTTCTGTTTAAACAGACTGAAGGACTTTGCTTCAGCTACATCTTTAGGCAATGAGTTCCACAATAGTGTTATTCTCTATGTATAGAAGTTATGTCTTTGTGATCTCTTGGGGTAAGTTAGCTTCAATTGATAGTTATGTTCTCTCAATGAGTAATCTCTATGATTTATGGACAGACCAAGGTCTGTCATCAATCATTCATCTCTTAAAATGCAATATATTAATAAAAGATCACCCCTAGTTCTGCTAATGTCCAGCGAATACATATTTAGCTTCATCAATCTATGCCCGTAAGTCATATACTGCATCACATCCACTAATTTTGTCAGCCTTCTCTGCACACCCTCCAATCTCCTGATATCTCCATGCAGGTGGGGACTTCAGAGTGGTAAGCAGTAGTTCATGTATGGTCTTATGTATTCCCTACATAATGATAATATGCATGCTCTATTCCTGGAGTGGAATGCTTTTTTGATACATCCTATAATTTTATTTGATTTGTTAATGACCTCGGTACACTGACTGGTAAATTTTAGGTCATTTGTAATAATGATTCCCAGGTCCTTTTCTCTTTCAGCTATGTGTAGAGTTTCCCCATTTATGGTATAATTATTTTTCTTGTTTGTCTCCCCAAAATGCATGACAACACATTTGTCTGTGCTGAAAGCCATACTATTCAATCTTGATCATTCTTCCAAGACTTCCAAGTCTTTTTTGAGTAATTCAACCTGAATATCATTGTTTACCTCAGCAGCAATTCTGAATCATCAGCAAATTTTACAGCAGAATTACAGAAATTCTCAGTCATATCTGTAATAAAAATTGTAAACAGCAACGGTCCCAGCACCGACCCCTGTGGCACTCCATTGATCACTGAGCCCATACTTGATTGGTGCCCTCTTATCTGAACAGACTGAATTCTGTTCATCAACCATGCCCCAACCCACTTGACAATGAGTTTATTTATACCTATAACACTTATTTTATCAACAATTATAGAATGGGGGACTTTGTCAAATGCTTTACAGAAGTCCAGATAGACAACCTATTCTGATGATTTATTGTCTATTATGAACTGAGGATCATAAATAGATGAATCTGATTGGCCCAGAGCTCTTTGAAGCCGTGATGATATCGGGCTACATCATCACGGCTTCAAAAAAGTTCCAGCACCACCAGCCTCCTTGCTTTCTACTGTCTGAGAACTACTTTTTCAAAATGTACTCCTACACCACCCAAAAACTCAATTCATAAAATGTTTTAAAACCATTTTTTTAATTTTTTTTATTCATAGAACTTGAAACTCAGTTCATAATAACAATAAGTCACTCCAGGGTGTGGTATATCATGGGATATCATCACTTCTTGGGTGATTGGACGTACTTAGCTTGTGGCCTCATGACCAACCACCCAAGGCGTGATGATATCTCATGATATACCACACCCTGTCGTGCCTCATTGCTTAAATAAAGCACTTACTTTTTTGTAGAAAACAAGATTGTTTTTACGACAGGGTCTATGATTTTTAAAACCGTGTTGCAAGTTATTGCCCATTCCCTTACATTCTATTTCTTTTTCCAGTATATCTTTAATCAGTGCTTCAAGGACCTTATACACACAGCAAACATGGCTCAGAACACCTCAGGAGAAGCCAAAATACAAGTACGAAATGCACATAGACAAAACTCTCAGCTGCACTCCAGACCAAGAAACAAGGCCACCGTTAAGAGTATAAGCGTATAAAAAAGGAGTTTATTTTAACAACGCGAGCACCCTTCTACCACAAAAGAAATGCTGACGGATGTTTCACGTCACACTGATGCTTTTTCAAGACGTCATTCAACTGAACATGCTCCCCTTATATACAAGCACATATTGCACATGAGGTAGAACCATAAATCCAACTTAAAGTAATAGCCTTATAATACTGCACTCATAATTTTAAAAGCATGGTGCTAAACACACCAAACTGAGTATTCATTCAAAGTACATTCACTTAATAAATATATATCATAATCAACCTATAATCTGCTACTAAATACTTGCAAACATGCAATTAATAAAGTGCATTCTATAACCCATTAAAAATGGTCTATCCCTGTGCAAATAAAGATCAAAATGTAAAAGAGCAATCTATTAATATTTCCTTCCAGGCTAATATTTCATCCACTGAACCATGCATTAGATACACAAGGTAGCAGAGGTGTATCTGCCTACTCACAGTTTTGAAGTCCTCACTGACAAAGTCAAAATCAGGCTATACAAGGCAATTTAGGTAGTTGCAGAATGTGGGCCCTGCCTCTGAATGCCGAAATGCAGAGCAAAGGCTTACAGCCAGGAACCTCCTTACTGACTGCAGGATCTTGCAACTTTTGCAGGTGGAGAGTGTCTCTAGCTTCTTTTGGAGATGCCCATCACTGGGCTGAAACCATCTTCTGGTACAGTCCAGGCTGGGAACAGGGCTAGCATGCTTCAGACCTCATGTGCAGGCTATGCCCCCAAGGGGAAGCGCATATGGCAGTGCCCTAGGTGACGGCACACTACCAGGCCAGCCTAACTGTTTGATTGCGTTGAACACATTTATAAAACAGCACATTCATACATTTAGTGGTTGCTTTGAGTAGTCACAATCTTTCAGCCATGTGCCCCACATCACAGACATAGACCCTTTACTACAGTAGTTGGGTTAGAACTTCAGAACCAGGGGCATACTCCCAAGCATTTTATTGTCTAGCACCCACACTCCTGCACGGGTTGTGCAAAAAGAGCCCAGGTTATGGCTCCCAAAGCGGATCACATGACATAGTTTTGCAGGCAAAATCTTGTCTTTCTTTTAAAGTCTACTGAGTCAAGAGGTTGTGTGCTTAATAGCACAGGACATTCCCATGCAACACAAACATGGGAGAGTGAGAGGGTGCAAAACTGTGTATATGTGTGTACGAGGTACTGCACCGTCTCACTCTTCCCAGGTAGAGGTTAAGACCTCTGCCGGGAGGAGGGTCCACTTACCAGCTGCCGTTGCTTGTGGAGATGAGCCACAGGCAGCAAGGACGGCAGGAAGGCAGTGCATCTGTGGACCAGGTTTCAATTCCCCATCCCAGACATAATTTTATTTTTATCACACTTTGTGCAATATCAAGTGTAAACACCCCCCCGGAGTTTGTTATTTTAGTTAGGAGTGGTTTGTGGGGTGCAGCACTCTGTAACGGGGGGAGCAGGGGGGGCAAAGTCCACCTGCAATAACTACACTTGTGCCGCTGCAACAATATTGCGCTGTTCTGGCAGCATGGTATGTTGTGATGACATAATGTCTTGTAACATTATGACCCTGTGACCTTTTAAAGCAGAAATGGAGCTTAAGGCATAACTTCTCTCTAATATACCAGACTGAGCTCGAGGGCTGACTCTCTACCACTTCAGTCAATTCAAAACACAGACTGAGCCTGAGGCATGGTTCCCCATCATTTGATACACTGGGAACAGCAGATGGAGCTTGAGGTACGGCTCTCTACCCTTTAGCAGATTTTACTTTTTGGCAAAGCTGACACCGTAGCTCCTCTCAAACGCAAAACACTCTACTTGTTACATAGCAGAACTGATTTCTGTAACTCTCTCAGGCTCACAACGCAATTTAAAAGTCCCTAGTGGCTTTGTTGGCTTTAGGAGCTCCAACTTGGACACCTCAGAAAATTCACTGGCCTCCCAGGCACTGCTAGAAAAAGCTCTGCGTGGTTAGGATACTCCCCTTCCAGTCCCGTAGCCCTTTACACAGTCACAAAACAGTATTTTAGAACTCACTGGACAATTCTTTGGTCACTTGCTAACTTTTTTGTAATTTTTTTTTTGTTTAGTTGTTTAACCAGGTATAGCACACTAAGCTGAAAGCTTTTTTACAGGAGCGACCTGGGAGCACAAGGAGGTTAAGTGACTTGCTCAGGGTCATACAGTATGCAAGTGGAAGCTGTGGGATTCAAACCCAGGTCTGGTCTGCTGGATGTTACCAGATTTGCAGCTCAGAGCCTTAGACCACTGCACTATACTGCCTCCACTCAACTTGTCCACCCATTTAATAATAATACTTTATTTATAGTGCGCCTTTCAAGTACCAAGGTGCAGTACAATTAAAACAAATAAAACTAAACATCATCACATTCAATAAATACAAACAATATCAGCCATCATCTTCACCATAAGCCATATTCCACAGAAAAGCTTTTAAAGCCTGTTTGAATCCCCCCACGGTCGTGCACTCCCTAATCTGACGGGGTAGAGAATTCCAGAGGGTCAGGGCCACGAACATAAATGCCCGGGCCCTAGCAGGTTTTAAAGTCACCCTTGAAACCTCCAGCAACCCCTCATCGGCTGAGTGGAGTGGTTGCTCAGGGTGATAAGAAATCAGGAGCTCTTTCAGGTAGTTAGGGCCAAGTACGTGTAGGGCTTTATATGTCAGTAACCCAACTTTGAAGGTGATCCGCCACTGAACTGGCAGCCAGTGCAGTTTCCGCAGCACCGGTGTGATATGGGAAGATCTAGAAATCCCCATCAACAACCAGGCTTCTGAATTCTGCAGCAGCTGCAAGTGGCGCATATCAACCCCCGGTAGCCCAAAGTAAAGTGAGTTGCAGTAATCTAAGTGCAAGGTCACAAAGACATGGATCAGTGTAGGAGGTTCTCCGGATGGAACAAGGTGCTTAATCCTAGCGATGTTTCTTAGATGGTAAAAAGATGACTTTACGATGGCCAACACCTGTGCCCAAAGTGTCAGCCCCACGTCCAACAACACCCCTAGGTCTCGTACCTGTTTAGAGGCTTGAAGCTCTGCATCTCCAAGGAACAATCCTAAGAAGCAGCTTGCCCCCAGCCCTCCTATCCGGCGACCTGAATCCAAAACCATCACCTCTGTCTTTCCAGGGTTCAACTTCAGCCAACTGAACTTCATCCAATCTTGGATTTCATTGAGGCATTTAGTAAACACTGAGACTGCTCCTTCCTGGTCAGGCCCAAAAGACAGGTAGAGCTGGGTATCATCAGCATAGCAATGAGACCTCAGCCCATACCATCTTACAATGTCTCCGAGGGGAGGCATATACGTCGCAAACAACATGGGGACAATACTGAGCCCTGAGGAACCCCACATGACAGCGAGATTGGATCAGAGGGAAAAAAAAAAACAACACAACCCTCTGAGTACTTCCAATGAGGTAAGATGTAAACCATCTGTGGACCAAACCAGAGAACCCACAGATAAATCTCAGATGCTCAAGCAGAACCCCATGGTCAGTGGTGTCGAAAGCTGATGACAGATCTAAAAGTACCAAAATGGACCATTTTCTATGGTCTCTCACCATCAGGAGATCATTGCGCACCTGAACCACTGCAGTCTTGGTACTGTGCCTCTTTCGAAAACCAGATTGGAGGGGTTCGTAGATGTTATGGATGGTCAAATGGTTCTCCAGTTGAGCAGCCACTACTTTCTCAATCACCTTCCCCACAAAGAGGGGGTTTGAGATAGGCTTGTAGTTTGCAAGAGAGTCTGGGTCCAAAGAAGCTTTCTTCAACAACGGTGTCACCACTGCTTCTTTCAAGGAGCAGGGATATTCACTAGAGTCAAGGGAGCACCAGACTATCTGTGCCAGAACCAGGCCAATAAAATCACCACAACCCATAATCAGGGATGTAGGGCCCGGGTCTAAACTACAGCATGTAGGATGCATCCCCTGGACAATCCACATAACATTCATGACTTCCAGATGGTCGAAGTACTACAGGACAACAGAGGGATAGTGACCAGGTCCTGATCCTCCACAACTCGCATAGAATGTGTCAAAAGGATCTCCGACCTAATGTCGGCCACCTTATCAGCGAAGAACTGAGCAAATTCATCACACTGCAATTGTGAAAAAGCTCTCTGGAGCTGCATACAGGTTGGGCTGCACAGTCTGTCAACAGTTCTGAAGAGCTGAGCTGGTCGATTCTGAGTTGCAGAACTTTCCCCAGACAGGAACTCTGCCTTCTTAGGGGAAATTTCCGACTGATAGTACTGATAATGTTCTAGCAGTCTAAGGTGGTCGGCATACAAGCTGGATTTCTGCCAACAACATTCTAACCTGTGACCTAGTCGCTGCAACTCCCTCAAGGCTTCATCAAACCACGGAGCCCGAGGGCGGAGTGAGAGAGGACACACATGCACTGGTGCAATAGTAGCCAAGGCTAAGGTTATGGCATTATTATATGCCAAAACCAAAGTTTCGGGATCCTTGCAATCCACATGAAGTTCAGATAGGTCAAGGACCACTCCTATGCCATCAGATGTAATAATCTGTAAAGGTTGGAAATTGACCATCCCCACAGGGGTCGGCCTACAAGGTGGGGTGCCAAAACTGAACCTCACTGTGTAGTGATCAGACCAACTGACTGGCAGGGTGCAGAGAGACAGGCTTAACTTTATCTTAGATGGGTGTCTCGGCCCCAAACAGGTCTCCAGTCACTAAAATGTGTACCATGGTAGACATCCAAAATGTCATGACAATGTTGTTAACATTACTTACTCAGACTAATTCAATACTTCCCTTTTCTGGAAATTGCAGTTTTCTTCAGCACTCTCACTGCTGAGGCAGAAGCATTTCTTGCAGCTCTCTCAGAACTGCAGGCAGATGCTGGCTTCTTTTCCACATTTCCCTAGTGTGATAATGCGAATGCTAGCCCTGGAGGACAATTTCTGGCAACCCCCAGACTAGCGACTTCAGTTGCTTGCAGCCACTTCTTTTCTCTGGCAAAGGACAAGAGCCCCCCTCCTCTGTGGAGGGGCTCACTCCAAAGTGAACTAGGGCCATGTTGCTCAGATGTGGGCCTGAGCCACCTCCCTGTGGAGGGGCTGTCACTCAAACTGAACTCAGCCTGAAAATCCCTGAGTTTTATGGAGTCCTTCTGGGGCTCTCAATTGGATGATTACACTTATGTATCCAAAAATGATTGGCTAAATCCCCTTGCAATCCACAAAATTAGTATTCATTAGCCTCCTTCAATGCTCAATATGCTCCCTGTTTTGGCGCCTCAATTAGGTCCCTGCTTTTTCCCCACAAACCTTTTACAAAATCTCACAAGTCTCTGGCAAAGTCCCAAGAACTTTTAGGGAAAATCCTGGCTTTCTGATTGGCTACTATGCTGCAGACATGGCTGCTAGTGTACACAGTCCCCTTACAGTCTGTCACAGTCCTAACTTTAAAGTTCTGCTGCAGCCAGGTCAAATATATTTATTTGCTTTATGCCCCCCTGTCCAATAGCTACAGATGCACCCTCTTAAATACTGCCACTCTTAGTCATGCTACTGCAGTCCTTTGCCTGTCACTGCTACCAAATTTCAGTGCCCCTAGGCAGCAGACAGGCACTCATAAGGTCCCCATACAGCAGCCCAGAACAGCCAGTAATCCCATTTATCCCAGACCCCCTCCATGCTCTCCTAATTGCTCACACAAAACTGTACATTGATTTACATTTTTTTGTGCTTGTCGCTAGCGCCGACATTATTGAAAGGCCAGTCAGTGCTAAGACAAACCATTCATGAATATTAATACTACCTTCATTAATAGTCATTAGCTCCATCATGGTAGCTGTCTTAGTGCTCTTTATTTACAAAACATGGTGGTCTCTCCTGGCCTATGCTTAGGTCACCTGTCTCCACGCTGCCCCAAATGGGGACCATGGAAGCACTATCTGTTTGACTGCAAAACTGGCAGTTGAGGGATCAAAGGCACTTTTTGCACATGCACGAGTGCCACCAGCACAGGAGTGCTTACTAAAGCAGTGGTGGCTTGCGAGCTAGTCTCCAAGCCTGAATGGGCCACAATAAAGCAAGTGGGGATGTTCAGGGAGATCAGGGCACCAGAAGACTTGGGCCTGGTGGTGGTGAGATATGGGGACATTCGGGGAGACCCACAAGCACACGGGAGGTGCTCCAGAAATGGTAGCTACAGGAGACAAGTGGGCAGTAAGGTAAGCCCCCACCGGGGGGGGGCACTACACAAGCCTTGCAGATTATTTTAATATCAGAAGAGGGACAAGGCAAGTATGCCCTCTGTCCCCTCTTCCTTTTTGCTCTGAGTATTGAGCTGCTGGTGGTGGCAACTAGGACAAGTGCAGAAATTCATGAGGTAATAGTAAGGGGATAGGAAATTGAATCTCCCTATACACAGATGACACTGTCCTATACCTTAGAAACCCTGAAGAAAATACACAGAACCTGCAAAAGTTAATCAAAACATGGACAGATCTTGGGATTTAAAATGAATATTGCAAAAACAGAAATTATGATCAGTGAAATAGCTCCCCCAGGCCTCAAACAACAAATACTGGGTAAATGGGATGTGGAGGTGGGGGACAAGTAGAGGGGGGGTATGGGCAGACTTGATCGGCCAGGAAGGTCCTTTTCTGCCGACACATGTCTATGCATCTATGAATCTATGGAGATGGTTAGATGCCTAGGAATTTGCATCCCAAAACAGCTTGATAACCTCTATGAAGTTAATTATGGAGGAGTAAAGCAAGACGTATTTACAGATATCTACAGGTGGGGATCACTATCATTAGCATTTCACAATAGAATAGAGGCAATATAAAATGAATGCCTTACCCCGATATTTATTTCTAATTGTTTAACCAGGAGTGGCACACTAAGCTGAAAGCTTGTTTACAGGTGTTACCTGGGAGCACAGGGAAGTTAAGTGACTTGCTCAGGGTCACACAGTATACAAGTGGAGGCCGTGGGATTCAAACCCAGGTCTCCAGATTTGCATCTCAGAGCCTTAAACCACTGCCGTATACTGCCTTCTTTTCCTATTTCAATCCCTCCCTTTTCCTATACCAAGTAAGGATTGGAAAGCGGTAAAGGGCATGTGAAGTGTTCATGAGGCACAAATATTCAGGAGGGTATGAGTTGCCAAACTGCCTCATCTACACTCGACTGTAAAAAACTATCTTTCTGGTTTCACCTGACATGGTACTTGTGTACCTAAAGTATGTTTACTGTGTCCTAACTATTGCTACCCATGTACAGTACCACCAGTGAATGTCTGTAACACTGGTCGCTCTCCAAGCCATTGTTGTATGTTCTGTATTACTGTACTATAGTTTTGTTTCTCGTGATGAGGTGCCTTTGTAAATAAGTCCTTGACTTAAAGGTCTGTAAATCCGATACTTTAAATAAAATAAAAAAATAAAATAAAATGAATGTTAAAGAATACTATGCAGTAACACAGATGGTACCCCGATAGATATGCTAGATTACACCAGGGAGGTGCCGCGGAAGTTAATGGAGGCAGGAACAACCAAAGGAGCCCACTTAGAGGCAATAGTGTTGGAAACTAAACCCCAGACAGAATGTAACCAGCTTAATAACAGATAGACCAAGCATACTGTACATGCAAACAATGGACAAATATCAAGAAACAACATGGGATAAAACACATGCGATCACAATGGGTCCCTGTTTAAAAATGCTTACACTTCAGTCCCGCTAATACAGATCCTACATTAAAAAAATGGAGAAATTGGGGATTACAGTATATTTCACAACTTACATCCAATGGCACCCCTAAATCATTCGTACAAATTCAAATGGAATTCAACCTAGGGAGACTGGATATTTTTCATGTATCTACAACCTCTGAAGAAGCTCCGCCCAGACTTAGCGAAACTTAAGGTTTTTCACCCTTTTGGGTGATGCTGTAGCATTAGGAACTGCTGTCCCTCTATGCTCAGTCTCTGTACATAGCTTTTTAGCTTTTATTCTGCTGTTTTTTGACTTGCCATACACCTTCACTTGCACCACTTGCACTGTTTTGTACCATGTTTTTTCTATATGCTGTATTCAATAAAATGTGCATCTTTTCATACATGATGAGGAGACAGTTCTTTTTATAGCACAGAGTGTGAGTGTTACTTTATGTGCTGTTCCAGAGTGAGTGCTTCATGTTTTTTGTTCTGTTTACTGCAGTGGTTTTATGTGAGCACTGCTCTATTTGGACGGCTTTCTGGAGTGCCTTTTTTTGGTGGTAAATTAGGTTTTACATAGATAAACTGGGAAAGGGGGACTGAAGCTGACAGAGATTGGGCCCTCCGTCAGCAAAGAAAGTGTTTCTGTGTTTGAGAGGGCATGATGCGGAAGGTGATTGGACATCCCCCTCGGCAGGCAAAACAAGGGGGACATTATGTCGATGAGGACTGGGCTCCCCATCAGCAAATGAACTGACTGGGGAGGGGGCATGCTGACAGGGGGATTGGGCACCCCTACATCGGCTTTGTAGGGACCGTGAGAGGTGGATGGTGGGAGTCACTGCCATGTTTACTGAAATGTTTCACCAGGGGCACGTAATGGAGGTGTGTGAGTTCTGCCACTGCAATGACGAGCCTTTCTGTGATTGCAGCGGCAGATTTCTTTCAACTTGGCGGCACGCTTCTGAAGTGCTGTCATAGACAGTGTGCTGATTCATTGGTGCAACACAGACCAGCCCCAGAAAGCAGTGGCACCATTGGCCACAACACAGCTGCACCTCCACAACCTGCTACTCCAGCAAGCTGTCACAAAATGTTGCTTGTGCTGCACATGCAAGACAACATAAAAATGGTGCTTCTGCATCACCATAGTAAACCTGATCGAATGGCAGCAGCCTTGTAAATTTCGTTTTTAAACCACTATGCTGCTCGGCAGTGTGCACTTAGTTGCAATAAACAGGAAGGTATGATCACATGCATTCCTAGTAGCAAAAAAAAATGGAATGTGTCTAGGGACTGTTTGATCTCATGCCCTCTTTTGCATACAGTTTATGTGGTTTGATTCCTGGTACTAAGATGACCTTCAGTGACGTCTTAAAAAAAATCCAACAGAGACTTTATTACAATATTTGGAAGTAAAAAAAAAAAAAAAAAAAAACATAATAACCTGTGTAATATACAGACTGTGTGTGAGTTTATTTTCCCCCACATCAATCTAATAAATGTCTAAAACTGAGAACTTGCATAAGTAGGCCCCGTTGCAGAACTGCATAATTTTGTAACCAATCATTTAATAATATCTAAGTTTATTTTCTCCGTACTTAAAAGACTTTTTCTAATGCATTGACAACTATTTTTAGCTGCCTGTCTTGATTGAAGATGTCCTTTTCAGCAGATATGCAACACACGAGCGAGCATGTCTTGAACCTGCCAGTCGGGACCTTCAGTGCAGCACACAGGGTAGGCCGGAGGTGCTGCTCTCATTCCAGAGACAAGTTCCATCTTTGTGTACAGAGAAAATAAATGTAGATATCATTCAATGACTGGCTATAAGATTCTGCAGTTCTGCAACCTCCGCATGTTTATACAAGTTCAAGGTTTTAGGAATGCATTAGACTGACATGGGAAAAAAGAAAACCTCACACAAACACACACAGTATATATATTATGCAGGTTACTGTGTTTTTAATCATTTTTTTTCTTTCAAATATCTTAATAATGCCTATATATATCTATTTTTTTTAAGACGTCACTGACAGTTTAAACAAAAACATCAGTACCAGGAACTGAGCCAGATAAACTGTATGCTAAAGAGGGCATGAGATCGAACAGTCCCTACATATATTCCATCTTTAACTTTATTTATGTCATCATACTGTATCTCCCCAACTAAGTGCACACTAAACGATCAGCATAGCGGCTTTCAAATGAAGTTTATGAGACTACTGTTATTAGATCAGATTTACTATGATGATGCAGAAGCACCAGGTTGTTTTTGTATTTTTTTTTCCAAACCTTATTTCTGTGCCCCTACCTTACTGAACTCTTTCAGGAGTGGTTGCTCGAGGTCTGTCCTGTTCCTGCCTGCCTGAAGCCCCCTCTCGCACCTCCGGGAGGGCCCCCTCCAGCTACTTTTGCTAGCCACCCGGCCCCCCAACCCTGAGTCCCCTGAGGCAGGACCACCAGATTACTCCTCCTAGTGCTCTATCCACAATCAAGTCTGGTGGTACGAGGCAGTGGAGGGTGGAGTGTAGAGGAGTGAGAGGTTGAACCCAACACTGGGCATGGTGGACTGACCCCCCCCCCGGACCTTCTGCCACTTATCAGGAGGCAGAGGGAATTTTTTTCTGTTAGGTGTTACGCCCTCACCCTCACCCCCTAGGTGGAGCCTGAGCATGCCATGACACCAGGGGACATCTGTCGCAGCTCCGCATCCCTCTATTTGTGCCCTGAGTATAGCAATACCTCCAGTCACCACCGGAGGTCACTGCAGTGCCAGGCAATCCCCCTGGAACCCATAAGGGAGGAGAGCTGTCCTCCAGATGCTCGATCCTCCCTCTCCCCTGCCGATCCCCTACGGCCCAGGCTCATTCCCAAATCCAGGTCACCAGTGCAGCACAAGGTGTAGTGTCCAGCACCTCAACCCTCAGCACCACTGGGATGGCTTGTTTTTGTATTTTTAACAGTATTAGATTAATTATCTGATCTAAACTGTGTTGCCACAGTAGCAAAACAGACATACTACTTACACAGGTATACAGTAGTTTAGAAGGACAAACCCTTTATAATTACAAAGTATATTGAATCACCCCCAAATGCAGAGTACCCGACACAATCCTGCCCAGGACCCTGCTGATTGTAATGCACAGACAGCACATCACAGATTCCGTCCTGCTAGCTGCATACTAAAGAAGATATTTAACATGGGATGATGGTGCCATGCTATATGTCTTTCCAAACCTCAGTCATTCTACATGGTAATGCCGCAATGCATTTGACGGGGTTCTGGCTGCATTGCACCCCCTTGGAATAGCCCATACACAACAGTTACTAACTAAACTAAGAGTGGCCTACTTTGGCAATGTGTCTACTTTTAACAGTCTGGTGGATGCTGGCAAAAAACCTTGAAAGCATTAAAGTGGACTTTGCTTCATAAGATGCTGGATGAACAAGTTTGGCTACTAGGAAGTGATAGTGTATTACAGACTTTGCACACATAGGCATTATCAATCAGTCAATCAATCAATCTTTATTTAGCCATGTGAAACTCCATTGAGCAAGCTCATTTTCAAGAAGGGCCTGGTAGGTACAGAATAAATAATACAGTAGCGCACAATAGAACATATAGCACAAATGGGCATAGTAATACAATACATAGCAGTAAAAACAAGGTACAAGGATAATCAATGAGGCTGTGAGCTGTAGTCACTTAAACAGTGAACCGCTGTTACATATATGCCATATAAATGTATATATGTTTTGAATTGCAGTTAATGTTACCACAAGTAAGTGATGAGCTCCCAGCTAGATTTTGATAAGCATGTTTTACAATATAGCGCCATGTGTGCAGTATGTGTGGCTCTCCACAGACGTTGACCAATCAGTGGCGGATCCAGGATTTTACAATGGGGGATGTTGTGGTGGTGTGCCTACTTAATATACAACTTTTTATAATGTTTTTAATCCTTTATACTATCCTTTTCATTACATTTTTGGCTGAAAATATAAACATAATCTATAGTTTTGAATGTATATTTTCTTACAATCAATATATTAGACTTCTTCAGCAAAGTGAAATGTAGCAGCAAGCAAGCAAGTTACAACAGGGGTGCACCTGCACCCTCTAAACCCCCTAGATCCGCTACTGTGACCAATTACAAAACAATTAAGCCTCTTATATCTCAACAGTGGCAGGAACATCCCTTGCCATCAAGGGGAACAGAAGACAGTATTGACGGCAATTACTCTCCAGTCTGCGTCATGCTATAAGCGCTAGGCAATGAGTCAACACGTACAAAGCCTGTAATCGATGTGAAGGACTGGGAGTATCACAATACTAATTCAGATTCATTCCATATGAGAAATTATAAATGATAAAGGATGCTGTATTTAATAGTTTGTGTAGTTAAAACTGACAGTTCAACCCATATTCTGGTAATTTAGGAGGGGTTACAGTTATAAACTATTACATTGAATTTTACAGTAAGATATAAACACTTTATAAAGGTGTTAATGATGTAAATGTTGGTGATGGGATCTCAATCTGTTTATGATCAAAAAGTTTAAACATGCTAAAGATAGCCTATCTGCTTAACTGGGTTGCATTTTATAGCAGCATGTGATGACGTTACTTTAGGAAAGGGTGTATTTTGGGGCCTCATACGACTGTTACTTACTGTTTATCAGAGACAGATCTTCCAATCTGTTTCTTACCAATCTTACAGCTTAGACTTTGTATTGTTACAGACAAGGTGGTGTATTGGTACTGGGTTCATTACTTGGAACATTTCCAGAAATTTTTATTAGAAAATGGTCCACAACATTGCTGCAGATGGTTAATACGAGCATACGAAATTTGCCAGCAGATAAAGGCCTAGAGGCCTATCAAGTCTGCTCGAATGTGTAGCTAGCACCCCTTGTTCTGCAGCTGCTCCTCCCTTCCACCCTTCCTCTTCATTGACCCTCCCCCTTGTCCTGTCCCATCCCCTTTTGAAGCACTCCATTATTCCACTGGATACCACTTCTGCACGTAACGCATTCCACCCGGCCACCACCCTCTCTATAAAAAAGTGTCTCCTCATCTCCCTCCTGAACCTTCCTCCCTCCAGTCTCATATCATGGCCCCTGGTGGCCCTCCCTTCCCTTACTTTGAACAGCCCCTCTGTACCTGTCTTGTTTATTCCTTTCATGTACTTAAAGGTTTCAATTATGTCCCCCCATCCCTCCTCTCCTCCATTGAGTACATGTTCAACTCCCTCACCCTCCTCTTGTATGATAAGTCCCCCAGCCCCTTGATCATCTGTGTTGCCTTGCACTGCACCCCCTCCAGTAACTTAATGTCCCTCTTCTGATACGGGCACCAGTACTGCACGCAGTAGTCCAGGTGCGGTCTAACTAATGACCTATACAGTGGCAGAATTACCTCCTCCCTCTTCAAGGATATACCCCTTGCAATACAACCCAGCATTTTGTTGGCCTTTGCAGCTGCCTTCCTACATTGTGCCAAGTTGTTCATTGACCCTGTAATGAGCACCCCCAGATCCTTCTCCTCCTCTGTCTGGGCTAACTGCATTCCCCCTAGCTGGTAACTCCTTCTTGGGTTCTTCATCCCCAAATGCAGCACCTTGCACTTTTTGGCATTAAACCCCAGTTGCCAGGTGTCTGACCAGGTTCCAAGCTTTGCCAGATCATCCTGCAACCCTTACCATCCCCCTAGGTCATCCACCACCGCTCCTACCTTGGTATCTTCAGCAAAAAGACTGATCTTGCTCTTAATGTCCAATGTTATATCTGCAATGAATATCCCAAACAACACTGGTCCCAACACCAAGCTCTGTGGAACACCGCTTGTTACTACCCTTGGGTGTGAGAGCTCCCCACCCACCACCACCCTCTGTTGCCTTTCCTGAAGCCAGTTCCCTACCCATCTCACCAGCTTTGCGCCTGCCCCGTGCCTACTAATTTACTTCCCAGCCTTCCATGTGGCACCAAGTCGAATGCCTTACTGAAGTCCAGATACAGGACATCCACTGCATGGCCCCTGTCCAGTTGCCTAGTTACCCAGTCATAGAACTCCACCAGGTTGGTTTGGCAGGATCTGCCCCATATGAAGCCATGCTGTCTGCTGTCCTGTAGTCCTTTGGCCTCTATGAGGGCCACCAGCCTCTCCTTCAGGATAGTCTCCATTAGCTTACCCATGATGGATGTGAGGCTCACTGGTCTGTAGTTTCCCAGTTCATCCTTGGGGCCACTCTTGTGGAGGGGCACCACTTGAGCCATTTTTCAGTCCTGAGGCACACACCCCAAATGTAGTGAGGCATTAAATAGGTCTGCCAAAGGTCCTGCAAGGACCTCTGCCAGTTCCTTCAGTACCTTGGGGTGGATGCCATCTGGGCCTGGCGCCTTATCCACCCTAAGTGCCCTCAAACCCTTCCGAATTCTGCCCTCCATGATTTCCCCATCTATCAGCCCCTCCCCCCATTTCTGCCATTTCTCCCCTCCCCTTGGATGTCACCCCTCCCCTTCTTTTTAGTAAATACTGAGCAGAAGCACTCATTTAGTGCTTCTGCCTTATCTCACCCTGCTTCCACCCAACCCTCCTCCTTCCCAATCCTTACTGTGTGGTCCTTACAGCTCCTTTTCTCACTGATGTACCTAAAGAAGTCCTCCCCCTTCTTAATGCTTTGTACCAGACTGAGTTCCATAGATGCCTTGGCTCCCCTTACTGCCCTTGTCACCTCCTTCGATTCCGTCAAGTACTCCTCCCATCTCCCTGTTTTCTTGTACTTCCTAAAGGCAGCTCTTTTCCTCCTTACCTTTTCCATGACCTCTTTGCTCAACCAGCTCAGTTTCCTAGCCCTAGCCTTCTTGCTGTGGGCCTTGCAGCAAGTTTTGATTGCCTCCACTATCCCCAGCTTTATGAGCTCCCACCTCTGGTTAGTGTCCATACTGGATTAATAGTTTATGATCAATTTTTGGTTTAGTGTTAAACTGTTAAATATTTTAGGCCATGCTGTACCAAAAAATGCAGTGTTCATTCTCCTACTTACTACTTGCCAGCAGATACAGGGCACATGGTCTACTAAGTCTGCTCAAGTGTGCTACTAGCACCCCACTTTGCAGCTGCCCCTCCCCCTCACAGTTACCCCCACACAGATGCATGCCAAGTGAGACTGAACCAGATTAAGCTGTACTGTGAAATATCTTTATGTATTCATCCTATGCTTAGGGGTTTTCAGATGTTTTGCATATTTTTTAACTGAATAAAATATATTTAAGTGAAAACAGGATAGTTTTCCCTTGGGTTTCATCTTTTAAAATTGCCATAAAGTCATAATCCTCTAATTTTAGGTTAATAGTTTGGTTTGAGAGATATAAGAAGATGACGTGGTCTATCAAGAATGTCTCTCTGCCTTTCAGCAGGCTATACCATTGTGATTTGCATCCATGTATTTATCTAACTTGTGTTACAATTTATCCACAAGTACATGCTTTTACAACCTTAGCTGGAAAACTATTCAGTGTTTTCACTGTTCTAAAGCATGACACTCGTAAAATGTATTAAAGCTTTTTGTTTTCATCTGCCATATATGCCCCTCAGTATTCACTGACTCACTGGTTGAATGTGGAGCACTCTCATTCTCTTGTTGCTAATCTGATGTCATCTGATCATGTGATCATTTCAGCTAATTACTGATAAACTGACTGTGAACTGCAGTGCTGGCAAGGGAAAAAAGTAATTTTTATGTTGGCTTGCGCGCGTGTGCGCCAGTCAACATCTCGCAGTAGTAGCAGATTTGGAAGTGCGTCACTCTGGGCAAATGCAGGGCAGGCATCAGTAGGTGCGTCCCTCATTCTCCAATAAGCCAGCATGTAGGCCCTGACACCAGCAATATGTAGAGTGGTCTTCACATCTAAGAAAAGTGCCACTGCAATAAGAGGCAAGCTCGTCATGCAGCGGCACAATAACACGCACCCTGGCATGTCTTTCCTGGTGAAGTATTTCAATAAACATGGTGGCAGTGACTGCTGCTGCCACCTGCCTCACAATGCCAACTTCAGGGGTGCCCAATCCCCCTATTAGCATGCCCCAACTCAGTTCATTTGCCAATGGGGGAACCCACTCCCTGTCGGCATAATGCCCCCCATTTCAATTTGTGTGTGCTGAGGGGTGCCAATCTCGTCATCATGCTCCCCCTACATTTCCGTGCGAGGACCAATCCCCATTGACTTCGGTCCCCCCACAAATGCAGGTGGTACACTGGAGCCCACCCCAGTGTACCAAGCGCACCTGAGAAAAAAGAAAGCTGACCCATGTTGTCCATTTTATTTCCTGTAAAACGAGAAAATGGTCCCTCAAAGTGTTCGGGTGCCCCTCCCCCAACTCGTGCCCACCCTCTGTGTATTCTACTTCCCCATATCCCCCTCACCCCATACTTATCTCCAGAGTCTGGTGCGACGATCTTCGGTAGACTGGGAACACGTCTGCACTCTTCAAAGACGACCGCAAACTGAAGAAATGCCGGTAAGCTGTATAATGGCATAAATTGTTTTTTTTCAACTTTGATGTATATCTTGGGCATTTTGGGGAATTTTGGCACCAAATTTTCAACATGGGGTTATTGGGACCCCTCCTCATGAATTTAGTCACTGTCAGGGCATTATTCAGTCCAAAAAGGTGATTTTGTGGTCACTAAGCGAATCACCTTTCAGGACTGGTATTGAGTAAACAGTGCCAATTTTCATGAGGTGGGCTCTCACAAAAGCCTATGTTGCAAATCTGGTAAAAAAAAAAAATGACTGTTTTATGAGCGTGCATTGCACAGTTTCCATGCACGCTCGTAACTTTGCAAATTTGTAATATTTTCACTCCAGATTTTCAACATTGGCATTTTCCCACACCTCTTTGAACAGTACAGTTGCCATTTTACACATCTCAGCTGAAATGTGTTTTCACGCATGTGATGCAGAATGGCATGGTCACTGTGCGAAATAAGTGTTCTGGACACATTAACAAAATCACAGTGAGACTGTTCATGAGTGGAGGTCCTAAAATGCCTATGTTGAAAATTTGGTAAACAAAAACCTAAAATAATTACAATACAGACGTGCATTGCACAGTTTCTTTGCATGCTGGTGACATCACCTACTTTTCATATTTTCGCTCCAGATTTTCACCACTGTCATTTTTGTACACCTCCTTATGAACAGTACAGCTGTCATTTTTCACATCCTGCCTGAAATGTATTTTTGCACGTGTCACACAATGGCGCGGTTGTTGTGGAAAATCAATGTTCGGGCCAGATTAACAAAATCACAGTGACACTGTTCGTGACCAGAGTTCCAAAAATGCCTATGTTGAAAATTTGGTTAAACAAATCCCCAAAGTAATTGCGTTATGGCCGTGCATTGTGCAGTTTCTACGCACGCTCATGATGTCACCAATTTTCCATATTTTCACTCCAGATTTTCAACAATATCATTTTTTTACACCTCCTCATGAACAGTGCAGCTGTTATTTTTCACATCCTGCCCAAACTGAATTTTTGCACATGTGCTACTAAAATGCACAGTCGCTTTACAAAATCAGCTTTCAGCAAACAAAGTCATAGTGCCACTGTTCATAAGATGGGATCACAAATGGCCCATGTTGAAAATTTGGAGTGAAAATACCAAGAAATGCCCTCAGCATTAGGGTTTCCAATTGCAATGTCCCACCCTGTACAGACTGACAGGTGTCAGGGGTGTGAGTTAGCATTGTCGGCTGAAATGCTCATGCCAATTCACCCCCCCTACGCTGCAGCCAGTGACAGGCATTGAGGTGTGCCTTGGACTCTTTGGCCCCAATGTTCACCCCATTCTCCTACACTGCACCCATGTCAGTATATTCCCTTATGGACTGGGGTGAGCATAAGGCCTGAAGACCCCAAGGCACATCACGGCACTTGTCAGTCTCTGTGGGGTAGAGTGAGGTGAAACGGCATGAGTGTTATGGCCAATGACCCAAGGGCACACCCTAGTGCCTGTCATTCTCTGCATAGTGGGTCTGGGGTCGCTGTCAGTTCATTATTTCACTGCCAATCCTATTGTGCATCTCTCTAACTCCTGCACTACTAATGCCAGTGCCAGCAATTTAACATTCAGCATTGACAAATGCTTATTTTAGGTAAAAATGCTGTTTTGTACATTTTCAATTTCACAGCACTGTACAAAACATGTATGGGGTATAAAGGATTGTTTTTCTTAATAAAGAAATACGCAGCCTATTTATGTTGCATTCAATAATGATTCTCAAAATGTATTAACTATTATTTCTTATATGTGATGTATTTTTGTCTTGCCTCTTTGGCTAATTTGAAGATTTTCTTTCTTTTTTTAATTTAATTTATATTACTTTTTAAAATAATCTGTTATACACTTAATCCATGCCAGAGCAATATTAACAATGTATACTGCCTACATTCTTACACTAGGAGCAAGAGTTACCTCATAAGAGGGCATAATGACATTTGTCACTGTTTACTTCAAAGCATTTTCACATACCAACAAAGCCATCAGTGTGAGTAACTATTTACTATGATAGTGAATTACTCAGAGTGTAACCCAGGCTATATACTCCCCCATGAATGGCCAAGTTACTAAACTGAATTAAACACATCCGTTAATTGTGCTTAATGCTGCAGTCCGTGATGCAGATCTCCTGGTTTAACTAATCTTTCTCCTTTCACACTTCCTCTTGATCCCTTCCACTCTTTCCCCTCACCCCTCTATGGCTTTCCCCTATCCCCCTTTACCCTCACTCTCCCACCGTTATATATCCTGAACTCTCCTGCTCACTCTAAAATGTTTTGTCCCAAACCTACGCACCTCTGACGAGGCCCCTGGACTGATGCCATCCCTTACCTTGTTGATTATTAGATATCAGGTTGAATGTGTTCTCATTTTCATAAGACTCCACCCCCTCTAATATGACCCTTTGAATTCCAGGTTTTAATCAAATACATACCTTGGCATACATTGTACAATGTCAGATGTATTGGAACTTCTCTAGTTATACATTCTTGTAATGTTCTGTATAATTCCTTGTGTTGTTTGTTCTCCATCTCATACTTTTCCAACTTGTATTGTCGTCTGAAGTGGAACCTATGACATGAGCTTGTTCTTAAAGGTGTTATCCGAAATTTCACTAAATAAAAAAAAGAATAAACAAATGATCCTAATGGAACAGTATTATACAGGTGCCATAATATATATACATATCAACTAATTATTTATTACATTACTCTCTAGAACCATATTAACTTGTGTTAAAAGAAAATATATTCTGATTTTTGACTGCATCTCATACCAAGAATTTGGTAGCAGAGACACCATTCACAGCTTTTTAAAAACATGGCATGAGCTTGATTTAAACTAAGCAAGTTATAGATTTCATCATCAAAATTCATTGTATGGTTACAAACCTTCACAATCAATAACAAATACAGTACATACATTGATACATATATATTTATAAAAAAGAATGCAATATCCTGTTTCCCATTTCACTTAGCACAAAATTCATTTTTCCATGTGCAAAACTACAACAAATACAGTCCAAGTAACATGACAGCAGTTCCGATTTCTCATAAAATGCATATCATAATTAGCGTAATTACCCTTTCTATATAATTTTGATTTGGCTAATAAGTTTCCTAATAATAGAAAAAATAATGTGCTAACCTATCTACTGTCCAGCAGTCTTCAGTATGAAGCAGAATATCAGTAAGTTCTACTTTGTCAATACTATACAAATTTTTTAAATAAGGGCCCAACCAGAACATACATTATTTTTTATATCATTTACAAATCCATAAGACATGATAGAGATCCTCCTTACCCACACTACCACAATCACATTCCTATGAAAATATGCCTGTTTTTTTATATCTATAATCCAAGACTTTACTAGGAAACTGCTCAAATTTGTAATTTATAAAATTGGTACGCACTTGAGGGTTAATTAAAATATCCAGATACTTTTGGTATCCGTGTTTATAGTTATTTGCAGCAAACCATTTTGAGTACTGAGATTCCTTAATTTCTTTTAAATCGCTTGCATTCCAGAAATTACTGATCTTTTTATTTATATACTTTTTATATTTAAAGCTTATTTGAACACTCTGGTCTACAGAGATTTTTAAATGTACTAATTTATATCTTCCCATGATAAGATAAACAATGTTCAGCCAAAACCCAGTATGGTACCCCATTTCATGCCAGTATTCTTTTTCTAACAGACATTTCTTAGCAACTATATTTTTATTAAAATGAGTAATCCTATTCCAATAGTTAGCCTTCCTTGATTCAACAGCTGCGTTTATATTAGTTATTCCCAATTCTGAACGGATATAAGAGGATGGGCAGGAATGTCCAAGCCTAACAGTGTACCTTAAAGATTTAAATAAAGTAATCATCGATTTGTTTGTTATATGGTTATGAAATTATGGAATATAATATAACAATTGAGCTTCCACCTTCATTTTTATCACTCTTACCAAGGGTCTTATAGACATACACCCATATTTGCAATTAAATCTATATAACCGAGCCAGAGTTTTCCTCATTTTCCCTTTTGCCATTTCTATACAGAAGACCGCTTACAGTTTTGCTGAATCACTATTCCTAGGTACACATAACTTGATGCTACTTCCACCTTATCTGGTCCAATAAACCAAGTACCACTAATATGCTTTTTTCCTCCCAGAATCATAGTTTTAGTTTTACTCTCATTAATTTTTAGTTTTAATTTTTCCGATTCCTTATATACAAAATTATTTTTTTGTAGACCAAGCTTAGTTAAAGACAAAACAAGAATATCATTGGCATAGGCTAAAAGGGGACAAGGAAAATTCCTAATATTTGGTGAATCGTCATTTATTTCCACACTCTGCTTCAACATACTATCCAAATAAAATGTAAATAACAAGGGTGCAAGAATACACCCCTGGCTTACACTACAGTTACAATCAAAAACATTAGTTCATTGACCACTGGCTCCATGTCTAATTTTAGCCCAGGTATTAGTATATAATTGAGCAATTATATTAACTATATTTGGACCTATACCTCTGTCCATTAACATCTGCCATAATAAACTTCTTGGTACACTATCAAAGGCAGTACTATAATCTATAAAACACAAATACATCCTTTGACCTCTAAGTTTCACATATTTTTCTGACAAATGATTCAAGACAAATATATTATCCAAAGTAGACAGTCCTTGCCTAAAATCATTTTGATATGGGTAAATACCCCCTGTTTTTTCAACTTCCTGTTGGAGCCGCATCAATATTATTTTTGAAAAGATTTTTAAATTCACATATAAGGGACTTATTGGTCTATACATCCTTGGATCATTTAATGAACCCTGTTTAGGATAACAATTTGAAGTTATGCATTTATTATAGAACACTATCAAATACCTGCACCATAGTGGAGTTTCTATAAGAAAGACTTCGGCTGGAACTCCATCCGGGCCAGCAGCCATCTGATTTTTTAATGTATATAAGGCCATATAAGTCTCTTCTAGTGTGATGGGTTGTAAAGTATTAAAGATCTGTCCCGTTGCTTGAAAAACCTCTGCCTCAGGGTCAAAGTCAATTCCTTTGTAATGAGCTACCCAGGTTTCCTCAGAGATGAAGGTGTCAATATTGACCTTGTATTGATCAAAACCTTTGGCCACTGAGGACCAAAATGCTCTATCATCCTTTCTGTATATTACCTCAAGCATTTTCTCCCAATTTGGCTTCATAAAAGCGTTTCTTCTTATTAATAAGTGCCTAACATGCCTTTTTTTTCTCATTCAATAACTTAAGGTTAGCTTGTTTTCTACCTTTGTTGTATAATCTACACTATTTCCTAGGATCTACTTTAGCTTTTCTACAATCACAATCAAATCAAGAATTCATAACTAGATTCCTACCTACTTTTATTGGTACGTCCAAAGATTATCTAATTTCCACTAGAAGAGCACTTAACTCATTAGAGATGTAATCAATATCATACCTGATAGTCTTATAAAATTTGGTTAGTACTGACCTATTGATAATTGGAACTATATCATTATCTGAGTTCTGCCTCCATACAATCTTTCATCCAGCTCTAATTTCTGTAAAAGGAAATGGCTCTTCAGGCGACCTAATCATGCATCCTAACTAACCTTCCAGAACAAGGGGTAGTGATCGCTTTCAGCCCTAATTAACACCTCACATTTGGTCCTACAACACATTTGGCCAGTCCAAAAGGCAACGTCAATTACAGAAGCACCATGTGAGGAAACACATGTAAAACTCCTCTCTTTATCGCCATCTAATCTTCCATTTAAGGGGTACGTATTATTTTCCTCAATTAATACCAATACAGATTTTCCACTTTGGTTTACCACTTTGTCCTTGGACTGTCTACAGGGTAGCTTGACTGTTTGGTTACACATAAAAAAGGAATGATCTGCAAGAGCATCATACAGACCAATCTGGGAATTTAAATCACCCAACAAAAGTATCTCTGCTTGTGGAAATATTTGTTGTACCTCTTTTATTTGTTCAGATATTTCTTGACATATGCCCTCTGGAAAATAACCAGAGTTCTTGGGGGTACATAGCAATTCAATACTATTATATACATTAGTCTACACTTTAATGAGACAATTATATAATTATCTGCACATCTCCAAATTACAGCTTTACCAAAAACACCAATTTTAATCAGTGTAATAATCCCACCAGAGAGTCTCCTCAGCTTCTTGCATTTATGGCCAGGTACCTAAAAAGCTTCATATCCATTTATATCAATAACAGCCTCTTTATGGTGCCACATCTCCTGGAAACAAATTATCTCATATTCCATCAGGAACTGCATACACTCATCTGCCCATATGGGCTGCCAACTAGCTACATTCCAGGTAATAAATCTAGTTTGGTAATTGAGATTCTCTGTGTCTGAGGCATGGTTAGCTATCAGGAGAGGTAGTCACTCATTATACCCGGTGAACAGCATAAATCTATTTGCTAAAGGCAGGATAAAACTACATTCAGAGGACCCAGGTCCTTGAAATCCCTCATCAATGGCAGCTAGGTCTATCATGTGTAGACCCAAATAATCTAATTTCCTAGCTTGGAGCAAAATTAAATCTGCTAATCTCTCATTAGATAGATAAATGTCTATCTGGCTCCTCTCATGCTTGTGATTTGCCTGAATACTACCAAGATTTTCTATTGGGACCATCAGCAACTTTGCTGAGAGATCCCTGATAGCTACAGTCAGGCCATAATCTGTTTTTTGTGTCATATAATTCATCCCAAAAAGTGTTACAATTCTGCTTCTTTCATTCCTTGATATTAACTCATTTGATATACCTTTATTGAACTTCTCTCTACTAGGGAAAAGCAAAAATACCTCCTTTTCTGTCAACAAATCTCTATTGAACCAAATAAAATTAGATGTTCTAGGGGATTCAAAATAAACATCAATAATAGTTGCCCCCTTGATTGGTACCCTCTTACTTTCCACAGTGTCAGCTTCTGTGAGATCTGTATCCAGTTCCATATTCAGGAACTCCAACACATGAAAATCTAGCATAGCATCCCATCCTCAAATGTTCCCAAATCAGGTGGACCATGTAGTTTAATTAAAGGTTTATCCCATGCAGTGCAAGCTGGCACTAGATTGTTTTTAAAATCCTTCTGCATATTTGACTCACGACTATCTTTACAAACCTGTTCTCCATATTCATCATTACTTCTAGCAGGTTCTGGGTCAGTACATTAATTTGCCTTTATGTCACATCTTAACCCTAACACCTCTTGTTCCAATATTGCCAATTCCGTCTTTAATTTAGATGGTGCACGTGAGGTCTGAGTCACATAATTAGGTATAGTTCCTACCTTTTCTCCTTGCTTTACATTTGTTTGCACATTTCCTTTATTTTTATTTCTAGATTTTCTGTTTCCTTAATATTTTTCCTTCACAAATCCCCTTCCTAGGAGACTCTGGGAAATCAACTGTACTAAAGTCAGGTCTTAATTGATCTATTTCCATACTGTCAAAGCACTGTTCTGTACGGAGAACCACTTCTAGATTTTCTAAATTTTCTAAATTCTCAGATTTTACTACTTTCTCTAACCTATCTTGCAGGTAATCAACTTTATTCAAAATCTGGCCAAGTCTGCTGTTATTACTGGCCACTTGTACTTTCAGCTGTTATAGTAAATCCTTGTTAAGTACCAATAGCTCCATTAAAATCGAAAAGGATTTTTTTGGCGTTCCTCAATAGACCAATTAACTCATCACTCAGCCTAGTAGGAATAACATTTTCGATTTCCTGAATACAGTCATTATTTCCATAAAATTGCCTTATATAGTTTGAATAATTAACATTCCTAGCTTTGCAATAACATTTAGAGTTACTAAGACTCTTTTCCATACCTCTAAGACCATCTATAGTATGTTATAAATCTTCTATCACCTCCTTAAATTCATTATTCCTATGCACTAAACTCACAGATTCCGAACTTGCTTCTAATCCCACCACATCTGGTTCCCCCAAGACATTATTAACTACTGGGGGATCCTAAAACTTCCTCCATAAACTGGGAGAACTTCCCATACTATCAGAATCAAGTGAATTATGCAGGTTTCTTTTGACTGAGTGTGGTATACATTCTTAAGACTGAAAAGAGTGATACACATGTCCAACTCCTGAGGTACCAGTAATAGCACAACAGCCATTTGTTTCCCACGTTTTTGCCTCCAGCTCTTCTGTTTAATCTAGGGCAATTGAGGCATCAAATACCTCAGCTTGATGTTTCACAGTTTGTGCACTACTTAGAATTCCGAATGAAGTTATATGACCACTCAGGGTCGAGGTGTTAAACTGCTCATTCTTTTGTTTTAGATCTGCGTTACTCACTCCGTGGTTCACGAGCCATGTGCGGCTTTTGGAAGTAGCTTGAGGCTCCTGATGATTTGATCATTTTAGAGCATGATGTGGCTCTTTCAAACACCACCGTCGCAGCCAGCTGCTTTGTCCTTTACACTGCGATGTGCATTGCTCTCAACAGTGATAAAATAATGTATCAGCTACGTGAGAGCATTGGAGGTCGAGTTATGATATTAGCAGCATGTCTTGCTGCCGCTGCATTGCTCATTCTTGCTGGTGCTCACAACAGTGAGCGGAGTGGAAAAAATTATATATCAGCTGGTTGAGAGGATCGGAGACTAAATTAATAAAATAAATTAAAACACATCTACTTTTTGTAACTCATTTTGTTAATTGCACACAACTCTTTTGTCTTCTTTGGGGGGGTACAGGCTAATAATGAGAGTGAGGGAAGGGGGAAATAATAATATATCAGCTACACTGAGGGCATCAGAGGTCGAATTATGATATTTGCAGCATGTCTTGCTGCCACTGCATTGTTCGTTCTAGCTGTTGCTCGCAACAGTAAGGGGAGTGGAAAAAAATGATATATCATCTGGGTGAGAGGATCGGAGACCAAATGTCTTGCTGCCTGCATTGTCCATTCTTGCTGGTTCTCACAACAGTGAGGGGAGGGGATAAAAATAATGTACCAGCTACCTGAGGGCATTGGAGGTCGAATTATTATATTAGCAGCATGTCTTGCTGCAGCTGCATTGTTTGTTTTTGAGGTGCTCGCAAAAATGAGGGGAGTGGAAAAAAATATTTCAGCTGGGTGAGAGGATTGGAGACCAAATGAATAAAATAAATGAAAACGCATCTACTTTGTGTAACTCTTTTTGTTAATTGCACACAACTCTTGTTCTCTTTGGGGGGGTACAGGCTAATAATGACAGTGAGGGAAGGTAAAAAAATAATGTATCAGCTACGTGAGGGCATCGGAGGTCTAATAATGTCACTGACTGAAACAGCAGTAGGGCATTATGTGCTGGGACATTAATTAGGAAATCAATTACTGTTTCATGATATAAAGGTTCACAGTTTATTTAGGATGATTTAATTGTAAAACAATATAGCTTACATGACAGATACGTGCTATGTTAGCTTCTATGTATTATTCACGAGAAAAATGTGTAAATCAAGCAATTAAGCAATTACGTAATTATAGCTGCTTTGAATTCAGCATGTTGTATCATGATCGCATATCACTTGTTCTTTTTCTCGTATCTCGCTATTGTGTCCTTCACGGTGGAATGCTAGGTGCATGGGATCTTCTCTCGGTAATTGCGTGTTTTCCTTGCTTGCACTGACTATTCCATGGACAGATCATGTTGATAAGGGGATCATAGAAACATAGAATTTGACGGCAGATAAGGACCGCTTGGCCCACCCAATCTGCCCATTTTCCTACCTAATGGATAAGCTGCAGATCCTAGTTAACCAACAGCCTACTTCTTTCTACCCCAACCCCCTAGAATTGCCTTATGGCTGTCCCATTCATGCTTGAATTCAATCACTGTTTTTGACTCCACGACCTCCCCCGGAAGGCCTTTCCATGCATCCACAACCCTCTCTGTGAAAAAATACTTCCTTACATTACCTCTAAGACGCTCCCCCTCTATCTTCAAATTCTGCTCCCTTGTTCATGCACACCTCTTTTTTGAAAGATGCTACCCTCTTGGACTTTGCTGATTCCCTTGAGGTACTTGAACATTTCTATCATGTCCCCCCTCTCCCTCCTTTCCTCGAGGCTATACATATTAAGCTCCTTTAGTCTCTCTTCATATGTCTTCCAGTGCAGACCCTGCACCATTTTAGTTGCCCTCCTCTGGACAGTTTCCATCTTGTCTATGTCCTTGCGGAGACTGGGTCTCCAGAACTGCACACAGTACTCCAGATGGGGTCTCACCAGCTGTCTGTACAGAGGGATAAAACTTCCTGTTTTCTACTGGTGATGCCTCTCCTATGCATCCCAGTATCCCCTAACCCTTCCTGCCCTCTCACATTGCTTGCCCACCTTTAAGTCATCTGATTGGCTACCCCAGGTCCCTTTCCATTTTGTTGTCGTTAGTATCTCACCCCACATTGTGTACTCTTCCCCTGGGTTTTGTTTCTCATGCATTACCTTGTACTTCTTAGCATTAAATCTAAGCTGCCATACATTTGACCATTCCTCTAACCTTGCAAGTCCCTTCTCATCCTTTCCACCCACCCTGTGCATCAACTCTGTTGCAGATCTTTGTGTCACCTGCAAAGAGACATACTTTTCCTTCAGTCCCTCTGCAATGTCACTTACAAAGACATTGAAGAGGACCAGATCTAATACTGAACCCTACGTCCCACTAGTAACCCCCTTTCTTCAGAGTGGACTCCATTTACTATTACCCTCTGTGTCCTATTCTCCAGCCAATTCTTTACCCAGGCTATCATCTTGGGACCCACTCCCAGGCTGGCTAACTATATTAATCTTTTGGTGGACTGAGTCAAATGCCTTGCTAAAGTCTAGGTAGGCCATGTCACGGCCCCTCCCTGATCTACTACTGGTTACCCAGTGAAAGAAATCTATTAGATTCGTCTGGCATGACCTTCCTGCTGTGAATCCATGCTGCCTTGGGTCCTGTGCTCCTCTGGCCTCTAGGTACTCGACAGTTCTTTCCTTCAGAAGTGATTCTATCATTTCCCTATCACTGAGGTTAAACTAACTGGTCTGCAGTTTCCCGCTTCTGCCCTGCTCCCACTTTTATGAAGAGGAATCACATCAGCTCTCCTCCAGTCCTCAGGTACCACCCCATCCTCCCATGATTTGTTAAAGAGGGTAGTCAGTGGTGTCACTAGTTTTACCCTTAGTTCTTTTAGAATTCTGGGATGAATCCCATCAGGCCCATTGCTTTGTCCACCTTCAGTTTTAAGAGTTCTTTCAGAACCGTTTCTTCTTTGTTAATCAGGTACTTATCTTTTCAGAATTTAAAAAATTTAAGATATGTTACTGGCGTTGAAATAGCTCATACAACTGTTATTTTATTTTTCTCTGTGTAGTTATTCTCGGATTTCATCAACAAACTTACAAAGTGTCATCATCCAGGATCAAAATATCTCGAAGCAGGTAATTCTGAAACCTGACTAATACAGTGAATGTACTGGGGGTTTAAATAACACTAACAGCTTTTGTATTTTATTTTTTTGTCTCTGTGTAGTAATTATTGGATTTCGTCTACCACCTTAAACAGTTTCATCATCAAGAAGCAAACTACCTCAAAGCAGGTAATTATGGTACCTGACTAATACAGTGAATGTACAGGGGGTTTAAATAACACTAACAGCTTTTGTATTTTATTTTTTTGTTTTTTTGTCTCTGTTTAGTAATTCTTGGATTTCGTCTACTACCTTAAACTGTTTCATCATCAAGAAGCAAACTGCCTCGAACTGTCTAGAAATGATAGAAAGTATACTTAGAATGGCAAAAAAAGGGGAGATATTGCTGATGGGTGATCTGAATATGCCAGATGTTAACTGGAGTGCAGTTGCCGCAGCCACTTTGAAGAGTGGGGTTATTCTAGTTGCCCTACAGGGGGCATGCCTTAGACAACTAGTATTGGAGCCCACTCAAGAGGGAGCAATCTTAGACCTGGTTCTCTCAAATGGAGATGAAAAGAGGATCACAGATGTAGAAGTGGGTAGCCATCTGGGAACTAGCGACCATCGAACAGTATGGTTCACAATAAACACAGCAATAGAGTCAAGCCATACAAAGGCAAAGGTACTGGACTTTAGGAGGGCTGATTTTGCCAAAATGGGTGAGTGCCTAAGAAATGCACTAGCAAATGGGCAGGAAGGAGGGGTGGAAGAACAGTGGGGAATAAAAAAAACTGCCATCACAGAGGCAACAAGCCTTTGTATGAAGCAAATAAACAAAACTAAACAATGTAAGAAACCACTATGGTTTTCAAAGGAAGTGGCAGTGAAGGTTCAGAGAAAAGAAGCTTTCAGGAAGTACAAGGAATCACAGAAGGAGCAGGACAGAGAACTGTATCAGTTAAAGCAAAGGAAGCTGGGAAGGCAGTCAGAACAGCAAAGGCCCAAACCGAGGAAAAGATAGCCAACTCAGTTAAGAAGGGGGATAAAACCTTTTATAGGTACATCAGGGAGCGAAGGAAGACCAAGAGAGGGATAGTGAGGCTTAATAAAGGGGGGGTGGGCAGAGGGAGACTGTGAAAAGGCAGAGATACTAAACAAATATTTTTGCTCAGTATTTACAAAGGAAGGGGGGGTACCTAGAACAAACAGTAGAAACACACTGGATACAGAAGTTGATACCAGCCCATTTACAGAAGAAAGGGTTATGAAAGAACTCTTAAAACTGAAGGTGGACAAAGCAATGGGGCCTGATGGGATTCATCCCAGAATTCCAAAAGAACTAAGGGTAGAATTAGTGACACCACTGACTACCCTGTTTAACAAATCATGGGCGGATGGGGTGGTACCCGAGGACTGGAGGAGGGCAGATGTCATTCCCCTTCACAAAAGTGGGAGCAAGGCAGAAGCAGGAAACTACAGACCTGTTAGTTTAACCTCAGTGGTAGGGAAAATGATGGAATCACTTCTGAAGGAAAGAATTGTCAAGTATCTAGAGGCCAGAGGGGCACAGGACCCAAGGCAGCATGGATTCACAGCAGGAAGGTCATGCCAGACAAATCTGATAGATTTCTTTGACTGGGTGACCAAAGTAGTAGATCAAGGGAGGGGCTGTGGACATGGCCTACCTAGTCTTTAGCGAGGCATTTGACACAGTCCCACACAAAAGATTAATATACAAGTTAGCTAGCCTGGGAGTGGGTCCCAAGATGACATCCTGGTTAAAAAATTGGCTGGAAAATAGGACACAGAGAGTAATAGTAAATGGAACCCACTCTGATGAAAGGGGGGTTACTAGTGCAGGGTTTTAAATAATTGATTAGCAGTTTTTTTCTTGGGACAATGCTAACTGTACAGAAAGTATTTATATAGGTTTTCTAGAAGTGTTATATTTGTTAAACACAGTGAGGCAAGTGCTATGCATTTTCACAATATTTTAGGACTTTTATGAGCAAAACGCTAATCAATTTTTGGAGTTAAATAAATCCCTGGGTACCGCAGGGTTCAGTATTGGGACCAGTCCTCTTCAATGTCTTTATAAGCGACATTGCAGAGGGACTGGAAGGAAATGTATGTCTCTTTGCAGATGACACAAAGATCTGAAACAGAGTTGATGCACAAGTTGGGGTGGAAAGGATGAAAAGGGACTTGGCAAGGTTAGAGGAATGGTCAAATGTATGGCAGCTTAGATTCAATGCTAAGAAGTGCAAGGTAATGCACCTGGGAAACAAAAACCCAGGGGAAGAGTACACAATCGGGGTGAGATACTAACAACAACAAAAATGGAAAGGGACCTGGGGGTAGTCATATCAGATGACCTAAAGGTGGGCAAGCAATGTGAGAGGGCAGCAATGAGGGCTGGGGGGATATTGGGATGCATAGGGGGAGGCATCACCAGTAGAAAACAGGAAGTTATTATCCCTCTGTACAGACAGCTGTTCAGACCTCATCTGGAGTACTGTGTGCAGTTCTGGAGACCCAGTCTTCGCAAAGACATAGACAGGATGGAAGCTGTCCAGAGGAGGGCAACTAAAATGGTGCAGAGTCTGCACCGGAAGACATATGAAGAGAGACTAAAGGAGCTTAATATGTATAGCCTCGAGGAAAGGAGGAAGAGGGGGGATATGATAGAAACTTTAAAGTACCTCAAGGGAATCAGCAAAGTCCAAGAGGGTAGCATCTTTCAAAAAAGAGGCATGCAAGAACAAGAGGGCACAATTTGAAGATAGAGGGGCGGCTCAGAGGTAATTTAAGGAAGTATTTTTTCACAGAGAGGGTTGTGGATGCATGGAACTGCCTTCCAGAGGAGGTCGTGGAGTCAAAAACAGTGGTGGAATTCAAGCATGCATGGGGCAGTCATAAGGCAATTCTAGGGGATGGGGGTAGAAAGAAGTAGGCTGCTGGTTAACTAGGATCTGCAGCTTATCCAGTAGGCAGGGAAATGGGCAGACTGGGTGGGCCAAGCGGTCCTTATCTGCCATCAAATTCTATGTTTCTATGAAGCAGGTAATTATGACACCTGACTAATACAGTGAATGTGTGTGTGTGTGTGTGTGTGTGTGTGTGTGTGTGTGTGTGTCGGTGGGGTGATTGTAATACAGCAGAAGGTAATGTGTATAAATTTGATGTGTTTCAGACTGTTCCAGAATAGAATAAACTAGAATGGACAACTTCAAGAAAAGAAAGTATGAGGATAAATCCAGGAGCTTCAGGAAAGAATGAGAAACAGAATTTATTTTTGTGGACAGTGGTGGAGGTAGAAGTCTTTGTCTGTTATGTGATGCCACCTGTGCTCATTTCAAGAGATCTAATCTTGAGAGACATTATCTTGCAACTCATAAGACATTTGATTGTGACTTCCCACCTGGAAGTGAATGTAGGGAGCTAAAATTGAGCAGACTCAAACAGAGACGTATGAGTCAAAAATTACTGTTTAAAAAGGTGTGTAACACAAGCCGTCAGGCTACTATGGCTTCTTACAAAATTACCCATGAATTGTTAAAAAAAAAAAAAAAAGAAACCATACTTAGATGGTGAGATGGTTAAAGATTGCATTTTAATAGCTGTTTCAACATTATTCCCTGATAAGTCTGAGTTGCAAAAAGAAATAAGTAAAATACAACTATCAGATTCCACTGTAGCTAGGCGTACATCAGATATCACAGAGAATATTGAGAGCATACTTAAAGATAAATTGTTAGCCTCAGAGTTTGTAAGCATAGCAATTGATGAAAGTCTTGATATTAATGATATTCCATAATTGTTAATTTTTGTTAGATCAACTACTACTGACATAGCTGTGATTGAGGACCTGTTAAATATAATGCCACTGCAGTCAGGCACAACAGGTGCAGACATAAAAAATTAAGTCATGAAAGCATTAAAAAAATTTGTAGTCTCAGGAACTAAAATTGCAGCAATAACTACAGATGGTGCACTTGCTTTTGTTGGAAAGGGAAGTGGAGCTGTAACATTACTGAAATAGGAGCTGATGTGTGATTCTGAAAGGACTATGCCTGCTATTATGTCTTACCACTGCATTATACACCAACAGGCAATGTTTGACAAATTCAGTACACTTTTGGATGTTATGAAGGATGTAATTGAATTGGTTAATTTTGTAAGAGCAAGAACCAGGAACCACCAGCAATTTAAAAATATGTGTGATGACTTTGAAACTCATTATGGGGACTTAGTACTACATACTGAAGTCTGATGACTTTCTCATGGTCGCATGCTAGCCCATGTAATGGATTTGTTTCAACCACTGAAGCAGTTTATTATAGGATGTAGTGAAACTTCTCGATTTACATTCCTGGATGATACTGAGTGGTTGTTGTCTCTTGCTTTTCTTTGTGACATTACTCCGCACTTAAATGACTTAAATCAGAGATTGCAGGGAAACAATAAAACTGTTTATGATTTGTATTCAGCGGTAACATCATTTTCATGGAAGTTGCAGTTATTGAAAAGTAATGTTATTAATGGAAACTACAACTTGTTTAATTGTGCCCAAAGACTAGTTGAAACATTTCCTGATAGTGTTCCAAACAACCAACTGTTCTGTAATGTGGTATCAGAACTGTCAGAAAACTATGCTAACAGATTTATTGATTTCAAACAATCTGAAAAACTGTTACATTTGGTGCACAACTCATTCCTCATGGAGGTCCATGATATAGAAGACATTTTTCATGGAATGTCTGATTCCAATGATCTAATCATGGCATTTGTGGAACTCAAGAGCTCTGAAGAGCTCATCAGACAGTTTCAAAAGAACAATGATATTATAATGTTTTGGAAATTAGTAAGCCATCTTCTGCCTATTTCAAAACTTGCTAGGTGGCTAATCTCAATGTTTCCATCCACATATAGATGTGAAGCAGCATTTTCTGCTATGTCTCATATTAAAAATACAAAGAGAAATAGGCTCAGTATCCCACCTACAAAAGAATGTCTTAGAATTGCAGTATCCAGCTTACAGCCAGACTTCACTGCACTTGTTTCAAAGAAGGAGTGTCATGTATCTAATTAAATATGTATTAATGTTATTTTTATGCTTTTTTATGAGTGTATGTTTATTATGTTAATTTAATTGCAATAAAGTCATTTGAACTAATTATATTTTGTTGGAAAACTTTATTTCGGTATCACAAAATGGTGTGTGTATGGGTCATGGCTCCTGAGCAAAGAGATGAAGCATATGTGACTCCTAAGTGCAGAATGAGTGAGTACCACTGTTTTAGATGGTTAGTAATCTCAGTTTGTCTCCCTGCTATTTTAACATTCTTTGCTGAGAGTTTTTGCCAATGAGAGATTTGAGTATTATTCATTCTCTGTTTTCTAGTAAATACAATTTCATTTAGGTCTTAACACCAGGGAATAGAAATTTAAGCACCCTCACAGTACAAAGTGCTTATACCACACCAAACGGCATAAATATGTACAGTAAATAGATTCCTCTTTTTCTTTTTCTAACCACTAATACGAAACTAAACATTGATTCTTCTATATCTCTTATAAGGCTTTGTTTCAGTTCAGTAAATCCAATCCAATTAAACATCCAGAAAAATGTCCTTTAAAATTTAGTCTGGATAACCTGCATAATTAAAAAATTGCTGGAATGACTGTTTCTCCTTTTCCTAAGGGTACTTAAATGGAGCTTTTATTCACAGCAGCATGCTAGGAGATTTGTAAGTTCCTTCTGGGCAACAAAGAACCACTGTGCAAATAACAAAAGTCAACATGCAGCTTTCCACACTTTCCAAAATGGCTTTTCTGATTCAGGGCTGTTCACTGAAAATATCAGCATATGCCAGCCGCTTGTTTGTAGTGCCCAGAGCAGTGAAAAGCTTCAAAAAAAGTAAAAACACTTAATTAAAATCTACGTCACATAATCACGCAAGTTTCAAAACTACAAATTCCCTCAGACTACTACTCCATTCCTTCCCTCATAGACGCCAGCAGTTACTACTGGAAAAAAATGAAAAAGACACTTACGCCATTATACATCATTAAAATCCCAAAACCAAAATCCAAGTGATTGAGAAGTCCAGGGTAGGAGAAAGTTACTTGCTGATAAGATAGAGCATTCCGACCGATACACGCTGAGAAAATAACACGGTAACCAATACTATACAAGTTGTGGAGAGGCAATCAGAAAAGAACTTCAGCACTACGCAGGCTGCAAATAGTGCTGACTCCTACGCCCTCCTTGGTGCAAAGCAATCTGTTCCCAGTTCACAGCACATGCGCATTTATACGCAGGTATCACAAGGAACATTAAAAAGGTGCAAAATTACTTAAACAGAGATAGGAAAAAAATAAATAAAAAGAAAAAACAGAGAGACCCGCAAAAGCCTGACTAATAAAATAAAATAAAAAATAAAACTAGAACAAACAAAATGCAAATGATTAATAAAGCTAAATTTTGTGCTTAGCGATATAAACTTAGTACTTAAACTTGCACTTCCCTTAGAGGGACAGCTTATTTCAGGCTGGAATACAAAAGAAATTTTTCTGGGGCAAACTCTCCAACATAGCTGACAGTCAGTCAGCTATTACGAACGTGTACTCCTCTGCCCGTCTAACACTCCGCAGCACTTTTTCCGCCTCTCCTCAGGTGGGCTACTCCATCCTCAGCACTCCAGCCTGTGGGGGAGACAAGAGACAGCAACAGCAGAGGACCACAAGAAAATGAGCTGCACAAGATGACCTGGAAAGACCTGGGTACTAGACAGGAATGGAGCAAGACATAGATAGCATATGTTTTCTAAGAAAAATAAGTACTTTTCTCAAGTCCTGTTGTATCAATTCCTCCACAACTGAACAGCATGCAGCAGCTCAACCGGAAACCCCTATAGCTCAAGTCATAGATTTGGAATAATGTCCTTATAACACTCAGTAGTATTTGGATGTGAAATCATTTAAGTGGCACCAATGTGTGACACAGGACACTGAGTTGTGAGTCTCTCTGGCACCAAGCAGAAACACGAGGCAAGTGCCATTCTGCAGCATTTCCAACCAATCAGGATGTTGAGGCTAAAAATATATATTTTGCAGAACAAGGCATATTGTACAGGACAGTCACTGGGGTAACCTCTCATTCTTGTAACAGCTGTCATTCACTGAACGTGTACTACATACAGTGTGCGCTCAAAAGCAAGAACAAAAAAGAGAGACAATTACTGTACAATAAGGGCCTTCAGAGCTTGGAACAAACTCCCTCAAAGAATTGTTCATATTCCTACATTTAGATTGTTAAAAGCTGAACTTGATAAATTTCTGGGTATATATTAGTCTAATGCCCACAGAGTGTGGCAGACAGTATTATGGGCTCGTGCCTGCTTCTGCCTTACACTACCAAGTAACCAACTATTATTATATTTTTAAGCAGAATTTGAAACAGTTTTATACTGAGAGTTCTAAGTGTCACTGTATTAGCTTATTGATTACAATATATGTAAAGTTCTTTATTTTGCTGTATGTGTGTGTATTATGAGAACTTCATGTATGTGATTTATTATTTGTCTGTGTCTTTCATATAACAATGGACACACGGTACCATCAGAGTTAAGTGGTTACCAAATTTAAAATTAAAAAAATAACAAGAGGTGTGTTTCATTAACTCTTCTCTTGTTCTGGAACATTTCTGTTTGGATGAACATACAGTTCAAATGTCTACTTCTTTACTCTGAGATTCAAGAGTGGATGAGTGCCAATTGGCTCAGATTAAACCCGGATAAGACTGAGGTGTTGGTTGTGGACCCAGGTCTTTGGGTAGAGAGGTCGTCGGCTGGGCAACCCACCAGGTTCTGGCTTGGAGGTAACCAGTTGCTGACCTCTGACGGGGTGTGGAATCTGAGCATTGTGCTTAACGATGAACCAACACTTAAATTTCAGGTGTCGGTCATCATCAAGACCTCTTTTTACCATCTGAGGAACATTGCCAGATAAACACCTAGTCTCACATGATGATTGTCCGACTTTGGTCCATACCTTTGTGACCTTGTGCCTTGATTACTGCAATGCCCTATACCTAGGGCTGCCAGGGTGAGCCTTCGCTGCCTGCAGTTGGTGCACTATGCAGCTGCCCAGTTGCTGACTGGCTTGTCAAGATCTTGTCATGTCACACCTGTGCTCCACAGACTGCATTGGATGCCAGTGCAGTGGAGGATCACCTTCAAGGTTGGTTTGCTGACTTACCCTACATGGACAGGGACCTCAGTATTTTCAAGATCTCCTATGCCCTTATTTCCCCCTTGAACCACTCTGTTCCACTGATTGCTAGAGATTCCCAGGGTCCGCTTGACTATGTCCAGAGCTAGATCTTTTGCTTTTGTAGCACCGACCCTGTGGAATTCTCTACTTTGTCAGATTAGGGCATGCCCATCCATTGAGGCCTTTAAATCTGTCTTAATGACTAATTGTCCAGTGTTGCTTTTTCTGAGGTTTAATTCCTGCTGTTTTATTAACTGATTTTAAGTATATGTTTTATGGTAATTATGTTTTTATTTATGTTTCTGTACAACACCATGGTCTTTTTGGAATGGTATTTTAGAAATAAAATTTGCTTTGCTTTGCTAAAATACAATATATTATAAATCCAAAATATAAGACAAAATGAAATAATACTAATGAAAAATACATATTGGTAGAGTAACCTGAAGATGGAAGGTAAATATCCCCTTAGCTAATAGCTGAATACAATGACTTGTTTTGTTCCAAACTGTATTTATTGCTACAGACAGGACACTCCTGTAACAGCTGTTCCACTGTAGTGAGCAGTTTATACATAAATATTATCAATAAATCACCATTTTCATGTACAAAATCTGCTCACCACAAAGACTTGTTTACAAAGATGATGTCACTGAAAACACTCATTGTCCCCCAGGTTTCTAACCCCAACTGTCGGATGACATGCCCCACCGGGAGCTATAGAAAAGTACTTCCAACATTGAAGAGCTGCTGCTCTTTACCTGTATACCTTGTGCAAGTGGAACATACGGCAATGGAACAGGTGAGCTTGTCTTGGGATTGTTATCAGTATTATTATTTAAGCAATAAGGCATGACCAGGGGTTAGATTAACAGTAATGTGGCACGAGGTGCAGACGAGTGCCATATTGCCCCGGGGGTGACTAACTGACTGTTAATCTAACTCCCGGGAATGCCTTATTGCTATTATAAAAAAATGTTCCAAAAGAAGAGGATTAAAACAATGCTTTTTAAATGTTTTCCTCATTTAGAGGGAGATTTTTTAATAAAATAGTACAGTTTAAGAATGCTGGTTCAAAATCAGAATGCATTATTCTAGCCATTCAGCAGTGCTAGAGGATGGAATGCTGACAGAAAGAATCCATGTACCACTGTGATCAGGCTGTACATGACAGTATAACATGGATTAATTCAAGGCTGCTGGAATCCTAACAGCCAATCAGATTGCAGCAATTCTGAGAACCTTTGTATAATATATTTTTTTTAAATACAAGGCAATGTAATCCAAGCACTAACATCCACAAACTTTTATTATTCTCCTTAAAACTCATTTACCCTCCCTGAGCTTTTGCTAACCTCCCTCATTCTCACTTCACCTTCCGCAGCATTTGCTATCCACCCTCATTCTCACTTCACCTCCCTGATCTTTTGCTAACCTCCTTCATTCTCACTTACCCTCCCTGAGCTTTTGCTAACCTCTCTCATTCTCACTTCACCTTCCGGAGCATTTGCTATCCACCCTCATTCTCACTTCAGCTCCCTGAGCATTCACTAATCTCCCCCAATCTCACTTACCTCCTTGAGCATTCAGTAACCCCTGAAATTCTCCTTATTTCCCTCAATCCTACTTAACCCCAGAGCATTCCTTAACCTCCTTCAATACCACTTAACCTCCCTGAGCTTTCCATAACCTCCTTCAGCCTTACTTAACCTCCCTGAGATTTCCTTTACCTCCCTCAATCTCACTCACACACACAAAGTCACACATAATCACACCCACCCACACACATACACATGGTACCCTGAACACTGTCACACACTCACAAACACTCTGTTATACACACCAGTTGTGTGCACACACTGTCACACCAATGGGGCAATGACAGCTGCACACCATAGCATAAGAACAATGGCATTGTGAGTTCTGGATTTCACCGCTTCCTTGTGGGAAAGTTACCACCCATGCATGACATACCAGTACAACACAACAGCAGAAGCAAATCCCCAGTCCTCCCACAGTCAGTGAGAAACCGATAGCTACTGTAAGAGACCTGCGTTGGAGGCAAATCTTGTCTCTAGGCAAATTATTTTTAGAGCTATGTCAAGTAAAATAGAATTGTATTGCATAGTATGACATTATCATTGTTGTAAATCTTTCTCAGCCCATGCAAATAATATTGTATGACAGTTTTTTTAGCAAAAATGTGTATCATTTAAATCTAATACCATTACTGAAAAACTTAGATACCACATATGACAACATCTACAAAATTAAAAAAAGAAAAATGGAATTTAAACAAAAGGAACCATCAAAATGTCTCAGGACTCTCGGCCAAACACAGCCCCTGACAAGGGCACCCTGAAGATCCACACTCTGCAGACAAGCAACCTCCTGCTGCGGCTGGCAGCCCACCCAACTGTCCCTGGAGCCTGAAGGACTTTGGACAAAGCACAGCCCCAGATAAGGGCTCCCCCTGAAAATCTGCACGCTGTGGACAAGCAACCTTCTGCTGCGGCCAGCAGCCCATCCAACTACCTCTGGAGCCTAAAGGACTCTGGACCAGGCACAGCCCCTGAAAAGGGCTCCCTGAAAATCCAGACTCTGTAGACAAGCAACCTTCTGCTGCAGCCAGCCATCCTCCCAACTACCCCTGCAGCCTGAAGGTATGCAAATAACAACCGCGCTACTCACCTTTTGAACTTTGCGCTTTCCTCCTGATTCATCCTCACTGCTCTCCAGTACTTACTGCACTTTCAGTAACTCACCATACAGTCCCTCTACAGTTTCATTTTTTCCTGTGCAGTATAGAACTTAGCTTTAGCAATTTGTGTCCCTGCTTTACATGAACTTCTTGAATTGTTTCTATTTTATTGTTACCCTTTTGTGCAGCTCCCCCCACCCATGCTAGGTAGGCATGCACATTTTCAGTCAACCTAGGTCACATAATTGGACATTGACTGGGTGTGTTTTCCTTCTTGTTTTTTGTTACCCTCTTGTGCAGTTCCCCCCACCCACCCTAGGTGGGCACATATATTTACAGTCAACCTAGGTCACATGATAGGACATTGGCTGGGCATGTTTCCTTCTCGCTTTTTGTTACCCTCTTGTGCAGTTCCCCCCACCTACCCTAGGTGGGTATGTATATGTACAGTCAATCTAGGTCACATGATTGGACGTTGGCTGGGCGTGTTTTCCTTCTTGCTTTTTTTTCTTAATTTTCCCATTTGCTCATTATAACACTGGGCCACTAGGGGCAATATACGCCTCACTGTCCCACTGTAGTCTCCTTCCTTAGTGTAGATTACATATCTATCCTTTCACTCTTGTCACCCTTTAGTCTGCATGAGCACAATGAAACATTAACCATGCTAGCTGCTACACAGCTAATAATACTAACTGATGCACCTCCAAGCCCCCCGGTAATCTCCTGCTATGCCCTAGAGCATACACCAATAATGAGCCATCCACTTTGGCATCCCACAGGTACCACCAAGGTCTCACACACTGACAACCCCTCCTCCAATTTGCTCTGCATCATGTGTGGGAAACAGCCACTGCAGAGGGTTCAAACTGCCACTACTCCACCCTGTTGGTAACCATCATGCTACACGTCATGCTCAGAAAAGCACTAGCAAACAGGCAAGAAGGAGGGATGGAGGAACAATGGGGAGTAACCAAAACAGCCATCACAGAGGCAACAAGTCTTTGTGTGAAGCAAATCAAAAAAACATAACAAAGGAAAAAAACACTATGGTTCTCAAAAGAGGTGACAGGGAAGGTTAAGGAGAAAAGTATAGCATTCAGGAAATATAAGGAAACGCAGAAGAAGCAGGACAGAGAACTTTATCAGTTAAAGCAGAAAGAGACAGGGAAGGCAGTCAGAATAGCAAAGGCCCAAACTGAGGAAAGGATAGCCAACTCTGTTAAGAAGGGGGATAAGACCTTTTATAGGTACATTAGGGAGCAAAGAAAGACCAAGGGAGGGATACTGAAGCTTAATAAAGGGAAGGGGAATGGGGGCAGAGGGTGACAGTGAAAAAGCAGGGATACTGAACAAATATTTCTTCTCAGTATTCACAAAGGAAGTGGAAGTGGAGGTACCTAAACTAAACAAGAAAAGCACTCTGGAGACAGGGGTCGATACCAGTCCATTTACAGAAGAAAGGGTACTGAAAGAACTAGTAACATTGAAGGTGGACAAAGCAATGGGGCCTAATGGGATTCACCCAAGAATTCTAAAAGAACTAAGGGTAGAACTAATGACACCACTGACTACTCTCTTTAACAAATCATGGGAGGATGGGGTGGTACCTGAGGACTGGAGGAGGGTGGATGTGATTCCTCTTCACAAACATGGGAGCAGGGCAAAGACAGGAAACTACAGACCAGTTAGTTTGACCTCAGTAGTAGGGAAAATGATGGAATCACTTCTGAAGCAAACAACTGGTGAGTACCTAGAGGCAAGTGGGGCACAGGACCCAAGACAGCATGGATTCACAGCAGGACAGTCGTGTCAGATGAATCTAATAGACTTCTTTGACTGGGTGACTAAAGTAATAGACCAGGGAGGGGCTGTGAACATGGCCTACCAAGATTTTAGCAAGGCATTTGATACATTCCCACACAAAAGATTAATAAACAAGTTAGCCAGCCTTGGAGTGGGTCCCAAGGTGGTAGTCTAGATAAAAAATTGGCTGGACAACAGGACGCAAAGGGTAGTAGTAAATGGAGTCCACAGTGAAGAAAGGAGGGTTACTAGTGGGGTACCACAGGGTTCAAAACTGGGACCGGTCCTTTTTAATGTCTTTATAAGTGACACTGCAGAGGAACTGAAAGAAAAAGTATGTCTTTTTGCAGACGACACAAAGATCTGCAACAGGGTTGATACACATGAGAGAGTGGAAAGGATGAGAAGGGACTTGGCAAGGTTGGAGGAATGGTGAAATGATAGGCAGCTTAGATTCAATGCAAAGAAGTGCAAGGCAATGCATCTGAGAAACAAAAACCCAGGGGAAGAGTACACAATGGGGGGTGAGATACTGACAACAATAAAAATGGAAAGCGACCGGGGGGTAATGATATCAGATGACCCAAAGGTAGGTAAGCAATGTGAGAAGGCAGTAAGGAGGGCTGGGGATACTGAGATGCATGAGAGAGGCATCAACAGTAGAAAACAGGAAGTTATTATCCCTCTGTACAGACAGTTGATGAGACCCCATCTGGAGTACTATGTGCAGTTCTGGAGATCCCATCTCCACAAAGACATAGACAGAGTGGAGGCTGTCCAGAGGAAGGCAACCAAAATGGTGCAGGTTCTGCACCAGAGGGCATACGAAGAGAGACTAAAGGAGTTTAATATGTATACCCTTGAGGAAAGAAGGGAGAAGGGGCACATGATAGAAACTTTCAAGTACCTCAAGGGAGTCAACAAAGTCCAAGTGGGTAGTATCTTTCAGAAAAAGAAATGTGCAATAACAAGTATATCTTCATGGAGAGGGTTGTAGATGCATGGAACAGCCTTCCTGAGGAGGTCATGGAGTCAAGAACAGTGGGGGAATTCAAGAATGCATGGGACAGACATAAGGCAGTTCTAGTGGGGGGTAGGAGGAAGTAGGCTGTTGGTTAACTAGGATCTGCAGCTTATCTGTTAGGTAGGAAAATGGGCAGACTAGGTGGGCCAAGTGGTCCTTATCTGCTGTCAAATTCTATGTTTCTGTGTTTCTACCCTTCCTACCAAGGTACCCTAATTCTGTACAACTCAGGAAAAAAAGTGATATTCTACACCAATAGTATCTCATCAAAAACGTTGGTCCAAATCCTTCTGCTGCTGTCTAGGGAACATCTACCCTAACCCAGGACCAGCACCCACTGGGGGAAAAAGCAATGGGAAACAGGGGAATATTAAGATTGCAACTCTGAACATATGCAGCCTCCTGCCTGAGTTCACTGTCTTGCAGGCTTGGGTCACCCAGTATAGGCCCAATGTCATCTGCGTCACAGAAACCTGGCTCTCCCCCAAAATAATGAACTCATCCATCATGCTAGAAGATTACACCATCTACAAGCAAGACAGAACCAGCAAAAGAGGATGGGGTGTCTTGTTTATATAAAGAGCCCACTCCAAGGTCTAGTGTTTCTCTTTTCAGCAAAAGCCACAGACTTTGAGCTACTGGCCATAAAACCTTTACTTGGTACTGCCAAATGCAAATCCATTACAATTGCTACAGTTTACCTGCCACCAGGAAAAGCAAAATCAGGCTTGGATAAACTAATTGACATCACTAAGACCCTGAAGCAGAACAATTGATTACTAATGATGAGTGACTTCAAAATAAACTGGTTAACCCCTGAATCCACCATGTAACAGGATCTGGCTGTCAGTGTGTACCTCTCCCAACTGGCTAGAGTGCCAACAAGAATCAACTACAACATCAGTACCAGCTCCTTCATATTTTAGATCCTGTCTAATTCCCTCTCAAAACTTTCCAACATCACAGTTCCCCTGATAACCCCGAGTGACCACTAACCACTTCTCTGCAGTTGGTCCAACAAAGGGGTGAAGGCTTCCCCTGCCATCATCACCAGAGGAGTATTCTGTAGAGGCCTCCGGAACTCCTTTAAAACTTACCTTGCCCGAATTGACTTTTTATTTTAATTTATTCATTTAAACATTTGGTAACCAGGAAAGGCACACAAAGTCGAGGCTCGATTCCTGGTGCAAGCCAGGGAAGGGGAACAAGGATTACAGTACATACCAATTAGCAAACTTAATTTCATCCTGATAGAATAACAACAGGTAGAAAAGGCAGTACATGGGAAAATATAATTCCTTGGTCTCTGGACTGATCACCTCTTGATCTTTGGCCTGGTCACCTCTTGACAATATCAAGGACATTGATCTAGCCCTCGATTTCTTCATCTCCAACTTTAATGCTGCTTGTGATGTCTTTGCACCAATAAGAAAGAGGAAAGGTAGGGGTGTACTAAATGGGTGGATCACGGGGGCCTTGACTGAGCAAACAGAAGAGTGAGACAACCTTTGGCATATGGTAAAGGCCACAGGAGCACTGCATGGTTTTCAAAATTACCAGGCAACCAGAAAAAAATGTATAAAAGCAATCAGGCTGGCTAAGGCTAATTTCTTCAAAAGCCAATTAGAAAGGAACTGGGGTAACAGTAAGGGTTTCTGGGGAAACATTAAAGACTTGACTGGGAAGGACCAATCCCCCTCTTCACTTCTAAATATTAATGGCAGTCTCACTAAGGACCCTCTTTCCATTGCTGAAGCCTTTAATGTGGCATTCACGGACCTCAGATCCATCCTACCAACTGATTATCTGTCACCACAAGCCCTCTTGGCTCCTAGACCCCACCCATCAACCCAGACAGTGAACAATGTATTATAGTTCTGTCTCAAATGCATAACTATTTCTGAGACCAAGAAAAACATCAAAAGCGTATCAAGGAAAACACGCTTGGCCAGTGACAACATAGATTATGAAAATGGTGGAGCTCACACTTGATGAGGTAATAGCCCCAATTACCAAAACCTTTAATAAGTCCTTCACACTTGGTAACTTCCCAAACCTTTGGAAAGTGGCTCTTATCACACCAGTACACAAGTGCAGGGACCACAGAAGTACCTCCAATGTCTGGCCCATTTCCATACTATCACCATTGTCAAAGGCCTTAGACAAGATAGTAGCAGACCAATTGAATGAGTATCTACATAAATACAACCTGCAATGCCCCCAGTAACATGAGTTCCACAAATGCCATAGTACCAACACTGCATTAATTGAGTTCTCAAGACTCCTACATGATGCAGCTGACGGCGGCCACCTAGTGGAGTGGAGTCAGTTTTCATTGACCTCACAGAAGCTTTTGATACAGTAAACCACCACTTACTGCTAGAAAACTTACTAGAACTCAGTCTGTCCCTTGCCTTCGTCGGTTGGTTTTCTAAATACCTCTCAGACAGAACACAGTGCATGAAGATAGGTTCTGTGCTGTCCAGCCCCAGGAAGGTCTCACTAGGGGTTCCCAAAGGGTCTATCCTGGGACTCTTGATGTTCAATCTATTTCTCTATTCCCTCCTTGAAGCTGGCATATCCAAAATTATCCTCTATGTGGACAATGCTCTAATCATTAATCGCAGCCCACAACTAGGCTCTCTCTCCCAAGACCTGCAAAACAGTTTCTACCAGTTAGAGGACTGGTTCATCAGGCACAAATTGCTATCTAACAATAAAAAAACCTAAAATGCTGTTCATTGACCCACACTCCAAAAAGAAAAACCTCAGTCTCAACATATTCAATAAAAAAAAAAAAAAGCCCTTGAGAAAGTAAGGACATTTAAGTACCTTGGAGTACATATCGACGACTCCCTCTCCTTCTTCTCACATATTGACAGCATAGTCAGGGTTGTCAATGTCAAACTTGGAGTCCTGTATAAGCACAGGAGCCACCTAACCCCCGCTGCCCTGCACCTCGCTGTCACTAACTCAGTTCTCTCAGTTATTGACTATAGGCTGATTGTATGTAGTGCTACCACTGACACAGACCTAAAGCATGTCAAAACAGCACTCGGCAAAGCCTGCTGACTTGTCCTGTGTGCCAGCAGGCTCACCCACACATGAAGGCTGTATGCGGAAACACAATGGCTAAACCTACCAGGGCAAGTAAAGTACCAAGGATACCTGACGGGAAAGAAAGCACTTCTTGGTCTCTCCCCATCTGCCATTTGCAACCTACTGCAATTCTCGCAAACCCAGCACTGCACTAGGAGCACTGCATGATGCTCACTATCTGCACCATTCAGGAGAACCACTCTTGCTCAGCACTGTTTTACTTACATTGGATTAATGTACTCCCTGCTGAACTAGCCAACTCCAACAACATCAGCTCTTTTGAAAAAGAACTGAAGCACTACCTAGCTACCTCCAGCAGCTGTGACTGCTAAATGACCTCAAACTCTTCACCCTCAAAACTGCTTCTGCCCTCTGCTTTAGCTAAGCAGACTTCACCCCATCCATTTCCCAGGGACCTCTAATTGATCCTTTTACATCCCCCTCATCTCCCTGCCACCAGTCTCCTCTTTCTTCTTCCTTTTCCCCACTGCCTTCCAAACCTCAACTGCATACCTTTAGCCCTGTACCCTCCTCATGGACCCCCCCAGCCGCTTGTACCTATCTCTCACTTTCTGGCCTCCCATCTTCACTTTACTGATACAATTGTGACAATCCCACATCTCTGGGTGCTAGCCAGTGGATCACCATACCCTCCCTTATTTTTGATAGTTTGTCTGTGTCATATTTTAATCTTATTGTATAGTGTTACTTGTACAGTACTTGGTTTGACTACTGATATTATGTGTTCTGTAAATTCATACTTGCTGCTGTATACCCAATATGTTTGTCTGCCATTATATTGTTCTCCTTGATGTGGAACCTTTGTAAACGAGCTCTGAGCTCAAAGAATGTATCCAAAAACTAAAATAAATAAATAAATATTTCATTTTCAGAATAAACTAGAACAAAAGGCCTACATTCTCTAAATAGTGTTTTTCATAGCGGTAGAAAAAGGCAGGCATGGAGACCATACTTAAAATTTAAAAACATCTGTTTTATTAAGTAGTATAAAACTAATTCTCTCATTATTAGCTGTAACACACATAGACTTCATCCAATCCTCTATTGATGGGATCAGTTTGGATTTCCATTCAGCTAATGAATGTCTTTTAATGTCCAATAGGGTTGCTAACACCCAAATCTTCTTCTCTTTAGAAATACTGGTATTCTGAGGGAAGATACCCAATAAAAATAATGAGGGGGTTAGGAGAAAATACATTTGGTGACTCCAACACATACTTTATCAATTTGTTCCTAAAACCTAGTAATTCTGGGGCATCTTCAAAGCACGTGGCTTTGATTGACATAGGGATGGTTACATCTTTTTTTTTGTGTGTTATTTAACCAGGTGAGACACACTAAGCTGAAGGCTTTTTTACAGGCGCAACCTGGGAGCACAGGGAAGTTAAGTGACTTGCTCAGGGTCACACAGTATGCAAGTGGAAGCTGTGGGATTCAAACCCAGGTCTGGTCTGCTGGATGTCACCAAATTTGCAGCTCAGGGCCTTAAACCACTGCACTATACTGCCTCAATCTGCTTACCATTACCCTGCTTCTCAACCTTTCTTTTTCCTCTGTTACTGTTCCTGATGCTTGGAAGCAGGCTACTATCATTCCTATTCCTAAAGGTGGTGATTGTTCCTCTCCTGGTAACTGTTGTCCTATCTCTCTTCTTCTTACCCTAGCTTATTTACAGGAACCCTTCACACCATTCCAACTGTCTACCTTCCTTGACTCCTTTTCCTTTCTAACTCCCTAGTAAACTTTATTTTTTGAGTTTTTGACAATTTTACAAGCACAATGCTACCCAGAATAGGCAGAAACACCATGAAACAGTACATTATATACAATCTTATTATAAGAGGGATGTTACACTGTTTTTCATTTAACCACATTTGGGGGGTATACATTTCAAATTATTACACAGACTTTAACACTGTATGGAGCATAAATGCAGTCAGTGCTCCATATTAACTGGATTAAGTTCAAAACAGGATTTGCCTACCAGGCTCACCTGTGCCTATCTTATAATTTGAGAATATAACGCACAGAGTATATTGAAACCCTTCAGCAGCTCTCTAACAATACAATGCTGACAATAAAATTTTCACAACATGCACTTTAGAATCTTTAAGAAAACGTTACTGGGATCAACACCACCTGCAGATAATAATAAAATACAGAAGAGAAAAAACCTGCTGCTCTCTAACTGCAGTAAGATACCATATAGATAGATTATATCATCAAAGCAGAGTTGATACCATGCCAGGGCACATGTATCCAACCCCCACATTTGCTGAAGTTACACACACTTGACTGGCCTTCTAGTGTCACCAGACCACCAACAAGAGGGGAACTTCATAGATCTTAATAAACGAATGCCATTTTGTGACACAGCCCCTAATTACCCTGTTTCAGTGACCACATCATACCATAATAACTGACTTACCAGGTATTCACTTTAAACAGTAAATCCACCATTTAATTTAGCTAGGATGGCAGCTTCTATACATCATCAAAAAATTTTTTTTTATCATCAGACCCAGACTTTTAAGTGAATCGGGAATCCTGTGCACCATGCGGCAAAATGAGATTGAGTGAACCTGGACTTTAAACATAGTCAAGGAATCATTCAGAAAGTAGTTATTTTGATTAAGAGCAGAAAAATTCCCCAATCTATGCACCCGACTTCTTGTTCTGCGGTAGTACCTCTTTTACTTACTATTTAATCCTCGGTTCCTACTGCTTCGTCGTCACCTGGGTCAGAGCTCTCACAAATGTGGTCTTCCTTTCGGGCTTGAGGTTTAGCTATACATGCTACTGCTGCCTTGATGTCAGTGAACACATACATTTTTACTCATAAGGTAAACTGCAGCCTTGCAGGGAAAAAAAAAATATTTTTATGGCATGTCTAAGTTTCTCAACTGTCAGGTCACCCCATCAAAGGCTTTTCTCCGGTTTCTTGTATGGAAGGAATAATCAGGAAACACTGGGAGGGGATGGGGGAAATTGTTTCACCAGAAAAGGCACAGTAAGCCAGAATTTATTTCCAGGTGTGACTGGGAAGCACGAAGAAGTTAAGTGACTTGCCCAAGGTCACATAGTAAGCAAGTGGGAGTGGATAGGATTCAAACCAAGGTCTCCAGGCTTGAAGCTCAGTGCTCTTAACCACTATACTATAATGACTCTTAGAATTCTGGCCCCTTCCAGCTCAATTCTCCCTTATTCTCTAGTGGCTTTAAGGATTCTGTCCGTCATACTGGATGACTGGGTAATCATCAGTATGGTACTTGGGCCCTCCTTGGTGTTGCATGCTCTTCTTGGGGTGATCCAGTATGCCCTCAGAATCACCACAATGAAACCTATACCCAAAAACTCTGGCATCCACATCTCCAGAAAGCTGATGGGGTCATCCCCCTCCATTCCCTCCATGATACCCAGCACACATATGTTTGGTGCCCTGGCAGAGTTTTCCAGCTGCTCTATTCTTACTCTGAACATATTTTGCTCTTCTAAAGAGTTTATGACAGCTAACTGGGCTTTCTCTGATGTATGTGTAATTTCTTCAACCAGGGGACCCATCGCCTCCACTGATGACTCCACCTTCATTAAGTGCTCATTATAGGAATCCAATTTCTTATCCAGCATTCCGATGGAGTTAGCCAGGGCATTTAAGGATGCCCATAGAGACTCTGGCAATGCTGCGGATGTTTGCAGATCTCCCTCCAGTTTTGGTGACAGTGCAGGCCCCAGGGCATGTGGTGTGCCTGCTGCTCCTTGATCTTGCTTTTGCATATTCCAAGTATGTCCCATCGTCTTCAAATCTATATTTTCCAATAGCTTATACTTTTTGCCAGATACTGATTTCAGAAAGAGTAAAATAATGCCACTTTGAAGAACTAAATTTTGAATTTCAGTGATTTCAGCTGAGGAGCTCAATGAAGGTCAACTTCCATGCTGGGATGCTAGCTCCGCCCCAACCCCCTTTTAGTCTGGGTTTAGGAAATGTCACACCATCTCCACTTCCCTCTTATGGCTCACTGACTCCATTCTCACTGGTATGGATCAGGGTCTCACAGCTGACATTTTTATTGATCTTGCTAAAGTTTTTGACACAGTGTCAATCAATCAATCAAAATCTTTATTTAATGAGGTGAACATCGTTGAGCAAGCTCATTTTCAAGGTGGACCTGGAAAGCAGAGGTTAACAATACATACAAAGGAATACTCAGTTACATCGTAATTGGGTAAATGGTATATACAAAATGAATTCACACTTATATAGTATTTACATAGAGCAGTAATTATACACAAGAAGTTTATAATACACACAAAACAGAGTATTAAATAGAACCATTAAACAAGACCATGAAGGGTATGCAACTAAAAAGTATAGCAACTACAGTACAGTATAGACAGGTTAAACGCATGCAACTATAGTTACAGTGTGTTTTTGATGCATCCTTGGACATAATTATTGATTGAAGGAGCTTGGAGGGGCCTGGGAGGGAGGGGAGGGATGCAAGAGGGTGAGTAAGGAGAGGTACACGGTACATACCCACAAGGGCATGTAGTGGTAGCAGGGGTGAGTGTAGCAACAGTTAGGGAGTGGAAAGCAAAACACCATGATGGTATCGAGGGGGGTAAGCAAGTAGTGAAAGTGGGAGCCAGGGTGACATGGAAAAGGAGCTAACAATAAGGAAAAAAAACCACAGGGTCAGTAAAGAAAAAGCAAACAGGTAGTTCTTATAGGCTTTAACATTGCCCAAGAGGGGTGGGAAAGAAGTACCAGTAAAGGGGTGCAATAGAGCAGATGGAGCCGAGGCTTGGGGAAGGTGACATCAGTGGAAGCAGTTACAAGATTCCTTGATAGAGTGAGAATAAAGAGCTTTGAAGGCTGATAGTTTGATTGGGTAAGCCAACTGCAGGGTTTTTTGCAAGTTGTTCCAGAGAGAGGGTAAAGCGTGAGATATGGCAGACCTGCTGAAGTGTGACTTGAACTTCGGTGCTGCAAGAGAGATAATGGAGGAACTTCATAACTCATTCAGGCCTAGATATGCCTGTAGGTGGCATCTGAAAGCATAACCACTCAGATCAATAAAACCTGTAGACGTACTCAGCTGACTTATACTCAGGCCTGGAAACATCTGAGGAAGTCAGTAGTTTTTACCTAAATATTAAACAAACCAAATTACTTAGATGTGATTGCATAGCACCGTTAGAAAGGTAATTTCATGCCGAACAATTTTGCTGCTGATACTTTGTGTCTATCATGTATACTTTAGGAGTTTATTTTATTTTATTTATTTGTTCTAGGATTACAAATACCTTTGCGTCAAGGCTCTTTTACAAAGGTTCCACATCATTACATTTATTATTCACATTTGTTTAAGATATAGTGTGCATGGCTGACATCTGTCTCTGAAGTCTCACCTAAGCACCTTGAATAAATCTGGAAAAAAAAAACAGTTTGGTATTTCAGCTAGTATGAAACAAAAACTAAATGGATTACAGTTGATTACATAGCACCATTAGAAAGGTAATTTTGTGCTGAACAATGTTGCTCCTGATCCTTTGTGTCTGTCATGTATACTTTAGGAGTTATTTGCATTTGTTTAAGGTATGGTGTGCATGGCTGACATTTGTCTCTTAAGCCTCACCTAAGCACCTTGAAAAAATCTGAAAAAACACAGTTGTTTGATATTTCAGCTAGTATAAAATAAAAACCAAATTGATTACAATTGATTGCATAGCACCACTGGAAAAGTAATGTTGTGCTGAACAACTTTGCTACTTGTACTTTGTCTGTAGCACTTATGGTTCAAGAGGTATTCACTTTCATTAGTGGCATGCTGATTATGGCTTGATTTTGCTTAGAAAGGCCCAGGATTCAGTGCTAAGAGTATACAGGGCACAAGTGATGGAAGTCTCAAAGAGGTCTTATGGTGTGAATGAGTTAAGGCATACTTACCTATCACACCTAGAGGAAGACAATCCAGGATGTACCGAGACAACATCTTCGCGATGGCTCTAAATGTTCAGAGAGCTACATTCCTCTGTCTTCTGTAGTTAAGGGATGACCAACCTACTGCAATGTAGGCAGCAGTGATGTGTGGAGTATGGGAGACCAGTTATGAATTTCAAGGCCTGATGGTAGAGTGTGTCTAATTTAGCCAGGGCAGACACGGGGCCTTGGCTGTAAAGGAAATCTGCGTAGTCCAATAAGGTGAGGAATGTGGTAGGACCAGTCTCTTCTTGGCATCCAGTGTTAGAAAAATGTTGATCCTATAGAAGAGACCAAGCCTCTGCCTAAGCTTCTTTAGGAGATCCTCAATGTGACCGCAAAAGGAAAGCTTTTGGTCGATCCACAGACCCAGGTATTTGAATTTAGTAACATATTCCAGCAATTCGCCAAGTAGAGTTTGGATCTATGGAATATTACCTTGAGTTGTGGGGTTATTGATGTATGCAAAGGGAGAAAAAAGCATCACCTTTGTTTTTTTGGCATTCAAGAGCAGATTCTGGTGCAGTAGCTGATGTTGTAGAAGATTAAATTCCCATTGTAGAGCCTACAAACTGCTTCCGGAGAGGGTCTTCCGATATAAAGTACCATGTCATTGTCAAATAAGTTGATGTTAGCAGATTTGATGTTAGTATCAATATTGTTAATGTAAATTGCAAAAAACAATGGACCCAGTATGGAGCCTTGTGGTACGCCCCTCAGTAGAGGTTTCAGGGATGAGAATTCCCCTTCAGCCTTGACCTGTTGCTGTCGCCCTGTTAGATAGTTCGAGAACCACCTCAGTGATAGGGGTCACAGTCATCAGGAAGTTTTGATGTCCAAGCTTTTTTTCAAAGCCAGTCTCTGAGCAACAGGGAGGCCTTTAATTGGGCTGTAAACCAAGGACATTATTTATTTTTAGAATGGATCTGGACCAATGGTGCATGTTCATCCAGAGCCCCTAACACGATTTCCTGGAAGATATCATAGGCCGTAGTCACTGAGTTGGCCAAGTAAAAATTCTGCCAGCTCAAGGAATCTTGCAAGTCAGAGAGGAATGCGTAGATGTCAAAATTATGCCATTTCCTCTTGAGTGAGAATTTGGAAAGGGATGGTAGTTTGGGGGGGGATCATACATCTACTATAATGCAGTGGTCGCTGAAACCTGAGAAGAACACTCCTGCATGTGAAAACAGATGGGGTTTGCTTACTAAAATGAGATCTAGAAGTGTGCTACTTTTAGGGCACTTTTTGTTTGGATGTGTTGCTTCAGAAATGAGTTGGAAAAGACCAAAGGAGTCACAAATAGTCTTTTGGGGTAAAGAACTATTGGAGTACCAGTCCATATTGAGGTCCCCAGCATAATAATACTAATAATGTCACACACCCTCCTTCTGCATAAACTTGTAGAAGCAAGTTAGCAACAAGTGTATCTGACTCTGCTGTCAGATGGTTTTGCTCCTATCTGGGGGCAGGTCTCAAGCTGTCTGGATAGGTAGCTTCACTTCATTGCCACTTCCAATCTGTTCAAATGTCACTCAAGGGTCCATCCTGGGTCCTATTATCTTTTCCATATTCTTGAATGACCTCCCCTTGATCTGTTCTTCTGCGTCATTTCATATGTATGCTAATGACACTGTTATTTTTTGCATCAGGTTCCTCTTCCCATGATCTTACATCATGCTTTGACTGGATGTCGACAATATTCAACACTGATTCATGTCTAACCAACTATCCTTCAGTGCTAAAAAAAACAGTCTCTGTGACTTTTGGTACCCATCAGGGGCTTTCTGAACTCACCCCACTCCCTTCTTTTCACATCCTTGATGGTGCTATTATTAAGGATATATCCTCTTTTATATACCTTGGGGTTTGGCTTGACAGTCATTTTAATTTCTTGGTTCATATTGATGCCATACACCAAAAGTTTCACCCCAAGCTTAGTGCACTATACAGGAACAAAGCAAGTATCCCACTTCCTGTCCACCATAAGATTGTTTTATGGATGGGGGAGGGCCTCAAACAACTGGTACAGCAACCCACAAGAGACAGGGCTATCCTAGATCTAGTACTGACTAACAAAGAAGGGATCACAGATCTCCAGGTAGAAGGTCACCTGGGAGCCAGTGACCATCACATGGTATGGTTCAATTTGGCTACTACATCTAAATCATCCCATTCCAAGGCAAAAATATGGGACTTCAGAGGAGCTGACTTTGATAAGATGGCCAACAGAGTTAAGATAGCCCTGGCAAAAAGAAACACAGGTGAGGGATACAGGCAAGTGGGCAAGCATTAAGGATGCAATACTTGAAGCAACATCCCATTGTGTTAGACAGAAAGGAAGTGCAAAGAAGAAGGAAACCACTTTGGTTCTCAAATACAGTAGCAGAAAAGGTCAGAGCCAAAGGCTGGCCTTCAGGAAATATAAGGAACACAGCGGGATGAAGATAGGAGGCATACCAAACTGCCCTAAGGAAAGCAGGTAAGGCAGTAAGGCAGGCAAAGTCCCAAACTGAGGAAACACTAGCACGAACAGTAAAAGAAGGTGACAAGACTTTCTATAGATACATTAGTGAAAGGAGAAAGTCCAGAGGGATATGCTAAGCAATGGAGAAAAGGGAGCATGTGAGGAGGAGGACCCTGTAAGGCATCTATCCTAAATAGATACTTTTGCTCAGTATTTACTGAAGAGAAGGTAGGGCAGGGCCCACAGCTCAGCATCATGGACACAGGGGGGAGGGAGGTGAGCACTACTCCCTTCACAAAAGAAAGGGTCCTACAAGAGCTTGCTAAGCTCAGAGTGGATAAGGCAATGGGACCTGATGGCATACATCCCAGGGTAGTTAAGGAGCTAAAGGAGGAACTAGCAGAGCCATTAGTAGAATTGTTTAGTGAGTCTCTGAGCACAGGAGAGGTCCCAGAAGACTGGAGAAGAGGCTCATGTGATCCACTCCACAAGAGTGGTAGCAGGAGGCAGGGAACTACAGACCGGTCAGTCTTACCTCAGTAGTGGGCAAGATTATGGAGGCACTCCTTAAGGAAAGGATAGTGCAACACCTGGAATCCATAGGGGCACAGGATCCAAGACAGCATGGGTTTACAAAAGGAAGGTCCTGTTAAACTAATCTCATAGATTTCTTTGACTGGGTAACCAGAGTGGTGGACCAAGGGGGAGCAGTTGATGTCGCCTACCTTGACTTCAGCAAAGCTTTTGACACTGTTCCACATAGAAGATTGATAAATAAGCTGGGTATGGCTCAGGGTGGGTCAGAAGTTGGTCAACTGGGTGGCAAACTGGTTGACTGGCAGAAAACAGAGAGTGGTGGTAAATGGTATACAGTCAGAAGAGATGCAAGTCAAAGTGGGTACCTCAGGGATCAGTCCTGGGGCCAGTCCTATTCAACATCTTCATTAGTGACCTTGCAGATGGACTAGAGAGGTAAGGCTTGTCTGTTTGCAGATGACACCAAGATCTGCAACAGAGTAGATGAGCCAGATGGGTTGGGCAGAATGAGAAGAGATCTGGATAAACTAGCAGAATGGTCAGAAGAGTGGCAACTGGGATTTAATGCAAAGAAGTGCAAAATCATGCACATAGGGAAGAGAAACCCTGAAGCCACTTATAGGCTGGGAGGAGTTGCTAGCAGTCACAAAGGAAGAAAGAGACTTGGGCATTATCATCACTGATGACCTAAATCATCCAAGCAGACCTCTAAAGCAGTAGAGTAAGGCTAGGGGTGTTAGGGTGTATTAGTAGGGTATCACAAGTCGTAGAGGGAGATAATAATCCCTCTGTACAAGACATTGGTTAGCCTCATCTGGAGTACTGCGCAGTATTGGAGGCCACACCTTCACAAGGACATTAACCAAATTGAGGCAGTCCAGAGAAGGGCAACCAAAATGGTGCAGGGACTGCATCAGAAGACATATGAGGACAGATTAACGGAGCTTAATATGTATACCCTTGAGCAAAGGAGGGAGAGAGGTGATATGATCGAGGCATTCAAACACCTTAAGGGCATAAACAAGGTGAAAGAGTCTAACATGTTTAAATATAAGAAAAATAGCAGGACAAGAGGACACAGCATGAGATTAGAGGGAGGCCGATTAAGGGGGAATGTGAGGAAATTCTTTTTCACAGAAAGAGTGGTGGATGCATGGAATGGCTTACCACAAGAAGTGGTGGCTATGAATACAGTGCAGGGCTTCAAACAGGCATGGGATAGGCATAAGGGAGCAATACAAATGACTATGAATAGATAGGTCACTGACAGAGCAAAGGCCAATGGCACATTTATAAGGTAGAAAAAGAAATGGGCAGACTGGATGGGCCTTGCGGTCCTTATCTGCCGTCAACTTCTATGTTTCTATGTTTCTATGATCCTCCTTATTTTTTATTACGGTGACATAATCTACATTGGAGCCCACAAATCCATCCTTGCCAGATTGGACCCCCCCTTTCAACTCTTTTTGTCATTTAACTTTAGATTGTTCCCCACGCACTCACCACTGCTCGCTCTACTCTGCCTATTCACTCCCGTCTTTTTTTTCCATTATAGTTTTTTAAGTTTTTCAAATTACAATACATTACAGTATAATTTCAAAATCATACATATATAGGATAAACAATAATACATACAAAAGCTAATCAATTCATGTTAAACAATGGTTGATTATAACCCCCTCTCTTGATGCCAGGTACCTTTCCCATTATGTCTCCTTTATATCTACATTCTGGTTTGGTTCCATTCCCTTCCACCTTATGTCCCCCTTCTTCTCTCTCATATCATCCTACTATCCTCTTCTCAATAATACTTCCCATTCCTTTATTATTCCTTATAGAACATCTACTGCCGGTCAATCTGCTTTCTCTTACTGCTTCCCTAAACGTTGGTCCTCCCTTCCCCTGTCAATTCATTCTGCCTCTTCAGCTCTCTCCTCAAGGTCTCTACTTCATGACTTCTCATCTCCCTCCTGTAACTGTTCTTGACTCTCTTCCCCCCTCTTGCTTTGTCCTGGCAATCTATTTCCTTCATAACCTGTATGTGTTATTCCAGTTAGTCTTTCATTTTCGATTACTTTACATGATATGTGGTACTTGCTGTTCATGACTTTCCTTATCACCTCCAGCAAGGTGCATCTGGAAATAAGCCGTTATCAGCTCAATATGTCTTTCTTGGTGAAATGTTTTGAAATAAATAAACATCTGTAACACTCACCATTGGAACAGTGGCCCATTGATTCCAGTTTAAAGGGGGGGGTGAATAGAAATAATACAATATTTTGAAATGTATCAATTTATCCTGAGTTTCTTTCCTAGAGAGCTTTGCAGTTTGCCATGCTTGTTTCCAGTCTTCAGACAACAAAGTCAGATTATGTTCTTGTTCCTGTCTCATTTTGGATTTTTCTGAGATTTGGGTTGGTTTGCAACAGTCATTTGTACAACAGACATGCTCCTTTTATTAATGAAAAAATTTGAATGAACCTGTGTCCAATAAGCAGAGTCAGAGAGTACCAACCCAGAACCTAGCACTTTAAGTATGGCTTCTCTAAGCTGTAGAACTGGAATTTGTGTAACCCAAATTTAACCCTGAGTTCCTTAAAGGATTGTAAAACCTTAGAGTTCATAAAGTTTTTAGAAACTGGCTGACAGACAGAAGGCAGAGGGTGGTGGTAAACAGGATTCAATCTGAGGAGAGAGGGGTGACCAGCAATGTGCCACAAGGATCAGTACTGGGACCAGTCCTGTTCAATGTATTCATTAGTGACACTGCAGAGGGGCTAAAAGGAAAGGTCTGCTTGTTTGCAGATGACACGAAGATCTGCAACAGGGTGGATATTCCAGAAGGGCTGCAGATAATGAAGAGGGACCTGGAGAAGCTTGAAAGATGGTCAGAGGTGTGGCAACTGAGGTTCAGTGAAAGGAAGTGCAAGATAATTCACCTGGGTGGGGAATTCTGAGGAGATCTACAGGATGGGGGTGCTGACAATCACCAAAGAGGAGAGGGACCTAGGGGTTATCATATCTGATGACCTGAAGGTATCAAAGCAGTGTGCAAAGGCTGCAGGGAGGGCCAGTGGCATGCTTGGGTGCATAGGCAGAGGAATTACTAGTAGGCCGCAGGAAGTGGTGATGCCATTGTATAAAACACTAGTAAGGCCTCACCTGGAGTACTGTGTGCAGTACTGGAGACCACACATGCATAAGGACATAAACATGGTGGAAGCTGTCCAGAGAAGGGTGACAAAGATGGTGCATGGTTTGCACTACAAAACATATGAGGAGAGACTAAGAGACCTCACTATGTACTCACTAGAGGAGAGGAGAGAAAGGGGCGACACGATAGAAACTTTTGTGTACCTCAAGGGCATAAACAAGGTGCAGTTGCAAGATATTTTCCAGTGTAGAAAAGATACCAGAACAAGGGGGCACAATATGAAATTGGAGGGGGTGGTTAAGGGGTAATGTGAGGAAGTTTTTCTACCCAGAGAGGGTGGTGAATGCTTGGAATAGTTTGCCGCAAGAGGTGGTAGAGGCAAGCACAGTGGAGGGGTTTAAACATGCCTGGGACAAGCACAGGGAAACCTTGGGTGAGAGGGGAGTGATGAAAAGCCATTGACCACTTAGGGTGAGTGAATGCATACATGTACAGGGCCTATGGGCAGACTGGATAGGCCTAGTGGTCCTTATCTGCCAACAGTTTCTATCTTTCTATGTTTCTATATCAATCACATCCTTAAGATTCCTGATTCCAACTTCCCCCCATCCTGGGTCTTTTAAAGTCAGTGTCAGTGACTCAGTAGGTAGCACACTCGCCTCTGAGGCCAGGAGATCAGAGGGCTGTGGGATCAGTTCCCAAATCTGGCTCTTGGGTTAATATCCCAGTACTGACACTGTAGTGCAGCATGAAAGACGTGCTGCACTTCTGAGGTGCCATCTTTTGGATGAGATGTTAAACCGAGGTCCTATCTGCTTGAATTGGTGCTAGTTCAGGTGGGTGTTAAAATTCCCATGGCACTTATCGAAAAGAGTAGGGGAATTTTTATTGAAAGAATAAACAATACTGGTACAATACACCCAACAAAATAATCATTAGAGCTGTTGCCTTAAACTGTAAAAGAAATTATCATACAATTATATCCAATGTACTTAATTTAACATAAGTAAATAAAATTTTATAAGTCGTGATTACACTACAAAAGGACTGAGATACATATACTAGTAAACCCTAGCGAAACACATATTCTATTGGAAAAAATAAAACGCCTTACTTTCACCCTAAAAATGGTAATATGCTATTCTTCCATCTCTTCTTCCATTGTTCCCAAGACATTCAGCCTTTGTCAAAATTAGCTTGTGCTTTAATCTCACTTTCAGTAAGTTCAACCTGTATATATGGAGAAATTCTATTCTGTTGAAGGACAAACCTGCATCGTACCTGCCACATAAAAAACTTTATATGTGTAAAAATAAGATGTCATGTACTTGGCTCCATATTATTGGATAGAACCATTTTTCCCAACAATCACGTTTTCGTAAGTTACTGTCTGCCAGCTTAGGTCTTGCCATCTGGCTGCCATGATTCTCCATACATCCTGCGCATAAGGACACTGAATAAGAAAATGCTCCATTGTCTCTGCTTGTAACTGACACGTTTCCCTGGGACACATTCTCTCTTCCATTCTTTTATGTTTTGAATTACCCTTCATCCCTAATGTGCCATGAGTGCACAACAACAACAACACATCCCACATCCTGGGAGGGGTTCTAATATCCACTAAACAGGCCTCTACATCTACTGTATATAAGCAACTGGACTAATATCTTTATACTTTATAGGAATCTGAAAACTTGTCATTTGTATAGTTCTATACAAAATTTTCCTATCCACAACTGAGACTTGTGTTATAGTTAGTGCCCATTTTCTTATTTTTTCTAACGATGATATCAGGAAATTAGGCCCAACGTTCTTTGTTTTACCTATGAAGGATCCCTATCCCCATTTCTCCAATAAAGGAATGATCCATAACCCTACCACTCTCTTCCAATCCACCTGTCCAGGCTTTATAAAAGCAAAAAAATGTATTAACAAGGAAAATGCTATAACAGACCTGCAATACTCCTTCACCTGCCGGGTGAAGTTTGGCCAATAGAAATTCTGGGCCTACCGCTGCATCATGTGCGCGATTCCCAGATGACCAGACAAGGGAATATCATTTGCAGTCTTGAGCAACTGCTCGCGATACCCCTGGGGAACAACAAGCTGCCTGCCTAGCACACCTCCCTCTATCTGTACTGCCTGAGTATACAGCAGTCCATTTTCCCAATGAACCTTATGTCTGCCGTCACCTCCCTGTGCCCCATCAGAGTCTGCTGAAGCCCTCAGTTTCTCTAGACTAGGGTCACTTCACTGAGCAGCTGCAAACTCCTCACACATTCCCAAGGCATGGGACAGGTCCCCTTCAGTCACTAAACTAGGGTCCCTAGCACTAGCATCAGGGCAGTCAGGATCACTGTCAGTCCCGACCCTCTGACAATGGGTCACCCCTCCCTCTTCGGATTAACCCTCTGTAGCTGTGTGATTACTTGCTATTGGGAAAATTTCTACACCCTTTTCATTAGTCTCCCCATCTGGAGACACAGGCTGGGGAACCAGCCTCTCAGTGGTTTCCACAATGGTTTCTGTGGGGTTCAGGGAACTCCAATTTTCCCTTGCCGCTTGGCTATGGGTAACTGCACATACCATCCCCTGTTTGAGATGGTTGACCAGGATCACATCCACTGCTAAGATTTTGGCTACAGCCACCTGTTGCACAATTCCCCCTGTTTCACCCCAGTCTAGGAGAAGACTAGCGAGGGGCAATGTTTTCACCTCACCAGTAAAGTCCGTACAGTGACATATTTATTGGGTATAAGCTGACCAGGCTGTACTAGACCCCCCTTTACCAAGGTCAAGGATGCCTCTGTGTCCCTTAACCCTTGCATCTGTACACCATTCACCACGACTGGGTGCATGTGTTCCCTCATGTTCACTGGCATGCTCCCAGGGACACACAAACAGACCACTTCTTTTCTAGTACCATTCTGCGTATTATTGCTCATTCTTTTGGGACACTGTCTGGCAATATGCCCAGTTTCTTTACATAACCAACATTCACTTCTCTTTTCAGAGAAACCTTTTCTCTGAAACCTGGGGCTAACTGGTTTTGGTGGAGGCAGTGAGGGTTTTAGGTGCCGTGAAGGCATGCTTTTCCCTTTCTGTGCTGCTATGCCCACCCCATTAGCTCTCAGAGCAGGTCTGCTCTTGGCATAGTGGTCCAAGAGTTCAGCAGCCTCTTGCACTGTTTTGGGATCTTGGTCCTCCAGCCAGGTTTTCAGCTCTGCTGGGCATGCCCAGAAAAACTGTTGTAACAAAATCACATTTTCAGTTTTATCAACAGAGTTTGCTTCAATTCCTACCCACCAATGTTTTAAAAAGTGACATTGTTTCATGGCTAGCTCCTCATAGCTTGTGTCAGGGCTTCTCCTGAGCTTACGGAATTTAGCTCTTTATGATTTAGGAGTCAATACAAATTTCTTTAACAGTGCAGCTTTAGGTTTGCTGTAATCATCACTGTTCTCATTGTCCATTTAACCCAATGCATCCCAAGCTTTCCTGGTAAGTAACGGGGATAGCTGGAAGCTCCAGGACTCCCTAGGAATTTTAGCCTGAATACAAACTTTTTCAAAAGAATTTAAAAAGGCATCCATATCCTCCCCCTCTTTAAATTCGGCTATCAATTTGGAATTCAATTTGTAACCCAGTCCTGTAGTCCCAGTTAAACCCAAGCCACTTACCTGCTCTGGTGGTGGTGGCTGGAGTCATAGCTTCTCCAGTTCATGTTGCCTCTGGCACTCACACTCCTCACAGTCTGCATCTCAGCATTCTCGCTCCTTCTTCTCCTCTGCAGCTCGCTGGTGCTCATGCTCCTCACGGTCTGCATCTCTCTGTTCACAGTCTCTCTTCTCCTCTGCAGCTCACTGGCGCTCATGCTTCTCACAGTCTGCCTCCCGTTGTTCACTGTCCCTCTCCCTCTAGAACTCCAGCTCCATTCTGTGCAACTCAGTTTGCAGCCTGAGTACTTCTGGATCCAGGATACTGGTGACCTTCCCCTGCTGCTGTGACCCTTCACTGACAGTGGCCCTGCTATCATCCTCACCGGATCTGGACACTGCACTGGCTGTTAGCCCTGCCACATTCAAGGTTTGGTCCCTTATAGTCACTGTCTGTGACTCAGTGCTCTGGGTATCTGCTACCATCAAGGCATCCACGAGGTTCTATTTGCTGGCTTTCACCTCGAACGGGACTCCTCTGTCCCCGCACAACTGCTTTAAGTAGTCTACAGTGTGCCTGCTGTAGTTGGAAGCCATCTTCTTCCCTAATTAAGGCTATTCTGACTTGCACTTTAGAAAAACAAAACAAAATAAAATGAGTAGGAACTTGACTGTACGCCAAATGATATAGTTCTGTCTCCTTTTATAAAAAAATAAATCACTGCCTTTTTCTTTCTTTGCAAGTGAGCTGATGGTCTCAAGCTGACACATTGAACAATAAAAGCTTGTAATACCAACATTTTTCACACCGCTGCCAACCAATCTGTCACAAACCCACTCAGCAGGTCAGGCCCTCTGCTCCCACGGTGCCAACCTCCCAGCACAGTCTTGTGAACAGGACACAGAAACAGGGTAACCCTCCTGTCTGTTTTGTGAGTTTGAATCAACCTTTGGTCTCAAGTCTTGGAGGGATTCAAACTATGAACCTCTTGTTACCCAATATAGAGGCTCAGATAATTCTACTCTTCGGGGGGGGGCAGATATCTTTTGCCTATGGGCACCTAACCAGGTGTACAAAATGAACCCTTAAAACTCTATTAAAGACCTCAGTTTCTCAGTTTGGTAAAACCAGTAAGCTTTGTACAGTGTCAACTTTAACCATGTATGCTTCCCTTGTAAAGAAAAAGAATTTCAAAGGCACACCAAGTAGTCTCTAAAGTAGAGGTTTACTTCAAAATAGATAAAAAAATGTAAATACGTAAATACAGAACCATATATCACAAAACATACAAATCACTTAAAAAAAAAAAACACAAGATTTTAAAAGTGAAATTTCCTACCACCAGACAATTAGACTTGATCTATCTAATTTATCTCGTACAGTGCTGCTAGCATGTTGTAGCTTTCAGAGTTCAAACATTTGAAACTTGACCTTGTGCTGGCAAATGGGGACTTTGTGAGAGAACTTACAGTGGAGGAACCGCTGTCAGGGAGTGACCACCACTCAGTATGGCTGACATTGGATATGGGCAAGGAAGGAGTGGAATCAGGCACAGTAGTGCTGGACTTCAGGAGGGCTGACTTTGGGAGGATGGGAGAAGTGGTAAAAGGGTACCTGGCCAGAATTCAATCTAGTATGGACACTAATCAGAGGTGGGAGCTCATAAAGCTGGGGATAGTGGAGGCAACCAAAACCTGCTGCAAAGCCCAGAGCAAGAAGGCTAGGGCTAAGAAACCGATCTGGTTGAGCAAGGAGGTGATGGAAAAGGTAAGGAGAAAAAGAGCTGCCTTTAGGAGTACAAAGAAAACAGCGAGGGAGGACAGAGGGTACTGACAGAATCGAAGGAGGTGACAAGGGCAGTAAGGAGCCAAAGCATCTACAGAACTCAGGCTGGCACAAGGCATTAAGAAGGGAGAAGGACTCTTTAAGTACATCAGGAGGAAAAGGATGTAAGGACCATATAGTAAGGATTAGGAAGGAGGGGGGGTGGAAGCAGGTGCGATAAGGAAGCACTAAATGAGTACTTCTGCTCAGGATTTACTAAAGAGAAGAGGGGGTGACACCCAAAGTGGGAGAAATGGCAGAAGCAGGGGGGAAGTGGTGACAGATGGGGAAATCATGGAGAGCAGATTTTGAGAGGGTTTGAAGGCACTGAGGGTGGACAAGGCGCCAGGCTCAGATGGCATCCACCCCAGGGTACTGAAGGAGCTGGCAGAGGTCCTTGCAGGACCTTTGGCAGACCTATTTAATGCCTCACTACATTCTGGGTGTGTACCTCAGGAATGGAGGATGGCTCATGTGGTGCCCCTCCACAAGAGTGGCCCCAAGGATGAACCGGGAAACTACAGACCAGTGAGCCTCACATCCATCATGGGTAAGCTAAAGGAGACTATCCTGAAGAAGAGGCTGGTGGCCCTCCTAGATGCCAAAGGACTACAAGACAGCATGGCTTCATATGTGGCAGATCCTGCCAAACTAACCTGGTAGAGTTCTATGACTGGGTAACTAGGCAACTGGACAGGGGCCATGCTGTGGATGTCCTGTATCTGGACTTCAGTAAGGCATTTGACTCAGTGTCACATGGAAAGCTGGGAAGGAAGTTAGTAGGCACAGGAGCGGGTGCAAAGCTGGTGAGATAGGTAGGAAACTGGCTGCAGGGAAGGCAACAGAGGGTGGTGGTGGGTGGGGAGCTCTCACACCCAAGGGCAGTGATAAGCGGTGTTCCACAGGGCTCAGTGTTGGGACCAGTGTTGTTTGGGACATGCATTGCAGACATATCATGGGACATCAAGAGCAAGATCAGTCTGTTTGCTGATGATACCAAGGTAGGTGCGATGGTGGATGACCTAGGGGGATGGCAGGGGTTGCAGGATGATCTGGCAAAGCTTGAAACCTGGTCAGACACCTGGCAACTGGCTTTAATGCCAAAAGTGCAAGGTGCTGCATTTTGGGATGAAGAACCCAAGGAGGAGTTACCAGCTAGGGGAGTGCAGCTAGCCTAGACAGGAGGAGGAGAGGATGGGTGTGCTCATTACAGGGTCAATGAACAACTCGGCACAATGTAGGAAGGCAGCTGCAAAGGCCAACAAAATGCTGGGTTGTATTGGTGAGGGTATATCCTCGAAGAGGGAGGAGGTGATTCTGCCACTGTATAGGTCATTAGACCACACCTGGAGTACTGCGTGCAGTACTGGCATCCATATCTGAAGAGGGACATTAAGTTACTGGAGGGGGTGCAGCGCAGAGCGACAAAGATGATCAAGGGGCTGGGGGACTTATCATACGAGAGGAGGTTGAAGGAGTTAAACATGTACTCACTGGAGGAGAAGAGAGACAGGAGTGACATGATTGAAACCTTTAAATACATGAAAGGAATAAACAAGACAGGTACAGAGGGGCTGTTCAAAGTAAGGGAGGGAGGGACACCAGGGGCCATGATATGAGACCGGAGCGAGGAAGGTCAGGAGGGAGATGAGGAGACACTTTTTTACAGAGAGGGTGGTGGCTGGGTGGAATGAGTTACCTGCTGAAGTGGTATGCAGTAGAACAGTGGACTGCTTCAAACGAGGATATGACAGGACAAGGGGGGGTTAATTAAGGGGAAGGGTGGAAGGGAGGGGCAGCTGCAGAATAAGGGGTGCTAGCTGCACATTCAAGCAGACTTGATAGACCTCTAGGCATTTATCTGCTGGCAAATTTCATATGTTTGTATGTTCGTATTTGTGTTTAAATGAAAAACAGAATACTGTTTAAAAACTGGCTTTGCCAACCTCTTTGTATGCGGTCACCTAGCTCCTCCCTGTCAGATTATAAAAAAATATATCTATGCAAAACAGGATGTCTTATTAAATATTAATTCTGTGACCTCAGCACAACTCATTTTCTCATATGACCCTTTGATGTAGAGTGTCTTCCTGTTCTTCACAGACATCAAAGAAACATTTATGACTTCACACTAAGGCATCATAAACTGCTCTTCTTCCTCTAAACGTTATAAAAGTTTATGATTTCCCATCTTAGCAGCTGGCATGCCACAAATAAGCTAGATACACAGGAGATGCTTAATTTAGTCTTTTCTAGCCTGTAATTATCTTTTGGCCTTCCAGGTAACACATTGTAGCTAAAACCTGGGGGGGGGGGATCATTCCACAGGTTGTCAGCATCTCTCATGAGAGTCATTCAGTAACACATTTTTATATTACAAAAATCATAGATTAATCAGAACCAGCTGTCCAAGTGTCACAGGTACCACTAGTTCATGACAAGTTATTCTCTAACATAAATAGGTGTTCCACATTCTGGTCAGTTGCTCTGCTTGTTTCAGTTCAGTGCTATGGATATTAGTTTTGAGAGGTTGAGTGGTATATGTATCTCTCTCTTTCTCTATATCTATATCTATATTACATCCCTCTTGAGTGTCTCTCATTACAAGGGTCACCCCTCATTCTACCCCTCATAAATGTCCTGTCTCTCGTGGAATACATGCTGCACACACAGAGGATGTGCTGTACATCCAGACTGTAAAGCAGGCATTAATACTATTCTATGTTGCTCACTAACACAATGACCTTTGTTCATACAAAGGTGATGGTTTCCATTATGTTCTGTATTTGTTTCTCCATGTTTGAAGATGTGTCCCTCATTATAGGAATCAGTGTCCCTCATTGACCCCAGGAAAAGATAGCCAACTCAGTTAAGAAGGGGGATAAAACCTTTTATAGGTACATCAGGGAGTGAAGGAAGACCAAGGGAGGGATAGAGAGGCTTAATACAGGTGAGGGGGGATGGGTAGAGGGTGACTGTGAAAAGGCAGAGATAATAAACAAATATTTTTGCTCAGTATTCACAAATGAAGAGGGGGAGGTACCTAAACCAAACAACAGAAACACTCTGGATACAGAAGTTGATACCAGCCCATTCACAGAAGAAAGGGTTCTGAAAGAACTCTTAAAACTGAAGGTGGACAAAGCAATGGGGCCTGATGGGATTCATCCCAGAATTCTAAAAGGACTAAGGGTAGAACTAGTGACACCACTGACTACCCTAATTAACAAATCATGGGAGGGTGAGGTGGTACCTGAGGACTGGAGGAGGGCAGATGTAATTCCACTTTGCAAAAGTGGGAGCAGGGCAGAAGCAGGAAACTACAGACCTGTTAGCTTAACCTCAGTGATAGGGAAAATGATGGAATAATTTCTGAAGGAAAGAATTGTTCAGTACCTAGAGGCCAGGGGGGCACTGGACCCAAAGCAGCATGGATTCACAGTAGAAAGGTCATGTCAGATGAATCTAATAGATTTCTTTGACTGGGTGACCAAAGTAGTAGATCAGGGAGGGGCTGAGGTCATGGCCTAACTAGACTTTATCAAGGCATTTTGACACAGTCTCACACAAAAGATTAATATACAAGTTAGCCAGCCTGGGAGTGGGTCCCAAGATGGTAGCCTGGGTAAAAAATTGGCTGGAGAACAGGACCCAGAGGGTAATAGTAAACATAGTTCACTCTGAAGCAAGGGGAGTTACTAGTGGGGTACCGCCGGGTTCAGTACTAGGACTGGTCCTCTTCAATGTCTTTATAAGTGACATTGCAGAGGGACTGGAAGCAAAAGTATGTCTCTTTGCAGACGACACAAAGATCTGCAACAGAGTTGATACACAAGGCGGGGTGGAAAGGATGAGAAGGGACTTGGCAAGGTTGGAGGAATGGTCAAATGTATGACAGCTTAGATTCAATGCTAAGAAGTGCAGGTAATGCACCTGGGAAACAAAAACCCAGGGGAAGAGTTCGCAATGGAGGGTGAGATACTAACAACAACAAAAATGGAAAGGGACCTGGGGGTAGTCATATCAGATGACCTAAAGGTGGGCAAGCAATGTGAGAGAGCAGTAAAGAGGGCTGGGGGGATACTGGGATGCATAGGGACAGGCATCACCAGTAGAAAACAGGAAATTGTTATCCCTCTGTACAGACAGCTGGTGAGACCCCATCTGGAGTACTGCATGCAGTTCTGGAGACCCAGTCTCTGCAATGACATAAACAGGATGGCGGCAGTCCAGAGGAGGGCAACTAAAATGGTGCAGGGTCTGCACCAGAAGACATATGAAGAGAGACTTAAGGAGCTTAATATGTATAGCCTTGAGGAAAGGAGGGAGAGGGGAACATGATAGAAACTTTCAAGTACCTCAAGGGAATCAGCAAAGTCCAAGAGGGTAGCATCTTTCAGAAAAAGAAGTGTGCAAGTACAAGGGGCACAATTTGAAGATAGATGGGAGCGGCTCAGTGGTAATGTAAGGAAGTATTTTTTCACAGAGAGGGTTGTGGATGCATGGAACAGCCTTCCAGAGGAGGTTGTGGAATCAAAAACAGTGGTGGAATTCAAGAATGCATGGGACAGTCATAAGGCAATTCTATGGGGTGGGGTAGGAAGAAGTAGGCTGTTGGTTAACTAGGATCTGCAACTTATTCATTAGGCAATAAGGACAGGGATGGGGCAAAAAGGAGTAAGGCCATCAGGAAATGGAGGGTAATGAGTACCAATGCCCATAGTCTGGGCAACAAGCTCCCTGAACTGGTGGCCTTGATGGAAGAGGGATGCCTTGATATCATAGAAGTCACAGAAACATGGTACACAGAGAACCATGACTGGGATGTTAACATACCAGGGTACATAACCTACAGGAGAGACAGGGAGGGGAGAAGAGGGGGAGTAGTTGCTCTCTATGTAAAGGAAGGGATAAAAGCAACTGAACAAAAGAGTAAACAGGAAGGAGAAGAGGCACTGTGGGTCACCTTGAAAACTGGAAATGGCACCACTATCCGCACAGGGGTTGTATACAGACCCCAACGTCAGGGGGAGGGAATGGACAGGGATATGATAGAAGGCATTCTTAGGATGGCAGAGAAAGGGGAGATACTGTTGATGAGTGACCTGCATATGCCAGATGTTAACTGGAGTACATTTGCTGCAGCCACATCCAAGAGCAGGGCCATTCTCGATGCCCTACAGGTGGCATGCCTCAGACAGCTAGTTTCAGAACCCAGTCATGAGGGAGCAATCTTAGACCTCGTACTTTCAAATGGGGACAGTGAGAGGATCTCAGATTTAGAAGTGGGTTGCCATCTGGGAACAAGTGACCATCAAACAGTGTGGTTCACGATAAACACAGCTGCAGAGTCAAGCCATACAAAAGTGATAGTACTGGACTTCAGGAGGGCTGACTTTGGCAAGATGGGAGAGTGCCTTAGAAAAGCACTAGTAAACAGGCTAGAATGAGGGGTGGAGCAACAATGGGGAAGCATCAAAACTGCTATCACAGAGGCAACTAGCCTTTGTGTGAAGCAAATAAACAAATTAAAACAAAAGAAAATGCCACTATGGTTCTCAAAAAAGGTGGCAGGGAAAGTCAGGGGGAAAAAGATAGCATTCAGGAAGTATAAGGAAACACAAAAGGAGCAGGACAGAGAGCTGTACCAGTTAAGGCAGAAGTAAGCAGGGAGGGAAGTCAGAATAGCAAAGGCCCAAACTGAGGAAAAGATGGCCAACTCGGTTAAGAATGGGGATAAAACCTTTTATACGTACATCAGGGAGCGTAGAAAGACAAAGGGAGGGATAGTGTGGCTGAATAGAAGGGACCGTGGGTGGGCAGAGAAGGACAGTGAAAAAGCAGGAATACTGAACGAATATTTCTGGTCAGTATTCACAAAAGAGTAGGAGGGGGAGGTGCCTAATCCAATTAACAGAAGCACTCTTGATAGGGGGAGTCGATCCCAGTCCTTTCACAGAAGAAAGAGTTCTGAAAGAACTCCTAAAACTAAAGGTGGACAAAGCAATGGGGCCTGATGAAATTCACCCTAGAATTCTAAAAGAATTAAGGGGAGAACTAGTGAAACCACTGACTATCCTTATTAACAAATCATGGCAGGATGGTGAGGTACCTGAAGACTGGTGGAAGCCGGATGTAAGTCCTCTTCACAAAAGTGGGACCAAGACAGAGGCAGGAAACTACAAACCTGTCAGTTTGACCTCTGTAGCAGGAAAAGTGATGGAATCACTTCTGAAGGAAATAATTGTTGAGTACCTAGAGGCCAGTGGGGCACAGGACCCAAGGCAGCATGGGTTCACAGCGGCAAGGTCATGTCAGACTAATCTAATTGATTTCTTTCACTGGGTGACCAAAGTAGTAGACCAGGGAGGGGCTGTGGAGATGGCCTACTTAGACTTTAGAAAGGCATTTGACACAGTCCCACATAAAAGATTAATAGTCAAATTAACCAGCCTGGGAGTGGGTCCCAGGGTGGTAGCCTGGGTAAAACACTGGCTGGGCAACAGGACCCAGAAGTTAATTGTAAATGGAGTCCACTCTGAAGAAAGAGGGGTTACTAGTGGGGTACCACAGGGTTCAGTATTGGGTCCAGTCCTTTTTAATGTCTTTATAAGTGACACTGCAGAGGACTGGAAGAAAAGGTATGCCTCTTTGCAGATGACACAAAGATCTGTAACAGGGCTGATACACAAGGAGGTGTGGAAAGGATGAGAAGGGACTTGGCAAGGTTGGAGGAATGGTCAGAAGTATGGCAGCTTGTATTCAATGCAAAGAAGTGCAAAATAATGCACCTTTGAAACAAAAACCAAGGGGAAGATGACACAATGTGGGGGAGGTAGTAACAACAACAACAAAAATGGAAAGGGACCTGGGGATAATCATATCAGATGACCTTAAGGTTAGCAAGCAATGTGAGAAGACAGTAGGGAGGGCTGGGGGTATGTTGGGATGTATAGGGAGAGGCATCACCAGCAGAAAACAGGAAGTTGTTATCCGTCTGTACAGACAGTTGGTGAGACCCCATCTGGAGTACTGCGTCCAGTTCTGGAGACCCCATGTCCGCAAGGACATAGTCAGGATAGAGGCAGTCCAGAGGAGGTCAACTAAAATGGTGCAGGGTCTGCAAGGGAAGCCATACTTGGAGAGACTAAAGGAGCTTAATATGCTTACCCTTGAGGAAAGGAGGGAGAGGGGGACATGATAGAAACTTTTAATTACCTCAATGGAATCAATAAAGTCCAAGAGGGTAGCATCTTTCAGAAAAAGAGATGTGCAAGAACAAGGGGACACAATTTAAAGATATGGGGGGGGTTCAGGGGCAATGTGAGGAAGTATTTTTTTCACAGAGAGGGTGGTAGATACAAGGAACAGCCTTCCTGAGGAGGTTGTGGGGTCTAAAACTGTGGGAGAATTCAAGAATACATGGGACAGACATAAGGCAATTCTTGTTGGGGGGGTGAGAAGAAATAGGCTGTTGGCTAACTAGGATCTGCAGCTTATCCTGTAGGTAGGGAAATGGGCAGACTAGGTGGGTCAAGCGGTACTTCTCTGCCATCAAAGTTTATGTTTCTGTGTAGGTAGGGAAATGGGCAGACTGGGTGTGCCAAGTGGTCCTTATCTGCCATCAAATTCTATGTTTCTGTTCTGCATCTCTGTGTGCCTCATTGCAGTGCTGCATGGGCGGGTGGTATGCACTGAATGTGCCTGCAAACACCCATTCCCTGCAGCATCCAGCCTGTATGTCTATTCCGACCAACAGGTCGGGCTGATCCTGCCTGTTTCTTTTTTTCTCTGTTATCTGGTAGATCCTGCTCTTAAAATGAACCGGACCCATGGCTCCACACAGAGATGCAGCACGAGCCGATTGGGAACTGCACAATCATCGCAACAACGGTCAGAGACTGTAAGTTAAAAAATACAAAAAACTGAAACTGTACAAAAGAAAAAAACAAAAGTAGGGAGACAAAGTGTGTGTGTGTGTGTGTGTGTCTGGGTGAAAGTCAGGACTCACAGACACTACAGGAAGACTGGAAAAAATTGCTTTCCAGCAATTAAAAATAATAAAAGATAATAATAATTATTTATATTGCACCTTTCAAATACCAAGGCGCATTTTAATAAAAAGATACAATATAAATGCAGACGCAACAGTACAAAAAATATTATAAAACATACATAAAGAATTAATACACAGCCAAACCATAAGCCATTTCCCACAAATAGGATTTGAGTGCCTGTTTAAAACTCCCCACAGTCGTACACTCCCTTAACCGATGGGGTAGAGAATTCCAAAGGGAGGGGGCCACAAACATAAAAGCTCAGGCCCCAGCTGATTTTAATATTACCCAAGGAATCTCTAGCAACCCCTCGTTGGCTGAACGGAGCAATCTCACAGGGCGGTAAGGGATCAGGAGTTCTTTCAGGTAATCAGGCCCAGATCGTGGAGGGCTTTGAAAGTCAGTAATCCGTCTTTGAAGATGATCCACCACTGAACTGGCAGCCAGTGCAGTTCCCGCAGCACTGGAGTGATATGGGCAGATCTAGGGGTACCCATCAATACTTGGGCTGCGGAATTCTGCACCAGCTGCAGGTGGCAGATATCAACCCCCGGAAGCCCAAGGTAAAGCAAGTTGCAATAGTCCAGGCGTGAGGTCACAAAGGCATGGATCAAAGTTGGCAGATCACCAGACGGAACAAGATGCTTGATTCTGGCAATGTTTTCTTAGATGATAAAAGGATGATTTTACCACCGCTGACACCTAGGAGCAAAGAGTCAGCCCTGCATCCAATATTACTCCCAGATCACGCACCTGTTCAGAGACCCGTAGCTCAACATCCCCACAAAGCACCTCAGATGGGGTGCCAGCCATAGGTCCCCCTATCTGGCGATCCAGATCCAGTACCAACACTTCTGTCTTCCCAGGGTTCAACCTCAACCAACTGGACCTCATCCAATCCTGGATTTCATTTAGGCCGCTGTTAAATACTGAGATAGCTCCTTCCTGGTCGGGTGCAAAGGAAAGGTACAGCTGGGTATCATCTGCATAACAGTGAAACCCTAGCCCATACCATCTCACAATGTCTCTGAGGGGGAGCATGTACACTGCAAACAACATGGGGGACAATACAGAGCCCTGAGGAACCCCACAAAATAGAGAGAAGGGATCAGAGGAAAAGACCCCTGACACCACCCTCTGAGTTCTTCCGGTGAGGTAAGAGGTGAACCACTGAGAACAATCCCAGAAAGTCCACAAATACATCTCAGGCACTGTAGTAGAACCCCATGGTCAAGGGTGTCAAATGCTGATGACAGATCTAATAGTACCACAATGGACCATTTTCTCTGGTCTCTCGCCATCAGGAGATCGTTGAGCACCCAAACCAGCACAGTCTCAGTACTATGCCTCTTTCGAAAACCTGATTGGAGAGGTTCGTAGATGCTATGAATGGTCAAGTGGTCCTCCAGCTGGGCTGCCACCACCTTCTCAATCACCTTTCTCACAAAGGGAAGGTTCGAGATAGGTCTGTAGTTAGCAAGACAGTCTGGGTCCAGAGATTCTTTCTTCAACAAGGGTGTCACCACTGCCTCTTTCAAAGAACAGGGATATTCACCCGTGTCAAGGGAACACCAAACTATATGTGCTAGAACCGGTAAAATGGGCTCCCCACACCCTAACATTAAGGCTGTAGGACCTGGATCTAAACCACAGCTGGTAGGACGCAGCCCTTGGACAATCCGCATGACATCCACGATTTCCGGGTGATTGAATGTACTCCAGGAAAACGAGGGGGTAGTGACCCACTCCTGGCCACTTGCATCCCACATAGAGCGTGTCAAACAGATGTCTGACCTAATGTTGGCCACCTTATCAGCAAAGAACCGAGCAATCTCATCACACTGTAATTGTGAAAACGCTCTATGGAGCTGTAGACAAATTGGGTTGCACAATCTGTCCACAGTTCTGAAAAGCTGAGCTGGTCGGTTCTGAGTGGCAGAAATTTCCCTGGACAGGAAAGATTGGGAAGTGTGTTTAAATTCAAAATTAATGGTTGCCCTTGGGGCTGCTGTGAGCTCCATGCAATAGCACCAGGCAAAGTGCATGGGAGTGCATGCAAAGCAGGCCATAATGAGATGCAAATGTAACTGTTTGCCTGCAGATTGCCTGACTAGGCCCATTTGCGTAGGCTCTTTGAATGGTGGCATACTTTTGCCCCAGGCTAACATGTTTGCACCGGGGCTAATGTGTTAGCACTGTGCAATCGAGTTATCCCCGGGCAAATCTCTCAAAGGCATAGCACAGTTTATTTATATATTTTACTTCTTTTAAGAAGTAATCAGAATTACAACCCTTTGAGTCAGGGACTCGTTTACAAAGGCTCCTCATCAGGAAGACAAATACATTAATAGCAAGCAACACAAAACTAAGTAAATGAGCTCAAATAAAAGCAAACAGTCAACATTAAGGGCTGGTTACAAAGGCCCCACGTCAAGAAAAATTAGCGATAATAAACAGACATAAACAATAATGTGGGCTATAATGAATCAAATAAAGGGCAGAGTCAAAAACAGACAGACTGACAGGAGTAAAGGCAGGGAAAACTCAACCAGGGCAGTCACAGAGGTGGGACGAGAGAAGGAGGTGGTTCTCGAGAGCAGTTTTAAAAGGCCCCAATCTTGGTAGGGAGGTTATAGCTACAGGCAGCAAATTGTACCAGCACGGTAATGGAATGACCTCTGTGTAAGGAAGGTCCTAACTCTGGGGACTTGCAGAGTCTGCAGTGTGTGGCCTGCATTATTGTTTGCAGTTGTTGTGCAACACTTCATTGCTATCACACACATTGTCCACCAACTTCAGTTCTGCCTTACTCCTCCTCTGTGTCCACTTAGCTGCTGTTGCATTTTGCACTTCCCTGTTGCTATATTCAGAGCTGTCTCATTTCTTGGGCTATTTTAGCACTGTACTCATAGCTCTGTTTGCACAGCTTCCTTTGCATGCTATATTTAGCAGGTTTAGCCCCGGTGCTATTCCTTTGAATATAGCTTACTACAGAACATAGGCCAGTTTAGCACACTGAGTAGTGCTAATTTAGCCCCTGGGCAAAGTTTTGAATATATGGCCCCAGAAGTCATAGAGCACTGCTTGTGACCTCATAATTACTCCCATGACAAAAGACTGTGATGTCACAACAGAGGATTATGACTTGGAGTAGGGAATAAGCTATAGAAGCAAATGAACTTAAAATGAACTCTAAGGGTCAACGATCATATATCCATACACATTTCCTTCATAAAAAAATTACTGTGAGGAGAAATATATAAAATGTAAATGGAATGCAAGCAGAATAGTACCTAATTATATATACAATAATGGATGGGGAAGTGTGCTTAATGGGAAATTAATGGTTGCCCGAAGTGTAGGATGCTACATAAACGCCGAGGGTGAAGTCCGAGGGGTTTAATAAAGCATCCCACTCTGAGGTCAACCATTAATTTCGAATTTAAGCACACTTCCCCATCTTTTATTATTTATAATTTCAGGAAAGCAATTTTTTCCAGCCTTCCTGTAGTGTATGTGAGACCTGACTTTCACCCAGACACATACACACACACACACACACACACACACACACACACACACACACACACACACACACACACACACACACACACACACACACACACACACACACACACTCTTTGTCTCCCTGCTTTTGTTTTTTTCTTTTGTACAGTTTCAGTTTTTTGTATTTTTTCACTTACAGTCTCTGACCGTTGTTGCGATGATTGTGCAGTTCCCAATCGGCTTGTGCTGCTTCTCTGTGTGGAGCCACGGGTCCGTTTCATTTTAAGAGCAGGATCAACCAGATAACAGAGAAAAAAAGAAATAGGCAGGATTAACCCGATAGTTTTAATAAAGTAGAACTCTGCAGAGTTCAAAGATGGCGTGGTTGATTCTGGCGGCTCCTCAGTAAGCGAGATATGGGGCCGCCATTTTTTGTTAAATGTTAAGCCCACCCATGGATGGCACATTAGCCAATGAGAGCGCGTGTTTCCTTTAACTGACGCAGCTTGTGCTCACCATTATAACATAGAAACATAGAATTTGACGGCAGATAAGGACCTCTTGGCCCACCCAGTCTGCCCATTTCCCTGCCTACTGGATAAGCTGCAGATCCTAGTTAACCAGCAGCCTACTTCTTCCTACCTCAACCCCCTAGAATTGCCTTATGACTGTCCCATGCATGCTTGAATTCCACCACTGTTTTGACTCCACAACTCCTCCGGAAGGCCTTTCCATGCATCCACAACCTCTCTGTGAAAAATACTTTCTTAAATTACCTCTGACCGCCCCCCTCTATCTTCAAATTGTGCCCTTTGTTCTTGCCCACCTCTTTTTTTGAAAGATGCTACCCTCTTGGACTTTGTTAATTCCCTTGAGGTACTTGAAAGTTTCTATCATGTCCCCCCTCTTCCTCCTTTCCTCGAGGCTATATATATTAAGCTCAAGTCTCTCTTCATATGTCTTCCGGTGAAGACCCTGCACCATTTTAGTTGCCCTCCTCTGGACAGCTTCCATCCTGTCTATGTCTTTGTGAAGACTGGGTCTCCAGAACTGCATGCAGTACTTCAGATGGGGTCTGACCTGCTGTCTGTACAGAGGGATAATAACTTCCTGTTTTCTACTGGTGATGCCTCTCCATATGCATCCCAGTATCCCCCCAGCCCTCCTTGCTGCCCTCTCACATTGCTTGCCCACCTTTAGATCATCTGATATGACTACTCCCAGGTCCCTTTCTATTTTTGTTGTTGTTAGTATCTCACCCCCCCATTGTGTACTCTTCCCCTGGGTTTTTGTTTCCCAGGTGCATTACCTTGCACTTCTTAGCATTGAATCTAAGCTGTCCCTTTTCATCCTCTCCACCCCGCCTTGTGCATCAACTCTGTTGCAGATCTTTGTGTCATCTCCGAAGAGACATACTTTTCCTTCCAGTCCCTCTGCAATGTCGCTTATAAAGACATTGAAGAGGACCGTCCTAATACTGAACCCTGCGGTACCCCACTAGTAACCCCCTTTCAGAGTGGATTCCATTTACTATTACTCTCTGTGTCCTATTCTCCAGCCAATTTTTTACCCAGACTGTCATCTTGGGACCCACTCCCAGGCTAGCTAACTTGTATATTAATCTTTGTGTGGGACTGTGTCAAATGCCTTGCTTAAAGTCTAGGTAGGCCATGTCCACAGCCCCTCCCTGATCTACTACTTGGTCACCCAGTCAAAGAAATCTATCAGATTTGTCTGGCATGACCTTCCTGCTGGGAATCCATGCTGCCTTGGGTCCTGTGCCCTTCTGGCCTCTAGATACTCAACAATTCTTTCCTTCAGAAGTGATTCCATCATTTTCCCTACCACTGAGGTTAAACTAACAGGTCTGTAGTTTCCTGCTTCTGCCTTGCTCCCACTTTTGTGAAGGGGAATCACATCTGCCCTCCTCCAGTACTCGGGTACCACCCCATCCTCCCATGATTTGTTAAACAGGGTAGTCAGCGGTGTCACTAATTCTACCCTTAGTTGTTTTAGAATTCTGGGATGAATCCCATCAGGCCCCATTGCTTTGTCCACCTTCAGTTTTAAGAGTTCTTTCAGAACCCTTTCTTCTGTAAATGGGCTGGTATCAACTTCTGTATCCAGAGTGTTTCTACTGTTTGTTTTAGGTACCTCCCCCTCTTCCTTTGTAAATGCTGAGCAAAAATATTTGTTTAGTATCTCTGCCTTTTCACAGTCACCCTCTGCCCACCCTCTCCCCTTTATTAAGCCCTCACTATCCCTCCCTTGGTCTTCCTTTGCTCCTGATGTACCTATAAAAGGTTTTATCCCCCTTCTTAACTGAGTTGGCTATCTTTTCTCAGTTTGGGCCTTTGCTGTTCTGACTGCCTTCCCAGCTTCCTTTTGCTTTAACTGATACAGTTCTCTGTCCTTCTCCTTCTGCGATTCCTTGTACTTCCTGAAAGCTTTCTTTTTCTCTTGAACCTTCACTGCCACTTCCTTTGAGAACCATAGTGGTTTCTTACATCGTTTAGTTTTGTTTATTTGCTTCACAAAGAGGCTTGTTACCTCTGTGATGGCAGTTTTTATTATTCCCCATTGTTCTTCCACCCCTCCTTCCTGCCCATTTGCTAGTGCATTCCTTAGGCACTCACCCATTTTGGCAAAGTCAGCCCTCCTAAAGTCCAGTACCTTTGCCTTTGTATGGCTTGACTCTATTGCTGTGTTTATTGTGAATGTTCGATGGTCACTAGTTCCCAGATGGCTACCCACTTCTACATCTGTGATCCTCTCTTCATCTCCATTTGAGAGAACCAGGTCTAAGATTGCTCCCTCTCGAGTGGGCTTCAATACTAGATGTCTAAGGCATGCCCCCTGTAGGGCATATAGAATAACCCCACTCTTCGAAGTGGCTGCTGCAACTGCACTCCAGTTAACATCTGGCATATTCAGATCACCCATCAGCAATATCTCCCTTTTCTGCCATACTAAGTATACTTTCTATCATTTCTTGTCCATTTCCTCCCCTGAGAAGGGTCTGTATACAACCCTGTGCAGATTGTGGTGCCATTGCCAGTCTCCAAATTTACCCACAGTGCTTCTTCTCTTCCCTGTTTTCCTTTTGTTCTGTTGCTTTGATTCCTTCCCTTATGTAAAGAGCTACTCCTCCTCCTCTTTTACCCTCTCTGTCCCTCCTGTAGATAGTGTATCCTGGTATGTTTACGTCCCAGTCATGGTTTTGTGTGAACCATGTTTCTGTGACTGCCATGATATCCAGATGTTCCTCCTCCATCAAGGCCACTAATTCAGGAAGCTTGTTACTCAGACTACGGGCATTGGTACTCATTGCTTTCCATTTCTTGATGGCTTTACCTTCTGTTGCAGCATCCCCCACTGACCTTTCTACCTCGGTCTTTTTCTCATTTAGTACCCTGTTTTGTAGGGAGAGGCTGGGATTTTCCTGCTGCTTATCAGTGCCTTCACCCTTGACTAGTTTAAAAGCTTGCCAATGAAGCATTTAAACCGATTGCTCAAAAGACTTGTTTCCTTCCTGGACAGATGCAGACCATCCTGCCAGTATAGGCTGGTGTCCCTCCAGGTGGAACCCCAGTCCCCAATGAAGCTAAACCCCTGTGCTCCACACCATTTTTTCAACCATTCATTAAACTGCATGGTGCAAAGTACCCTTGCCTCACTCATGCCACTGACAGGCAGCACCTCTGAGAAGGATACTGTGTGTGCGCTACTTGTCTTAGGCCCCTCTCTAGTTCTACAAAGTCCTTCTGCACTGCTCTAATCTCATGTTGAGCCAAGTCATTTGTCCCAAGGTAGACAATGACGTCCAGCTCAGACTCCCGTGCAGCTGTTGTCGTGACCCTGAGGATGCGCTTCCTGTCCCTCCAAGCCATGGCACCAGGCAGGCACCTTACTTCAGTTTTCCCTGCTCCCCCCAGTTCTATCCCCCTATTAATTGAGTCCCCCACCAGGAGCTGCTTCCTTTCCTTGTGGTGTCCTCTGCCTCCTTCCTGTGGGCCTCCCTTGTGACAGGTGTCCTCAGCCTCCTTAATCTCCTCTGTGGGTGCATCCATAGGGGAGCTGTGCTCCCCCAGAATGGTGTATGGATTGTGGAGTGGAACAACTGACTGGGTGTGCCTCTGTTCCACCATCTTCACCCTCCCTGAGCCCACTGTGGTCCAACTGCTGTGCATTCTTTGCAACCTCTGAGGTAGTGGTGGTGGCTCTGGTGCTCCCTGGATGGGGAAGATTCCCTTCCTACCATCCAGTCTGGCCTGGAGAAGGTTCCCTTACTGCTGTCCAGTGTGGCCTGAAGACGGGCAAATTCCTCCCTCAGGGCAGAGAGTTGTCTGCAAATAGGGCAGCATCTCCGCCTCCAGAAAGACTCCCGGAAGACTGCTGCCCCACAGCCATTACATTGCACTACTCCCACATGATTATGTACTTTTTTGTTTGTGTGTGTGATTGGTTTGTTACATAGAAATATATATTATACAATGTGTATGCTTATATTTTCAGTGCTGGGTGCTAGAGAGGATATGACATTGCTATGCACCTTGCACTCCTGAGGAAATGATGTCAGAACCCCAGGTATAAAGGAAGTATTTCCAGGGGTGGGTGGGGTAAGGGTGGGAAGGGGTTGGGCCCAAACTGTGCCCTCACAAAACAATCAGCTAAGAGCTCTGACCCACCACTGCGATGAGTGCCTTCCTGTCAGCAAGATACCGTACACAACAATTTGACAGAGAAAATCCCCTGCTAATCAAACAGAGAAAAATCCAGACATCTAAGTCAGACACAGGTAAACCTCCCCAGCCCCAAAACAGCCTGGTGGTTTGTGCTCTGAAAGCAGTCAGCCCCAAAATAAGTCAGCTGTGCTTTAAACCCGTGGGTTATAATGGCAAATGATAACTGGGTCAGTTAATGAAAAAATTGCTGACCAGTTATTATAATGTTTTTTAAAGTTTTCTTTGACACATCAGCAGCACTTTAATATTATTTTGTTTTACTTTAGTGTTGTATTTTATATGGTTTAATATTCTTTTGTACTTCTACTTTACAGTGTTACATTTGTATTTCATATTGTTTAATATTCTTTTGTTGCTGTCATTTACATAGTTGTATGGTTTGCTATTATTCTTTTGAATTTATACTTTACAGTGCTGTATTTTATATTGTTTATTATTCTTTTGTTCCTGTCATTTACATGTTATATGGTTTGATATTATTGTTTTGAATTTCTACTTTACAGTGTTATATTTGTAAGAGGAGGTTGCTTGTCTCCGAGCAGAGTTGGCCAAGCTGAAGGTGGCATCCACCCCCACCCAGAAACCACCAGGTCCACAACCTGTACCTCAAAGGATGCCAGGGAAGAGGAGTGACTGGACTACGGTGGGCTCAGGGAGGGTGAAGGAGGGGGTCAAAAGCACATTCCCCAACCGGTCCCACTTAGTAACTCCTACACTGTTTTGGAGGAATGAGAAAGCCCCATTCAGCAACCCGAGGCTGGGACAATGGAGGATGGGAGGGTCCTCCAGGATGCAGCCCCAGGGAAGGGAAGCAGGGGACCCTGGAGGAGGGGGAAGCTTCTCCTAGTGGGGGACTCTATTGTCCAGGAAGTGTAGTTAGGGACACCTAGCAGGGGAGAGAGAAAGGTCAAATGCCTCCCCGGAAGCAGTATATGGAGGTATGGGAAGCAGATCCATTGGATCACTATGGCAATAGCTAGGAGGGAGCAGCTGGATGTCATTGTCCACCTGGGGATGAATGACCTGGCCAGGAGAAGGGTGGAGTTAGTCAGAGTCTAGGAGGATTTAAGGAAGCTGGGGGGAAGCCTGAAACAGATAACATGCTCTGTCTCATTCTCAGATGTGCTACCTGTCCAAGGCACAGGGGAAGCTAGGGCACTCCACATCCATACCTTCAACTCCTGGTTGAAAGATTTGTATGGAAGGGAAGGCTTTGGCTTCATAGGGGACTGGGGCCTGACATGGGCAAATGCAAGCTTATATAAGGATAGCGGCCTGCATCTGTCCGAGAATGGGACCATGGTCCTTTGTGAGAAGTTTAAATGCTTCAGCTGTGAGCATTTAAACTCACCAAGGGGGACAAACCAGGAGGGTCAGGAGGATTAGGAACACCCCCCCCCATGGGAACATGTACGAACATAAGTTGACTACAGGAACAGCTAAAGCAGGCAGGGAGGGGCAGATAGGTGAAGACTGTGTAATGAGTGTTACGGGGGGGCAAGAGCACATAGGAAAGGAAACTGGGGTGGAGGGAAGATGCTGGAGAGGGAGAACAAGAGCAGAGGAAGGGCAGACTGTAAAACATGGAAGGTCATGCTAACGAATACCTGTAGCCTAGGAAATAAGGTTCCAGACCTGGAGGCCTTGTTGGAGAATGCAGACCTTGACATAGCAGCAATAAGAGATGTGGTACTCTGCTAATCATGGCTGGGAAGTCAATGCACCAGGCTGTACACTATTCAGGAGGGACAGGAAGGGTAAAAAAGGTGGGGGAGTGGCGCTGTGTACATCAGAGATGGTATAAAGGCTACAGAAGCTCAGGGAAGACAGGGGGAGGCTGAGGTAATGTAGATCATCCTGGAGCCAGGGAATGGACCAGCGATATGCACAGGGGTGATCTACAGACCTCCAGCACAGAGGGAGGAAGTAGTCAGGGAACTAGTGAAGAACATACATGATATGGCAGCTATAGATGAAATCGTGCTACTGGGTGATTTCAATATTCCGGGATGTGGATTGGGCCACCCAGGTGGCTGCCTTAGCCAGAAGCACAGCCATCTTGGAGTCCCTGCAGGGGGTTGGACTCAGGCAGCTGATGCATGAGCCAACCATGGACAACTCAATTCTGGACCTGGTATGGACCAATGGGAACAGAGTCGAAGAAATACAGGTGGAAGGGCAGCTGGAGTACAGTGACCACCACATGGTGTCATTCAACATGGAGACATGGACTCAGTTAAGTCACACAAGGGCAAGAGTACTAGATTTCAGGAGGTTGGATTTTCCTGAAATGGGTAGATGTATACAAGCAGTCCTGGGGAAGGGAGATGTAATAGAGGGGGTAGAAGAACAATGGGAGAAACTGAAAGAAGCCATAGTGGAGATAACAAACCAATGTGTTAGGATAGTGGCCAAAGGGAAAAGAAGAAGGAAACCACAATGGTTCTCCAAAGAGGTGGGGACAAAGTCAGGGCTAAATGACTGAGTTTCATTAAACATAAGGGGTGCCAAAGGGAGGGCAGGGAGATGTACCTTGAATGTCTAAGGGAAACAGGGAAGGTTGTTAGGAGGGTGATGGCACAAACAGAAGATGGCTTAGCATGGTCTGTAAACAAAGGGGATAAGGCATTTTATAGGTACATCAGTGAAAGAAGAAAACCGGGGTGGGATTGTGAGGCTCAAAGGGTAGAAGGAGAGAGTAAGGAAGGGATCTGGACAAGGTAGAAATACTGAACAAATACTTTGCTCAGTATTCACTGGGGTCAAGGGCCACAGTTGGGTTGCAGAGGCAGTGGGGGTGGGGGGGAGAGAAGTGGATACAAGTCCATTCACAGTGGAGAGAGTTCTGGAAGAATTCACAAAGCTGAAAGTGGATAAGGCCATGGGGCCAGATGGCAGCCACCTGAGGATATTAAAGGAGCTGCGAAGGGAACTAGCAGTGCCTCTGGTGGCCCTGTTCACAGAGTCACTCAACACAGATATCGTTCCAGAGGACTGGAAGAGGGCACATGTAGTCCCACTGTACAAAAGTGGCAGTAGGGAGGAGATGGGGAACTACAGGCAAGTCAACTTCACCTCAGTGGTGAGAAAGATCATGGAGACACTGCTGAAAGAAAGGATAGTGGCACATTTGGAATCCATAAGTGCTCAGAATCTGAGGCAACATGGATTCACAGCAGGAAGATCATGTCAAATGAATCAAATAGTTTTTTTTGATTGGGTGACAAGGGAACTTAATCAGGAAGGGGCAGTAGATGTCACCTACCTGGATTTCAGCAAAGCATTAAACACTGTCCCACATAGAAGGCTGATTAACAAGATGGGTAGTCTGGACATGGTAGACAAGGTGGTGAACTGGGTTAGGAACTGGTTAACAAACAGGAGACAGAGGGTGGTGGTAAATGACATACAATCTGGGGAGAGGGGGGTGACCGGCAGGGTACTGTAGGGATCAGTACTAGGACCAGTCCTGTTCAATGTCTTCATTAGTGACATTGCGGGGAGGCTGGAAGGAAAGGTCTGCCTGTTTGCAGATGACACCAAGATCTGCAACAGGGTGGATACTCCAGAAGGGGTGCAGAAAATAAAGAGGGAACTGGAAAAGCTTGAAAGATGGTCGGAGATGTGGCAACTGAGGTTCAATGCCAAGAAGTGCAAAATAATGCACCTGGGTTGCAGGAACCCTGGGGAGAGCTACAGGTTGGGGGGGGGAGCTGACTGTCACCAAATAAGAAAGGGACCTAGGAGTTATCATCTCTGATGACCTTAAGGTATCAAAGCAGTGCACAAAGGTGGCAGGGAGGGCCAGTGGCATGCTGGGGTGCATAGGCAGGGGTATCACTAGCAGGAGGCAGGAGATGGTGACGCCACTGTATAAAACATCCATAAGGCCTCACCTGGAGTACTGTGTGCAGTTCTGGAGAACACACCTTCGCAAGGGCATAGATAAGGTGGAGACTATCCAGAGAAGGGCAACAAAGGTACAGGGCTTGCACCACAAAACATAAGAGGAGAGACTAAGGGACCTCAATATGTAGTCACTGGAGGAGAGGAGACAGCAGGGGACATGACTGAAACTTTCAAGTACCTCAAGGGGCATAAATAAGGTGCAGGTGGGGGGCCTTTTCCAATGTAGAAAAAGTACTAGAACAAGGGGGCACAATATGAAATTGGAAGGGGGTAGATTGAGAGGTAATGTGAGGAAGCTTTTCTACACAGAAAGGGTAGTCGACACTTGGAATAGTCTGCCACAGGAGGTAGTGGGAGTAAGCACAGTGGAGGAGTTTAAGCATGCCTGGGACAGCACAGGGGAAGCTTGAGAGGGGAGGGAGGGAGTGATGAAAAGCCATTGAACACATAGGGTCAGTGGCCACATACAATGTGTAGGGCCTATGGGCAGACTGGATGGGCCTAGTGGTCCTTATCTATTGACAATTTCTATGTGTCATATTGTTTGTACAGTATCTTGGCATTCTTGCTCCAGGTTGCCCATCAAGCAGGCTTTTAGCTCATTAAACTGGCCAGGTTAACAATCAGATCAAATCTGCAGATGTACAATATCCCCTAACTGTAGACCTGATTGATTTGCTTCTTTAGTGAAAGATCTGTAATGTTTTACTGGGTTTTGTTCACAGGAACAGAATGTCAGAACTGCTCCCGCACCCAGTGGTCCAACCCAGGAAGTATCAGCTGTTTAAACAAGACAAAGAGGTATCTGTACTGGAACAGTCCCGTGTCGATTGTGTTTGTTCTGTTCATCATAACTGGAGACATTCTCATTGGGTTGGTGCTGGCTATTTACAAGAAACACTCAGAAACACCCATTGTAAAAACAGAAGGGGGAATTATCTACTATTGCAACCTACTAGGTCTCTTCTTCAGCTTCATCAGTGCACTGCTCTTTATAGGCGAACCAACCAACTGGATATGCAAACTCCGTTTGCCACTTTTCGGATTATGCTTCTCCCTCAGCCTTTCCAGCACCTTGGCTAAGAGCTATAGAATCCTGAGGGCCTTTGCCAACCCCACTGGAAGGCCCTCCAAATTCCAGACTAATTCACACCTCATGATCATTGTGGCAGGCCCATTGATCCAGGTGCTCATCTGCTTCTGTTGGATAACTTTGGAGCCCCAAGAAATTCACCAAGCATTTCCAGCTGGTGAAACATACTTCGATGTCTTCTGTTACAGTAAGTCCCAGCTGTGGCTTGGTGTGGTCATTGGGTATTTATGTCTCTTAGCGCTTGCATCCTGTGCATGTGCAGTCCAGAGCAAGTCTCTTCCCTCCAACTTCAATGATTCCAACCTGATCGCGTTCAGTATGATGATTTTCTTTTCTGTTTGGCTAATGATAATTCCTGTCGTCACTACACTGAATGGTGAAATGGCTGATATATTACTGATCAGTGCAATTCTTTTGTCAGTCTTCAGTAGCCTGATGTGTTTGTTTCTCTGGAAATGTTACACCATCTTGTTCCACCCAGAAAGAAACACCACCAAATGGATCCAACAAGCAAGCTTTGAATATTGTCAGAAGTTGGCGAGTAAAGCTAACCTCAGCATACAAATGGACAACAGTACAGTTATAGAGGTGATATCAACATAATAAATTTCAGGCTGAATGACTAGAAGTATATTGTTGTGGGACTGACTGGTTTGAGTTTTTTTTTCTGTATGTAATGCAAAATCAGTTTCTGCTGTTATTCTGATGATGTGCCACAACTGCTTGTGTAGCTAACTCATCATCTGGTTTCTTTCTTGGATGTATAATTTTAAGCTTGACCATCTCATCATGTCACTAAGAAAGGCAATCATGCTTATTGATGTAAGACTTGGTAATACAGAAGGACTTCATTTCTTTTTTATTTGTTGGAAAAGCATATGCTGTTCATTTGTATTATGTAAAGTAAAACCTTTTTTTGTTTTTAAAAAAGCGACTCTACACTATTGCTTCTGCCCTCTGTTCTACACATAAGTGATGTTTAGTGACACCATCTGGACAGAGTGCAGTGAAAACTGGGGCACAGAAACCTAGAATTTAAACTGTCAGCAGAAAAGGAACACTTGGACACCCACTCTGTCCAAAGTTTCTGCAGACCCTAACTGGTCTCTAGGGTCCCTTCCTATTAATACACCCATCCCATGCATACTTGAAGCCCCCTACTGTTTTTGCTTCCACCATATCCACTGGCAGTCTATTCTAGGTATCTACTATCACAAACGCACTCAGCAGGTCAAGCCATCTGCTCCCACAGTGCCAACCTCTGAGCGCAGTATTGTGAACAGGTAACAGAACAGGGTAACCCTCCTGTCTGCTTGTGGGTCTGAATCATCTTTGGTCTCAAATTCTGGGGGGATTCAAACTGTGAACCTTTTGCTAGTGTACCCAAATGTACAGGCTCAGATAATCAGCTCTTCAGGGGGATGCCAGATATCTTTCGCTAAGGGCACCTAACCAGATATCCAAAATGAAGCCTTAAAACTCTATAAAAGACCTTAGGTATATTCTTACCTTTTCCCAGTTTGGTAATACTATCAGCTTATGAACAGTTATTAGTTAGTCTTAACCGTCTATTCATCACATGCAAAAAGAAAGGACTTCGAACATGAACCCAGGCAGTCTTTCTAAATAAAGATTTACTTAAAAATGGATAAAAATATGCAAAATGTAAACACAGAACAGTATATCACAAAGCATACCATCACTTAAAAGAAAACAAGGAAAAGTACAAACTAAAACTCCTTTCTAATGTATTACCTCTGTACAGTGCTTAGAATTAGATGTTGTTTCTTAACAGCCCACAAAGAAATGTCACTAACATCAGGCACAGATCCTAGGTTAAACTATGTCCGTTTCCCACAACCCTTCCATGATGTCATCTATCTCCTCCTTATTAAATATAAAAAATTATACAAAACAATGAACTTCCTGTCAGGAGATATTTCAAATAAGGTGACATCTATCCGCAAAAACTAATTTCCCAATATGACTCCTTAATTAACATCCCCTCTTTGATCTCAAACAGTTCCTATTCCCAGGCATTTCAAAGGCTTTTATGACTTTTAGCACCATAGTGATATAACAATGTTTTTTCCTCTAAAACATCATAAAAGTTTATGATCCCTATATCCTGGCAGCTGGTCAACTCCAATTAAGTCAGATTAACAGGAGACCCTTAATTAAGGCTTTCTAGTCTTTTTAATTACCTCCTGGTTTCAGGTTAATATATCCTGTTATTTCTACTAAAACCTGACTCATGGCACAGCTGCCTTATGGAGACAAATCACACACTACATTTTTATATTACAAATATCAAAGAACAATCATAACCAGCTGGCCAAGTGTCACAATCACTCTTTCATTGAAACAGTACTTCTTCACAACCCTCTTAAAGGAAAACTCCATGTTAAAATCAAAAAAAGATTTGTAGTATTTTTTTTTCTGTGTTATAACCTCTCTCCAGTGGGTTTTTTTTAACTCTGGCTGTGAAAATTGTTTTTTTCTAACTTTCCTTGTCTGTTTTATTGCCCTTGGAGATTGCCATTCTGGTTTCTTTTATGGCCTCTTGTCCCAGAAAGTCTTCCCAGAGTGCCTTTTGGTGTGTTGTCTAATTGCCCCTGCAGGAGACCAGTGTCTTGTTACAGGGTCTATCACAGCTCATCCACAGAGAGAATACTTCTTCCAGAGAAGTCACACTGCTAGATTGTGGGTGAGTGTAATCATTATTATTTTTTGATACTGGTACCTTGTCCTGCTATGTTACAACCTATAAGGTGATGTTCAATTTCTGCTGCTTAGTACTGGTGCAGAAACTGAAAGTGACTGAGAGGAATAGCCAGATGAGTTCAGACAAAACCCCTGTAAACAGTGACATGATTAAAACACACACACACACACACACACACACATACACACACACACACACACACACAGCAGGACAAGGTACCAATATAAAAAAAAAGATTACACTCACCCAAAATCTAGCAGTGTGACTTCTCTGGAAGAAGTATTCTCTCTGTGGATGAGCTGTGACAGAAGCTGTAACATGACACTGGTCTCTTGCAGGGGCGATTAGACATCACACCAAAGGGCACTCTGGGAAGACTTTCTGGGACAAGAGGCCATAAAAGAAACCAGAATGGCAATCTCCAAGGGCGATAAAACAGACAGGGAAAGTTAGAAAAATCAACTCTCACAGCCAGAGTTAAAAAAAAAAACACTGGGAAGTGGTTATAACACAGAAAAAAGATAACTACATATCTTTTTTTGATTTTAACGTGGCGTTTTCCTTTAAACTCCACCCCCAGCTTACCTCATAAGGCTTCTTGTGCAACCCTTACCTGGTAACATAAAATTTGATGGCATATAAGGACCACTTTACCCACCCAGTCTTCCCATTTTTCCCTACCTAGATTATCTCCGCAGACCCTACTTGATCTACAGCTCGTTCTCCTTCCCTCCCTTCCTTTCCACTATAGAAACATAGAAACAGAATCTGATGGCAGATAAGGACCGCTTGGTATACCTAGTCTGCCCATTTCTCTACCTAATGGATAAGCTGCAGATCCTAGTTAACCAACAGCCTACATCCTCCTGCTATGATTCGCATGTGTTTATCCCATGCATTCTTGATCCCCACCACTGTTTTCACCTACCTCTGCCAGAAGGCTGTTCCAGGAATCCATTACTGTTTCTATGAAGAAATACTTCTGCAACTCTCTCCTGAATCTACCCCTCTTCAGCTTCACAGCATACCCCCTTGTTCTTGAGTATCTTTTTTCCTAAAAAATGGGTCCCTCCTATACTTTATTTACCCCACAAGGTATGTAAAGCTCTTTACCTTATCCCCCATCCTGTCTTCTAGGGTGTACATATTAAGGTCCTTTAGTCTCTCCTTGTACGGCTTTTTTTTATTGGATACTTTATCCCTCTGCCCCATGCACACAACTCATTCGGGAGTCACCAAGGCATCCAGTTGAGCTCTCGTCTCCCCCTTACCTGAGGTGTGGTGCTTGGCCTTCTTCCCATGGAGCCTTGGTTCCCCCAGGTGGGGACATTGGGGACATGGTGGAAGGCAGATCTCCTGTCTTATCTGCCCCCTTGACGAAATTCATCAGGAAGCTGTCACCACAGAACAGGTAGGGGGAAATCCAGAACAGTGCTGGGCACTCCTTCATCTATGCATGTAGAGGCCATTTATAGCACTTTATCTCCAATCTTCCTATGGACGTCTGTGAGCTGAAGGGATCCAAGGGGCGGTCTCATGCAAAGATGTGGCACTGCTTCCTGCCATGGCGGACATCCCTCCCTCCCCTGGCATACCCAGAGCTGCACTGCCACCATGTGCACCCAGGTGGCAGTATAGCAGCAGAGATGGCAACCCTCCCTCCCCAGAGGAGGAAAGCATCTGATGGGATGCTCAATCTCCCTCCCTCTGGCTGGCCTCTGATGACCCAGGGTTCACTACTGAACCCCAGTCACCAGCATCATGGGCAGTAGTGGTACCACTGCGCCAATGGGCCAGCTCTCTGGTACAGCTTTTGATGAAGATCCTGCATCATTTTAGTTGCCCTCCTCTGGAAGGCCTCTGTATTTATCCTTCCAGAGATGTGGAGAATGATTTTCAAAGACAAATCTTTGGCCAAGATGCCAGCACCAGTGGGCTTTAATACAGGTGGCACCTTGTGCCAGATTTGTGTCAATCCTTATTTTTGAAAACAGGCTGCACTGAAATCAAGGTGCCATGTGCCAAAGCCACCCTGGGCCACCCTTACAGCATAAGCTCCCTTGCACCCGGTTGCAAAGAGGCTTGCACAATGGCAGGGCTTCACCTTCCCTTTATTCAACACTCTAGAAGCCCCACTGTGGTCACAAGTCGGGGCTCATTTTAAACAAGCCAGGAGGTGGTCTAAGGGGCCTGCACCACTGTCTGGCAGGGCAGCAATTGAAGGGGAACTGGAAGGTGGGGACCAGGAGCTGATGACACCCTGATGATGTCATGGGGGTGGGAAGGCACAATAGCAGTGGGAGGGATGTGTGGAGGCAGCCGGTGAAGGTACCCTACAACTGGGTACACAGCCAATTAAGCCAGATGTGTTGGTATGGTCAGACCATCATGAACTGGACCTCAGGTGACAGCATCCCTGGTACATTCTCCACAGGACTGACAGTCCCCGGAAAGGCAGTGGATGCAGGTTGTGGGGCACTTTTAATGGCCAGTGATGTGCCCTGGACACCGTGACATTCCACAGATACACAGTCCCCCATGTGGTGGCCAGTGGATGCCCAGCTACTATGACAGATACTGTGGATTCTGTGGGGCAGGTGCCAGTGCTGCTGTTACCTGGGGTCCAGGTCATGATGGTCTGGCCCTGCCTTCTCACCCAGACTGATCAACTGTGTACCCATGCACAGAGTGCCTCTGCTGGCTGCCTTCACATATCCCTCCCACTGCCACCATCCTCCCCTCCTCCACCCATGGCACCAGCAAGGCTCTATTGACCTCAGTCCCCACCTTCTGGGCATAGCTACCCCTCAACCTCTTTGGGTCATCTAAGGTTGCACAGTGCGGGGGGGGGTGAAGGATCCTTCTGTCAAGCCCCACAGGTTCACCACATGTCTGGTGAAACTCTGCAGCAATTCACAGCTGTGTGGTGCAGGGATACCTATTTTTACAAATTAAGGGGCACCCAGACTTTGCCACAGCCATTGCGGCAATCTATATGCTTTTGAAAATCAAGGCTATGGTCTCCAGGACTGGACACAGTACTCTATGTGGGGTCTTACCAGTGATCTATACAGAGGCAACACCACCTCACTCTTTCTGCTGATGTTACCCCTCCCTATTCACCCCAGCATCCAACTAGCCCTCCTGACTGCCTTATCACACTGCCTACTCACCTTAATTTAATTAGATATTTTTACCCCAGGTCTCCTTCCTGGTTGGTACTTGTCAGTGCCACTTTGCCAATTTTGTACTCTGTCCCAGGGTTTCTGTGCCCTCCACAATTTTGGCTGCCTCCCCCTGCACTGCCTTTATCCTATCAATACCCTTCCTAAGGTGTGCCTCAAAAACTGGACACTGTACTCCTGGTGAGGTATCAACAGTGAGCAATACAGTGGCAATGCTGCCTGGTGTGCCACCACAGAATGACTCCAGGATGGCAAAATCCCTCACAGTGACAATCTGAACAGGTTGTCACTGTGAGAGACCCAGACTCACAGTTAGTTATATTAAGAAGGGGGATGCAGGGGGCATAGCACCCAGAGAGAAATATACCAATGTCTGACAGGCAAAATTTTGCCTGTCAACATTGAAGTTCTTGCCATGCCGAACTTTGACAACACTGTTGTCAATCTGACATTGTAAAACCACACCACCTCTCTCCTTCTGCTGGAGCTACCACTCCTTATGCACCCCATCATCTCACCAGCCCTATCCACCATTTTGTAACACTGTCATGCCATTTTGAGGTAATCATTTATCACAACCCCACAGTTCCTCTCCTGCTTAGTGGCTGTCAGTACCTCCCCATCCTATACTCGGCTCCTATGCCTGAGGTGCTTGTTGACAGTGAACCCCAACTGCCATGCTCAAGACTATTCCTTGAGTTTCTTCCAAAAAAGATAGAAAAAAAAAAGATAAAAAAAAGGAAAAAAGATCCCTGTGCATTTACTCCACCCACTCCTATGTGCCCACCCTATCCTTGATTTTGGTATCCTCTGCAAGAAGACATACCTTCCCTTCCAGTTGTTCTGCAATGTCACAGTTGAAAACATTGAAGATGACTTGTGCCAGTGCTGAGATCTGCGGCACCCCACTAGTGGTTCTCCCTTTATTAGAGTGAGTACCATTAACCACCACTCTCTGTTGCCTATCCATTAATCAGATTCTAAACAGAGCTTAGTGGCATCATTAAAGCTGGTCTGAGAGACAGCTGTGTAGTAGGAGCTCAGTGACATCATCAAGGATGGCCTTAGTGAGCCTTTAGTAAGTCTGTGACAATGAATCACAGGGTAGTTGTTCTTCTTGTAGCTCCTTTTTATCCCCTGGATGCTCGGTCTGCCCCAATATGCCTCCTGGCCTACAGCTCTGTCACCCCACCATCTCTGGGACTTCTCCCATCTGACCCACTGCAGTGCCCCCACTGATTAACCCCCTGGTGGAGCCTTCTGGGCCCTTCACTAATCCCAGAAGGTGTATAGCTGGAGTACAGATCAGGGGACCTCAGGGGTGTGTGTAGAGCTTGTGAGGAAATGCAGGCATCATCCTGCCGACCAGGTGTTCTTTCTCCATTTTTCTGGTAACCCAAACCTTCAGACACTCCACAGAGAGATGGCATGATGGATGCACAGACATAAGGAAGTCTTCTGCAGGGAGCATTCCCCACCCAGAAATGCTGCTCCTGCCTGTGCTGCAACCCATCGTCACCTTAACTGGCAGGATCATGGCAGAGAAAGCAACCTCCCCTCCCCACTGTAGTGTAGTACCACTTAATCCTCCTCCCCTGGCTAACCCCTGAGGGGCTCTAGCTCATCCCTGAATGTGTCACCAGCATGATGGCAGGTGAGGCCTAGGTGTCTCAGCCCTCGACAGACAGGGTGGTGGTACTCTGTAACGGATAATGCAAGTCTCATGTGGTTATTAATTACGTAAATTTAAATACCCATAGTTAAAAAATTATAGCCAAATGTTATGTTAAAATTGAGAAAGATTATTTAGATGTATTTTTATGTTGGTGCACTTGCGCAGCCAACATATTGCGGTAGTGCAGCTTTGGAGGCGCAGTCACTGTTGGGCGAATGCAGGGCACGCACCAGTAGGTGTGTCCCTCATTCCCCAATCAGCCTGCATGCTGGCGCCACACCATGTATACATAATGTGGCGAGCACATCTAAGAAAAGGTCTGCTGCAATCCAAGCAAAGCTCGTCAGACACAGTGGACCTTCCCTTGGCATGCTCACTGACATTATGAACATGGCGGCACACTGGCCACCAAACTGCCAACTTCGGGGGTGCCCAATCCCCCTGTCAGTTTTCCCCTATGTATGTGCCAGCGGGGAGCCCACTCCCCATCAGCATAAAGCACCTCCCCATTGTTAAATGCTGAGTGGGTGCCCAATCCTCCTCTGCTCTGCCCCCCTCTTCTTTGTGTGCTGACGGGGGTGCCCGATCCCCGTCAGCATAAATTCCTCCCCCCTTGTGTTGTGTGCCAACGAGGGTGCCCAATCCCCTGTCTGCAAACCCCCCCCCAGACAGTTAGGTGGCATGCTGGGAGCCCACCCCAGCATGTCAAATCCCCTAAAAAAAAAAACTGTTCCGCGAAGTTTAATTTTTTTTACCTGCAAAACAAAAACTGTCCCTCGTAGTCTCCCTGCCCTTACCCACACCCATCCTCTGCGCACCCTGCCTCCCCACACTCCCCTCACCCCATACTTACCTTCAGAGTCCGCTGCGATGATCTTTGGTGGATCGGGAACACATCTGCACTCTTCAAAGCGGACCACATACTGAAGTAATGCCGGTAAGCTGTATAATGGAATAAATAGGGTTTTTTCAACTTTGATGCATATCTCAGGCATTTTTGGGACTTTTGGCACCAGATTTTCAACATGGGGTTTTTGGGATGTCTCCTCATTAATTCTGTCACTGTCATGGCGTTATTCAGTCCCAAAAGGTGATTTCACAGTCACTGTGCGGAATAACCTTTCAGAACTGAGTAATGAAATGACAGTGCCACTGTTCATGAGGGGGGCTCTCAAAAAGCCTATGTTGCAAATTTGGTGGGAAAAATAAAAAAAATTACTGTTTTACAAGCGTTGTGCAGTTTGCACACATGCTCATGACTTTGTAATAGCTTCACTTCAGCTGTTCATCACTGGCATTTTCCTACACTTCCTTATGAACAGTACAGCTCCCTGAAATGTGTTTTCACACATCTGGTGCAGAATTTATATTTATTTCATTTTTGTTGACCGGGTAAGTGCACTAGAAAAATCCTGCCAATTTTTAGGCACAACCTGGGGAAGGGGATACAGATGAATGCCAGCTGACCTTGAACCAGATTAAGCTGTTGGTGGTATATTTTTTTTTTTTGTGAATGAGGGAAATTTGGCCAGGACACTGGGGGAAATTCCCCTACTCTTTTCGATAAGTGCCATGGGATCTTTAACATCCATCTGAACTACCACCAATCCAGGCAGATGGGACCTTGGTTTAATGTCTCATCCGAAAGACGGCACCTCAGAAGTGCAGCACCCCTCTCATACTGCACTACAGTGTCAGTACTGGGATATTAACCTAAGTACCAGATGTGGGAACTGAACCCACAGCACTCTGATCTCCCAGCCTCAGAGGAGAGTGTGCTACCTACTGAGCTACTGACACTGTCGCTGTGTGAAATCAGTTTTTGGGACAGTTTGAGGAAATGACGGTGACACTGTTTATGTGCAGAGGTCCTAAAATGCCTGTGTTGAAAATTTGGTGCCAAAAGTCCACAAAATGACTGTGTTGCAAGCGTGTGTCACGCAGTTTCCATGCACCCTTGTAACTTAATAAATCTGCAATATTTTCATGTCACCTTTTCACCACTGGCATTTGTACACACCTCCTTGTCAACAGTCCAGCTGCCATTTTTCACAGCCTGCCTAAAACGCATTTCTGCAGCTGTGGCGCACAATGTGTTCTTGTTGTGGAAAATCACCTTTTGGGACACATTAACAAAATCACAGGCACTATGTGTCTCTAGCTCCGCCACTGCTACTGCCAATGCCAGCACGACAACATTTAGCATTGACAAATGCTTGTTTTAAATCATTATTAAAGTGTGCCAGTCCTGAGAAATGGTTTTACTGAGCTTAGTCAGTCACAACTAGCATATGCAGTATCACTGAATGACCACTCAAAGTCAATTCACTTAAATGCAAGAAAAAATGTCAACTGAACTTCTGCAACTTACACATACAGGATCCCTTGGTCTGCAAGGCAATGCATTTTTACTTGTGATGCATTATATCTATAATGATCAGTGCTATACAGATCAAAATATATCATACTACTTAACACATTAACCCTATCCCTATGGTACCGGGTCAATATAGCGTTTCACAAACAGCACAGGAAGAATCGTGCTGTGTGTAGCACGTAAGCATTTACAGTGACAGGGAATTATCGTTAACCCTGTCACTCACAGCAGAGTGTAGTAAGGGGTGAAGAGGGCTGTGCTGCTGTCATCTGGTTGTCTGCTTCTGTGGCAGAGTGACGTATGTACCAGAACGTAGCAGCAATGGAAATCTGCGACTGCAGTTCAATTCCTCCCAGGTCTCTTTGTGTAGCAATTTGTTTTTTATTTTGTTGCTGAAAACAAAATTTCCACCATCCAACACCTCCCCACGAGTTGATTATTTAAAGTCCGAGGTGGTGGTTGGTGAAGCCCCATGTTAGCAGGGGAAGCCCCTGCAGAAAGACAAAGTCCCATTTATTTTAATGGAAGTATGCCGTAGTTGCAGGGTCGCTGTTGTGTCTGACATTATGTCAGAGCACAACATTTTGCTTGTGGCAATAAGTGCTATGCTGCTTTTGCATTAAGCTTTATGGCCCCATGCCATCTCTGTAGATCAATGCAGTACAGATCAAAATATATCATATTGCTTAACACAGTTACCCTATCCATAGAGATCATGGTGTTGCACAGATCAAAACACATTATAATACTTGACACAATAATGCTATCCGTAGGGATTGGGGGGGATTCACAAAACATTTTGAAGGTGCAAAACCTTCCCTAAGTCCCCAAATGTTTCATAGCTGTGGAAAAAAAGGGGAAATTGCTCTGACTGCTATACACAAAACTTCTTTAGCTGCAGAAAAAATACACTACGGACTCTGGAAAAAAGTGCAATTGCAGAAGTTCTCGAGGAAAAAGGTATTTGATAAGTATGGCACAGCCCCTCAAAGGCTATTCTCAGCCAGGTTTTTTTTCCACAGTTCCGGAAAAAATGTTGCACACATGAGAGTGGGGCGTAATACTCCCTCAGCAGAATGCAGTGTCCCAACAATTGAAATACAATTATAGTGGAGGTGAGGCACAAGTAATTGCAACCAGTGGGTGTATATCAGTGGCTGTAATTACAGCAACACTAGCACACAGTGTCATTGAATGACAACCACCACCACCACCACACCCAGTGCAGCCCATGAAGGAGCCCCACAGGCAGTAGAGACTGAACAGCCTGCAGTGAGTGCTACTCTTACAAGCAACAGTACGGGCAACAGTAACACTCCAGAGAGAGACATGACCAGCAGTTACAGACAGCCACTGTGGTGCATGGTATTGTTGGCACCAGTGGTGCTGCAGTGGTCCCAATTGAGGGAATGGCTGCTGGTCCCTCTGTAGGTACTTTCAGCTATATCCATGGCAAGACTGTTAAAGTCTGATGCTCCATCTAATTTGGATCACTGTTGTTGGGTAGCCAGTGACATAGGCAACCGCGACTGAGTGCAAACAAAAATGGTGACTGAATCACGGCACATGTCATGGGGACGATGGACGAGGTAGGGTGACCAGATGGGGTGGATTCATGCATATAGCAACAGGATGTCGATACATGTATGTGCATATGGGGGGGCAGCACGTTCAGCGAGGGAGAGTTTTTGAGGGGTGGTGCCACAGCGAGCTGCTGAGCTGGCCCTGTGGTGTGGTGGGTGTGTTCATGGCTCGGGTGGAAAGGGTGCTGGTTTCCGGTGCAGGTACGTTTTTGTTGCGGCCAACTTTTTTTTTTTTCATGATTTGCACCTCACCCTGACTTGCATGCCCCTGGAGCTGAGAATCCTAAAGCAGGGGGGTAAAGCCCCCCGCATAAAATTTAGAATTGTAAGTCCCTGGTGCCCTTTTGATTTTCGGCGATGTGATGTCACCCTGACAGCGATTGCCTTTTGGCAGTCGCCATTATGACATAGAATCCTGTCATTGTGCCTCCTAAGCCATTTCTGCAGCTGTGGATCCGCAACTGCAGAATTTCAGCACTTGCTCAATTTCTGCAAATGTGGGGATTTTTGCAGAATTCCACACCTGTGCAACTTTTCTTTCAGAATATCACACAATTGTATTTTCACAGTGCTGCAAGCCTTTTTCCCGCAGCTGCGGGATTTTTGGCAGTTTGTGTTAATCCTGCCCCAGGCCTGTTCAGGTTGAAACATATCATAATACTTAACACAATAACCCTACCCCTAGGGATCAATGATGTACAGATCAAAACATAACAATACTTAACATATTAACTCTATCCTCAGGGATCAGTGATGTACAGATCAAAAATGATCATAATACTTAACACAGTAACCCTATCCCTAGCAATCGGTGCTATACAGCTCAAAACATATTATAATACTTAACACAGTAACTCTATCCCTAGGGATCAGGACTGTACCAATCAAAACATACCATAACACTTAACACCATAACCCTGTCCCTGGGGATCAGGGTTGTACAGATTGAAACACACCAAAATACTCAATACAATAACCCTTTCCCAAGGGATCAGGGCTGTACAGATCAAAACATATATGTGTTTGTGTGTGTGTGTGTATATATATATATATTTATTCTTTTGGTAACTGGGTAAGGCCCACTAGGAACAAGTGCCTCTTTTCAGGGGCAACCCAGGAGCACTCGAGTGGTTAAGTGACTTGCTCAGAGTCACAAAGTATGCAAGTGGAGGTTACCATAGGAACACAGGAAAGTGACGGCAGAAGGAGACCACCAGGTCCATCTAGTCTGCCCGTTAGTCCAGCAATCTCTAGGTTTGCTGTGGACTACCCCCCCAACCCTCAACAACCCTCTATGCCTATCCCAAGCCCACATGAATCCCCCCACTGTGTTCTCCTCCACCATGTCTCTTGGTAGCCCATTCCAGGAATCCACCACCTTCTTGTTAAAAAAATATTTCCTGATGTTTCCCTTGAACTTTCCACCTTGAAGCTGGAGATCATGGCCCCTCTACCTGGGGCACTCTTTCAGTTGGAATAGGTCATCTGTAGGCACTTGGTTGATCCCTTTTAGGTACTTAAAGGTCTCTATCATGTCTCCCTGTGCCCTCCTCTGTTCCAGGGAGTACATGTCTAAGGCTGCGAGTCACTCTTCGTACTGCAAGTGGTTGAGGCACAACACCATTTTAGTGGCCCTTCTCTGTATCCTCTCTACCCTTTCCACATCCTTTTTTAAGCATGGTCTCCAGAACTGGACCCCGTACTCCTGGTGCAGTCTGACCAGCTGGGTGTACAAGGGAACCAGGACCTCTTTTCTCCTGCTAGTGATCCCTCTCCCAATACAACCCAACATTTTGCTGCCTGTTGCCACTGCCCTCCCGCACTGCCCAGCCACCTTTGAGTCTTGTGTGATGTTAATGCCCAGGTTCCTCTCCTCATTTGTCACTACAAGTGGTTTCTGCTGTCTCGTTCCATTTGCCTAGGTGCATGATTTTGCCTTTAGCCATATTACGTGATAATTTCCACATCCTGGCCCATTCTCCTATTTTCCACAGGTCACTCTGCATCCTCGCGGCCCCATTGTGCACATCCACCCTATTGCAGATCTTAACCATCTGCAAACAGGCTCGCTCTGCCCCCCAGCCCCTCTGCTATGTCCTCTATGAAGATGTTGAAGAGCAGGGGTTCCAGTACAGACCCCTATGGGATGCCGCTGGTATTCCCAATGGCACCACCTTTACAAGTACCCTCTGCCTCCTGCCCTCCAGCCAGTTTCACGCCCACTTTGTGTCATTCCCCCCCCCCAGGCCCAGGCACTCCATTTTGTACAGAAGCCTTCCGTGTGGCAGCTTATCGAACGCCTTCCTGAAGTCCAGGTAAGCCACGTCCACTGACCCCATCTGGTCCACTACCCTAGTGACCCAGTTGAAAAACCCAACCAGATTAGTCTGGCAAGACCTGCCCCGGGTAAAGCCATGCTGCCTGGGATCAGGGAAGCCATTTACCACCAAGTAGTTGCTGATTCTGTCCTTGAGCAGTCTCTCCATGAGCTTGCTAACTACAGAGGTTAGACTTAATGGTCTGTAGTTGTTCATGTCCTGCCCCCTGCAAGGGCAATACATCAGCACTCTTCCAGTCCAGCGGGATTTCCATAGAGTGTAAGGATTCATTGAACAGAGTGGTCAAGGGGGCCGCCAGCTCCTCTCTCAACTCCCTCAGCACTCTTAGGTTGTGGGAATTAAACCATTCTCTGCTGGACTTACCAAGCTCATTCACAGCGTGTTACTCTAACCACTAGGCTATACAGCCAGCCTTATTATAATACATAACATAATAACCCTATCCCTACAGATTCCTAGGGATCAGTGTTGTACAGATCAAGACACATCATAATAATAGGAGTTCCTGGTGCCCTCCAAAAATGGGCATCCAGGTGCTCTGGGGGCTGGCTTGACAGGTTAGGTGCCCTAAGGATAGGAAGGTGCCTCTGGATAGGTCCCCAGTACTAGGTACCCCTCAGTTAGATACCCTCCACCTCAAACAAGAAGCCCCAGCTGGGCTTACATTTTAAAAAAAAAAAGTTATTTCTGTCTGCTCATTTTCCCTGCCTGCTGAAGTCCTGCCAGAACCCCCCACCCCAGTCACCTCGCACTGGGCACCTGCATACATGGGCCTGGTCGCAAGGGCAGGCAGGTAAGGAAGGGCTTGTGAGTATTCTGAGATGGAATCCTCAGTCCTGTTTTGAACGGCAACTGCCGTTCGCTGTGATTCCATGTGAAGAGCAAAGGAAGGAGCAGCAAGTGAGAAAGGGAGCATTACGCCAGCCGGGGCTCAGCCAAAAGGAGGGACTTACCTCTGGTCCTGTGTCCATCCTGATGTCCCGGCCGGTCCTCCAGCTTGTCGCTCCCTCTTAGGTTCTAGATAGCATCAATCAGGGGCTGCGGTGGTGGAACAGAGTCCTGCCGGGAGGAGCGGCAGTTTCAGGATGGCCCCTCCAGCAGCAGCAGCAGCAAGGCTAGCAGATGTCCTATAAGGAGGGGCAGCAGGTCCAGCAGTATATCTGATTGGGAGAGGTGGCAGCAACTGCACTAGGCTGTCCCCAACAGTAACCCAGCAGTTCATGGAGTAGTCCATGGAGGTTTGTGGGAGGAGGCAGGTCCAGGCCTCCCCATGGTGGCTTCAGCCATAGTCAAGGAGGTGAGTGGGAGGAGGTGGGTCTAGGCCTCCCACCATCTTCAGCAGCACTCTGGCCCCAAGGGAGGAGAGTGGCAGCGTGAGTGGCAGCAGCATCAGGTTCAGGTGCTGGCTGCCGTCCAAAAAGGAACTTTGTTTTTTTTTATAAAAATAAATAACTCTGGGTGCCCCAGGCACTGGCAGCAGCCGCTGGGCCATGCAAGGCCCAAGAAAAGGGTCTCCCACTAGGCGGAGTTGGAGGAGGCTCCATAGAGAAAGGGAACTGTGGGGGCAGGCAAGGCCCCAGTGAGAACCACCCAAGGGCTGGAGTTGAGATGGGCTCCCTTGAGCCAAATGACTGCATGGGTGGGCAAGGCTCCACCTTAAGGCCTCCCACAGGGTGGAACAAAATGAGAGAGCCCCATAGACTGTGATGGAGGGGCAGGAACTTTAAATACACAAAAATGAATATTTATGACTGCCTGATGTGGTCTTAAGGGGAAACAGGCCCACCAGCGAAAGGAGCCAGCAGATCAGGCCCACGATTTAAAAGGGACAGAACTGTAAATGCCCTAAGACTGAATTGCAAGGACTGAACAAGGGCAAGGCTCCATTGAGCCAGGAACTGAAAATAAATGTTTGCCTAAATACTGTGGATTAATGCCTGTCAGCAGGTGAAAGGGGTCTGCACCAGAGACCAGGTTTAAAGGGGCAATGCATCCTCAGGAATGAACTGGTGAAACTAAATGTACCTAAATGATTTTTTGTAATGTTTTGGTACCCCTGTTACAGTATGATCCACTATGCCAGCATCCATGTGCCAGCCAAAGATGGCCACTAGAAGACAGGGCCCCTGTGATTTCACGTAATCTGATAGCCTGAACTATTTTATTGTTGTAAAGTGCCCAAACTGAGTAACGTTTTGCTAGAAATAAATACACCGACACCAGATTGAATGAAATAAGTGTTTTATTGTGCCGCCACCCCTATGCCTTCATGTGATCCCAGCTGCCCCAACCCTGTTTTCCCCTGACCAGCTGTCCTGTTTGCCCATTTGTCCTTAGGTCTTGGCAGTCCACGGAGGGGCTGTGGTTGGGCGATGTTGGCAGACTAGTTCCTGGAAGGGTGATACATGTCGGTGGTCCACAGTGACTTTAGCCAAAGATTCACCAGCCTCGGAATAGTCTTGGCCTGTGTCTTGTTCTGTGTTCTCTCCCTGCCCTGGACAGCTGGTTCCCCATCTTGCTTCCTTCCTTTCCCTGTTTAGACATGCAAGGCGGCTGGCTGAGATTACAGTTCTTGGAAGCTTGTGTCCATGATTATATTTGGTTTACAGTATAGGATGTAGTGTAACAATTAAGTGATATTATAGTTATTTTGCCTTTTAAAGTTTTAGAGTTTAGACATTTACTGTAACATTATCCTTAGTTGTTTAATTAACCTTTATCTTGTTTTTACATTGAGTCAGCTTCAAGCCTCTCCTTCTGTGTTCCAGCTAGAGGCAATTAGGCCTTGGCCCCCTTCTCCAAAATGTCCCAAACACCCATTGGCCATTCGTTACCTTACAAAATCCACCTTCGGGTGATTAGTGTAGTTAGATTCTGTTTTCCCTCTAAGTAGTAACTGGGGTGGACCGTCGCCCTGACCTGACCAGGTCATTTTGAGTGCAGTCAGCATCAGTGGCTTCCTTTGCCAATTGCACAACACTACTTAACACAGGAACCTTGATAAAGCATTAGTGTGATGTGAAACGTTGGCCTTCGTGGAGTGCTGTGTGTCCATTTGTATTTAGCGTTTAGTAAAATGTACTTTTAACCCAATCTAACACAATGGATCGCTTCTTACATACTGTGTGACTCCGAGCAAGTCACTTAACTTCCTTGTGCTCTCAGGTCGCACCTGGAAACAAGCTTCAACTTAGCGTGCCTCTCCTGGTTAAACAATTTCCCCCCTTATTTGGATACCAGGCAGCCTAACTCTTCTGGTTTACAACTGTGTGATTTACGTCAAGGCTTCGGGATCATTTCAGAAAGTTGCCTCCCACTCCTTCTGTTACAATCCCTGATGTGCAATGAGTGTGAGATGGTTTATCAACTTTAAATATATATTTTTTTTTTACAGTGTAATTATTTTTGTGTGTTGTTTAATTTTCAGCTTGGACTTTATCGATAATTTAGCAGAGGGGAAAGAGGTTTAATTCTGAATCTGCTGCCTGGGTTCTCAGAGTGGTTGGGAGCAGAATTCCTGTCATCAAATGTGAGTACTGTGTGTGCACAGGAAATTACAACCCCAAAACTTAATTTCCTGCGGGCACAGGAAATTGTGACCCAAAAACTCAATTTCCCACGCACGTGGGCAATTTGTGTGCCATACAAACATTAAATTAAATGTGCCATGCACACAGAACATCCAGGTGTCTCTGAATGTGCCTGACCCCAAAACTCCTTTTCCCAATACACATGGGAAATTGTGACTCAGAAACTCAACTTTACTTGTGCACAGTAAACTGTGTTCTGAAAACTTAATTTTTCATGCACGGGGAAAATGTTAGTGCGGCCTGAAAACTCAATTTCCCATTTGCATAGAAAAGTTTGGTGAGACTCGAGAACTCAATTTCCCACGCATAAGGAAAATTTGGGTGCAACCAAAAAACTCAACTTCCAGTATGCATGGAAGCTTTTGGTGCAGCCTGAAAACTCTGTTTCCATGCATTCGGAAACATTGGTTATCTTACATTTGTGCCCATCCCCAAAACTCCTGGACTATGCTGACCTAATTTATAGCTGTTGCCCCTTGGGAATGCTAAGTAAGTTAGATATGTTCTATCACAGAGCCTTCCGTTTTATTACCAATGCACACTTCAAAACTCATCACTGTATATTATCAAGCTGAAAGAGTCTAACATGTTTCAATGTAAGAAAAATAGCAGGACAAGAGGACATGGCATGGGATTAGAGGGAGGCTGGTTAAGGGGTAATGTGAGGAAGTTATTTTTCACAGAAAGGGTGGTGGATGCATGGAACGGCCTACCTCAGGAAGTGGTGGATATGAATACAGAGCAGGGCTTCAAACAGGCATGGGATAGGCATGTTACACACGGTCTCCACACCCTAATTAGCCTCCCACTGTAAACCTTAGACAAACTTTATGTTATGTATAGTATGGCAAATCACTACTAACTTGTAGGACATTGGCACTTACCGTACAAGTGTAAGTAGCCAGGGAAACATTATGATTCCATTTTATTCTGCTTAGTAACAGCATGTAGTAAGCCAAGACATTTGTCTTTGTCATATTCAGATATCTTAGCCAGCACTGCCATCTTTTGGATCTGTGTAATACTGCACTTATTATGTAATATTGCACGTTTCTTTGTACTATGTATAAGCTCTTTGTTCATAATCAGCCGACATTTCACTTTCTGTATAATGTTATCTATAACTGTGGAGCCACCTCACTTTTGCCCAATAGGGCCTGCCTGTAACTCTAACAGTAATTATAATATACGTATGAACTGTTGTTACCATAGTCACTATCCTAGTATAAAAACTGTTGTATTATGTATTCTCACTGAGATCGTCATGGGTGTATTGAAATATTCTGGCTCCCAGTATCAGCTTGGCTGAAGATACTGTTTAGGGTGTAAGTCTAATCCTTGTAAATAATAAAGAAGTTATTACTGCTGTGCCACTTGCTTGTCATTTCTTCTGCTGGTTTATTACCATCCAGAATCTGAGTTGGGCTTAGCGTTTCCTAACAGGCATAAGGGAACAATTCAGATGAGTATGAATAGATAGGCCATTGACAGAGTAAAGACCTATGCACATTCATAAGGCAGCAAAAATGAGCCATCTGGATGGGCCTTGTGGTCGTTAACTGCCATCAACTTCTATGTTTCTATATGCGATGGTGGGATGGTTGTCCCTGGCCAAAATGGAGAGCTAAAAATCTATATTGTTGGATTTACAAACAGCTAACAAATAATCTCCCTCGCTACTTCATAGACCTGATATCACCAGCCCATAATATGTATGCATTAAGAAGTAGCACCCATATTCTTCTAAACATTCTCAGATATGCCACACTGTACGGGAACAAGTTGCAACAATCATTCAAAGTTACTGAGCTTGGGAGGCAGTATAGCACAGTGGTTTAAGGCTCTGAGCTGCAAATCTGATGACATCCAGCAGACCAGACCTGGATTTGAATCCCACAGCTTCCACTTGCATACTGTGTGACCCTGAGCAAGTCACTTAACTTCTTGTTGCACCTGTAAAAAAGCTTTCGGCTTAGTGTGTCTCACCAGGTTAAATAACTAAATAAAAAGAAACATCTTCAATACATTGTAGCAAAGATGTGCATTGATAATTGTAAAGGTAATAGCACTTAAATACTACTCTCTAGAGATACTGTAGGCCTATTGCTATGTATGTTTTATACCTACATCTGCAATGTGAATATTTTATGTATCGTAATATCTGTTCCCTAATTAGATCAAATTTATGTTTTAATGCACTCCAAAGCTATAATGGATTGAGCATGTATGCATTTTCACCTTGTATGTATGTATTTCTTATACTGATCCTATCGAATTAGCACTGGAACCTTTACAAAATGTTGTATTGGTATATGCTCTGCCTTTCTGTTGTCCTTCCCAGGACCTCCTTGTGAATGAGCACTGCTCAATGGAGTCCACTCCTGGTAAAATAAATAAAAATTAAAATGATACACATGTGAAATTGCAACTTAAAAACATAAGTTCTTGTGTGCACAGAAAATTTGGACAACTCTGGATGTGTCTGAACCCAAAACTCCATCTCTTATATTCATGGTAAATTGCTACCTGAAAACTCAATTTCCTGTGCCCACAAGTAACTGTAGCCCAAAACACTCAATGCATGGAAAGTCTAGGTGTCTCAGGATGTGTCTGAACCCAAAACTCCATATCCTATATGCACAGTTAATTGCAACTGGATAGGTAAATTTCTCGTGCACACAGAAAATTTGGGTGTGACCCAAAATCTCTGTATTTCAAGAGGAAATTTGGGTATGACCTGAAAAGACAGTTTCCAGTGTACACAGAAAATGTGGCTGTCTTTGAATATGTCTGACCGCAAAACTTTATTTCCAATATGCACGGGAAACTGCAGTACAAAAACTCAGTTTCCCATACACATGAAAAGCTGGATGTCTAAGAAATGTACCTCACCACAAAACTTCATTTCCCATGGGTACAAGAAATTGTGACCTGAAAACTCTCTTTTCCATGTACACAGAAAATGTGGGTGACTCAGAATGAGTAAGACCCCAAAACTGGATTTCCAGTGTGCACACAAAATGGTGGTGTCTTAGAATTTGTCCAAATCCCAAAACTCCATTTCCCAAGTGCATGGGAAATTTCAACTCCAAAACTCAATTTACCACGAGCACAGATAATTGTGTTAAGAAAAATCTATTTTCCATAAGTACAAAAAATGTGGGTGTCTCACAATGCATCTGGAAACAAAAACCCGTTTCCCATGTGCACATGAAATAGTGACCCAAACGCTCAATTTCCCATGTGCATGGAAAATGTAGGTACTGCAGAATGAGTCCAATCTCAAAACTCCATTTCCTGTGCGTGTGGAAAATTTGGGTGTCTCAGAATGTATCCGAACCCAAAACTCCATTTCCTGTGTGCACGGGAAACTGCAACCTGAAAACTCAGTTTTCCTGTGCACAAGGAAATTGCAATCCAAAACATCAATTTTCCACGTGCCCAGTAAGCTGTGACATTTACCACGTGCGTGGAAAATTGCAACCTGAAAACTCAAGTTCCTATGCACATGGAACATGTAAGTGTTTCAGGATGTGTCCAAACTCAAAACTCCATTTCATATGTGCACAGGAAATTGTAACTCAAACACTCAATTTCTTGTATGCACAGAAGATTTAGGTGTGACCTGAAAACTCAGTTTCCTGTACACATGGAAAATTTGGCTTGTGACACAAAAATTAAATTTCCTGTGAAGACAGACAATTCAGGTGCAACTTGAAAACTCATTTTCCCCATGTACACAGAAAATGTGGGTGTCTCAGGATATTTCAAACCTCAAAACACCATTTCCAGCGCACAAGGAAAATGTTGGTGTCTCAGGATGTGTCCAAACTCAAAACTCTATTTCCTGTGTGCACTGGAAATTGCAACCCTAAAACTCAATTTCCCATGCACATGGGAAAATCTGACACAAAAAATCAATTTTCAGGGCACACCATTAATTGTGACATAAAAAGTCAGTTTATCAGGCACATAGGAAATTGTGACCAGAAATCTCCATTTCATGTGTGCATTAAATATTTGGGTATCTCAGGATGTGTCTGAACTAAAAACTTCATTTCCCATGTGCACGGGAAATTGAGACCTGAAAACTCAGTTTCCCACGTGCATGGAAAACTGCAGCATGGCATATCAGTTTTCGATGCTCACAGAAAAAGTGGGTGTCTCACAATGTGTCCAAACCCAAAAGCCAATTTTCCATGCGCACTTGAAATTGTATCCTGAAAACTCAGTTTATTGCACATATAGAAAATGTGGGTGTCTCAGGATGTGTCTGAATCTAAAGCTCCATTTCCCATGTGCAAAGTAAATTGCAACCCAAAAGTTTAATTTCCTGTGTGCACAGAAAATTTGACTGTGACCTGCAAACTCAATTTTCAGTGCATACAGAAAATCTGGGTGCAATCTGTAGACCCTGTTTCCCGTGCACATGGAAAGATTTGGTTGCAGCTTGAAAACTCAGTTTCCTGTTGCATAGAAAATTTGGGTACCTCCGCATTTCTCCAACTCTAAACTCAATTCCCAGGGAGCACAGGAAATCCCTACCCAAAAAATCAATGTTACTTAACCCTAACTATGCTGTTCTTCACTAACATGATAACAGTATTTTAAGGCCAGAAGGTGTTCTAGACCCATTCTGTGTGTCCACCAGTAACATACTAACAGTAATTTATGGTTGGAAGGTACTCTAAGTCCTATGTATGTCCCCAGTAACATAGTAACAGTAATTTAAGGCTGGAAGATACTCTTTGTCCATTACGTACCCCCCACCACCACCACCACCAGTAACATACTGTGGTAACAGTATTTTAAGGCTGGGAAGGACTCAAGGCTAATTACATATACCCAAATGAACATTAAGGCTGGGACTCTAGGCTTATTATGTATGTCCTCCCCACTAACACACTAAAAGTAGCTTAAGGCTGGAAGGTAATCTAGGACCATTATGTGTGTCCCTCAGAGACATGGGGACAATAATGTAAGGTTAGATGGTATTCTAGGTCCATTATGCATATCCCCAAAGGAACATAGTAACAGTAATTTAAAGCTGGAAGGGACACAACTCATTATGTATGCACCCCCAGTAACATAGTAACAGCAGTGTAAGGCTTCAAGGTTCTTTAGATCCATTATGTATGCTCCAAGTAACATAGTAACAGTTATCAAAGGCTGGAAAGGACTCCAGGCCTATTATGTGTGTCCTCTAGTAACGTGGCATGCTAACGCTAGGAATCGGGGAAATAAGATCCCAGACCTAGAGGCCATCATGGCGGAGACTGACCTGGATATCGTGGTCATTACCAAATCATGGTGCACTGACATCTATGACTGGGACATGGTCATACCAGGGTACGCATTTATTCTGAAGGGACAGGGTAAGAAGGAAAGGAGGGGGTGTGGTGCTTTATCTGAAGGACAGTGTAAAAGCAACAGAAATACAGGGAACTCTGGGAGGGGCTGAAATGCTGTGGGTTACCCTGGAGTCAGAAAAATTAGCCAATATTCAGACAGGTGTGATCTACAGGCCTGTGACACTGGGGAAGTCTTAGACAAGGTAGTGTTAGAAGAAGTTATAAAACTGTCAGAAAAGGGGGAGGTGTTACTGGTAGGGGACTTCAGTCTGACAGATGTGGATTGGAGCCTCCCTGCTGCAGTATAAGCTAGAAGCAGAAATATTCTGGACTCCCCACAGGGTGGTTTCCTTAGATAACTAGTCAGGGAATGCAGTCGTAATGGGGCAATATTGGACCTGGTGCTCACTAACAGGGATAGCGTTGCAGATTTCAAGGTGGGAAGACCAGTGATCATCATACAGCACGCTTCAACATTAGAACAACTGCAGAAACCAACCATATAAAGGTGAGGGTCCTGGGCTTCAAAAGGGCTGATTTTATTAAGATGTGTGAATGTCCCATGAACAAACTGACAGGGAGAGAGGACCTGGGAGGGGCTGAAGACAAGCAGGCCAGACTAAAAGAGGGGATGGTGAAGGCAATAAACCTCCATGTTAAGCAAGTAAGTAAAAAGAAAGAGGAGACCACTATGGTCCTCAAAAGAGGTAGCAGAAAAGATAAAGGCTAAAAGAGCAGCATTCAGAAGGTACAAGGTGACCCAGAGTAATGAGGATAGGGAAGTATATCAGGCAAAACAGAGAGGGGCAAGCAAAAAAGTAAGGAGAGCAAAATGCAGAGGGGCAGGGACTGCTAGCTACAAGAGACTGTTATTAAAAAGGGGATAGACTGGCCCACCGGTGCAGCAGTTGGATTTCCATCTTTGACACCAGTGACCCGGGTTCGGGAACAGACTTGGGTTGCTGGAGGGCCGGCCGGGGGCAGAAGGCTGCAGCATCCAGCGATGGCTCACCTTCTCTGGGAGGGGGGGGCAGCCTGGCGCTTGCTGGTCCCTGGCAGAGGCTGGGAGCATGGCAAGATGTCAGGCCCCAGATTTCTAGGGGGAGTGGCGGATGTCGGTGCAAGCCATGACATCTGTGGCACTCTACTCCTCGAGGCAAAAATGGGAAAAATGGCACCTTGGTTGGGTCAGATGACAGCCTCCCGGACCCTCACTATGGAGCTCCCAGACCCCCGTCACCACCTCAGCAGCACCCAGGAGCACTGGTATAGCTGTACAGGCTCATCCCCTATGAAGGTAAGGGACCCTCCCGATACAGGGACACATCGGGGTTGCCTGGGCAGGCTGTGATGTGGGGTGGTGGGGTCGGGGCTGCCGAGTGAGTAAGGTCCATGTGGTGCTTGAAGGAGAGACCGACCAGGGTGCGGGTGGGGGCATAAAGAAATAATGCAAAAAAAGGGGGTTGTCGGCCAGCCACCCGGGTGGCACTGAGGCTGAGGTGCTGATGTCACACTCACGCCATGCCAGTGACCTGGTTCGGAATGACCTCGGGTCAATGGGGGAGCTGGCTGGGGGAAGGGTTGGAGTGTTATTTCACCTCCAAGGATGGATGCCTGCCCCTCCGCAGTCTCGCACCCATCGGGTGGAGGCCGGATGGGTGCGTAGGCAGTAGGGGCAGTGACGCAGGTCTGGGGTGGGGTGGAAGGGGTCACCAGATCCTGGCGTGCTCGGGCGCCTCCACACCCGCATACACGTGTATGCCATGACCCCTGGGATGGGGGGAAAACACAGAAAAAATCTAAAATTACATACGGGGAAAAAAAAGAGGGATTGGGGCTGGGGGGGGGGCACCGCTAGCCACAACAAACAACTGGTATCATTAAAAAGGGTATTGAGGCGGTGGACTGCTAGCAACCAAGGAGGATTTTTAGAAAGGGGATCAGGGCTGGATGGGACCGCTAGCCACCAAGGATGTCCTAGAGTGGCACACAGCTGTACCGCAGCTTGTGGCAACCCATCCAGATGCACCGTCTGTTTGGTGTATGGCCACAGTTGCCACAAGTTGTGGGACTTTGCCACTGGGGCTCTACCTGATAGAGAATTGGGTGCAAGGTCCCTGGCATACTGTTAACATGGCTTGTGCCACATTTTGAGAATCGAGCCCAATGTGTTCAGTTATGAATTAAGATCAGCTGAAAATGTTGTCAAAAGGAGCAACGGGCATGACACAAAATTTATATTTAGCATATTTTCTGAAGCAAAACCTAATAGGAGTGTACTCCTTGCTCTGCTCTACTCTATGCTACCAGATCTGTGGAGATCTCTTGAAATAGGGAGATTTTAGACCCTTTCTCCAATAGCTGACCAGATTCTCTGGTCTATTACAACAAAGTCGCTTTTGTGCTGAATTTTGAAAAACAGGAAACAATGGTCCTGGGGTGGTCCCCGCCGGGTGGAATTGGGCCAGACAGGCAACTGGCCTTTTCAATTTGGAGTGGCCCAGGTAACTGGGAACCAAACAAGTTAGGAAAATAATTCCTCAGAAAATGTTACCTGATAGGAACCTCGGATCTCTCAGACACCCCATTATTCTGACATTATTTCCCCAACCACATATCAAGCATTTCAACTAAATTGCCTAGAATTTCCAGCTGTTTGTTACGAGTGTCTACTTTCCCCGAGTCAGTAACAAGTAGAGTCTAAATCATTGAATGAGAGATATCCCACATCTAACCTGGCTCCAAATGTTGGAAGGTCCTAATTAATGTTAAACACAGAAATGTTCAATTAGGTCATGTCCTTAGTGCTTCCTGTACATTTGTGCTGTAGGTGAGATTACCTTCTGCTTCACGGTCATAGTTCCACCATGCCTCGTCACCATTCTCACCCAGGCTGTGAGTCAAACAGTGTCTTTGACACTGTTCCACATAGCAGACTTATACGAACATATGAACACATGAAATTGCCAGCAGAAAAAGGCCCATAGGTCTATCAAGTCTGCCCGACTGTGCAGCTCTTAGTTTCAAATCACTACTCCTGCCCCACCACCACCCAAAACTCTCTCTACCTCCTCTTTTCTGGTCCTTCCCCCTTTGTGTTTTTGTCTGTACCAACCCTGCCCATGACAATATCCCATCCCCACTTAAAGATATCCATTGTCCTTTGAGCAATTAACTCCACCGGCAGTGCGTTCCAACCTGACACCACTCTCTTTGTGAAGCAGTGCCTCCTCATCTCCCTCCTAAACCTTCCCCCTTCCAACTTCAGACTGTGCCACCTAGTGACCCATCCCCCCTTTAAGTAGAGAAATCCTCCCTCCCTGACTTTGTTTATGCCTTTTAAGTACTTAAAGGACTCTATCATGTCCTCTCTTACCCTTCTGTCTTCCAGTGAGTACATGTTGAGTTCTTTCAACCTTTCCTCATATGGTAACTCCCCTAGTCCCATGATCATTTTTGTAGCCCAACGCTGCATCCCCTCCAGTAATCTCACATCCTTTTTGAGGTATGGGCACCAGTACTGTACATAGTATTCCAAGTGTGGCCTCACCAGTGATCTATACAATCGCAGGATGACCCCCCCTTTCGAGAAGTCATCCCTGTGGCAATGCACCCCAGCATCCTATTTGCCCTTGCTGCAGCTCTCCTACACTGTGCAGATACCTTCATGTCTCCTGTGACTATTACCCCCAGGTCCCTTTCCTCCTCTCAAGCCATTACCTGCACTTCCCCCAGCAAATACTATAGCTGTTCTTGGGATTTCTGGCTCCAAGGTGCATGACCTCATACTTCGTGGCATTAAACCCCAACTGCCACTCCCTAGACCAGTGTTTAAATTTAGCTAGATCCTCTCTGAGTGCCTGCCTCTTTTCCTCATTGTCCACTTTTGCACAAATCTTGGTGTCATCCGCGAACAGGCAGATCTTACTCTTGACCCCCTCTGCAATGTCGCCAATGAAGACATTTAACAAAACGGAGCCCAGCACTGAACCCTGAGGTACTCCACTCGTTACTGGATGTGGCTTGGATGTCTCCCCCCTTACAACTACCCTCTGTTGTCTGCTCTGCAGCCAGCTCTCAACTCACCCCACCAGTTTTTCCCCTGCTCCAATGTCCCTCAGCTTGCTCATTAACCTCCTGTGTGGCACAGAGTTGAAAGCCTTATTGAAGTCCATATACAGGACATCCACAGCATGGCCTTCATCAACCGTCCTAGTGACCCAGTGGAAGAAGTCGATCAGGTTAGTTTGGCAAGATCTTCCTGTGACAAACCCATACTGTCTCTTATCCTGCAGGCCTTTGCTTTCAAGAAAGGTTATCAGCCTCTTTTTCAGAATGGTTTCCATCACCTTCCCCATTATGGAAGTCAAGCTCACCGGTCTGTAGTTACCCAGTTGGTCCATGGGTCCACTCTTGTGAAGGGGCATCACGTGAGCCATCCTCCAGTCCCTGGGTACCTTCCCCATCGCCAAGGAGGTGTTGAACAGGTCTGTCAGAGGGCCTGCCAACAACTCTGCCAGTTCCTTCAGGACCCTTGGGTGTACACCATCTGGTGGTGCCTTGTCCACCCGCAAGCCTTTAAGGCCCTTCAGAACTCGATCTTCTTAGATGACCTCATCTGTTATCTCTGCCCCCCTCCACCTTGGCCCCCTTTCCCCTGTGGTACTGGATCATCCCTCTCTTGTGTGAACATTGAGCAGAAATACTCATTGAGTCCCTCTGCCTGATCTTCCCCTTGTTCCACCCATCCTCTCTCTTTCTTGATTCTAACAATGTTATCCTTACAACTCCTCTTCTCCCTTATGTCTTTAAAGAACCCCTTATCCTCCTCTCTGATCCCCTGAGCCAACTTCAGCTCCTTTGCTGCCTTGGCTGACTGACCTGGTCACCTCTCTAGATGCCTTTGAGAACACTTCTCTATCCTCCTCACGCCCAGAGTTTTTGAACTTAATGAAGGCCAATTATTTTTCCCCTCACCTTCCCCTCCACCTCCTTGCTGAGCAAACTAGTTTTTTTTGACCTGGACTGCTTACTCTGACATTTGGCACACTTGTTTGTGGCCTTATTTAGCCCCTTCCTAATGATTGCCCACTTCTGTTCAGCATCCATCCCTGAGTTAATTTCAGCTAAATACCCCTCTAGGATGCTGCCCATTCTGGCAAAATCTGTCTTCCTGAAATCTAACACTCTTGTCCTGGTCTTAGCCGACTCCCTCCCTGTGTTGAGGAGAACCACACTGAGCAGTGGTCACTTCCTGCTAGAGGGTCCTGTACTGCCACATCCTAGACTTGGTCTCCATTTGTTAGCACCAAGTCCAGTATGTTCCCCTCCCTAGTAGGATCCATCACTCCTTGCACCAGGTAACTGCCTTGGACAGCCTCCAACAGCACCTGTTTCCTGACATGTACTGTAGCTACTGTCTGCCAGTCAACCCCAGGTAGAGTAAAGTCTCCCACTATAACTGTATTCTCTTTGCCACTGACCTTCGTGATTTGCTCTGCCAGCTCCCTATATACCTCCTTGTTCTGTGAGGGTGGCCTGTACACCACCCCATCCTGAGTTTCTTCTCTTTAGGGCTTTGGAGCAATACCCATATGGCTTCTGGCCTCTCCTCATCCCCTTCCTCCCAGGTACACAGTATCCCCTTTCTGACATAAATTGCCACCACTCCCCCTTTCCCCCTCCCGGTCCCTGCGGAACACCTTGTATCCCGGTATTGTGAGATCCCAGTCATGGTGTTGCATGGCCCAGGTCTCTGAGATGGCGGCAATATCTACCTGCCCCATCGCCATCATTGCCTGGAACTCTGCCACCTTGTTTGCTAAGCTCCTTGCATTCAAGGATACTACAGTCCACCTTGCATCCTGCCCCTCCTCTTCTCAACTCTCCCCATTCCACTTTTGTCTTGGTAACTTCTCTTCATTCTCCTCCTCCATCACAGGGCAGTGAAGCCTTCTGGTCTCTCCTGGAAGGTGCCTCCTCCCTGCTATCCAACTCAGCCCCTCCCCCTCCTCAGTTTAAATCTATGTTGTTTTTATTGCACTTGTCCAGCCCCTGTGTGAAAGCCCTTGTACCCTCGATGCTGAGATGCAGCCTATCTTTGGCATAAAGCCCCTTATTGTTCCATGTCTCACCCCACCTCCCTACTACACCATACCCCATTTTTGCACACCAACTCTTCAGCCACCCATTAAACTCTTGTATTCTTAGCTTTCTCGCTGTGCTTGCCCTAGGTATCAGGAGTACCTCAGAGAATGTCACTGAGCTTCCCACCCAATTGTAGATACCCCCCACTTCCCTGAATGTCTCCTGCACTTCTTCCAGTATACTGCCCTCTAGGTTGTTTGTTCCTAGGTGTACAATGATATGAGGCTTCCCTCCCATCTTCTCCACACATTTCTGAATGCACTGCCCTACCCTCCCCGCTGTCATACCTGGCATACACTCCACCCAGGTTCGGCTCTTCCTTGTTCCTTTACCTCCCCATCTCACCTCCATGAGCACAGAATCCCCTAATACAAGTACCCTCTCCCCATACCTTGCACTGCCCCAATGGTTTGCCTTCCTATGAACCCCTTTTCCTCAGTGTCTTCTGCTGTCATACCCTGCCCTTCCCCCTTTCTCCTCCAATTGCACCTCCACTTGCTGTCTTCCTCCTCCTTCTCCTCCATTGTTTGTGTGCTTGCTCCCTTCCCAACCACTCCCCCTCCACTACTTTTACATCCTCCCACTGCACCCTGCATTGTGACACCTCAACCCCCCCAACATGATTTGGCCTTCCTTCCACTTTGTTTAGTGTGTTTGTGCCAACTTTACCTACTTCCCTGCCCCTCCCCACTTTTATACCACCATCGTCCCTCTCTCCTTTAACTGGATATTCCCACTTTCCCTCCTGGTCACCTGACTCTTGTTCTATGGTAGCTTCCCCCACATCCTGCTCTGAGCATAGAATACCCTAATACAAGTACCTGCTCCCCATACCTTGCACTGCCCCGATGGTTTGCCTTCCTATGAACCCCCTTTTCCTCAGTGTCTTCTGCTGTCATACCCTGCCCTTTTCCCCCTTTCTTCCCCAATTGTGCCTCCACTTGCTCTCTTCCTCCTCCTCCTCCATCGTTTGTGTGCTTGCTCCCTTCCCCAACTACTCCCTCCCACTACTTTTACATCATCCCACTGCCCCCTGCATTGTGCCACCTCCTCCCCCCAACATGATTTGGCCTTCCTTCCACTTTGTTTAGCAAGTTTTTGCCAACTTTACCTACTTCCCTGCCCCTCCCCACTTTTATACCACCATCTTCCCTCTCTCCTTTAACTGGATATTCCCCCCTTCCCTCCTGGTCACCTGACTCTTGTTCTATGGTGGCTTCCCTCACATCTTGCTCTGTTTCATCAATTAGTAATGCGTACGTTTGTTGTCTCCAACCTCCGGCTCTCCCCTGAAATCCTTTCCTGTCTCTGCTCACCCTGAACCTCTTTCCTACTTCCTCTCCATCTACCCGTGTTCCCTACCACTTGCCAAGAACCCCTTTTGGTGCTCCCAGGACCCTGTGGACTTAGCTCCCCTGGCCAAGTGCCCCCTTGCAGCCCGTGGCAGCCTGGTTTATCTTGCAATGGAACCCTCCCTGCCCTTGTGCCCCTTCTCCTCCTCAACCCGTCATACCTGTCCTCTCCCCCCAGTTCCTGTGTCAAGCTATCTCCACCGTAAGTTGTCTGAACATCCTGAATACTGGACAACCCCCACCTTCCACCAGGTTCCCAGAAACAGTGCTGCCCCACATCCATTGGAGCTCACAATTCTCCTCGCCTCCCTGTGCCCCCAACCCCAGTCATCCCAGTCATCCCAACCTCTCCTCTCCCCCCTCCATTCCCCCACCTGCCTCCTTATGAATAAGCTTGTCAGCCTGGGAGCGGGTCCACTGGTAGTAAACTTGGTAAGAGGGCTAGGCAACAGAGGGTGGTTCTGTTAGGTCTCCCTTAACCCTTTACTCCAAGGGAAAAAATTGTATTTATTTATTTGAGTTTTGTTTACTGGGTAAGTCCACTGAGACAATTACAGTCCCTTTTTCAGGGCCGACCTGGGAGTACAACATGGTAAAACACATAGGCATAACAGGTAAAGACAGTTCAACAAGTGGATGTAAACAATAAATGACAGTAATCATTGATAACACACAAATTGTATCATAAAATGCAGAAAAAAAAGAACATTTATACAACTGTATATGCAAAACACATAAACAGCAGAGCATTTCAGTTCAGAACTAGAGAAATCATAAGATTGTCAACAAAAATAGCAGAGTAATCATACAATTGCCAACAGATAAGACAAGGAGCAAGTGTGTAACAAGTGCAGTCACTGGTGCCCTTTATAGCAGAAGCATGTAGCAGAAGCAGTAAGAAAAGAGAGCAAGCAGGTCTCAAACTCAGAAAAGGTGTGACAGGACAGGACAGAGGGGTGGAAGGGAGTTCCAGTCAGTGACAGCAGCAAAGGGGAAGAACCCATGCACAACAGCAAGCCAAGCAGTAGGCCTTCATAGGAGGGGGAGTGTGGCAGATCTTAGTGTACATGGAGCAATTCTGCGGCATATGATATCTCTAAGACATAGGGGGATTATAAGTGTGAACTTGCTTAAACATGAAACACGGTGGAGAATCTCAGTTTTGATTGATAGGGTAACCACCCCAAGGAGGAAAAGACATTGCAGTGATGGTGACAGGCAATGACCCCAAGGGTGAACCTCCCCATTCTATGGGGTGGAAAGGATGAGAAGGGACTTGGCAAAGTTAGAGGAATGATCAAATGTATGGCAGCTTAGATTTAATGCTAAGAAGTGCAAGGTAATGCACATGGGAAACAAAAACCCAGGGGAAGAGTACACAATGGGGGGGTGAGATACTAACAACAAAAAAAATGGAAAGGGACCTGGGGGTAGTCATATCAGACAACTTAAAGGTGGGCAAGCAATGTGAGAGGGCAGTAAGGAGGGCTGGGGGGATACTGGGAAGCAGAGGGAGAGGCATCACCAGTAGAAAACAGGAAGTTGTTATCCCTCTGTACAGATAGCTGGTGAGACCCCATCTGGAGTACTGTGTGCAGTTCTGGAGACCCAATCTGTGCAAGGACATAGACAAGATGGAAGCTGTCCAGAGGAGGGCAACTAAAATGGTGCAGGGTCTGCACCAGAAGACATATGAAGAGAGACTGAAGGAGTTTAATATGTATAGCCTCAAGGAAAGGGGGGGGGCATGATAGAAACTTTCAAGTACCTCAAGGGAATCAACAAAGTCCAAGAGGGTGGCATCTTTCAAAAAGAGGTGTGCAAGAACAAGGGGCAAATTTGAAGATAGAGGGGCGGCTCAGAGGTAATGTGAGGAAGTATTTTTTCATGGAGAGGGTTGTGGATGCATGGAGCGGCCTTCGGAGGAGGTTGTGGAGTCAAAACAGTAGTTGAATTCAAGCATGCATGGGACAGCCATAAGGTAATTCTAGGGGTTGGGGGTAGAAAGAAGTAGGCTGCTGGTTAACTAGGATCTGCAGCTTATCCATTAGGTAGGGAAATGGGCAGACTGGGTGGGCCAAGCAGTCCTTATCTGCCGTCAAATTCTATGTTTCTATGGGATGCTTGTGTGAGAAGAGACATGGCAGCAGCACTGGTAGAGAGCTGTAGAGGAGCACCATAGGTTAGAATTGGAAGGAGGGACGAGAAGCAATCCGATAGCAAGCTGTAGCAATGAGAAAGGGACGGATGCGATAGAGGAGGCCTATCTTTTGGTTCAGGGATTTATTAAGCAAGGAGACATGGGTGAGTAGAGAAAGTGAGGGGTCCAGAGTGATGCCCAGGCACTTAAAAGTAGTGACATATTCCAAAGTATCTCCATTGAGAGAGGTTATATTGAGAGAGGGCAAGGGTACTTAGGGAGGAGGGTCTGTGGGTAAATAGCATGCATCTATTTTTTTTAGTATTTAGGACAAGTTGTTTAGGTCTAAACCACACTTCCAGTGCAGTGAACTCAGAGGCAAGTTCTCAATTAGTATGGGTAATGTGGGATGGCGAGCAATATAGGATAGCATCATCAGCACAGAGGTGCACAGAGGCCCCCCCACAATGGTATGGTAAGTCATTGATAAAAAAGCATTGGACCCAGGATAGACCCCAGAGGGACTCCATGGGTTATAGGTCTAAGGTCAGAGAATGAATCGACCCAATTGACCCTCTGAGAATGACAGGTAAGATAACTTTGGAACCAGTCGAGGGCAATGGAATCAAGACCAAGTACCTGGAGTTGTTGGAGCAGGAGGTTGTGATTTACCAAGTCAAACACTTTAGTGAGATCCACGAAGACGGCTCCAGTGGTAGATCCCTGATCCATGGCTTGAGCAATAGCTGAGATCACTTTCAGTAAAGCAGTAAGGGTACTATGATTCTTTCTAAACCCATGTTGGAAGGGGGATAATATATTGTGGAATTCCAGGTAGTTCTGAAGGTGTTTGTAAACTATGCACTCCTGAATTTTGGCAAGTGGGCAGAGAATGGAGATGGGCCTAAAGTTTTTGACCATAGAGCTAGGCCCACTTTTATGCACTGGCACAATGACAGCAACTTACCATTTGTCAGGAACAGCATAGGATAGGAAGGATCTGTTGAATAAGTCATAGACAGGTCAGGTGAGGGCAGGAGCACCAAGCTTGATAAACTTTGGCTCGAGAGTATCATGACCTGGAGAACTCTTAGGTTTCAGACTGGAGAGCAGCCTCTAGACCTCTTTAAGAGTTGCCAGTTTTAGGTGAAAATCAGGGCAAGCCCCAGATGGGCCATGGGAAGAGTTGGCTGTGGGGGTGGTGAGCAGACAAGTTATGAAAGAGTGAGGTATATTTTTGGAGATCCATGAAAAATGTATTAAATCCTGTGGCGATAGATAGAGGATCAGTGAGGATGGTGCCCTGGGTGGTAAGAAAGCTAGGGAGACAGTATAGCTGTTTTACCTTTTGATCAGGGAGTTGACCTGTCTCCAAAACTCCTTGGCGTTGCACAGGTGTTCTGTTTGTAAGGATTTTAAATGGTGTTGTTTGACTTTATGTAGAGAGCTCTTGCATTTGCCGTGGAGCTGTCTGTAAAATTAAAAAATAAAATTCCAGAGATGTCTCTGTCTGAATGGGAAAACAGGTGCCTCAATGGAAGGGAGCAAAGCAATAACCAACTGTCAAGTAGTGCGCTGTAGGAGCTGGGTGGTGATATCTCCCATCTTGCCTGGGTATACAAGGCTGAGCGTCACTACCGTCTCAAAACCTGTAAGAAGTTAATTCACAGCAGACACTTAAATCAAGTCATCAAGTCATACTTTAGTTATAAAAAGCACCTTTCTACAACCAAGGTGCCTGTACAAAAAATAATTAAAATACACAAAAGGTAAAACAATATAATAAAAGCAATCAACATAACGTCAATTACAAATCAGGGTAGGTTAAGCTAAATAAATAGGTGTTCAAGGTTGCTTTAAAACTTTAGATGGTCAGGCAATCTCTTAATACCATAATCAGGGCATACGAGAAGCCACTGCTTAATAAATGCTCACTTGTTTTAAAGAATGTTATATAAACTGATAAGTTAGCCAAAGTCTTGCAACTCTCAAGTGAAATAGCCAAATATACTGTGCTAATATAACCAGTTGCTTGTGTCAGATCTGTTTTTTTTTTTTTTTGACAGCAATAATCTTTGTAAGCTGATTGCAGGCAATAACGAGGGAACTTCAGTGCAATAAAGCAGCAGTCAGTAAAAAAAAGTTCCAAGTTATGTAGCTGCATATGTAAAATATATGCAAAGCTTTTTAGCAGCGTAGCATATCAATCTTTGAAAACTACAACCGGTTATATGGTTGGAAAGCTGTAGTAAAATGTGCAAAACAAGCTTGTGAGTGCAAACTGTAACAATTAGGTTACAGTCTTATGAATAAATTGCTTTTTGTCATGCCATTTAATTCTGCTAGATATTCTCAGCTCTAAATGGTATGACAAAAAACAGGTTATTCAAAAGACCGTAACCTAGCTGCTATTTTTATCTGGATTATATGGCAACATGACAGCACAAATATGTCACTTGGTACCTGTAAGTCACAGAGAAGCTGGCAGTATAAGGCACCAGGACTCATCCTGCTCAATAGCCAGTTTTTCTGTTGAAATGTCTAGGATGGTATCATTTTTTGCAGTTAATCTTTTTATTGTAATTATTGTGATTATACATACAAATACACTACGTTATCCAATATACACTTACATAAATTCTTAATGGGAGAAGGAAAAAACATGTTGTCTGAAGTATTATACAATGATATTAAAGGGGAAAATAAATGTTGAGAAAACAATATGTAGGAGTACAATCTGTATAGATAGAGAGAAATTATGGCAATTTATGGTTTAAGGGGTAAAAGAAAAAATTACTCACCGCAGTAATCTTCTTTCTTCCATGGGGTCCTATAGCATCAGTAAGCTCACACCCTACCTCCCCAGTTCACCTGTCGGAAAAGGGCTCTTACATCACCTTTTACCAAATTTGGCATTTGTTATTGATGAGTTTTTACCTTGTGTTGCTCTTTCTAGTTCCACTTTTGGACATTTGCATGTTTTTTTAATCCTAATAATTCTTTTTTGGGGCATTTGCCCTTGTTTTTCCTTGAAAAAATTCTGAAGCAGTCAACAGCTCACACTGAGTTCACTCCCCCTCCTGTCTTTTGATTGGCTGGCCCTACGCTCATTAAAAAATCTCTTAAAGGCACACCTCTGGGGCAATTGCACTTAGCTAGCTAAGTGCAAAAAGTTACTGATGCTAAAGGACTCCTGGGGTAAGAAGGAGTAGATACGAACAAGAAATATGAGCAGTCGTGATTGTACTTCTATTATGCTGTAATTTAATACAAGTATGTGTAAGATTGTATAAAGGAAGAACATAAAAAAGAGAAAAATATCTAAGAAAGTGAACAAGAATGAAGAGGGAAAGGGAAGAAGAAAAGGAGATGAAAAGATAGAAAGAGAGGAGATGAAAAAGGAACGAAAAAGTTAGAAGCGAGATTCCAATGTGAACATATAACAACCCATGGATTAAGTGATGATTTGTGTAGATGTGTTTAAATATTTAAAATTGTCCTGCCAGCATTTGTTATATAAATTAAGTCGGTCAGAGGCTAAGTGTGACATATGATCAAGGATGGCGTATTGAGATAGTTGTTTGAGAATATCCAGGAGGGTGGGAATGATGTTGGATCTCCAATGCATTAGTACAAGGCATTTAACTTGAAAGAATAGTAGGGATGATCACCTATTCAGAGAATGGGATATTTTGTATAAACGAGCATTGAAAATACCAAGTATGCAATGTTTTGGATCTAATGCAAAAGATAGACCAATCACTTTAATTGCAAATAAATTACTATGATGCCAAAGATTGTGTATGGGAGGACAATGCCATAAAATATGTAGCAAATTGCCATTGGGGGAGTTACAGCGCCAACATTTATTGTTGTTCATCAAGCCCATATTTTTGCAGAATCTCAGGAGTTCTGTACCACAGATGTAGAATTTTGGTTTGTATGAGTGAACTGCGATTATCCTTGAAAGATTTATGGCAGGAGAGCCAGCAGTTATGCCATTGTGAATCGGTTATGTTATGATTTAAAAGGGTACTCCATTTATTTTTTGTAATGATAGATTGATCTGAAATTGTATTTCTGATATGTTTGTAAATTATACTATTTAATTTAGAGTTTGTTTTGATCCATTTAGAAATAAAAGTACCATATATAGATTGATGAGGAACAGTAGGAAGATAAAGGTTCCATGCACTGCGTAACTGTAAATATTTCCAGAAATCGTGCTGGGGAAGATTCCATTGTTTGTGCAGGTCAGAAAAGGATTTTAATTTGAGAGTCTTAGGTATAAGTATATCCTCCAAGAAAAAAATGCCCCTGTTTTTCCAATTACAACAAAAAATTGGGTGATTATCAAGAGTGATGTCGCGATTCCCCAAAACGGTGGCATATATGAGAGGGGTTGGGTTGGATTTAAGGCATTTATGAATTATTTTCCAGTAGTATATGGATGATGCTATAGTAGGGTGAGATTTTAAATTGGGGGGAGAGGGTTATAAATGAAGGAAGTGGTGGCGTTGCCCGGACATAAAGATGCTTCCTTATTGACCCACAACGGTGATTTATTGCTGGGTTTATTAAACCATTTGACAGTTTGAGCAGTGCAGAAGGCCCAAAAATATGCTTGGAACCTGGGGAGCCCGAAGACCCCTTTGGACCAGTGGGAACGCAGTTTGTTATGACTAAATCTGGGAATTTTGCCTTCCCATAAAAGATTACCAATTATATCATCAATTCTGACAAAAAAGAAAGTAGGGAGGGGTAAAGAGATATTAGAAAATAGATACAGTATTTTGGGAGCTATTGACACTTTGATAGCGGAGATTTTCCCATTAAAAGAGAGGTTAAGCAGTTTCCATCTGTTGAGAGTGTTTTTAATATTTGCTAATAACGGAGAAAGATTGGCATCCCATATCTTGTCTAATTTAGAGGTGATCTGTATTCCAAGGTAAGAGATACCTTGAGGGGCCCAACGAAAACCTAATATTATATTCATAGAAGAGTTACAAAAATTGTTCAATGGCATTGTTTCTGATTTGTTTAGATTCAGAGTGAGCCCAGAAAGTGAAGTAAAGTTGCTAAGTAACTTAATTAAGGGTGGTCCTGAAATTTCAAAATTTTCGAGTAGAATGAGGAGGTCATCAGCGTAGGATAGTGAAGTATAACGGGAATTACCAATAGGTATACTTTAGATCATGGAGGATTGACGAAGAGTAGCTGATAGAAGTTCCATAGCTAGAATAAAAATAGTGGAGGATAAGGGGCACCCTTGCCTGGTACCTCTTGCCAGATGAAAGGATGAGGACAGAGTAGAGTTAGTAAGAACCCAGGCAGAGGGAAGGGGGTATAGTAATTGAATCCATATAAAAAATGTATTAGTGATGCCAAAGTGGGATAGAACATGATACAAATAAGTCCAGTTGAGAGAATCAAATGCCTTTTCAAAGTTGATGGCTATAGCTTCGGCAGGTGATTTAAGAGATTTAGCTTTGTAGATTAAATTAAATAATGAGTGGAGATGATCAGAACCAGTTCTATTTTTGATAAATCCAGCTTGGGAGGTGTGGACAAGTTTCAAAATTATTGATTCTAAATGAGTATTTAATATTTTGGCAAAAATGTTCCTGTCCTTATTAAGTAATGATATTGGTCTGTAACTGGATGGGAGAGAAGGGTCTATTTATTTTCTTGGTTGGACAGTTATAATGGCTTCTGTCATAGAATAGGCATGTTTACCTTGTGAAGATGCCTCTTTGAAGACCTTAAACAGTAAGGGGCATAAGATGCCAGCTAGGGGTTTATAAATGTCTACGGAAAAAATGTCACTCCCAGGAGCTTTACCAGATTTAAGGGAATTTAGCACTGCTTGTATTTCTTTTAGGGAAAAGGGTTCATCTAGCAAAGTCATATCTTGTTGGGAGAGGTGTGGTAACTGTAAATTGTCCAGAAATTGTTGTATATATTTAGGTTGTGGGAGAGTGGGGTGAGAGTATAATTGTTAGTAGAAGGATTATAATATGGGATAATTGAGGGATTATCTGTATGGATTTTGCCTGAAGGATCTTTCAAACTGGCAGTATGTCTCTCCATCTGTTGATTGTTGAGTTGATAAGCAAGCAGCTTCTCGCATTTATCCCCTTGTTCCCAATAACGGTGTTTAAGTCTAAGGAGGGTGAGTTCAGCTTTCCTGGATATTAATTCATTGATTTTAATTCTAAGCTGAAGAATTTCAAGATGAAGTTGTGAGTTATTACCTGGATTTTTTTGTTTTATAATATTGGGTTTCTTTTTCTTTAAGAGATTTCTCTAAATCGGCCAGTTGCTGTTCCCTTAGTTTTTTCTTGTGTGCTGCATAGCTTATACTTTTCCCTCTAACTGTTGCTTTAAGTGCTTCCCAGATGGTACCTTGAGATACATCAGGAGTGTTGTTAACGGAAAGAAATTCTTGGATTTGGGATCTAATCCAAGGTAGGAAATTGGGGTAATTCATAAAAGTGGGTCTAGATGCCAGGAGGGGGATTTAGATGGGGGTGGGCCCCAAATACGATGTAATTTTATAGGAGAATGGTCTGATATAGTAATCGGGAGGATAATTGTGTCAATAATTTTTTTAGTGATGAATGGGGAAGAAAACCAGTAGTCAATTCTGCTATAAGTTTTATGAAGTGGTGAGTAAAAAGTATAGTCACGCTGCCTAGGATGGTTAGTCTCCAAATGTCGGTGAGACCGAATTCTTTCATTAGCATAGAGAGTGCAGAAATATTTCTGGGGTGGGAATCACATGAAGAGTTACTTCTATCTAAATGTGCTTCCAAAGCTAAATTGAAATCCCCACCTACAAGTATAGGAGAATTGTTAAAGTTACTTTTCATAATCTGTTGGGCCATATTGTGAAAGAATTCAGGTGAATCAGAGTTAGGGGCATAAACTTCGACTAACATAAGGGGGCCTGCATGGGTATTTAAGTGGGCTATAATCCATCTGCCATCTGAATCGGAGATAGATTTGATAAGGGTCCAATTAAGGGATTTATATAATAGAATAGCAACCCCCCCCACCCGTTTTTTAGAAGCAGAGGAGGACGCATATACTTGACCAACACAATCCCTTCTGAGTCTGTGGAATCCTCTATTAAAAGTTTTGTTCCTTGTAAGAAAGCAACATGAGTTTTATACTTTTTCAGGTAAGAAAGTATTTGCTTTCATTTACAAGGGGAGTCGAGTCCCTTAACATTCCACGAATGTGGAATTAGGTCATTCATGTTAATCGGGAGATGAGTATGAAAACACAAATAGGAAGTAAGGGACTCATATTGAAAGGGCTGAGGATGTTACAGACTCAGAAGGGAGAGGGCTAGCACAGTCAAATGCATGCAGGATATTTAGTTTGTGGAAATACTTAAATCCTGGGTGAATGTTTCCATTGAGTCTCACAAGGAAGAGAAGTAGTAAAAAGAATATAGAAGACATATATAAAATTACTAAACAAAACCTATGCATGTTATACTAACACACTATGAAGTCTTTAGGTAATACAGCAAGATATGAGTCAGTGAAATCGCCAAGACTCTCTCGCTTTACTACAGAGCATGTAAATAGTAAGTAAATCTTGGGAGAAAATGATCTTAAACCCAAGATACAAGCTGTAAACAATTATTTCTATCAAGTTATAATTGTGACTAGTAATAGTAAATGGAGTCCACTCTGAAGAAAGGGGGGTTACTAGTGGGGTACCGCAGGGTTCAGTATTAGGACCGGTCCTCTTCAATGTCTTTATAAGCGACATTGCAGATGGACTGGAAGGAAAAGTATGTCTCTTTGCAGATGACACAAAGATCTGCAACAGAGTTGATACACAAGGTGGGATGGAAAGGATGAGAAGGGACTTGGCAAGGTTAGAGGAATGGTCAAATGTGTGGCAGCTTAGATTCAATGCTAAGAAGTGCAAGGTAATGCACCTGGGAAACAAAAACCAAGGGGAAGAGTACACAATGGGGGGTGAGATACTAACAACAACAAAAATGGAAAGGGACCTGGGGGTAGTCATATCAGATGACCTAAAGGTGGGCAAGCAATGTGAGAGGGCAGCAAGGAGGGTTGGGGGGATACTGGGATGCATAGGGAGAGGCATCACCAGTAGAAAACAGGAAGTTATTATCCCTCTGTACAGAGAGCTGGTGAGACCCCATCTGGAGTACTGCGTGCAGTTCTGAAGACCCAATCTCCGCAAAGACATAGACAGGATGGAAGCTGTCCAGAGGAGTAACTAAAATGGTGCAGAGTCTGCACCAGAAGACATATGAAGAGAGACTTAGGGAGCTTAATATGTATAGCCTCGAGGAAAGGAGGAGAGGGGAGACATGATAGAAACTTTCAAGTACCTCAAGGGAATCAACAAAGTCCAAGAGGGTAGCATCTTTCAAAAAAAGAGGTGTGCAAGAACAAGGTGGCACAATTTGAAGATAGAAGGGGGGCGGCTCAGAGGTAATTTAAGGAAGTATTTTTTCACAGAGAGGGTTGTGGATGCATGGAACGGCCTTCCGGAGGAGGTTGTGGAGTCAAAAACAGTGGTGGAATTCAAGCATGCATGGGACAGTCATAAGGCAATTCTAGGGGATGGGGGTAGGAAGAAATAGGCTGCTGGTTAACTAGAATCTGCAGCTTATCCAGTAGGCAGGGAAATGGGCAGACTGGGTGGGCCAAGCGGTCCTTATCTGCCGTCAAATTCTATGTTTCTACTAGAACTAAAGTGAACATAATAATTCCTTGGGGGGGACCATGAACATCTTACTATATATGAAAAGGGGGTTACAGAAAGTATATGCAATCCCAGACATAATAATACATCTTGAACCTAAGTTAGACTGGAAAAAAGAACTGAGCTGAAACACTATTATGGCAATACAAACAGTATGCCATCATGGTTGGCTAAGTCCTAAAATTATAAGAGCAGCTGTACTTGTGCCATGTACTATGTACTTACTCACATAATCATAATGCTTAGACACAGAAGTGTTTATGTAGGAGGAGTGTTCAGGTAAAATAGAGTGAGTAGGGCCCAAATAGTATAAGGATTTATGGGGTGTCGAGGCATTGCACGATCAGTATTGCATGGGGGGGGTATCTGGTGAAAGTCTTGCATTGAACAGGAATACGTAGTCATTCTGGCAATATGACATTTATAAGAGTTGAGTTTGTTCAGTCTTCGAGGTACTGCATATATTATTGATAAGTACTAGGTATTTAATAGTAGCACAGACCCAAAAATTGCCCCTAAGGAAGGAGTTGCTTTAACATAGTGAGATTTCAAGACCTGAAGAGGGTCAAGCGAGCTCAGCTATAAGATTACAACACATGCTTAAAAAGCCATATCATAAGGGCTTCAAGTCAGACTGTGCTATCTATTATTGATTGCAGCACATTGAGTAAAATAATAAGATGAGACACCTCGAAAATAGCCTGCAACGCCTAATTGTAGGGTAAAACTGAAGACTAAGTAATAGATAAATAAAACAGTGCAACATGTTAGTATACCATGGTTAAAAAAGGGGATTTAAAAGTTAGATAAAAGCGGGTTGGAGAGGGAAAGAGACTAGAGAAAAATATTAAAGTGTTAAATGTTAGTCTGGGATGTAGTAGTGGACGAAGGGAATAACTAGTTGAGGACCTCATTAATATAACCCCAAGATACTGTAAATGTATAATGTTTATATATGGTAACAAATGTGTGGGGTGATGTTGGATTGCAAATTAGTTAAGCAGGCAACCTCCCTTAATGGTTATGTGAGAAGGACATACTGATAAAAAAGATAGTAGATACCTCTAAATGAATATAGAAAATCATTCAGCACATATGAATTAGTCTAACATTATATAAGAACTGTCCCTTTAAAAGAAGAACATAGCCTAACATTAGGAATATTCAAAAACTGACATTATGAGCAATATATGCAGAAATAACTGGATGTATAATGTAGCAGACATTACATTGAGACAGAAAACGCCAAGACTGTCACAATGAGATGCCTAAATAATATAACATGCTATTAAACCAAAAGTCTGTAACCGCGATGTACAGCTTATCGCTTTTCAAACCAGCTGGGTGCGATAGTAAGCACACACAAGGAATACGATGTGCAGTTGCAGGGCAGACAAATTCTGATAGTGATCAGAGAGCTGAGGTTAATTAGGCACTAACCTCGAGAGGTACTACTATATACACATGCACAGGCATCATTTATAGGTTCGATTTGGTTTTTGAGCTTCCCTTTCCATTTCTTTTTTGGAGGCTCTGCCGATTTGAAAAGGGATCTGGTCACCAATTCAGCCCAAGAGGAACAAGGAGACCTGCCACGCTGTAAAGCATCTCCAAGGTCACTGATGGCAGGATCCACAGCTGATTCCGCTAGGTCTTCCAGAGACGAGTGTAAGTCCTCTTGTAGTAAAGAAAACTTATTGGAGAGGATTAGAGGTGTATTGAAGCCAACATGTCACTCGTGCTGAGAGATATGCCTAAGTGGAGTAGCATCTGCACAACAGGCATGATTAGAAGAAGATGGATTCAAGTTCTTTTTGTTTAGCAAGTGGACTGAGATTTGAACAGGAGGTGCTGCATCAGCCTGAAGAGATACAGGTTTCTCAGTGCGTTCATGATTTGAAGCCATAATGTGGGTGTGCCAGTCTGATTAGGAAGTTGCAGAGACAGTGGGGGAAGGGGCCACATCAGTATTTCCAAACGGGGCAGATGGAGGCTGGGACTCACCAAGAAATGCAGTCAAGGCTTCGGGAGTGTTGAAATCTTTGGTTGAGTCACCCAGAAACAGGTGCATGATGGCAGGATAGTGCAGAGCAAATATGATCCGTTGGTGTAGGGTAGTTTTAATAGGATTGAAAGCTCTGTGTTTATTAGAGAGTTCCTTAGAGAAGTCTCTAAAAATAGAAATTCTATGATCTTGCCAAGTAAGCGTTCCCACTTGTTTTACTCTATTGATAATCAGTTCCATGTGGGCATAGTTTAAGAATCTTGCAATGATAGGCCTAGGTTTCTGATCTTGACCAGGCTTCCGGCTTAAAGTACGTTGTGATCTCTCAATAGTAAGGTCTTGACCAGGTGGGAGTTTGAGCAGGGCTGGCAGCAATTGTAATAGAAACGCACTAGTGTCTCAGAGTTCTGCACCTTCAGGAAAACCCCAAAATCTCAGGTTATTGCGTCTGTTTCTGTTTTCAATGTTATCGATTTTATCTTGTAGGCTTCTGATAACTCTGTCTTGCTCTGTGATGGTAGCTTGCAGGATCTTAATAGAACTTTCATTTTGAGCAACTTTAACTCCAGCATCATTGATTTTTTGGTCTAACACTTGCATGTTAATGATGTTTTGTTGAGATGTTAATTTTAAGTCGTTAATTTCACAGGTGAGCTGTTGAAACATAGTTTCCACTCTGCTAAGGGAGCTGTTTTGCAGGAGTTGGTCAGCCATTGTAGTAGGCCTTCACAGAGAAACAGTATAAATGCAGAAAAATGATAGCTATAGAGTTATGATATAGAGAAAATAATTTACCAGAGTTGAGCTATGATGTTAGTAAAATTATATTTCACTTCATGGTAAACGCTGAAAATCTGGGATTAGGAGGATGGATGATGATAGATGGTAGTCCCAGGGAGAAGCAGAATTAAGCAGCCATCTTCAGCACAGCCAGGCCACATCCCCCAGGATGGTATAATTGACACAACTGAAGCCTTCCCCCCAGCACCCAAGGCCCAGCGAAGCTAGCGATATCTAGGGCCAGGTTTTGGAAAAAGCCTGGGTCCTCCACATTTGGATCATGGCTGGACCCCACTAAGAAGACCCCCCCCCCGCTACCATAATATATGCCAGACTGTATCTTCCACTTGGTTCCATGGAACTGTTGTATATGGTACCCTGGGTTCCTGGCAGCCACCATACAGCAACTCAGGCAGCTACCCACTGCCCCCCCCAGCTGCTACTTGTACATTCAAACTCTGATTTGCTTATATAAGCTCAATGCCTAACTAATAGCTTTTTAAATCATGCCAGGACCTTCCTTCTTTTAATGACATTTTTCAGGCCATTAAAATTCCAGGTAGCTATTACTACTTCCTTAGCCATTTGGATAAACTGAGGGAACACCTTGGTGGGCCTTGACCTCCACAGCACCCGCAGGAAGTTGCCAGGAATGTGCACTGAAAAATCTCTGAAACAAATTACCCAATGGTAGCTTACAGCAGTAGATGTTCCCCTGTGTAACACCCCCTCCCCAAACCTCCCTCCCGCTGCACTTGGCCCTACATCCCAACACCAAACACAAAACAGTGTAACACTGAACTGAAGCAAAAATACAGCATAACAACCCGTCAATACTCGCCCCATATCCACTTTGCCAAGCATCGCCCATTTTGGCAGAAGTTCCCTTACACGTAATCGGTGATTAAATCACGTTCTTTGGCACAATAATAAAAGAGTACAGCAAATGCCTGAGCCACCTTCTTTGATGCAGTGCAGTTTATTCAACAAGTAAAACCGTAACTGCTACCCTTTACCCCAGTAGTTGCTGAAGGAACTTGGTTGAGCCAGCAGTCCTGAAATGGGTGTCCTTTGGGCAGCATCTTCAAGCAGCATTCAGGAGCCATGGGTTGGGGAGTGGGCAAGGTGAAATATAAACCATGGTGCACTGCAGACATGTCTAGAAGATACAATAATTCTACTCATTGCCTGCTCCCAACCTCTTTTATGCAGTTCAGCTCACTGGACCATAGTTACATTTTTCAATTCTGTCAACCTGGATTCCTGAGTTCACTGGTGTAGACAGTACCTCCCATCACCATCATTACTTGCATATCAAGATACAGTCAAAGGGGGGCCCCATACAGCCAGCAAAGCATTGTATCAAGCACCTAGCAGCTTCTAGTCCAGAACAGAAAGAAACCATTAACTGACCACATGTCCCAATGATTTATCGCGTTGTTTACTTCAGGGCATACCACTGGTAAAAGAATCAACTTGTGTTGTTGTTTGGCAGAGACTAAAATGATCAGCGTTGTGCTAAGGCTTACATTTGTGCACCGTTGTTAATGTGCTCCTCTGAACCACAATCCCAATTATAGCACCTTGATGACTAAGCCCATTATGCTTTCCCCAAAACTCCTGAAAAAGAAACATTCAAATGAAGCCCTGTGGACCGAGAACCCCTTGTGAGCGACTCCGGTACCTCTAGTGCTGGTTGGGTCCACTGCGAGCAGACCCGACTGATGCACCAGGAAACAGTGCCAAAAATTGACTCAGGGATCCACCCCCCACCCCCAAAAAAATAAAACCCGTACCTGAGGATGTGGGGCTGTTTTTTTTTTTACCTGTGCTGTCAGCCAGGCCATGCCAGTTGAAGTGGATCTTCCCAGGTCCCCATTACGCTGTGCAGGAGGGAAGCAGAGAGAATCTTGGCCTACATGCTCTATTCATCTCGGTGTTCTCCATGTGCTCATGGCATCAGTCCTTACTTTCTATGGACCCTCTCGCCCTCTTCCCACTAATGCCTTTATGCGAGGAGACACAAGTCCATTTCCTGTGTACACAGTTAATTGTGACTGGAGAAGTAAATTTCCTGTGCACACAAAAAATGTGGGTGCAATGCAAAAACACAGTTTCCGATACAGACAGAATGTGTCTGACCCCAAAACTCAATTTCCCATACATACAGAAAACAATAACTCAACCACTCAAATTCCCATATACATGGAAATTCTGGGTGTCTCAGACATGTATCTGATCCCAAAACTCCATTTCAAGTATGCATGGAAAATTTGGATGTCTTAGGATGTTTCCAAACCCAGAACTCCATTTTCCAATACCATGGGCACAGGAAAATGTGACCCAAAAACCTTTCTTTCTATGTGCATAGAAAATATGGGTGACTCAGAATGAGTCCGACCCCAAAACTTCATTTCCAGTCCACACAGAAAATCTTGGTTTCTTAGGATTTGTCCAAATCTCAAAAGGGGAATTGTGTGCCTATCTGCGGATGATATGAAGATCTGCACTACGGTGGATGCCCCGGGGAGGGGGTGGGGTAGAGGCCATAAGGAAGGACATGAAGATTCTGGAAGGGTAGTCAAAAACTTGGCAGCTGAAAATCAATGCCAAAAAGTGTGTAGTGATGCACACAGGGCGTAAAAAACCTGCAAGCTGCTTACACTCGGGGGTAGGGTGGGGTAGAGATAATTATCCCAACTGAGCAAGAGAGGAATCTGGGGATTATAATATCAAGCAGCCTTGAGGTACAGTAGGTGGCCAATGCAGCAAAGTGGAGGGAAAGGCAAATAAAATGTTGGCATGCACTGAGCGCGGCATAACTAGCAGAAAGAGAAGGTACTGATGCCTCTTTATAAAACCATGATGAGGCCTCACCTGGAGTATGGAGTCCAATTCTCGAGACCCCACCTACACAAGGACACAAATGGGTTTGAGAGGGTTCAGAGAAGGGTAACCAAGATGATGCATGGTATGCAGGAGAAGCGATATGAGGAGAGGTGGAGGGAATTGGATCTGTATCCATTGGCCGGCCTAGTGGCATGGAGGGCGGAGGCATCTGTGCCTTATCTCCTACCATGCCGGTGACCTGTGTTCATGATGCGAGCAGGCTGCTGGGGATCAGCAAGGGATGGAGATAATCCAGCATCTGGAGGACAGCTCTCCTCTCCTGGGGTGGGGTGGGGATGGAGTTTGCTGCTTGCCTGTTCCCTAGCAATGGCTGGGGGATGATGCAATGGACCCAGATGAAAGGGGGGGGCAGTTGTGGTGCAGACGCTCAGCATGCCATGTGGCAGCGTGCACAGCTCGCCATTGGCATCATTAAATGCCACCGCGCATGCACTCGGGGAAAGAAAAGTGACAAAATATTCACTGGTGAGATGATACTGGACCTTTGCAGGTGCTGCACCCAGCAAGCTGGCACCTTGTGAAAGAACTGGAGGCGAGTCCAATAGATGCCAGGGTGACTGGGCAGGGGGTGGTGCAAGGGGGCTGGTCAGGAGGGGGAGAAATACAATAATAAAAAAAAGGGATCTGTACCCATTGGAGATTAGAAAGGAAGGGGGGATATGATGGAAACATTTAAGTATGTGAAAGGGATAGATAAGGTGAGGGAGAAGCGCTTATTTACAAGAAAATGGGGGTTAAATCTAGAAGTCATAGTCTAAGATTAGAAGGAGGAAGCTTTAGAGGTGATCTGAGGGGGTGTTACTTAATAGAGAGGGTGGTGGAAGCCTGGAATAAACTGCAAGAGGAAGTGGTGAGGGCTGAAATGGTGGAGGTATTTAAGAGAGCATAGCACTGACATAAAGGGTTAGCAAGTGAGGGGAAGGGGAGGTTCCTTGACACAGGAGTTGAGTGGGGGAGGCAGACTCAGTGGGTCTACCATCATATCTTTATGATTCTAACTCCATTTCCTGAGTGTACGGGAAACTACAACCCTAAAACTCGATTTACCATGTGCATGGAAAATTACATAGTGAAAAAAATCTATCTTCCGTGTACACATAAAAAATGTGTATGTTTCACAACATTGAAAACGAAAACCCATTTCCTATGCAGGCACGAAATAATGACCGAAAAACTTAATTTCCCTGTGCACAGAAAATTAGGGTTTCTTTGTTGCTGCAGCAACAGGAACTTTGCCCACCGTCGATACAGCAACAGCATAATGCTACCAATTGGCACTGTGCTGTCACTGAGAAAAACTGTGTTTTTGTGGGGGTGCTTTACCCCCACAGCCCTCATGAAGGGGGATCTGCCCCCATCATCCCCCCATACTTTAAATAACCAGTTCCAAGTTGGAGTTGGTTCGGGAAGGGGGTGAACACCTCAGAGAGAGCAGGGTCAGGAACCCAGCGTACCATCATGGCGAACTGCCGCTAATGTCGCTGTGATGGTCTTTGCTGTTTTCCCGTCACTGTGGTGATGTGATACCAAACTTTAGGTACTTCAGGATGTGTCAGACACCAAAACTCCACTTCCTGTGTGTACGGAAAATCTGTGTGTCTCAGGGTGTATATGAGCCCAAAACTCTATGTCCTATGTACATGGGAAATTGCAACCTGAAAACTTAATTTTCCCACGCACAAGGTAAATTGCAAAACAAAAAGTCAATTTTCCATGTGGCTGTAAACTGCAACATGACTTTCCTCAAGACCCAGGACCTGCCCTCCCTCACAGACCAAGAACAGTTGGATAGGGACATACCACAACAGGAAGTTGACTGGGCCTTCAACTTTTTACCCACCATTACAACCCCTGGGCCAGATGGCTTACCAGGAGAGTTTCATAAAAAGCTAGGCCCCACCATAGCACCTATTTTTCATTCAGTATTGCAGGTTCTGCAACATGATGAAGCCCTTACCAGCACTATACAGGAAGCATTTCTAACTCTTATCCCCAAAAAAGGCAAAGACCCATTCGAATGCTCCAGCCACAGACCCATATCCTTGCTAAATTCAGATTATAAAATCCTGACCAAGATTCTAGCGTGAAGGGTACAAAATATTGTCACCAAACTGATTGGTAAAGAACAGGTGGGTTTCATTCAAGGCAGATCTGGATCAGATTGTCTGAGAAGGCTGTTTAACCTATTATGGTTGGCAGACAAAAAGAGAGACTCGTATGCTGTACTCTCTTTAGATATCCCAAAAGCATTTGATTCCTTGCATTGGGATTATTTGCTCAGGACCCTAGAGGAATTTGGGTGCAGGTCAAAATTTCTTACCTGGAATTTTAAGCTATACAAAAAAACAGTGGCCCAGCATATCACAAATGGGCTCTAACTACTCCGTTCAATCTGCACTGTGGATTGAAACAAGGGAGCTCATTATCCTCATGTCTTTACCAGCCTTTGAGACCCTAACTTGTGCTTTCAATAGGAATCCATGCATTCTGGGTATCGGCTGGGTAAGCATGACCACAAAGCTCTCGCTTTTGCTGACTATCTGCTAATGACAGTAACAAGATCTGCTGACTCTTGTAAGACACTCCGTGACCTTTTGGAAGGGTTTGCACAAATTTCAGGACTGGTAATAAACTGGGATAAAACTCAGGTTTACATAATCATCTCTCCCCATTCCACAAGCATGCACTAGAGGGGGTACTGGACACTAAGTGGTTTAAAGATTCTATCACATACTTGGGGTTTAGTGTGGCTACCAACCGTGACTCCATTGTGAAGTGGAATTATGGGCACCATGTGAAAACAGCTAAGTAAAAACAGCGACCACCATAAATAGCTAATACAAAACAGGTCAGTTAAATATAGCAAGTTTTGTTTTTACGGGGGGGGGGAGGGGGGAGCCCCCTGCAACCCCTATTAGGAACATAGGAAAGAATCAGGAACTTTAGCTGTTTAAACCATTATTGTCCTGCACAATTTATATACTTAGCTGGTAAAGTAAATTGTTTTTATATTTGTCAAGGGCTGACTTGAACTGGTTCATGGTTTCACTTGAAACTACTGCACTTGGTAGGACATTCCACTGGGACACAATACGTTGTGTGAACCATGCCCCTCTTGGATTTTTGTTGTATTTCTCTCCTACGAGTTGGTACTGGTGACCCCAGTTTGCAACTATACTAGGTCTACTTTTTAAACCTAAACACTCCCACAAATCTGGTGACCTACATGCCCTAAAAACCAAGCACATATCCCTGTGGTATCTCCTATACTACAAGGAGTACAATCCGAGTTCTCTCAGTCTATCCTCATAGGGGAGGCCCTCCAAGCCTTTTACCCTCCTCGTCACCTGCCTCTGGACCCCCTCCAGACGTCTCACATGCTGTTTCAGTCTGGGCTGCCACACACAGCCAGCATACTCCAAATGAGGTTTGACAGGAGACTGGTAAAGAGGTACTATCACCTCCCTTTCCCTATTTCTATTATTCCTCATAATTGATGCCAAAATACTATAGACTTTTTTTGTCATAACTGTGCAGCGATGAGTGAACTCAAAATCTTGATTCATATTCCAAAATCTTTTTCTACATCTGCAGTGTGTGCTACAACTCCATTGATAGTATACTTATATTTGGGGTTATTCCTTCCTAGATACATAACTTTACACTTGGCTAAATAATTTTTTGGCCCCCACAGCAGATCTGTAAAGTTGGTCAATATTATCTTGAAATTGTTTTGCTTCCAACTCATTTGTTACTACTGCAGCAAGTTTCATATCATCTGCAGACTTAGCAAGCCACAGTTGGTATCACAATCTAGAGATAAGACTACTATATTAAACAAAACTGGGCCCAGTACAGACCCATGCGGGACTCCACTGGGCACAAGAGACCAATCAGACATATATCCCTGTATACAGACCCGCTTTCTCCTATCAACCAACCAAGCGGCAATCCATCTAACAACATAGGAGTCCACTCCCAGTTTCCCCAATGCGACAAGCAGTTCCTGATGAGATACAGTATCAAAAGCTTTTTCAAAATCTATGTATAATACATCCACTGGTAAATTGCTGTCAAATGCAGCACTTACTGAATCAAAAAAGGATAATAAGTTGGTCGCACATGTACTGCCCCTTGTAAATCTGTGTTGTCTGATAGCCACATGTCCCTCATCCCTCATCTCCATGAGTTCATTGACAATAGACTCCAGGACTTTAATAAAAATGCTAGTTAAACTGATGGGGCGATAATCTGAACAGTCTGTTTTTGTCCCCTTTTTGTATATCGGTATCATATTAGCCATCCTCCAGTCCTCTGGCACCTCTCCTTCTTCTATAGAGGACTGGAAAATGGCCTGGATTGGATCACATATGACAGGAGCTAATTCCTTAAGAAGTTCAGATTGTAGCTAATCTGGACCAGGGGAAGAGGTTACTTTCAGATCCATACATTTTTTCTTTACAACACCAACAGATATTACCAATGAACTAATTGCTTCATTTGGAAACACCCTATCAGGAATGGCCCAGTTGACTAGATACTGTTAAAATATTTATTAAATTCCACAGCTATTTCCTTGATATTAGTTACCTTATTTTCTCCCATCTATAAGGGTCCCACTTTATTATCATTTTGTTTTAAGGATCCTATATATACGTAAAAGGCCTTCCGGTTATCAGCTACTTTAGCCACTAAACTAATTTCAAAGTTCTTCTTAGCTCTAGTTCCCTTTTAAGTTCTTTTAATTTAGTTTTATATTTATGTTTGTATGCCCCAGTGTTGTCTCTTGTAAACTGTTTATATGCCCTGTTTTTTCTTTTTTTTAACCTGTGGATTTTGCTGGTATACCATGATGGAATTTTCCCTCTAATGTTATATTTAACCCTGGTAGGAATTTCAGTTTCAATCGAGTCATGCAAAACTGCCTTAAATTCCCTCCACTTATCTGCAGCTCCAAGGTCCATAAACTGTAACTTCCAATCCCAATTTCCAACTAATGTCCATAATTTATCATAATTAATATTATTATAGTTTTTGATCTTAGTAGTCCCCGGCAGGATCCTTCCTTTAATTATAATTCCTAATTCAAACATATTATGGTCACTCCCTGACAAAGGTTCTCTAACTCTATATCCTTTTACTTGATCTGTCATATTACTGATAAGATCTAGGGTATTTACACTTCTAGTGCTTTCCTGCACATGATTTTGCAAGACTAATGAATAAATTGCCTCCAGAAATGCTGCTTAGCCAGAAGAAGAAGGAGAACAAGATTCCCAATTGATACCATTAAGATTAAAATCTCCAAGAAGGATTATATTCTTAGATGGGTCAAGTTCCCTAATGCCCTGGATTAATTCCTGTGTTTTTTCAATTTTCAATGAAGGTGGTGTGTAATAAACACCTACCATTATTTGGAGGTAGTATCTGAACTAATAGATGTTCATATTCAGGATCCCTTAAGGTTTTGGTTTCTATGCTACAGTGTCGTTTTGAACATATAATGCAACCCCCTGCCACGTCTGCCCTCCCTATCACATCTAAATAGCTGGTAACCATCAATATTTGTTCCCCCAATCATCCTTTCCCCACCAGGTTTCAGTAACAGCACACAGCTTGATATTATCCTGTTTTAAAATTACCTCCAGCTCCTCCCTCTTATTAACTAAGCTGCAGGCATTTAATAAAACAGTCCAGTGCCCAGGTTCCTCAGACCTATGTACCTTTTTATTCTGCATATTTAATGAGGTATCTCCTGCATCCCCCCCTTTACAACTTTAAAATACCCCCCCATCTTATTTGCTGTTTTAACTTAGCTATTTTCACTGGCCACTGGAATGATGTATCTTTTTTGAAGGAAATTAATGTCAAATCAACTTGTCACAGTGGTCCAAACCTAATTTCTATGGGGGAAAGTTACTGTGGTAAAAAATATTAGAGCCCCCAAACTCTTCTATTTGTTCTAAGATATCCCCATGTTCCTTGGGAAGAACTGTTTCAAGAATTATGAGAGACATATTAGAGAATTTTTGTGGAATGGATCACTTTCCCAAGTTGGCTATTAACAAATTAAAGGTGTGGCAAGATAGGCCTATACCACTTTATGTTAATATTCAATGTGTATAATGTGCTCCAGAGTTAAAACCCTGTCCTTTTAAAGGCAAAGGGAGATTTGAAAACAAAAAAAGGGTTATCTAGGAATGAGTAAACAGGGTACGTGTATTCTAAGGATTATATCCCTTACATCAAAGGGCATTTAGCCATTTCTAAATGCAAAAAGCCCCAGTGGGGGTGGTGGTGGTGGGGGGGGGTCAGCAGCAAATACGCCAATGGGAGGTCAGCCTCCTACAGAATCATGAAAAAACATACATGGACATAAGACGTTACAGGGATTTCTAAACATGGAACCACAACTGCAGGACATGGCAAACTGTTGCACCCCAGTTCTCTGTATGGATTTTTTCAACCAGCAGAAAGGGGAGGTGGGGCTGAATGACCTCACATTCCGTAAAACTGCAGTGTTTTTCTCTGAATCAGAGCACTTTTGTTGGAGGCTTCTCCTCAAAGAGACCTGGTATGTTCTTGGAGCTCACAGAGAGAAAAGAGCTTGCCATTATGTATGTTTTTTTTCTTTTCTTTTAAAAGCATATAAAAAGGTTTGGCAGATCCCTGTGAAAGATGGCTGTAGGTATGAAAAAGGACTTTTCATCTTGAAAACAGAACACCTGATTTTTAAGTCAGAAATCTGATAAACTTATCACCAAGAAAACATCTAGATTTTCTAAAAAGATCTTCAGAGAACTGGCTTTGATCACAAACATGCTACAATCTGCTGCTTAACGAACTTTCATCAACAACTGGAGAGAATTTCCTCTCAAAAGGATACTTGATAATTTCTGGACTTTACGCAGCAAATTAAGGAATAGTTTTAGAAATAACTGAATAGTGTTGCTTGTATAACCATACAATAGTTATTTTTGTGTTGTCTGCATTTCAAATCTTCCAAATTGTAGAATTTACTGTGTTGTTTTTATGTTTTTTTTCTTGAAGTAAACTTTTATCATTTCTTATCCACTCTGTCTGGGGTCTGGTTGTGTGAGCTAACATTTTAAACAAAAGGGTTTTGCAAGGACTGTACACCTTGTTAACAAAGATAGTATCTGCTTGGCTATCCTACAAACCAATTAGCAAGAGGCTGCCAGTTGGGAGTGGGGGGATTCTAGCCAGAGAACGTAGCACTGGAGTCATGGGGCTCGAGACTATATTTCCACCCTCCCTTTGAGAAAAGGAAGGTTGGTGACACTTCCTGAACCCTAAAACTGCTTATGCATTCCATAACAAAAGGGACATCCCTGCAAACAGAAGGTCCTGCTGCACAGGGCTGGGCTCATGACAAAGGGCACTGAAAGAGAAAGGGGGGTTTTCTCTTCCATGGTGGGAAAGATATTACCTTGCTTCTGTATTGAAACAGATCCTACCCCAGCTAATAGCCCATCGAACTGCACCCCCATGAAGGGGATGCCAGAGAGCCATCTTCCGGGTTGGTAGCTCTCCTGAAAGTTCTCTCCCACGAGCTGGCAAATTTGCTAAAAAATAAATGATTTCTACTTGATTTACTGCAGAATAAGGCATAGCACTCGAAGCAGGAAATTTTCCTGCACTGATAGATACCAAATTTGATATGGGACAGACCCAAGGACAACAGCAGAGACTGCAGAAACAACAGCCTACACAGTTTAACAAGGCCACGGGTCCCTCAAGGAGAAGTGGAGCTGTTAACCACGTGACATCGGTGGAGCTGCTCTGGCAGACTATGCCTGACTCAAAAATCAAAAAGACTTTACAAAAGTTGGAAAATTACGATGCCGCTATCCAGAAACTTACTGGGTCTGTAGCCGAGGCGGACAAAAGAACAACTGCCATGCTTGCCACTGTTTCTTCCTTGACTAAAGAGAACAGTTAACTCTGAGGATGTATGGAGGCCCTCAGAAATGAAGTACAGGACAAGAACATCCAAATAGTTGGGTTTCCTGAAGGTGCAGAGGGGACATCCCTTCTACCATTTCTGCTGAACTGGCTTAAGAGCAAACTCCAGCTGGATAAGGCCTTTCATTGGGAAACCCTCACTAAGGCCTATTGAGTTAATCCAAGGGTCCAACCAGCAGATTCTACTCAGCCACGTACCATCCTGGGTTTGGATGTTCGTGATGTGGTGCTTGCAGCGGCTAGAGCAGAATGCCCACTAGAACTCAATGGTGCAGACATGAAGTTTTACCCTGATTTATCTTACCAGACTCGTGCCAGGAGAAAAAGTTTTGATGCCGTGTGCCATTGACTCCATGGTTTGGTGATAATTCACTCCTTTTTACTGCCGGCAAGACTGCAAATTGTCTATGGCGGGAAGACATGGCAATTTATGTACCCACAAGACGCGGGCCAATGGATGGAGAAAGTTGAAAGGGAATTTGCAGCCTGTCATATTCCATCTGAATCTCAAGGATCTGATGTGGAGGACGTTTGTACTCTGGACTGTGAGTCAAAATAGCACAAAGATGCAGTTCTGAATTGGGCAGTATTATTCCCTGTTTTACTTTTCAATGTTCGAAGCTGAAGAGAGAGACATGTTGCCCTTACAAGTTTAATTGTTCAATGGTGGGTATTGCAGATAGGGGCAATACATTTTGAATTTATTATGGCATTTCATGCTACCTGTCATTTGCAGAGTTTCTGCCTGAAAATGAATTTATTTATTAGATCATCGGTTTTCAGACCTTTGAGTCAAAGACTCATTTACAAAGGCATCTCGTCAAGAGAGCAATACATCACAGCAAACAAAACAGTACAGTACATAACGCTTAGATTGAAAAAGCAACCAGTGTTACAGGCATTCACTGGTGGTACAAGCTTGGTAATAGGTAGATCACAGTATCCCCACCGCATATGCCCAGTAGCACTGCGATTTGTAAAGAAAACAAAATAGTATTTGTTGCTTAAAACAGAAATGTGTTAACTAAGCTATGATAATTCTGGTATATATTCTTTAGTTTTACCAGGGGATCAATCACTATATCCTGCCATATAGTGCGTTGTAGCGCTATGCTTGTTATGTTAGGCATTAGCTACACTTGGTGGGGGGGCAAGGAGTGACAGTTTAATTTTTGTCTTCTTCCTAGTCATGCAACAGGTTCAACCAGTAGTCTATTGCACTGTGTTTTTATCTCTGTGAATTCTCCTTAATGATACACCTTATACCATTGAAGAGGCTGACAACTATTAATAGACTTTCTGGGAGATTTTATATATATATATATATATATATATATATAGCTGACAGACCAGGACTCTCTCCATCTTCTGTACAAGAATACATGGTTATATTCTATGTATATCAGTTTTGTGTAGAAAGAAGAGTTATTTCCTATTCCCATGTATGAAACAATGTGGATGTTAATTTGTCTGCTTAAACAGAAAAATTAAAAAACATAAACTACAAAAAAAAAAAAAAGAACTGCAGCCCCATGAAACTAATTCACAATTTGGTTCAAAAAGGTTACAAGGTGTTATGGTCTCTTTTATACTTGTTGGGGGGGAGGGGGCGCTGCTGAGCTGTGGTTCTACCGGACGCATTTGTTTGGAGCTCTGCTGTTTCACGTGAAGTTTTTGTCCAAAAATTCTTCCTTACCTAACAAACTAACCATTTTGAGGACTATATATTTGGTTGATTCTTCACTTTATTGATATGGACACATTTGTTTCCCCTAATGTTACTGGAGAGGTGCTGCAGGCCGAGGGCCTATCGGCCCCCACAGAGTGGTTGGAGCAGGAGCCTCACCTGTTACATTGACCCATCCAGAAGGGAGCGGGAAGTCTAAAGGCTCTCAAAAACCTACTGTTGGCTCTATTCAAGCTACACTGATAGAGTTTCATGCCATGTTAAGTTGTCTTTTGCCTGAGTGGAAAATTCCCTTACAGAAATTAACTCACGGTGTGTAGCAATAGAGATGCGAGTGGAGAGCACAGAAAAGGCCATTAAGAATAATGACATGGAAATAAAAGCTGTTTCTGTTAGAACTCACACTTTGGAAGATGCTACAAATGCAGCGCTGCATGAACATTTGGCATAAATGTCCTGATTAGAACGTTTGGAAAATCACATTTTAAAAAGGAACCTGAAGCTTATAGGGTTTCCTGGAACTGTCTCCAATACAGATTTAAAGGAAACTGTAGAAAATGCGCTTTCAGCTGTCTTTTCAATTATCCCTTCACTTATGTTGGAATCTGTTTTTTGCCCTCCCTCATTCCAGGCTAAGGATTTAACTACAGAAGCACAGCAGTTTGAAGCACAATACATTATTTTAACCTTCAATACACTGGCTGAAACAAACAGATTGCTCCAGATGGCATGGCAAAAAAAAAAACTGTTCATATGGGGGGCATCGCATCAATCTGCACCCAGATTTCTGCCTTCAGACACAACACAGATGAAAGAGATTTTTACCAGTTCTCTTAGAATTTAAAGAAGCTGGGCTGTCAGCTACATTACTTGTACCAGCATGTTTGAGGAGTCAGTTCCAGAGTAAAATGTACCATTTTGAGGATCCAGATGCGGCTCGAAACTTCTTTGAAAATAATGTTAAAATACTGGAGGACACTGGTTCTGATTTAAAAGAAGAAGCAGAAGTGACTGAATACCATCCAGTATAACTTAATGGACTGTGCTCTTCTGATTCTGCAAATGATCTTTCTGTAATGGATTGTTCTTTTCTTTGTTAAACTAAACTAAGGTTTGGAACTCTAAAAGAGGTATAATGATTAAATTAATTTTAGTTATTTTTGTTGGGATGTAAAAGCTTGGAGCACAAGCACAATTACTATTTATTTGATGACAGTAAAGCTCTAGTATTAATATTTGTAATAGATGTTCCTTATAACTCCTCTAAAATAATTAAAAATATTTTTGTACTTTATTTAGTTAAATAAAACATAGAGTATTAATAATTTCAAAATATATTTCCTTCAATTATAATTAAATGTAACCTGACCTTTTCTTTATGAATAAAAAACAATAAAAATAAAATATATACTTGTTGGCAGATGACAAATGAAGCTTCTTTTCTCATTCTGTACAGAAAGTGTGTGGAAGGCTTTTGGAAAGCTAAGCGTTTTTTGTCTAATGCATTTATTGGTATTTATTATTATCTACAGTACAACCATTTTCTGAAAAAATTATGTTGCATTTTCTGCTGTTTTTGTTTGCACTTGGAAAAAATGTCAGTAAAAACTTACGATGGTAAAAAATAAATCAATTTACCATTTGCACAGAAAACTGCAACCAAAAACTTGATTTCCTGTGTGCATGGGAAATTGGGACTCAAAGACTCAATTTTTTGTATGCACAGATGATTTGGATGTGACCTGAAAACTCAGTTTCCTGCGTGCATGGCAAATTTGGGAGACACAAAAATTCAATTTCCTGTGAAAATTTGGATGTCTCAGAATGTGTCTGACCCAAAACTCCATTTCCCATATGCATGGGAAACTGTGATCCAAAAGCTCAATTTCCAGAATGTGCACAGAAAATTGGGGTATCTCAGGATGTGTCCAAACCTGGGGCGCAAGTGCAGAGCTAAGAGTGATGGACACCTGAACACGCAGCTCTGAACAACACATGGGTGTGGGCAGGCATACTCCAAGCACTCCATAGTGTGCAATTTTATTTAAGGGGGGTAGCAAATAGGATCTGAACTGCTTCCTTTTCCCATGAAAACTAACAAAGAAAATGCTGAACCTTTCTGTAATTTTATTCATAGGAGTCAAAACTAGAAGGACTGGTCACTAATACTGTCTTTGCATCCCAAGGACAATACAACTTTACAGGCTCTGGGCTGGTATGTGGGTGTCTTGGGGAACAAAGCATGGCATTTGTATTTACCCATGCATGGCTACACCCGGGGAAGGGTAGCAGTGAGTCCACTTGGTGTGCAGATCTGAAATCCCTGGCTACATCCCTAGAACAACAGCTTCACTTTTAGAATAAAATCCATTTGAAATACACTACTGTAATTATCACAGGTTTTTGAAATACTACATTAAATTTCATTAAGGTGCAATGAAATAATACAGTTTCTGGGGTATATCCTCAATCTGAAGTGGCAAGCATTGAGTGAAAATAGGTGGTTTTTCATGATAAATTCAACAGGCCACTTCAACTGTGTGACACGGCTTTCTTTTGAACATCATGACAACGAAATGCCAAACTCCCAACACAAGCTCCGATAACCAGAAGGAGTAAAACAAATGTTGGTTTCAGGAGATAACATGAGTTATATCACTGAATTCTAAGTAGAAAGTCTGTGGTACTGTTAACTGTATCAAGTTACTTGAAGACATCTTTAATGGGGGAGGACAACTCATGGTAGTTGTTGCGGTTCATAGGGAGGGATATTTCTAGCAGAAGAGATGAGTTTTTCCACTGTATTGCTAACATACTAACATACTAACATACTAAAATGCCAGCAGAATAGGCCTAACGGTCTTTTGTGTCTGTTTGTTTGGTCAGTCCCCAGCCTGGGTGCTGACCCTGCTGTCCCTCTCGCCTTCTCTGGCTTCTCCCTTCCCAGTTCCGGATATTCTTGCTGCATTGGATTTTGCTTCCAGAACCCTTCCCCTGTACCTGTCCCACCCCCCTCTTGAACCCCTCCACTGTCTCTGCCTCCACTAGCCCCTAGGCAGTGCATTCCATGGCTCCACCACCCTCTCAGTGAAGTAGCACCTCCTCCTTTCTCCCTGAATCTTCCCCTCCAGCTTCCACCCATGCCCTCTAGTGGCCCTTCCTCCTTCCTTCAAGCACCCCAACTGTTCCTCCCCATTTATCCTCTTCATGTACCTAAAGACCTCTATCATGTCCCCCGGTCCCTTCTCTCTTCCAATGTGTACATATTTAGCTCTTGAGCCTCTCCTCATAGGTCCTGTCCCCAATCCCCAAATCATTTTGGTTGCCTCCTCTGGACCCTCTCCAGGAGGCTAATGTCGCTTTAAGTGTGGCCTCCAAAACTGCATGATACTCAAGGTGCGGCCTCACCAAGCAGTTATACAGAGGAGTATCACTTCCCTCCTTCTGGAGGTGATCCCCCAGCGATGCATCCCAGCATCCTGTTGGCCTTGGCTGCTGCCCTCCTACAAGTCTCAGAGTTGTTCATCTTGACATCCACCGCCACCCCAGGTCCCTCTCAGCCATCGAGACTTGTAGCATTCCCCCAGGGTGTACACTTGGCCTGGGTTTCTGGCCCCAGGTGGAGTACCTTGCATTCCCTGCATTGAACCTCAGCTTCCACTTCTAGACCATCTTTCCAGAGCCTCCAGGTCCCCTGTAGTGCCACCCTCCCTCCTCCCCATCCACCACCGCCCCAGTTTGAGTCATCTGCAAAGACTCATCTCACTCCTGATTCCTGTCCTTATGTCAGATACGTAGGCGTTGAACAGAAGGGGCCAAGGACTGATCCTGTGGGACCCCACTAATGACCCTCCTGGGGATGAGACTATCCCACCAACTACGACCCTCTGGGTCTGGTCCTGGAGCCAATTGCCTATCCATCTGATCATCTGGTTCCCCACCCCCATTTCTCCCAGCTTATCCAACAGACCCACATGAGGAACAGAGTCAAATGCCTTGCTGAAGTCTAGAAAGAGGACATCCACTGGTCTATCCAGGTCCAAGGCACTTGTCACCCAGTCATAGAACTCCACCAGGTTTGTCTGACACGATTTCCCCGGGATGAATCCATGCTGTCTATCGTCCAGGCACCCTGACTTATCCAGGTCCCCCTAGCCTCTCCTTGACAATGCCCTCCATCACCTTGCCCACCACCGATGTCAGGCTGACAGGCCTGTAGTTCTCTGCCACCTCCTTGATCCCCTTTGTGGATAGGCACTATATGCACCACCTTCCAGTCTTGGGGCACCCACCCTGTCCTCAGAGAGATGGTGAAAAGCTCTGCCAGGGGTTTGCCAGGACATCTGCAAGTTCCTTCAGCACTCTGGGATGTAATTTATCCGCCCCGGTGCTTTCTCCGTCTTAAGGGGAGAGGGCTTCCTCACCTCTCTGCTGTGATTTCCACTTCTGGTACCCCTTCTCCTGCTTAGCCCCCCCCCACCTGCCAGTGATGCCTCCCCCTCTCCCCAGACCTGCCGATCGGTAGGGGTCCCCCTCCTCAGTATCTCTGTCTCCTCCCATGTATGATGCAGCAGCCCCATTTTCCCTGGTGAAAACTGAGGTGAAGTACTCATTTAGTACCTCAGCCTGCTCCCCCGGGTCTTGTGCCCATCTCTCCCCTGATTTAATCCTGCTAATCTGCCCCTTCACCCTTCGTTTTTCCCCAATGTATCTAAAGAACCCCTTGTTCCCTCTCCTAATTTCCCTGGCCAGGTTCTGCTCCTTCCTTGCCTTAGTCGCCCTCACCACTCTAGTGGTCCTTCTAGCCATCAGCTCGTACTCCCCTCGATCCCTTTCACTCCTTGAGCACTTGAATTGCTTATAGGCTGCTTTCTTTCCCCGCACCACCTCCTGGACCTCCCTAGTCCACCAACAGGGTTTTTGGGCCCTACCGCATTTTCGTCTTACTCTTGCACAGGTGCTGGTAGCATCCTGCACCCCTCTCCTGATGATTTCCCACCTACTCTCAGCGTCCATGTCTGACCCAATCCCATCCAAATGCTCCTTAAGGATCCTTCCCATTTCCTTAAAATCCACCCCCCTGAAGTCGGTTACTTCCGTCTTTGTGCAGCCTTCTACCTCTCCTAGGTCCAGGCAGAACCAGACCGTGGCATGGTCACTCCCCGCCAATGGGTCCCTTACCTCCAGGCCCCCAATCTGGTCACTGTCTGCCAGGACCACATCCAGTACCTGTGCCTCCCTGTTCGGTTCCCTCACCTGCTGAGTTAGGAACGCGTCTTGAAAGACATCCAACAACCTCTGTTCCCTGGTCACAGAGGATGTCATAGTCTCCCAGTCTGTTCCTGGCATGTTTAAGTCCCCCAACACCACCACCGTTCCTCTGCCCAGTCTGCAGTGTCTCCCAACATCTGCCACCAGACTGTCCTCCAGCTCCTCCGCCAGGGCAGGGGGTCTATACACCACTCCTATTTTTACTCTCTTGCCCCCCCTTGTTATCAAGGTGACCCAAATTGCCTCACGGTTCCCTCCGCCTCCCCTCCCCCTATGCCAATGCAGTTTTTGACTATCATTGCTACCCTCCTCCCTTCCCTCCCCGTGTCCTTCCTGAACATAGTGTATCCTCCAGGTTCAGGTCCCAGTCATGTCTTGCAGTGGCCCAAGTCTCAGTGACCGCTGCCACATCCACTGCTCCTCAGTTAGCATCGCCTGGAGCTCAGGCATTTTATTGCCCAAGCTCCTGGCATTTAGCAGGACTACCTTCCACCCTTTCCCTATAGTTCCATTTCCCTGCTCGTGTTCCCATGGGGATTCTGTTTTCCCTGGTCTGCACTTTGCCAGTTGGCCTTTTCCTGCAATCCTCCTGGTCCCCAGGGGTGGAGACAGAGTCCCTCCTTATCGGCACCCCTTGACAGCCTTTTCTCCCATCCCACCCCTTCACAAGTTTAAACCCCACTTCACCAATGAACCCTCTATTTTCAACTTAAGATTCCCTCCTCCAAATTGAGATGTAGTCTATCTCTAGCATACAGCTTCTTATCCTCCCAGGTCTCCCCAATCCCCCATCAACCCATACCCTCTGGCCTCACACCACTCCCCTGAGCCACTGGTTTATCTCCCTAATTTTCCTTTGTGGTCCCCACTAGCCCTTGGCACTGCAGGATTTCGAGAAGAAACTGTGCATCCATGTCATGACAGACCCTGGCGAGCTCCTGAATCTTGCCTGTATCTCTAGCTAGCTATTTCCCTCAATGTCATTTGTACCCAGGTGGACCAGTATGTCTGGGGAACCCCCATAATCCTTTGCCAGCTGATATACCTCATGCTTAGCCCTGTGCACCGTTAGTCCAGGGAAGCATCTTGTTCTAACTGGCCAGGCTTCTCCCTCTCTATCCCATTTGATACCCTGATCATAGAATCCCCCAGCAGGAGCACTCTGACCACTCCTTTTCCTCCATTCCCCCCTTCCATGTCCCTCATCCTTTCTACAGGCCCCTCCACCCAGCTGGCTCATGTTCCTCCCCCTTTCTGGGTGCCACATGCCACCCCCTCCTTATTTACCATGGCCACCCCCTCCCCTCCAATCCTATGCCTCTCCTCCTCCTGAGTATCCTTCTGTTCCTTGCTAATTTCCCCCTCACTGCTCACAACTGGTCCTTCTCCCCCATCTGCTAAACTAGCCTGGCTCATCCTCCCTTCCTTCCTGTCTCCATTTAGTTCCTCCTTGCTAGTCGTGCTCCCCTGGCCTAAACCCTCAGCTCCCTTTACTGAATCCTCCTTGTACTTCTGGTCCTTCTCCTTTACCTTTCCTCCCAACTGGTCCTTCTCCTTGCGCTTCCTCCCTCTTCCCCTGCCCTCCTGCTCTGATTCACTGCTCCCCATTCTCCTGCATTCCAGGTCCCCCTGTTCTTCCTGCTATCTGGCCCCTGCCTTCTGCCTCCACTCCCTTTCCACCTCTAACTACCCCTGTCGTGGCTACATCATCCCCTCATCCTTGAGCAGAAGAAGGGATGGAGCGGTTACTGGTGTAAGGTCTGATCCACCTCCCGCCTTCCTTCCTTCTGTCCAGCCCTGGCCATCTGCCTACTTCCCTGAGAATGTTGTCCCTCAGTCCCCCCTTGTGAGGCCCCCAGTTACCTGCCTGCTTCCTTGGTAGTGTCCTTTTGTACCCCTCCTGCCAGGTTCCCTTTGTGACCCCTGAGTATTCTCCTGCACTCCTTTCCTATGCCCCAGTGCTTGGTGCAACCCTGTGGAGATTCCCAGCCCCTTCCCCAACCATACCACCCCCTTCCCCAGCTTTCTCCCTAATCACGCAACCTCCTCCCTAAGCTGTGCTAGCTGGTAGCACACTGGGCAACCACCAACTTCCAAGCCCAGTCCAGTATCATGGCTGCTCCACACCCTGTGCACCCCACCACCCTCCCAAAGATGCCGGCCCTAATGATGTGGTTCCATCCCTTCCAAATAGGTTTCCTTGGGTGAGCCAGGTTCCCCTAGTCCAAGATACCCTACTGCCTAATCAGGTCACCCACTAATCTTAGAGACAGTCCACTGTACACCAGTAACCCTGTTACTAGGTGCAGTACAACACATTAAACTTATAAGGAAATGAACAACTCCCAAAGCTCCTCTCTCCCAGCCTTTAAATCCTCCCCAGTGGCTAGAACTACATGAGCTGCACCTGCAGCCTTTTCCTCAATTGCAGGGCAGGTGTTCCCCTATAAATCCAGCAGACTTCTGGGGAGGAAGGGTGGGGAGGCGGGTCTTGGGCAGACACCTGACTCGAGAGAGAGTGTATCAGCCCTGTGTCTCCCTCCAAGCCCAGCAGCCAAAGAACCAGGCCCAAGCAAATCCCACCAAATAGGTTTTAAATCAGAAGAAATAGGCCTCTACCAGCGCAGCCTGTTACACAGTGAAACATCCACAAAATGAGCCCCACTTACAGCCACCAAATCAGTTTACAAACATCCAGCATCACCCAAAACACTACCCTGCTAGCCCCTTAGAAGTAAGAAAGAAAATAACTAACCTACCAAATAAAATTCACAAGAACCCTGTGAAAACAACAGCAGCAGCTACTGTCCTGGAACACAACTGATCCTGTCCCCTTCCAGTTCTTTCTTGCTCACTGATGAGACCCTACCTGATGTACTGTGTTCCGTTCTGGAGGTTGCACCTCTGCAAAGACATTGACAGGGTGGAGGTGTTCCAGAGGAGAGCTACCAAGATGGTGTGGGGGCTGCACAAGAAACTATATGAGGAGAGGCTGCAGGAGCTCAACATGTACTCCCCGAAAGAGAGAAGAGCAAGAGGGGACAAGATTGAGACCTGTATGTGCCTCACAGGGTAAACAAGGTGCGGGAGGGAATCCTTTTCAAAGGAGGAGGGACACCACAATGCTGGGACATGCTATGAAGCTTGAGGAGGGAGGGAGGGAGCTTAAGAGGGATGTGAAGAAATGTTTCTTCACAGAAAAGGTGCTGAATACCTGGAACTGCCTGCCAGAAGAGGTGGGAGGGGAGCAAAGACAGTGGGGAGCTTCAGGCATGTGTGGGATAGACACTAAAAAGTTGAGGAAAGGGAGGAGAGAGAGGAAGGGTCAGCTGTGACCAAATAGGGTCCAGGGTATAGTAATAAGCAAGGACAATACAGCAGACTGGATGGACCTACTGGTCCTTTTCTGCCAACAAATTCTATTTTCTATGTTTCTGTAAGCAAGTACACCCCAGGGGTGATAATGTCTTGCCAAGAATCACACACAGACATGCACTTACAAACAATTAAACATGGGCAGTTCAGTTATGATCAGCTGAACTTTAATAATAATAATACACTTTACTTTATTGAATGGGGAGTGATGGAGTCGATATGAAACTCCTATCCCTAACACTGGATGTCATCATTGTGCCAGTTACAAAACTATTTAACAAATTGCTGGCTCTTGCACAATTCCCTGGGATCTGGAAACAAGCTTTCATTACACCGGTGCATAAGAACAGTGATATGACATGCACCACCAACTACAGGCCAATATCCATCCTCTTTCCCTTATCTAAAGCCTTGGAAAAAATTGTGGCTGCTCAACTCACAGATTACCTCAACAAATACAACCTATTATGTTCCAACCAACATGGCTTCAGGCAGAATCATAGTACCTCCACTGCCTTGCTGTACTACACTGACTACTTGCATAAGGCACTAGACGAAGCAAAACTGGTGGGGTCAGTCTTCATAGACCTCACTAAAGTCTTTGACGCTGTCAATCACTCTCTCCTCCTGACTCAACTACAGAACCTGGGGGTTGCAGCCACTGCTGTCTGCTGGTTCAAGGACTACCTGACACACAGAAGTCAACGTGTAAAAATTGGGCACACAGTATCTAGCTCCAACAAGGTATCTTTAGGGGTCCCATATGGGTCAATACTGGGGCCCTTACTATTCAGCCTCTTCCTAAATAATCTTCCTGAAGCCTGTGACACTAAACTGATACTTTACGCAGACGACACTGTACTTCTCACCAGCAGTTCATCAATAGTCACCCTCCACTCCGAGCTGCAGGCATCCTTCTACAAGCTGGAAGACTGGTTCTGGAGCCATAAACTTCTATTAAACTACAAAAAGACCAAGGTAATGGTCACAGCCAGCCACAGCACAAAAAGAAGCTTCCTTCCCTCACCATCTCCAATAAAGTCAGTAAGCCACTAGAGCAAGTTCACTCCTTCAAGTACCTGGGGGTCATCATTGATGACTCCCTCTTCATCCAACACATCGACACAGTGGTAAAGGCAGTGCACACCAAGCTGGGTGTACTCTATAGGCATAAAAAGTATCTCACTCCAGAGGCCCTCCGTCTCTCAGTCTCCAGCTCCAGCCTTTCTACCATCGACTATAGATTGGTGGTCTACGGCACAGCAACAGACTCTGCACTAAAAAGGATTCACATTGCTCTCAATAAGGCATGTAGGCTCACAGTGGCTGCAGATTGAAATACCCACACCTGCTCCTTATACGAGAAGACCAAATGGCTGCCACTAAAGAACAGGATTATATTCCAAACATGTCTCCTTGGAAAAAAGGCACTACTGGGTAAACCCCCCCCATGCATTTCTAGCATCCTAACACCAAGTGCTACCAGCTATACCACCAGAGGCAGGATGAGGGGGGCCCTATCAACACCTTTCCATCGAACTGTGCAGGGACAGCGTGCTTTCAGCTACAGGGCCCCCCAATGGCTCAATGAAATCCCAGTAAACATTCTAAACTCACAATGCATCTCACAATTCAAAAATGGCCTAAGGCAATACCTTTTTACTAGGACAGTTTGTGACTGCCACTAGGACTCTAACACACATAACACCCACTCACCTACACTCTCTTTCCTCTTTCTTTTACCCACACTCTTCCCCCATGCCCTATCCCTCTGTCTTCCTCGTCCTCTGTGCCTTTCCCCCCACTGGATCAACCTTATAACCAACCTACTACCACTACCTTCCAACCTCCAAGACAAAGCCACTTCTTTTGGCTGCCCCCCCCCACCAGTCTCCCTCCCCTCACCTTGACTCCTCCTTGGACTCTCACACTAGGTGTCACACCTTTTTATCTCCTTCGCTACACATAAACACTGTCCTTTGCCCTAGTTAAATGCTCTTGATGCTGTACTATCACCATTGGTACTATGAATGACATTATAACCTTATTGTATACTAGCTACCTACTATTTGAGTATTGTATATAAACTGTTTGTTATTGTTGTCATTGTCACTGTTTGACGTGGAACCTTTGTAAAAGAGCTCTGAGCTTAAAGGTATGATCTGAATCCCTAAATAAATAAATATTTGTAAAGCGCCTTTCAGGCACCAAGGTGCTGGAAAATAAACAAACATATAAAAGCAATAAAATACATAGTAATGTAACCAAACAGCAAAATAAATAGCAAGATAAAATAATCAGTCTGGGTAGGCTTTCAGCCATAGATGCACCTTCAAAGCCTTCTTAAAGCCCTTCATGGTCGTGCACTCATGCATCTGATGGGGTAGAGAATTCCACAGGGTTGGGGCCACATACATAAATTCTCAGGCCCCAGATGACTTAAGGCTTACCCTGGGAATCTCTGGCAACCCCTCGTCAGCTGAGCGGAGTGGTCAAAAGGAACAACAGAGGTGACACAAAATTGATACTTTCTGAGGTAAAACCTAATAGGAAGGTACTCCTCACTCTGTGCTACTAGATCTGTGCAGTACTCTTGAAATTGAGAGATTTTAGATCCTTTCCAAAATAGATGACCATATTCTTTGGTATATTACAATAAAGTTGCTTTTGTAGTGAATTTTAAAAAACAAGAAATGATGGTCCTGAGCTGGGCCCTGCCTGATGGAACTGGGCCAGATAGAAACATAGAAAGTGACAGCAGAAGGAGACCGCATAGTCCATCTAGTCTGATAGACAACTGGCCTTTACAATGTGGAGTGTCCCAGGTAATTGAGAACCGAATAAGTTGGGAAATAATTTCTCAGAGAATTTTATCATGCTATAACCCTCAGATCTCTCAGACACCCCATTATTTTGACATTATTTCTGCAACCACATGTCAAGCATTTCAACTTTATTCCACAAAATTTCTAGCTGTCATCATGAGTGTCTGCTCTCCCTCTGAGTTGGTTATGAGCCAAGTCTAAATCATTGTATGGGCAATATCCCACACCTAACCTGGATCCCAATGCTGGAAGGCCCTAATTAATGGTAAACAATTTTTTTTCCTGCATTGTTTCTCTCCCCCAGTAGCCCTCAATCAGGTGTGCACTCCAGTCCCATGCTCCACCACCTGTCAGCACCAGCTTCTTTCCCCCAGGGCTTATCCCCCCACTCCTGGTGGGGTCAACAGGAGGAGCACTCACCCCCACTGCATCCAGGATCCAATTCTACTGGTGCAAATGGCAGGGGACAGGGCCTTCGGGTGCCCACCATCATCCAACCACTGTCAGTTTTCCTGTTTTTCTCCCTATGGGGGGGCATGCAAGGACCCCCAATGGCAGTGCCATGCACACTCCTGTAGACTGCATGCCTGGCATCAGCCCCTCCTCAGTCTCTCAGCCTTGGCAGTGTCAGTGTGCAAGCCCCTAGTTTCTGCTAGGGGCCAGACTAACACCAACTGCTGCATCCCTCCTCCCCAGACGACAGCTGTCATGGGGATACTCGATCGTCCTCCTACCCGGCTGACCCTGGCAACCCACTCACACCACAAACATGGGTCACCAGCATGGCAGGAGGTAAGGCATGGATGACTCAAACCTCCACACCACTGGGCCAGCTAAACATAGACATTTTTATGAGGTCATGTCCTTAGTGCTTCCTATAAATTTTATTGTAGGTAAGATAACCTTCTCCTTCATGATCATGGTTCCAGCATGCCTTGTCACCATTCTCTGATAGGCCACATGATTCAAACATTGGTTAGCAGTGCTGGTTGCAGTCGCAATATTTGCTCAACAGCTGCTACATGAATTTGAGGATTCACCAACTGAATATTTCAGTTACTCAAGACATACAGTAGGGCTGCCCTTACGCATACTCAAGTATGCATCCTCCTTACCCTATATCTATAAAACATGTGTTGAAACTAAGGGCTGCCTGAGCAGCCAGCAGACAGATGAGCAGCAAACGGTGAAAAAAAAATTCCTTTGCATATAATTTTTAAACATCTACGAGCTGCCCTGGCATCCAGTAATTGAATTCTGCATTATAATACTAAATTTGACAGACAATGAGCAGATATCTTCAAATGTCCAGATTCACCAGTCTGAGCTTTGCAGTTAGGTGGTCATTAACCTTGATGCTGTGTGAGTCACGTGATGCAGCTCACTGTGTAGGACGCGCTCCATCTGAGTTCCACTCGCCCGAATTGCAATTAAGATTATATTTTACAGCTTTCTAAAACATTTCAACAGAAAATCGGTCCTTACAGTTCTTACAGTCGTTACACTGATCCTAATTCATTGGAAGTGAATCCCGGACATGAATGGATACAGAATTGTGACAGGCAGCCCCTCGGCACACATCACCTGTCACTCCAGAGAAGCAACCAAAGAAACCACGAGCAAATCCCTCGCCTACAGACCAAATGCAGGCAGCTTCAGCCACTCATGTATCCTCCACAGACACATTGGTCCTTACTTTAGAATGGTTCTTAATAGAATTTCAACCCTTTAAAAAAGAAATCCGCTCCCTAGTGTCAGATGTAAAAATGATCCCAGAGGCCCTGGAAGACACCAACAGACATGTATTGGATAATGAAGCCTGCATTGTCTCGATGGAGAGGCGGTAGACAAGATGGATTCAGAGTGTCACATATCGTCAAACACTTACAAAATTAGAAAATAAAATCGAAGATCTCGAAGGCAGAAGTCGCCGCAATAATACTGTGGTGATAGGCATATCAGAGAAGGAGGAAGGCCTGGATACCATAATATTCAAAAATTATTGAATAAAATAGCAGGTCCCTCCCCTTCCCCCTTCAGGTCTGCCTACACTCTTGAGAGAGCACACAGGGCTCTTAGACCTGTTCCTCCACCGAGTGCACAGCCCAGGCCTCTACTGTGCCATTTCCTAAACTTCCAAGAAAAGCAACATGTTTTATTTAAACTTAAGAAGCTACAGGAAGTATTATGGGAAGGACAAAAGATCAGAATTACTCAAGATCTGCCAGCGATTGTCCGCCAACGATGAGCACAATTCCACCCGATAGTCTCTAAATATATAATTGCAGGTATAAAATTCTGGATGACATACCCTGCAAAGCTGCAAGTACACATAGATGGATCCTGGTCTTCATTCAAAGAGGCTGAACCAGTGATGGAGTTCTTTAAACAGGAGCGGCCGGCTTTGTTTACTGATCGTTAGGATCCTGAAGTTGGACGCTGTTTTTTTTTCTATCTATGGGCGAAATATAAAGCCCTTTTTCAAGAATGCAGACACTTAAGTTCTTCAACTTCCCTATTATTACATGACCATTTGTTTGCAAAAGACACTAAGTTATTAGGCCCCATGGCGAAGGGAAGTTTTACTAGTATTGCCATTTTTGTTCAGGTAAAAGATTGCCCTCCTCACAACAGGACCCGTGTTAAGTTTATTTCAGAAGGAACAATCGGATAACACAGATCCCAACTTGTTTTTTATGGGTTTATCCTTGATTGACCCCAGACTTTGCCACTGCTGCCCTACATTATTATTTTACTTTTGTATCTGCAGTCGAGAGATTATGTAAGACATCATCAAGAGTCTGGAAATGTTTAAAAGTAGTATTATTTTTAGTACCTTCTACTTTAATTTTGGGGCTTTATATATCACTAACACACTCAGCCGTTTCTCCCGTGGGTAGAGTTGTGACTTTCCTAACTGCAATATACGGAGAATGGCAGTCCACAGGGAGAGCTTCTGTTATGATCTCCCTCCCCCCTTTTTTTTTGTTATTGCCTCCTCTCAAAGTTTTACGAGGAGATAATTCTATGGGAGAAAAGTCACATGTTTTCAGAGCTTATACTTCCTTGTTTCTAAATAGATAGAGTTTTACACAATTAAGCTCATATTTGGGGCTTACAGGGACATAAAAGTATTTCCTACATTTAGTAGACCCTACCTTATGGGACCGTATCTGTTCTAAATGAATTTTGTTTACAGACCCTTCATGGGTCGTACCTGCATTAAATACCAAAGTCAGTTAAGAGAGTGGCATTATTTAGGAAAGTACAACTGATTTATCTTTGTTATATATCTATAAAGGTATCCATATTATTTTACTTGTGTATCTGCAGATGAGAGACAAAGAGCGAGTGATTCTTTAAGACAGCACCAAGAGTCTGAGAATGTTTAAAAGTAGTATAATTTTTAGTACCTTCTTTATTTTGGTGCCTTATATATCACTAACATGCTCAGCCATTTCTCCCATGGGTAGAGTGGTGGCTTTACTAACCACAATACACGGAGAACAGCAGCCCACAGGGTAAACTTCTGTTATGGTCTCCCCCCCTTTTTTTGGTATTACTTCCTCTCACAGTTTTTACGAGGGGGTAAGTTAATGGCAGAAAAGTCGCATGTTTTTAGAGTTTATATTTCCTTGTCTCTAACTATATAGGGTTTTGAACAAATAAGCTCATATTTGGGGCTTACGGGGATATAAGAGTATTTCTTACATTTAGCAGACCCAACCTTATGGGACCACATCTGTTCTAAATAAATTTTGTTTACGGACCCCTCATGGGTCATACCTGCATTAAACATTAAAGTCAGCTAAGAGAGTGGCATAATTTAGGACAATACAACTAATTTATCTTTGCTTTATATATATATATATATATATAAAGGTATACGTATCATTTACTGCATTGCAATCAGGTGAGCGGGGGGGAGGGACAGCCTTCAGTTTGCTGATCACCATGGGCCACTGTATTGGGGGGTGGGTTGTTCTCTCCATAATAATATGGGGAAAAACTCACCAAGCTACACTCTATGTGGGAACATTATTGTGATCAATGCAGAGATTTCAGAGGGGCTATCTTATTCAGGGAGGGTTGAGGTTGGGAAAGTTGTGGGTTTTCAAAAGGACATGGGAAATGGGAAGGTGCTTCATAGGTTATTAATGACAGTAATGGATATTACAGGGTGGGGTTGGTGCCAAATTAAAACATTTACGCTTTTTGCCAGGTGGTTATCTACTTATTTCAGAGGGCAGATATTAGACTTACAGTTTATACTCAGGAAAAATGACTCAACCATTTAAATTCTCTACATGGAATATAAAAGGATCAAGACAACCCACGAAACAAATGAAGTTGCTAAAACATCTGAACAATTTACAGTGTGATGTGATGCTACTATAGGAGACCCATATTTTGGAAGCTGAGGGAACATTAATGAGGAGACAGCAAGTGGGCCAGGTATTTGCAGCAGGTGATTCTAAAAATAGTAAAGGGATAGCTGTCCTAATCACCAGAGCATTTCCCTTTATCTGTGAACAGTGCATAAGGGATAAAAAAAGTAGATGTATACTGGTAAGGGGTAAAATGCATAGTTCCCCATCCTATTAGGAAGTATTTATGGCCCCAACATTGATTCTCCCTCCTTCTTTATGGATCTCCTAACAGCACTGATACCACATTCAGACACCCCAATGATTTGGGAGGGGGGGCTGGAATCTCCCATTTGATCCCCTCTTAGACAAATCTATGGGCAATAAGTCTGGAGGCCTATCTCCTGCTGAAAGAGCTATTAGGGAGCTTCTTGATCACATGGGACTATGTGATCCATGGAGAATATTAAACCCTACAGAAACGGCATTTATGTTCCGATCTGCTGTTCACGGTTCTGCATCTCATATTGATTATTTCTGGATAAGTAAATCCCTTTTACAGGGACTTTTGAACAGCAGATTGGAACCAGGGATGGGCTCCGACCACTCCATTGTTACCTGTCTCATCTCCCTTTCACTTAATTAGGGGCATGGATCAACAATGAAGACTAAATAATCAATTATTAAAAGACAAAAAAGTAATAGATCATATTTTAACTTCTTTAGAAGATTTCAAATCTACCAGTTGGGGCTCCACTCAATCCCCAGTGATAGAATGGGGTGTAATGAAATGCTTTCTTTGGGGAGAATTTATAAAATTAGCAGCATCTAAAAAGAGAAAAGGGGCCCAAGAGACCAAATCACTATTAGACCAAATCAGTGTTATGGAGAAAAAATGATCCACTAGGACTTCTGATTTTGAAAAAGAAACATTAATAAAAATTCAGGACAGATATTCTGAATTATTAAGAGGAAAGGCTGAATGGGCGATCTTAAAATCACAAGCCATTCATACTGAACAAGGAGATAAAGCAGATGCAAAACAAAAGAGGGAAAGGATAGAAACACTGACAAAAGATGTTGAGCTTAACAAAGGAGAAATAAACAATAATGGTAATAAAGTTACTGGATGAAGCTACAACAGCAAATCTGATCAGAGACAATTATAACATGTCAAGAAAAACTGAAATTCTAGAGAACCAACAGTGCTATAGAAACTTGAGACTAGTGGGGTTACCCCAAAATCTGGATGAACCTTTTTAATCAGTTTGGGACATGCTGAAATATGGTTTTGTTTCCCTGTATGAGTTGCCAGAGGATAACTTACAATTTATTACAAAAGCTTACCGTATAACACCTAAACCACATGTTAAAAGTTCAAATTCTCAGGTAGAATCATAAATAACAAACAACAAGAAATCAACAGTATTCATCTCTTTTGCATTTGACGCTGATAAAGACTTGATAAGGAGGCTTTCTTGTAGGCATACTGTATTCTCTACATGTTATGTATATATTTTATTGCTTGGTTTTGTTCTGATAGATGTTTCTTCATTTTAAATAAGTATAGTTTATTCTCCCCTACAGATCCCCACCCCTTCTCCTATCCCTTTTATTCAATTGCTTGAATCTAGTAGCATGTTGTATATTTTATTGTACTTCTGATGTTTATTATACTGTGCATTCATTGCTTATTTACACTATGTTAACTCTAACACTGCATAAGTTATTACATATCTAAAAATAAAAAAAACTTTTAATAAAATATTGATTACAAAAAAGAGGCTTTCTAGAATTAGAGCACCCTTAGTGTAAAAAACTTTTAAATTTTCAATTTTTCCTGACTATGCTTTTGAAACACAGCAAAGAAGAAGATGATTTTTGGGATATCATCAGAAACTTTTGGAGATGGGTGCAGAATTTCAGTTATTGGCCCCAGCAAAAGTAAGAATAAAATATAATGGAGTGCAGCATTTGTTTTATGAAATTGATCAATTGGTTACCTTTACTTGTAGTCAACATACTCAGAATGATGAAACGGAATCGCCTACACTCTCTGAAGAGGAAATGTAGCAGTAGTAGTAATAGTAAAAACTTTTATTTATTTTTTATACAGGATACATGTCGTTTGGGTTGGAAACCCAGTTTGCAAGACAGACCTGTTATTATATTTCCTAAAACATATACAGAAAAAGATACACTATTATTACAATCTTATTTAAACACAGACTTCCAGATGACCTAAGATTATCCACATTTACATAAAACAATTTATACAAAATTTTAGTTATCCACATTTACATATAGATAGTACAATTCACATGGTTGTGATGGCTATCTTCAAACATTATATACATCAATCACAGGAGTTAAAGTGCTACAGTCTAATTGCATAAACATCTAAACTGATTTATGTAATTTATCTCCTGAATAAATAGATCAGGTGATAATGAAGTATTGGCTGAATATGGCTAAATATTCCAATGTTTAGATGCTTGATAGCTTAATGTTCGTTCCCCATTTCTATTTCGAATTATGGGAATATAGATTTTTTTTCCACTTGAACTGCTTTTTTAGTTTTGCCAGTTAACTTTTGTTAATTTAATAATGTAGCATTTACATAATGGTTTGAATAAAAAACATGATATTTGTATATTATTTTTTGCCATGATCTAACACAATTTATGTCCAAAGATTGCCACTGTAATTGATATAGCAATACACAATGGTGGGTTCTAAAATTACTTTGTAGAACATACCTTGGCAATTTAAAATGTACCCTGTCTAATATAGTCAGTAATTGTCTATTTGCTGTGCGATATACAAATTCTCCATATGTTAACACAAGCATAATTAATTGCTCTGCCACTGTTTTTTGAGCATTCATCCCCAAGCATTTTGTTGTTCTATGTAAAGCACCTATTATTCTATTTAACCTATTAGTGTATTCACATGTGTGTTGAAAGACATTTGAGTGTCAAAAACAACTCCCAAGTAACAGTACTGATCTACCTGCTGTAACGTTTCTTTATTGTCTGTTTTTACTTGGGCTGTTTCTTTTTGTTTAGGTGTAAAATGTAATAACTTGGTCTTCTTTGTGTTCATAATAATACCTGACCAGGTGAACCACTCCCCTTAAATTATTGAAATCATTCTGCAGTTTTTGTTGTAGTTCCTGAATACTAGAACTGGATGTGATAAGGGCAGTGTCCTTGGCATACAGTCTCACCTGTGAGTTACTCACGACTTGAGGCAAACTCTTGTTAAATAATAGAAATAGCAGGGGTCCTAAAATGGACCCTTGGGGTACACCTCTTTTACAGCTCTACTAGATGACATATTTCCTGAGGCTAAAACTCTGTGAGAGCACCCTCCTAGGTAAGACTGCAGCCAGCGCCAAGGCCTGTCTGTAATGCCCATAAGTTCCACTGTCTGCAGAAGGAGGGAGAGGTTCACCAAGTCAAAGGCCTTTGATAAATCAACAAAGATTACTGCTGTCTCCAAACCAGAATGTAATGATGTATTAATCAAATTATTAAATTCCATAAGTGCTGTAGTGGTTGAATGTGCTTTTTGGAACCCTGACTGATAAGGTGTAATTAAGTTATATTTGCAAATGTACTCCATAATTTGTATATGAACATGTTGTTCCAAACATTTGGAAAAGATAGACAGGAGAGCTATTGGTCTACAACTGTTTACTTCCGATGCTACCCCATCCCTTTAAAGATAGGAATTGTTTTACTTTCTTTCCTCCCTTGTGGGGCGATATCTTCTTGTATGCTCCAATTAAAGAATTGTGTTACAACTGGGGCAATTTGGCATGTGGGTAGCTTCAAAAATCTGCCCTCCAAACCATCACTTCCTGCAGATTTATGAATATTCAAGCTTCTAAGGCCTTTACAAACCTCAGTTGTGCTTAATATTTTAAAACTGAAAGAGGGATGTGTGTCTTTTTTATCCCTGAATAATTCCTTATTCAGTCCTAGATTATCTATATCTACATCATACACTGGTAAGTCCACAAACAAATCATTGAATAATTTTGTGACCTCATAAGGATCATCTGTTTGTGAACCTTGTACTTCTACAGTTAACATTTTGGTTAAGTCTTTTCACCATGGATCTAATAAACTATTAATATTTTGCCAGAACTTCCTGGGATTGTTACCACAGTGTATCTTATTTTTGTAATAAATGGCCTTAGCCTTTTTTATTTTTTGTTTGCATCTATTTCTCTCCTTCTTAAAGAGTATCTAATCCCTCTCTTGCCTAGTTCTCTTGGCCTTATTCCAAAGTCTATTTTTAATCCTTATAGATTATAATAATCTTTTATTGATCCATGGGAGTCTGGCTTGTTTAATTTTTAAAGACTTCCTTGGAGCATGGAGATCATAAATTTTATGAAATGTATCTGTGAAATACTGTACTGATAAATCCAGTTCAGGGATTAGTAGACATTTGTCCCATTTTTCCTCTGCCTATGTCCACTAAAAATTTTTGTTCAGAGAATTTTCTTAAACCTTTGGTCCTTAAGCAATTAGTATGGTCAAATAATTCCTGTATTTGTGAGGTTAAGATGATTCCCATATTGGATTATGATCTCCCAAGGAAGGGGGAAAGGACTCCCAAGTTTTCTAAGGCCATAGAGGAGGAAGTAAATAAATCCAAGATGGTCCCATTTTTGTGGTGTTAGTATATCTCGTAGGGGTATTGTGTTGAGTAACTCCAAGAATTGATATTATTTCTTTTAATTGGTTACCATGAGGACCTAACCAATTACAATTTAAATCCCCTATTAGTACTAACAGTCTTATCCCCTAGGATGTTGTATATTTTATTTATTACACCTTCTAAACTTTCTAATTTAGCTTTTGGTGGGGGAATATAATACCATAAACACTGTTTTCAATGATTTTACTCCAACAGCCAGATATTCTATGTTATTATCAGAGCCCTTAATTACAAGTTCCACATGGCACAAACAATTTTTGGTATACAGCAATACCCCCGCCCCCTTTTGGAGCCTATCAGAGCAGAACAGTGTATAACCAGGTGAGCTAAATTCACCATCCTCCATTTTAGATGTAAGCCAGGTTTCTGTCAGGACAAAAACTTCTGAGGTATGCTCATTCACCAAAACATTTAGTGTTTCCATTTTAGTTCTCAAACTTCATGCATTGTCATGTAAACCCTTAAATCTTTCATTCTCTGGACCAGGATTAAGTTCCACATCACCCCCCAAAATTCATAAAAATATTATAACACTACCCTGGTTTCCCTGAGGAGGTCTATACAGCTTGTATGGATTACAAACGTTTACCTTGCCACATTGGTCAAAAGTTCTTCACATGTTAGTAAATACATTCCTTCTGTTGAAGTTTGAATATACTTTACCCTGTGTCTGATTTAGTGATAGCCAATAGACTCCATTTATCTTTTCTCTACCTTCTAGTGGAGTAATATGTCCCACGAAGCAGGGCAAGAGCAAAGGGAAAGGGGAAATTGTTTAACCAGGAAAGGCACACTAAGCCAAAGCTTGTTTCCAGGTGTGACCTGGGAGCACAAGGAAGTTAAGTGACTTGCTCAGGGTCACACAGTATGCAAGTGGAAGCTGTGGGATTCAAACCCAGGTCTGGTCTGCTGGATGTCACCAGATTTGCAGCTCAGAGCCTTAGACCAGTGCGCTATACAGCACACAGGACAACCCATATGTACATGTTTAGTATAAATTCTAATACTAAACTACTTTAAAAATAAAACTAATAATAAAACACAAACAAACCACACTCCTAAATAAAACAAACCTAGGTAAAATGAACAGATGATAAGTAAGTGCTATGAATGCACTGTATTTTATTATGCTCAGTTTATTTTTCTTTAACATTAGTGGGCTCTGTTTTGTTACTGTTAGTCTCATATAAAGCTGAGGTTGGTTGGGGAGTGGAGATAAAATCAATGAAGAGGAATATTACTTCTATGCCTGAATAAAGATGAGGGGACGTGCTGTTGCGTTAAAAGACGTTAAATGCTATTTTTATGCCTGACAACTTAATAAGTGCAGTTTGAGTTCTGTTGTTTTAAAAAATTAAGAAGGTGTCACCCCCTCCCATTTTTTTATAGAAACATAGACTTTGACAGCAGATAAGGACCACTTGGCCCACCCAGTTTGCCCATTTGCCTACCTACTGGATAAGCTGCAGATTCTAGTTAACCAACAGCCTACTTCCTGCAACCCCCAACTATAATTGCCTTGTGTCTGTCCCATGCATGTTTGAATTCACCCACTGTTTTAGACCCCACAACCTCTCCAGGAAGGCTGTTCCATGTATCTACCACTCTCTCTGTGAAAAAAGATTTCCTCACATTACCCCTGGAGCCGCCCCTCTATCTTTAAATTGTGTCCCCTTGTTCTTACACATCTCTTTTCTGAAAGATGCTACCCTTGTTGATTCCCTTGAGATACTTGAACATTTCTGTCATGCCCCGTCCCTTCTTTCATCAAGGGTATACATATTAAGCTCTCCCAGTCTCTCTTCATGATTTCTGATGCAGACCCTGCACCATTTTAGTTGCCCCCTCTGACTGCTTCCATCCTGTCTATGTCCTTATGTAGATGAGGTCTCCAAAACTGCACACAGTACTCCAGATGGGGTCTCACCAACTGTCTGTACAGAGGGATAGCCACTTCCCTTTTTCTACTTGTGATGCCCCTCCCTATGCATCCCAATATCCCCTTGGCTCTCCTCACTGACTTCTCACATTGCTTACCCACCTTTAGATCATCTGATATGACTACCCCCAAGTCCCGTTCCATTTGTGTTGTTGTTAGTACCTCCCCTGCGATTGTGTACTCTTCTCCTGGGTTTTTGTTTCCCAGGTGCATTACTTTGCACTTCTTTGCACTGAATCAAGTTGCCATATGTCTGACCATTCCTCCAGCCTTGCCAAGTCCCTTCTCATCCTTTCTACCCCCCCTTGTATATCAACTATGTTACAGATCATTGTATTATCTGCAAAGAGGCATACCTTTCCCTCCAGACCCTCTGTAATGTCACCTATAAAGATGTTAAACAGGACTGGACCCAGTACTGAGCCCTGAGGTACTCCACTAGTGACCCCCCTTTCTCTGGAATGTGTTCCACTCACTATTACCGTCTGTGTCCTGTTGTGCAGCCAGTTTGCAACCCAGGCTACAACCCTGGGACCCACTCCCAAGCTGGCTAAATTGATTATTAATCTTTTGTGTGGGACTGTGTCAAATGCCTTGCTAAAGTCTAGGTAGGCCATATCCACAGCCCCTCCCTGATCTATTACTTTGGTCACCCAGTCAAAGAAATCTATTAAATTTGTCTGACATGACCTTCCTGCTGTACATCCATGCTGCTTTGGGTCCTGTGCCCTGCTGGCCTCTAGGTACTCAACAATTCTTTCTTTCAGAAGTGATTTCATCACGTTCTTGGTCTAGACACGTTGACATCAATGTAAAACAACAAAGAAATCTGTGTTTTATTTTATGCTTAATCAAGGTGGATGTTATTTTTCTTTTGATGTAAAATACATAAAGTTCAATGAAATATAAGTTAAAAAAAGCACTTCAGGTAGTAAACAGCTATGTCAATTAATCAGGCTGGGAATGGTGAGACTGGAGAGAGAAATACAGGGCTACTGTATGTGATAGTTGTTTGTTCTTGTAATCAAGGGCTGGCTTTTCTCATCCCCTGTGTAAAGGGTTATTTCTTTGATAAACGATCATGTGTGGAACGTTCTGGTTAAGAATCCTGTGTGGGAAGGCCAGTTAAGAATTTAGTTACATTAATCTTTTTCTGTTCTTGGCATTTTCTATCATTTAGAATCAGTAAAGAAGACTCATTTCCCTTTTGTTGTTGCCCCCTGCTATTGTTTCCATGTCTGCTTGGGGCCTAGGTTTCTAGTGACCATTGTACCTGTTAGCTTTAAATTAACAGACCCTTCTCCCCTCCACAGGCATCCTGTCCAGAACAGGTGACTGCCTCTTCCTGCAAGTGCAGGAGTCACTCTGACCCCCAACGGCTGTTCTGCACTGACCCACCCACCTCACAGCCTACAACCAGTTACAGATTTTGAAGAGCAGCCCAGAGCTGCAAACGGGATTGAACTTGGCACTTTTTGCCTTTCTGGCTGATTGGCTGCACTATTACTGCTCCTGAGTTCTGATTGGGCTCAACTGCTCTTCCCCCTTCTCTTATTGGCTCTTGTTGCTACAGTTTCTAAGCTGTCTTTTTTTTAATACAAACACTGCTAATGCTTTGTTTTCCAGTACTGACAGTTTAGTAGAACAGTATTGTTAAACTTTTTTAGTTTTTTTTTCTAAGCATCTACTTTTCCATTTGTAAATTATTCTGCAAAGTCACTAGAGGGCAACAACTCAAGGAGGTAGCAGTCATCTTCTCACTGCACTCCCCTAACATTTCTAGTCCCGGGACCTTCATACCTATATCATTGGGTCTAAAATGAGTTCTCTACTTCGCTGGTTGGGGTGTCTAATAGACTTGCTTCACTTCACTTTTGACCCACATTCTGAACCTGTTTCTACACCCCCCTCTTACAGTCCTTGGTTCCATAATACCTGTCTGTTATCACCTATATTCACCCTACTACCTAATTCAACGCTTATTACTCTACCCTATGTAACTAGCTGCTCTACAACCTTGTATTGCACCAGCTGCAGAAAGCAATTCTGGCCCTTTCTCTTCCCATCCTTCTTATGTGCCTCTTCCACTGTGATTCTTTTGTATACATCTTTGTGCTCCATAACCACATATTTCCCACCACCTACTTTCACTGATTCCAGCCCCTGCAAAAGGGCCAGATCCTGTTTAGGCTTTTGTTAAATGCACTTATAAATTTTCTCCTATTGCTGCTTATTTGTGCAGGCAACATCGAGCCTAACCCCAGCCCTCCCCTCCCTATCCCTGCTCCCTCTGTCCTACCCCAGATAAAAGGGAAAAGCATAATCCACATAAATGCCTGTAGTTTGCTAAAGACAGTTGATGCTATACAGACTTGATTCAACCTTACTACCCCCAGCATTGTAGTGGCGATGGAATATTGGTTGAGGACTTCTACCCTGGACTATAAAATAAACATCCCCTAGCACAATGTTCGTAGGACAGACAGGTTATCAAGGGATGAGGGTGTAGCTACTTATTGTGCAGGACAAATTTACTGCCACTGTAGATGATTCTATCACTGTACCACTGGAATTTAAATGTACTGCTCTAAAGCTGCAACTAGCCCTGACAATTCCCATTTACATCATTGGATGCTACAGGCCTCCTTCTGCAGGGAAAAAGGTGCTGCAACATTTATCTAATGACCTAGGCTCCATATCCTCTGAGGTTATTACAGGTAATCTTACATGGACTGGTTCTCCATTTCATCCTTACCCCTAAAAGAGCTATGTGACAACTTTGGGCTGACGCAACTTGTAACAGAAGCTACCCATCCCAACTTAAAAAAAAAACCTAACCATAACACCTTGTTTGACATCATTTTGGTCTACAAAGCCCATTTTTATTCACACTCTGGCGTATTCTTCAATGATCTTTATTTATTTACTTATTGAATTTTGTTGACCCCATAGCCCCACTGAGACTAGAAGTAAATTTTTCAGGGGCAACCGGGGGGAGGGGGATACAGATGGCAACCAACTGAAATTGGACCAGATTAAGCTGTAGGTGGTATTTCTAGTGTATTAGCGATCGATCACTGTGTTGTAGCCTGCATGTGGACTGCCGCAAGACTGTCTCCTCCATTAACTATATCCTTAAGAGTACAAAATGGAACTTTGACCCCAACACCTTCTTATCCGTCCTCCAACATGCTAACTGGCAGGACTCCTATTTGGCCCCTTCAGTAGCAGAAGCCTATGAAGCCCTCCATAATATCATCCTTGTCTCCATTAATAAACATGCACCTCTAGCCAAAATCCGTACTAAGTAGAAATCATGCCCGTGGTTCACTGCTAGCTTGAAAGCAGAGTTGCTACATAGGGACTTTCTCTGAAAAAGATCAAAGAAAACCAAACAGCCTGCTGACTGGGCAGCCTTCAGAGCTGCTAGAAACCAGTGCGCCAAATTAACTAGGGCTGAGAAATCTATTTATTAGCACTCTGAACTTGAATCATCAGCCAACTGCACACCTAAATTCTGGAAAACATTAAAGGAAATATAAAGTCACAGCTCATCTACCCCATTTACACCAAAAAATCTCAACTGTTGGCTCCTCCACCACTGACAAACAGGACACCCTTGACCTCTTTAACAACTATTTTTTCCACAGCAGGCTTAGCCTTTGACACCTCACTGGCCAACAGCCTCCAGGTGCAGCTGTGCAACCTGAGCCCTGTTTGCCCTGACCTAGCTTCATCCACCCAAGGCAAAGCCTTCTCATTTTTCCCTATTACTGTGAAGCAGGAAGAGGACCACCTACTTCAACTGGACACTAGGAAGAGTGCAGGCACGGATCTCCTTGAGCCGTATTACCTTAAACATGACTTCTATATCTTGTCCCCTCCAATCACTCACCTTTTTAATATGTCTCTTGCCCAAGGTGCCCTAACTGCCATATGAAAAACAGCTCATGTTATACCATTTTTTAAATCAGGCAATGCTAGTGACCTAAACAACTACCATTCAATATTCCTGCTTCCTATTCTATCGAAACTACTTGAAAAGGTGGTTAATTCCCAGTTTACGCAGTACCTAGAGGACTCTGACCTGTTAAACCCAGCCCAGTCTGGTTTTCAGCCCCATCAGAGCACTCTCTCTGTGCTTGCTAAGGTCACAAATGACTGGCTAAATGCCCTTGATGCCAAAAACTATGTATGTGCCCTGTTTCTTGACTTAACAAAGCCTTTGATACTGTGAATCACACCCTGCTTTTGGCCACTCTAAGGAATATTGGTGTTAATCTAGCCCTAAAATGATTTTCTAACTACCTCACTGATTGCTATCAGCAGGTCAAAGCAGGGGGTGACCTCTCCCTCTATGAAAACTCTTCTAAAAGGTGTACCACAAGGGACCATTCTTGGTCAACTTTTATTTGCCATTTATATAAACAACTTAAACACCAGAATCAAGTCAGCAAACATTCAACTATTTGCTGATGCTACAGTGTTATATATAGCCAGGCCTACCGTGGAGCTTGCGTGTAACAACCTCCAAATTGAATTTAATCATTTACAGAAAAATATTTTGCACTCAGAGCTCCTCTTAAATGCTAAGAAAATGAAGGTTATGATTTTCACCCCATCAGTGAATGCCTTCAAACCCTGCTCCCCAGGAATGGCCCCTCAAATCCTCACCCTCCTTGGTGAACCACTGGACTAGGTGGAATCTTCTAAATACTTGGGAGTTTGTATAGGCTTTAAACTATCATTCAAAGTCCATATAGAAGAAATCTCAAAAAAAAAAAAAAAAGCTAAAACAGAGGATTGGGATTTTCTTTAGAATTGGGCATTTTCTAACTCAGGAAGGAGAAAAAAGACTAGTAAAAACTACATTCATGCCTCTCCTAAACTATGCCGATGTCTTGTAAGGGCATAGGTCGAGCACGGCCCTTTCCAAACTTGACTCCCTATATCACCGGGCATTTCAGTTTGTTACTGATGCCTCATATTCTACACATTACTGTACTGTAGGGACAAAACCCTTGATGGAAAAATTATTTTATTTTTATGATCAAGAACTGATTTTTAATTATTATTATTTTATGTGATTTTTATATGGGACTAATATGGTGAATGTTTACTCTAATTTCTGGTTGAGATTACTGTTTGCATAAGTTCCTAAGCACAAAGCAAAAAAAGTGTTAGTTAATTAAACCTTAAGACAAGGTATCTGGCTTTAATGCTTAAAAGGGAAAATATCACTGTTCTCTAAGCATCCCTTTGCCATATGGTAAATGAGGTCTGAAGTAATGAAGATGAGACTCCATTTTGGTTTTTAAGCCATGAGATTAGTGGACACTTTCTAAGTTAAGCCCTGTAGTTTAATGTCTTCTAAGGGGCCTAGTCACATTCCAGGAGACTTCAGCTGAAGCTAACTCAGTACCAGAGAAGCATCCCTGTGAACTGACTGATTTATAGACATGTTTCTAAATCTAGGCTGGAGTGGACATTTCAGAGTTAGGTAAGCATGACTACAATCAGATAGGAGGTTATGTGATTTGCACAGCTTGGAAAAAACTTGCCTTAAAAAAGTGAGTTGAGAGTCCCATTACTTTTCATTAGAATAAGAAGTTTTATTCATAGTTTAAAGAGGCAATGTACTGCCACTACAAAAATCTGACAAGTTATTATACACTAGCATAATAAATAAGTTTACCAAGTTTCATGAGTGCAGGACCAATAGTTCAGGAGCTATGTTTAAAACTTATTTTAATATAATTTTCTTATTAGAAAACTAAACAAATCTAGTATCTTGTGATAGTTCACACCTTATGCAGTCTAAGAAAATAACTCAAGTCTGTATTTTGTTGCTATAGAGAGAAAAACCATCTAAAAGACTATTTGTGACAGTTTAAGATTTATGTCTTTAAGCAGAACAAAGAACTCATTTTTCTACAAAAAAGTAATATTTTAAGGACTTTAAGAATGGATTTTCTTACAAATCTTACATCATTCTGTAGCTTAGAATATTTACAACAGGACTATCACTTTATTTTAAGAAGTTTTGTTAAAATTATGAAGTTATAACCCTTAATAGTGTAACTTAGGAAATATAAATGCTACAAATATCAGATCCATACCAAAGTGTTCTTCTTAAGGAGAAATATCTGAATATGTAAGTTTAATGTTTAAATTAGGTTAAATGAAAATGTTATTTAAGGAAAATAATTTTGAGCATTAAACTAGTCTGAAGAAAAAGGGGATGTCTTAAGAGGCATGTCTGTATGTCATCATTTATCATCCAATAGGTCCTACCTTTTTAGTGACTCAGGCCAATCAAAATCTGGTGATGTCATCACCAGGGCAGTTTTATATTAGTGAATTTGTCTGGTCACACCTCAGTCTGAGCCTACCACCAATGCAGAAGGACCCATGTTAATTTAACTACGAATTTTAATGGCTTTATCACCATAGAAGCCAAGAAGCCTTGGGCCACGCCTGTATTTGGAATACTGAGCTAGCCTTTGGACAGTCAAAAGCTTATGCAGTGCTGCCAGAAGATCCAGGTTCAAAAAACAGATGCAAGGACATCCTCATTGTGTATGAAGCAAGGTCTGTGTTTTATTTGCTGAGCATTTTGACTGAAGTAATGTTGCCTGCTGATGCCTAGACACAGACTTAACTTTAAAACTCACACAAGCTATACAGCATGATGAGCAGAAATAAGTCTAGTGTCCTAAGGTTTTAAAAGCAGATGAAACATAAAAAGTCATTAAGTTCCAGTTACAGAAACAACTTTGCTATACACAAGAAAGTTCTTTGAATCCAGTATTGCTATGGACTGTGCAGACTGAAGCTGCATTCTACAAATCCAAGAACTGACTTTTGGTAAAGTGACTTTCAGTAAGGGAAACTTACCAGTGTCTGTCCATGCCAAAACGTTCCAAGGTCAAGATTAACTAAGAGGCCTTTTCATCAAGAACAGACTAAACCAAGAGTTCTAAGTTGAGAGAAGAAGAACCTCTACCACCAGAAATTTAAGTATAACTTTGATTACTAATTAATTTTAATTACTAGTTAGTAATTGAAATTGGCTTATCTGGGAAAGTAACAAGGGAACTTAATTTTAACTACAGAATCTGGGTATCTAGTTTAAGCTTTAAACTAAGAAATATTTTGCAGGATCTAAAAAGTTAAAACTGAGTTTTATGAAAGTATAGTACAAAACACTGATGTAATGAGTTGTTGCCAGTTCTCATACAAAATACATTTACATGCTATACAGTTTTGAAACAAGTTTTATACAGAAATAATGTGAGATATTGAGCTTATAAGTATATGTTCTTATGCATGATGGTTATGTTAAGCATGATAAAAGTCTAGTATAACTATTACCATCTCTTATGCTGAATATTGCTTATTCATTTGCATTATTTGCTAAACATTTTTTATTAGTATGAATTATCTGAAATAATTTTGTTGATATTTACAGTTATTATGCTTTATATTTATACTAATGATCAATATTTAGAACTATTACACGGGTGTTAATAAACCATATATTTTTCATAATTATAAGTGTGGAAAGCAGTGTCATTTGCTGTTATATTTGAATCTGGAGAGCATAGGATAATATGATATGTGAATTATTATTTTTGGTAATTTATGAAAATAATTTTTGGGTAAGGCCTGAGGTGAATCTAAGTGCATTATTATATAAAGTGATATTACCCTCTATACTACCAAAGGATGGAGCTCACTTAGCCTCAGGATACAAAAGAATGGTGTGTTCAGGATGTATAGAGCCATTACAATATGACATTGGAAGGGGGTAGATTAAGAGGTACTGCGAGGAGGTTTTCCTACACAGAAAGGGTAGTTGACATGTGGCATAGTCTGCCACAGGAAGGAGTTGGGGCAAGCACAGTTGAGGGGCTTAAGCATGCTTGGGATAGGCACAAAGGGAAGGTTGAGAGGGGAGGCAGTTATGAAAGCTATTGATCACACAGGGGCAGTGGCCACATACAATGTATAGGGCCTACAAGTAGACTCAGTGGGCCTAGTGATCCTTATCTGCTGACAATTTCTATGCTTCTAGGTTTTTATTATTAATAAGCTGCCACAATACATTAAGGACTGCCTGCTTGCAATCCTGGTACATGCCTTTTAAGAAGTCTCTCTCTTATATTTCTCTCTTGATCCCTAAAGCTAGAACATGTTTTGGCAGAGCAGCAATAAGCCATGCCCTCCCTGTTCTTTGGAATAATGCACAAAAAACACTTCAGTTCATTTCCCCAGTGTCGCTGTCCCTCTTCAAAAACTTGTTTTTGTGGTCTTTTAAAGAGACATGAAATTGTTTCCACCAATGACCCCCTAATTTTCTGGTGCTGCATATCTCTGTCATCCCCTCATTCTCATCTATAAATCCCCAGTCCCTTCCCTAATTTTTGCATCAGGATTCACCTCTGTCTGTCTTGTGTTAACTTACTGCCCCAGTAACTGATGTTCTTACCCTTCTCCTGGTCTTCTTTCCTTCTTACCTCTTCTGTATTATTCTGTGCAACCCCAGAACTGCACCCCGGGGCAATATTCAAAGCGGAAAATTGCACAGTGTTACATACAGAGTTTGAGAGGGTTTGAAGGTACTGAGGGTGGACAAGGCGCCAGGCCCAGATGGCATCCACCCCACGGTACTGAAGGAGCTGGCAGAGGTCCTTGCAGGACCTTTGGCAGACCTATTTAATGCCTCACTACATTCAGGGTGTGCACCTCAGGACTGGAGGATGGCTCCTCATGTGATGCCCCTCCACAAGAGTGGCCCCAAGGATGAACCGGGAAACTACAGACCAGTGAGCCTCACATCCATCGTGGGTAAGCTAATGGAGACTATCCTGAAGGAGAGACTGGTGACCCTCCCAGAGGCCAAAGGACTACAGGACAGCAGACAGCATGGCTTCATACATGGCAGATCCTGCCAAACCAACCTGGTCAAGTTCTATGACTGGGTAACTAGGCAACTGGACAGGGGCCATGCAGTGGATGTCCTGTATCCGGACTTCAGTAAGGCATTCGACTCAGTGCCACATGGAAGGCTGGGAAGGAAGTTAGTAGGCACTGGGGTGGGTGCAAAGCTGGTGAGATGGGTAGGAAACTGGCTGCAGGGAAGGCAACAGATGGTGGTGGTGGGTGGGGAGCTCTCACACCCAAGGGCAGTGATGAGCGGTGTTCCACAGGGCTCGGTGTTGGGACCAGTGTTGTTTGGGATATTCATTGCAGACATATCATGGGACATCAAGATCAAGATCAGTCTGTTTGCTGATGATACCAAGGTAGGCGCAGTGGTGGATGACCTAGGGGATGGCAGGGTTGCAGGATGATCTGGCAAAGCTTGAAATCTGGTCAGACACCTGGCAACTGGGCTTTAATGCCAAAAAGTGCAAGGTGCTGCATTTGAGATGAAGAACCCAAGGAGGAGTTACCAGCTAGGGGGAGTGCAGCTAGCCCAGACAGAGGAGGAGAAGGATCTGGGTGTGCTCATTACAGGGTCAATGAACAACTCGGCACAATGTAGGAAGGCAGCTGCAAAGGCCAACAAAATGCTGGGTTGTATTGCAAGGGGTATATCCTCGAGGAGGGAGGAGGTGATTCTGCCACTGTATAGGTCATTAGTTAGACCACACCTGGAGTACTGCATGCAGTACTGGCGTCCGTATCTGAAGAGGGACATTGAGTTACTGGAGGGGGTGCAGCGCAGAATGACAAAGATGATCAAGGGGCTGGGGGACTTATCATACGAGAGGAGGTTGAAGGAGTTGAACATGTACTCACTGGAGTAGAGGAGAGACAGGGGTGACATGATTGAAACCTTTAAATACTTGAAAGGAATAAACAAGATGGGTACAGAGGGGCTGTTCAAAGTAAGGGAGGGGAGGGACACCAGGGGCCATGATATGAGACTGGAGCGAGGAAGGTTCAGGAGGGAGATGAGGAGACACTTTTTTACAGAGAGGGTGGTGGCTGGGTGGAAAGCGTTACCTGCTGAAGTGGTATGTAGTAGAACAGCAGACTGCTTCAAATGAGGATGGGACAGGACAAGGGGGAGGGTTAATGAAGGGGAAGGGTGGAAGGGAGGGGCAGCTGCAGAATAAGGGGTGCTAGCTGCACATTCGAGCAGACTTGATAGACCTCTAGGCCTTTATCTGCTGGCAAATTTTGTATGTTCGTATTCTGTGTTATCAAAGCCATCTGAGACTGTGCAGTATTTTTTTTAAGGATACAAGTAATTTATTATTTTAACAGCTCTGTGTTTCATTTCTGAGGGCATGCACTCAACAAAAGTGAGAGCGCTGCTAATATAGGAACATTCACACAGGTCCAGTATCCATAGACTGACTTGTATAGAAAGTTACTGTACTTGTACAGGCTGGATGGCTGTCAGCATCAGAAGTGTGCAAAGAGATTATGCCAGCCACCAGGAAGTGTGCGTGTGTGTGTGGGGGGGCTAAATCACTGGACAGCTATGGAATATCACAGTTGGGGCATCAAGCTATGAGGACTTTGGTGGGGCAGTAGACCAACATTTAAGTCCAATAATGGACTTAATGCAGGGCAACTTGGAGCATGTGGCATCTACTAGACTGCCAGGGAGTCTATAGCCTGATTCAGATATTACCGACAGGGTGAGGGTGTAAGCCCACTAGACGTCTGGTGATTTTTTTTTTATTTACAATTTTTTCATTTTTCCCATTTTACTCCCCTGCCCAGGGTCACAGCATGCACACCAGCATCTGGTGACCCCTTCCATCGTACCCCAGACTTGCATCACTGCTCCTGCTGCCTGTGCACCCATCGCACCTCCACCCAATGGAGACGGGACTACAGAGGAGCGGGTGTCCACCTCTGGAGGGGAAATCCCATTCCAACCCTCCCCCCGACTGGCACTCCATCAACCCAAGGTTGTTCCTGAACCTGGGTTGCCGGCGTGGCACAACTGGTAATTTTAGAACATGCACAATTACTGTATATTGGGATCGGGCAGGGTAACCGGCAATTATGTCCCATGAACAACAGTGGTGGAAAAATGCCAATGCAAAAATGTAGACTGCCACGATCTCGAATGGGACATATTATTGTCTTGCGGAGACCTCGTACACCTACTGCTGCCTTGCAATATTCCAGTTCCTTCACTGCTGAGCTGACTGGAGTTTGTCATATATAGTATGGGTGGTGCGGGGGACAGAGCCTCCACCACATTGAAGGGTGCAGGGGGTGAAGCCCCCTGCACTGGGGCAGGAATGTTTTTTGAGTCCCATGTCAGGTATATAGTTTGCTTCTCATGTTTGACTGTGTTCTCCCATTTTGCATCTCATTTCAGGTATGTTGTTTGCTTCCCATGTTTGACTGTTGTACCCTGTTTAGTGTTTGGGCTGTTATGTGCAAGTGTGTGATATTCTGTGTTTTGTCTTCTGGTGTGATTGTAATTACCTGGCTCCATTGTGCACCTGTGTATCTGTTCAGGAGGTTTCTTACATGATGGTTGTGTCATGTGAATAGATTTGTACACTGTTTCTCTGTATATGTTGAGTCACTGAAGCCTGCTATCTGCTGTGTGTGGTTGTTTTCTGCCTGTGCAGTGCCTTCAAAGGACTGTGTGTCACGCTCATGCAGCACGATGTCACCCAGTCGCTATTCCCCTGTCAATGGCAGATTTGATTATCCTTCCCGAATACAAGGTGACAAATGCTGACGAGGACGTCTTTTTCTTTGACAGCAGGAGTGGTGAGAAGAGGTACCTCATATTTGCAACTCAGGAAAATGTAAGCTTCATGGAAGGGTGCCAGCAGTGGTTTGTGGATGGGACATTTAAGTGTTCACCTCCGCTATTCATGCAGCTTTATACTGTGCATGGAATCTATATATCCTGCCTGTATTCTACATACTGATGACAAAGCAGTCTGCTAAAGGTTATGTCACTGTGTTCTCACGCATTAAGAGCCTCAGTGCACAGCTAGATCCTCAGTCTATACTTCTGGACTTCAAGCTATGTGCCATGAAATCTCTTTCTTAAGTGGTCCCAAATGTTGGTTTGAAGGGATGCTTCTCCCATTTCAGCCAAGCAGTGTAGCAACAGGCTCAGCAGGTGCCTGGACTGGCTGAGTGATATGTATCCGATTCTTACTTTTCTCTTCATGTCCACCTTCTGTTAGCTTTGGCATCTGTGCCCATCAGCAATGCTGTAGTGGTTTTTGAAGAGTTACAAGACTGGGCATTCTTCATGGACAATGAGGAATTACTTCAGTCTCTCTTGAATTACTTTGGGGGCACTTGGCTGTATCATCCTCTGAGCAGGAGGGGATGGAGGCAGCCCCTGTTTCCATTGCATTTCTGGAACTGTTTTGATGCCACTGGAGATGACATGCTTTGGATGAACAATGCTGTGAAGGCTTGGCACCAAAGTTTCTTCAGCAGGATAGGAGGTTGCCAACCTAACGTTTGGCACTTTATCCACTGTTTGTGATGAGAACAGCAGTTTACTGAGATGAAACTGGAGCAGCTGGTGGCAGGGAAATCTGTGAGTTCTTCTAAGAGGTATCAGGACGTGAACAAGAAAATATCTGTAATTGTCAGTCAGTATGGGAGTCGATCTCTTTATGATTACCTTAGGGGTATTGCATATAACTTGGCAGTGCAGATGTGCTCTGCTATGCTGTTCTGGGTTGCTGTGTGGTATAGGCACTTTGTGGGTGGATATCATCTTGCTTATGTTTTTCTGTATGTGGTGATATTATACATTTGTTTTGTATATCTCTGGTGTTGTCACGGTGTGGGTTTGACTATTCTGGGAGTTTGTGGCGGAAATAAATGGAGTGTTGTTTTGCATTCATTATGGCTGTGTGAGCTGGTTGCTGTATTTTTACTTTTTTTTATTGATGTTTTGGGAAGCATGGAGCGTTGTAAGCACACTCTGCATCAAGGGTCAACCAAGGTGGGAGGAGTAGAGTAAAGACTGCTGAGGCACTCATCTGGCCTACTGGTCTATGAACAAACCAGGTGAACCAGAGGTGGTCATAGGGAGAATAGCGTGAAAGGGTGCCTCCGAACCCACTCGGGCAGCTAAAGGGGCCCTTCCTGTGAGAGCCCCATCCCTTTGCCGCTGAAGAAAAAATTACTCACTGCAGTAATCTTCTTTCTTCTAAGGGGTCCTTTAGTATCAGTAACTTTAGCAGTTAACTGGCAAGGTGCAACTGCCCCTGAGGTATGCCTTCAAGAGAAACTTGAATGAGCTTTGGGCAATAGCCAATCAAAAACCAGGAGGGGGAGTGAGCTGAGTGAGAGCTGCCTGAAGGCTTCAGAATTTTTCAAAAGAAAACAAGGGCACATGCCCAGAAAAAAAGAGTCAACAGGATTTAAAAACATGCAAAAGTCCACAAAGTGGAAACAGAAACAACAACAAGAGTTAAAACTCATCAATAAGAAACTCCAAATTTGGTAAGAGATGTCATACACAGCCCTTCTCCGATAAGTGAACCGGGGAAGAAGGGTGGGAGCTTACTGATGCTAAAGGACCCCTTGGAAGTAAGAAGATTACTGTGGCGAGTAATTTTTCTTCTTACTCCAGGAGTCCATTAGTATCAATAACTTTAGCAGACCACCGAGCAATACCAAGTGGGAGGTGGGCAGAGACCCTACTTTGAAAAGAGGCTCTGTAGAACTGCCCTGCCAAATTTGGCAGTAGATTTCTCAGTAAGAATACAGGTAGGGTAATGGACTGATTCAAGTGGAACTCTGAAACCACCTTTGGCAGAAATCTCCCATTTGTCTTGAGCTCAACTTTATCATTATGAGGGATGATGTAATTTGGCTCAGTGCACTGGGCCTGTAGCTCTAAAATCCTCCTGGCAGAGGAGATAGCTACCTAGAAAGACTGTCTTTCAATTTACAAACTTGATGTGAACAGTGGACATAGGCTCGAAGGGTGGCTTCATGAGCCTGTCTATGCAAAGGTTCAGGCTCCCAGGAGGGATCAGCTCCATGATTGGAGGCTGGAGGTGCAAGAGACCTTTGAAAAGCTGTTTAAATATGGCATGGGAAAAAATGATTTTGTCTTTCCCACCAAAAGAAGGCAGAAATTGTCGCCAGATGTAGCTTGAGAGAGGATGGTTTCAAGCCTGACACCTGTAAGTGTAACAGGCAGTCAGAAGCTGAAAGGGATCGAACCTTTTGGTCTTGCACCAGAGGGGAAAGCTTTTCCATTTGGCTGCATAAATCCTCTAAGTGTTTTTTTTTTTTAGCCATCCTCAGTATCTTATGGACCTGTTCAGAGTAATGTGAGGATGGAATCTCTAACTCCTCAAGAGCCAGGCCTTGAGGTGAAGAGAGTGAATATCCGGATACTGCACTCCTGTCTGAGGAAGGGTCAGCAGGCAGTGAGTTGGAGGTAGGTGAATGGGACTGCTGCAGGACACTGAGAGAAGGAGAGGGTACCAGGCTTGCCCGGGTCAATCCAGAGTTATCAGGATCACTGATGCAGGCTATTGTCTGAGTTTCAGAAATACCCTGAGAATCAGGGAAAAGGAGGGAAGCATATAGGGACCTCCCTGACCAGACCAGGATTAAGGCATCAAAGGGAAGCACTCCCAGGACTGGGACCTGCAACAGAACTGAGGAAACTGGAAGCTGAGGGAACAGCCAAACAGATTAACTTCTGGAGTGCTCAACTGCCTGAACACTGTGGCTAGTACTTACTTGTTCAGAGTCCATTCACTCTGGCCTTGACTGATGCAACTAGAGCATCTGCCAGAGTATTGTGTTCACCTGGGAGGTGAATAGCTGAAATGATGACTCCCAGGGGTAGGGTGAGAGACCAGATTTATAGAGCCTGTGAACAGAGTACTGCTGATCTGGTCCACCCTGTTTGTTTGTGAAAACATTGCAGTCTGTCTTTTTATGGCAGGAGCAAATGCCTTGAGCTAGAAAGATTGCTCTGAATTCCAAAAGAATTATGTGTAACTGTGACTCTAGTAGAGTTCAGGTGCCACTTACTGAGGCACTGTCCATATGTGCTCCCCACCACAGGAGGGAGGAGTCTGTGGAACTGTTCTGTCAGAGGTCTCAGCTTTGAAAAATAATTGTTTTCAGAGACCAGCAAGCTAAAAGGAAGCTTACGCATGTCGCATCTTGTATCTGAATCCTGGGACCACTGAAGGCATTGAAGCCATGTGTCCCAATAGCCTGAGGAAATGTCAAAGTTACATGATTTGCTCAGGACTGCATCATATACTGACCCAGTGAGGGTTAATGATTCAAACCCAGTCAGGGGGACGGCTTTGGGGCAATGTGAGGAAATAGTTTTTTATGGAGAGAGTGGTGGACGCATGGAACTGCCTTCCTGAGGAGGTTGTGGGGTCAAAAACAGTAGGGGAATTCAAGAATGTACAGGACAGCCATAAGACAATTATAGTGGGGGGGAGGGGGTAGAAAGTAGGCTGTTGGCAAACTAGAATCTGCAGCTTATCCAACAGGTAGGGAAACGGGCAGACTGGGTGAGCCAAGCAGTCCTTATCTGCTGTCAAAGTCTGTGTTTCTATGTTAAGTGCCTGCTAGCTGGTCTCGCTGTCCCTGGATGAAGAAATCTGACAATGAGGGGCAGCTGGAATTCTCAACTGCAGAATGGGGGGCATATCCTTCCTGGATGCTGGGAGGGGGCCCAGGTGAGACTTTGTTTAGATTTACTAGAGAACCCCGAGACTTCAGAGTGGGCCCTGTAAGGGAAAAAATGACTCCTTGAACCTGACAAGGAGTCTTTTGGTACTATGAGCCAACTGGCAAGTTAGGTATAGCTAGAGACGCCCAGACTCCTGAGGTGTGCTGCTACCATTGCCAAGCACTTTGTAAAGACTCTTGGTGCTGATAAAGGCTGAAGGGCTGCAGTGAGCCCTCTGTGAGACCTCATTATGGGTAATGGAAAAAAGGGGCCCTTTAGGACCAGGGAGGCTAGCCAGTAAGGACGATATGATTAGTAACAGAGTGACCATCTTGAATTTGGGATTTTAACAGCAAGATAGGTCACCACTCCCCAGCTGTCTTTTTGTGTCAGAAAATACCTGGAGTAGAGGCCCTTTCTTCTTTTCATGAGCTGGGACTCTCTCTACCATTCGCAAAGCTAGAAGGTTTTTACTTCCCACTCCAACAGTGACACCTGTGTTGGGGATAGAGGCTTAGACACCTGGGTACACATGAGGTCTGCCCACTAATGTCTGGGCTTAGACTGCGAAGCTGCTGGCTGGGTAGAGGTGGCCACCTTTGGCCCCTTCTGCCCCTCCTTCCGAAGGCACCCCTGTACTGAGAGAAGGGGGTATCTGGGAAAATAACCTCTGCCCCTAATGCCCTCGGGAGGAATTTCCGTGGGGCAGGAGGCCTTGTTGCAGTCAGATGTTCTGGAATCGAACAGCATGATTTGAGCACAGGGAAAGTCCATGGCCTTAAACTGGGAGTCAGAGGGAAGACCAGAAGTTCTAAGCCAGACAAAGTGCCTCAGAGGGATGACATGGGCCATAGCTCTGGAGGTGGCATCATTCTTGTCATTTGCCCTGTGGAATGGGTACTACATAGATTCCGGGGCAGATTTGCCGTATCCACCGGCTCCTGCACCACAGAATCAGGACAGAGTTCTACCGTGCTTTTTTTTTCACATTTGGCCAAAAAGCCAAGTAAGAAATAATTATGACAAGCATCTGTTGTTAGCTATGAAGTCTACTTTCTGGAGTCCTTGTCCGGGGTTAGGGAGGACAAGGAGACCCCAGCTTTCTCACAAGCTGTCTGTTGCACTATACTCACATGACTGGAATGTACAGATAAGCACTCAGAATTGGTGTTAACAATTGACATATATAAGGGTTTATTTATTACCATTTCCAGATCGCTGGTAAACCTCTGCCACAGAAGTGAGGGTTTGAAGCAGTTTTGTAGTATTTTTGTTTATTTTTTTTATTGTAGATAGGCACGACCAGACTTTTAGGAGGTGGAAAACCCTTCATCTCCCTATAATCCTTTTTATGCTCATCCCCTCTCCCCCTTGGATGGACTCCTGAGAAAAAGAGGTCCAGGGTGTCCAAAATGATTTGGATAAATGAAAGCATAGAGGGAGATTATCCTGGATAGCTGAGGAAGCTGCAAGAAGAGGGAGTGGGTACATAAGGTTCTAGGCCCTCCAAAGTCATGTCAGGGGCATCATAAAAATATTCATGTCACCTGTATCACCCTCACAGTCTCTGGAGCGAGAACTGTGGAAGAGTGTTAGCTGCCCCTGTAAGCAGGGGCATCATAAAATTATTTATCATCAACTGCATCACCTTCACAGTATGAGGAAAAGAGAACTGTGGAAAAGTGCATACTAGCCCCAGTAAATAAAGGACCCATCTTTTGTAGGGTCTGAAACAGTTGGCATGCTTTTTCCAATCTTGCACAGATTGAGATCCTGCACAGATGTTGTAAGAATTTTATTTTTTCTGTATACTTTAAGTTGCCTGTTGTGTCGCTATTGGCTTTCCCAGGAGCAACGAAGCATTTTGGTTTTGACAGAGTTTCTTTTTAGTCACATCGTCGGTGGCTTGACCAAGCTTCCTTTTTTTGAGTCTGTGAGGAACTGCATCTTTGGAAGCTTTCTTTTTTGTCTGGGATCTGGAGGGTTCTTCAGCGCCTCTGCTTACATTTTTATTATTAGTACTTTTAGATGGCCCCTAGTCAGAAGCCTTTGATTTATCCTCAGCCATAATAATCAAAAATGTGTCTGCTATATAGACAATTTAAGCAAGTAAACCAGTCCTGGACCTTACAAATTGAGTGTAGGTTTCTGTGAAATGTTACCAGCCAGTCCTGCCCCAGTTAATTTATGCTTTGTCTACTGTAAGTGCCTTTTTTTGATTGTAGTACTGGGATCTATACCAGTGTCAATCTTAATAGAAAACCCAGTAATACTGGTCGACAGTGCATGGGTTGCTGTTGGACCCTTATGGGCAGTCCTGTGACAGTTGATACTTTAGGTCCAGTTTCTTTGTATATCTATGGGTTTCTCTTAAATGCCAATCCTGAGAGAAAACCCCCAGGCACTGTTGAAGTCTGAATTCCAGTGGGGTGCCTCGCGGTAAAACCCGTGAGGTCTGAGGTAAAAAACAAGGCAACTGTCCCTAATTCTATGGTTCCTTCAAGAATTTGGTCAAAAAAGAGAGGAACCATTGAAATTGAGCAATTTTCATCGAACTATGAAACTATGATACAATTAGCATTTGAAATGAACAGTCGCAGTAAAAATAACGTCAGCATAGCGCAGGTGTACTAAAAATAAAAAAATTTGCACGGTGCTAATGAAAAAATGTCAAACTTTTACTCAGCACACTATTAAAAATGAACTATGAGGAAAACTTTACCCAGATAAACTCTAGAAGGCTGTCAACAAGGAAATTTGAGAGGCACCTCAGGGGCAATGTTGTTCATTCCAGCAGAGAAAAATTCTGAAGCCTTCAGGCAGCTCTCACTCAGCTTACTCCCCCTCCTGATTTTTGATTGGCTATTGCCCAAAGGTCATTTAAGTTTCTCTTAAAGGCATAACTCCGGGGCAGTTGCACCTAACCAGCCAACTGCTAAAGTTACTGATGCTAAAGGACTCCTGCAGTAAGAAGTCTTAAATGCTACATTGAGAGGTTCCTTCAGTACGGTTGATGACTGAAGGTCCACCCAGAGCATGGACCTTCTCAATAATGGGCCAGATGAGAAGTACCCCGCCCCAAGTTTCGCATGCTCAAGATGTGGATTTCGGGGTGCAGAGAAAGAGAGAAAGACCATCGGCCATGGGGCAAGCCCTGGGTACTGGAATAATGGATATGGTCGGCATGTCTCCATCATGTGGAAAAGTGAGCTGTAATGAGCATGAGACCTGCATATGGTAAGGAGCATGGGACCCATACGTGGGTTGTAATGATGATAGCAGACATGGGGAGACCTTAATGTAGGTCAGACTGAGCACTGTGGACCCTCTTAGAAACATAGAAGCATAGAATCTGATGGCAGATAAGGACCGCTTGGCCCACCTAGTCTGCCCATTTTCCTACCTAACGGATAAGCTGCAGATCTTAGTTAACCAACAGCCTACTTCCTCCTACCCCCCACTAGAATTGCCTTATGTCTGTCCCATGCATTCTTGAATTCCCACACTGTTTTTGACTCTACGACCTCCTCAGAAAGGCTGTTCCATGCATCTATAACCCTCTCCATGAAGAAATACTTCCTCTCATTACCTCTGAGCCATCCTCCCTCTATCTTCAAATTGTGCCCCCTTGTTCTTGCACATCTCTTTTTCTGAAAGATGCTACCATCTTGGACTTTGTTGATTCTCTTGAGGTATTTGAAAGTTTCTATCATGTCCCCCCACTCCCTCCTTTACTCGATCATCTTAAGCTCCTTTATTCTTTCTTCATATGTCTTCTGGTGCAGCCCCTGCACCATTTTGGTTGCCCTCTTCTGGACAGCCTCTTGTGGGTCTTGACTGGATGAGACCTGTATGTAGATCAGGCTGAGCAATGTGGACCCTCTCGTGGGTCTAGGTAAGGCAAATAGCATTTGTCAACCACAGGAATGCATGCCAACCAAATCCATTTGAAAGCCAAATTGGGAGTGAATTGGACAGTATATTATGAGTAAGAGAATGGTGAGGCCGGGCAAAGCCAGGGTCAACGGTTGGAGAGGTGGAGGGTGTGAAGCCGGTTAAGTAGGAGGAGGCTGCAAAGCCAGTACCATAGGAGGTGCAGTTTGAAGCAAGTAAACATGATATGCTCTTAGACTTGGAAGGCGATGCCAGTATTGAAAGGGGAGAGGCTCTGGAATGAACGGACTTGCAAGCTGATTGTGTTACTGCCATGATGGCTGGTATATGAGTAATACTGGAAGTGCAAGGGACAGAAAGGCTGGAAGGACTACAAGGGACAGAAAGGCTGGAATGCTATAAATTAGGTACAGAATAGCAAGGAAAGGATGTTAGAAGGCTAGGTGGTGCCAGCTGCCCTAAGGTAGAGAGTTGCCTGGAATAACTGGTTAAAGAATGCCACAAAGGCTGTGTGGAACAGCTATAGATGGCCGGGTTGAGCCAGTGACCAATAAAACATAAAAAGTTAAAAGCTGCTCTCGCTGCCTGGAGCCACGATGTCCAATATGACTCCTCAGTCACCCTCCGAAGGAAAAACAAAGAAACCACAAACATGACACCACAACACCAAGCAGCTACTGAAATAATTAAACACATGTCGCAAGGAAAAATGCTTGTGTGAGGAGTGAGGAAAGCAGCCCATAAATAGGCTAAAAGGGGTGTGTGGCCAGTTGCACTGCCCCCTTGAACTACAGGCTACATACCCTTTAAATGGTATAGCACCATCTCGGGATACTGATTGGAAATTTGTATATACACGGTATACTTTTTATTGTTTACCTGTTTTGTTTGTATCATAATAACTTGTAGTCGAACAAATAAACCTAAACTTGAAACTGTCCCCATTTTCCTCCTGTAAGTTAGCTAATATATCACATTAATGATCTACGCTCAGAGGTGTTAATGCATCTCTTCTTTTTTTCTAACCATTTATAACCAGTTTGTACCATGCACCAATCATTTTCATCTATAGTCTGCTCACCAGTATTTTCATCCATGTCTTCCCTTGATCTCTGCCTCCTTTTATCCCTGACTGGGTCATTTATATGTGGGGTATGGCCCTTCTGTAGTTCATTTTCATCTTGTCCCTTTTCTTTCAACAGAGATCTTGTGGTCTGAACAAATTTGTCAGTCTCCCTCATTTCTGTTATGAACTCTAATTTCCTAATCAAGCAAGTTGAAATCTAGATTTAGTAGTTGCCGTATTGGTCCTGGTCCATTAAAAGGTATCAAATCATTTGCTTCTGGATCTAATCAAGCAAGGTTTTTTTTGTACTTGAGTGTATACACATATATAAAATGGGCTAAGAAATCCCTGTGTCCTGATTAGCTGAGACTTGGTTCTAGCCATCGCAGTCATGTCTTATTGCTTACCTGTTGCACTTGAAATCATATCCTAACACTTTTTTTTACTCATTTTGCACCTTGGACATTCAATCCAATCCCCCATTTGTGACTCATCTGAGTCCACTTGTGTACTTACAGATTTAAAATAAAGACTGCTGGCTGTCCTGGCTGACACTGGCAGACACGCATGCCTCTACCAGTGTTGCCGCCACTCAGCACTCCCCAGAGACAGTCCTTTTGAACTGGAAAAAATGGAAGTGCCTTGGATTGCTACTTCCATTCCGGCAAACTCAAACACCTTAAATTGCCTTTAAAATGCATTTTTCCACTAAAAGGTAGACTCTGAGCCCAGTAGTGACCGTATCAGTGAGTCACATCCATGTAGATGCCTCTGGCATCTGAACATGGGGCCCCCTTTCCTGAGCATTCTGTGGTGCTGCCACCTAGACTTTCTAGGTAGCAGGCAAGCAGTTGTGATGTTCTCCTTCTTTATTTCATGTGCTTCATAGGTCTTGCATATATAGATTATTTAAACACTAGTACAATATATACGTTTGCCTGCACTGTGTTGTTTGGTTAGATTAGAAATGTGACTTACAGTATTTTAGCCAATGTTCCTAAATTTTTGTTCAAACACTGTGTACTTGAAGCCAGGTCCCTATTATGGATTTTAAACAGATTCCATGATCAATAATACTATTGAGCTGTTCTTAATTTAATCCACTTTCTTTGTACTGTATCATGGAAATATACAGGAGATTAGTGTACTATGAAATATAAGCATGTCAAAAATAAACATTCTAAAAAAAAAGACAGCTTTGCGGTAACGTGTTCTGTTGAGGGCTTGTCAGCATACCCAACAAATGGATTTGCATAATGCACCCATGATGCTTTGAGCTGGTTTTGTGTAGTTGGAGGCACATAAACCAAAGTGAGTGTCATGGAATACCATATTTTCTCATTGACTGATTGGATGACTGTACAGGACAGATATCAACAGATGTCTCCAGTCTGTCCTGTTGCCCTCTCACTCCACCCCCCCAGTTTTACAGCACCAACCCTCTTCTTGGATGCTGTTTAACCCTTGCTGTGCCGCAGACTGATATATCAGTCCAGAATTACTATGCATTCTAATTCTGTCAGCAGTCTACGTGTTAAGTTTAGGTACATTTTTCCTATGTTTCTACACATACCTGTGGATGTTTCCACTATGGTAAGAATATCTTATTGTGGTGTAACTAGTTTTCGTAAGCAAATCACTTCCCATTCTACACTGTCAACAACAGCAGCAGCAGAGTCAGTGCTATGTGTGACTCTCTTGCATTCTGGGTGTCTGGTCCTGCTGTGAGTGACTAGTGCTACAGCAACAACTGACCAGCGTTTGGATAGCATTCTGGCACAGCAATTGGTGAGTTCTCCATTTTTGTTTACTTCTGCGACAGGTTCCTCCTTGATGCTCAAAATAGGACCCTGCCGAGCACCAATGACAGCTGTGCCCTGCACTGCATTGGCGAGAGAAACCACCAGGGAAAATAATAGCCACCAGCAATGCGCAGTATACAAGTAGCCAGTATATCGGTTACACCGGCATTTAGTGCCCATCAGAGAGATGACTTCATGAACCCTTTACTCTAAGGGTCGGCTCTAGTGGGCACATCGTTTATCCTCGACTTAGATGTCAATCTGTTGTGAATCTCAGTTAGTGTTGCTCAGCTGTGGGGGCAGAACACCTAAATACTCTGCCCCAATGGTGGATATGGGGTTGGTGTAGCTCAGATATAAGGCTGGGGTGAGGAGTTTGAGAATGGTGTATCAACCATCTTTAAACAGCAAGGTGGGGTAGGCTTGTGTGAATGAACACCATGCAGCTCTATGAATGGGACACAAGACTTGATTTTCTTTCCAACTGCATAGTCACTGTGACAATTGCAATTCAATGCAGGGTCTGGCACCTCTTCAATGTGTATTGGTAGCAAATGGTGTATCTCTGTAGATTCAGATACAGACAGTGGGCCAAGCAGTGAACCTCTATGACTGGACATAACATTTTCAGACTAGGTAAAAATGGACATTTCATGTGCCTGCCTGCACTTGCCATCTATCACAGAGTTTGCAAGTGATGTCTGAAGAGCCCACTAAATATATAGATCAAATAGAAATGTAGCTGGTTGTGATAGCACCTTTTTGTTATTTGATTTTGTGCAAGGAAAAATGCATTTAGCCAAAGTTTGTCTTCAGTTGTGTACCAGAAGCACAAGGGAGGTAAAGTAACTTCCTCAGGGTCTCACAGTACAAAAGCAGAGGCTCTGGAAATCAAACCCAGGTCTGTTGGGTTTTCAACTTCATAGCTTGGTGCTCTAAGTATGCTTTCCAATATGGTAAGTGACATGTACTGTCCTTCAAACTTCGACTAAAGACAGTGGAATTACTGGGTATTCCTACTGAGCTGGGGGGAGCATGGAACTCGATGGACCACTGCTCTTCTTTCCTCCCTAAAGCCATATGTATAAATGTATGCCAGTGTATATACATGAAACATAGAAACAGAAACAAACTGTTGCCAGAAAAGGACCTTTAGGCCTTCCAGTCTGCCCCTTGTCCCTACCCATTCAATCATCACTGACAGAACTAGTCATAGGTGTCACACCCTTCATTTGTTTTTTTTTTTTACTTCCGATTTGTACTCCTTACCTCCTTAGCTGGGGGTGTACCTCTGGTTCCCCATCAGCCTTCGACCTCTGGCACCCCACCAGCTGCAGCTCCCATTCCCAATCTCCTTTCCTCTACACACAACCCAGGTCTCTACCCAGTGGGTACATGCCCCACACACTGGGGAGTTCCTGGTGAGCCAGGCTGGGAAGGAAAATCCTGGTGTGTCCAGTGTGGCGCCAGTGGGACAAGACCTCATGTGCGCCAGAGGATTCTTTTTTTATTCTTTCCTCTCCTCCTTCTTGTCATTGGCAGTGCATGGAGTGACATCTAGGATGTTGCAGCGCGGACACTCACATGCTGCACATCCGACGTCTGCCCTGCCGTCCCACATTCTCCATGCTACCGTGCACCACTCCCTCAGCCACCGCCAGGAGCCAGTCCTACAGCAGCTATTATCCCCCACCCTCCCCAGGAGAGGTGAGCTGTCCTCTGGATGCTGAAACCTCTCCTCCTCCACTGACCCCCGGCAACCTGAGTTCACTGCTGACCCCGGGTCACTGGCATGGTTCAAGCTGTTGCGTCTGGCGCCTCAACCCTCTGTGACATCGGTCTGGTTTCCTCCCCCTATTCTTCTACCTAATATACCCCTGTGCCTATCCCATGCTTGCTTGAAGCTTCCCACAATGTTTGTCCCCACTACCTCCTCTGGGAAGCTGTTCCAGTCATCCATCACCCTTTCTATGGAGAAGTATTTTTGTATATCTTTCCTAAATTCCCCCCTTAGCTTCATTGCATGCCCCCTTCTTCTAGTGCCTTCCTTTCTCTGAAACAGACCCTCCACATGTGCCTTGTTCACTCCTGTTAGGCCCTTGTAGGTTTCAGTCATATCCTGTCTTGCTCTCCCTTCTTCCAGTGAGTACTTGTTGAGTTCCTGCAGCCTTTCCTCATATGGCTTCTCATGAAGCTCCCACACACCATTTTGGTTGCCCTCCTCAGTTCTACCCTTGGAACGTGCCCATCATTAGCGCACCAGGATATAAATTCGCTGATTGCAAAGATCAAGATTTAAATTTGCTGTGCGGCCCCTCGCCCCTTCTAACTAAACATTCCAGCTCCAGGGTGGGCAGACTTTCAAAGTTTGGCACCCTAATGATGGGAGCACTCTGATGGGTGCACAGATGCCCAGAAGGGACTCTCCTCTGTACCTTCTCCACCCTTTTTATGTCCTTGTGGATGTGCGGCCTCCAGAAGTGGACACTGTACTCCAGGTGGGGCCTAAATAGTGAGTGATGCAACTGGAGCACTACCTTCCTCCACCTGCAAGAAATCCCTTTCCCAATGCACCCAGCATCCTGCTAGCCTTTCCCACTGCTCAGCTCCATTGAGGTAATCAGACCCCAGGTCTCTTTATTGCTCGGTGGCTATAAGCTCCACTCCCACCCCTATGTTATACATAGCCAGTGGGTTCTGCAGCGCTATGCACATAACCTTGCACTGTGTGGCACTGAAACCCAGCTGCCATCCCCTAGACCATTCCTGTAGATTCCTCAGATCCCTCTGCATTCTCTCCACCCCTTCCTGAGAGTCAGCCTCTTGGAACAGTTCTGTATCACCCACAAAGAGATACACCTTACCCTCATGCTAATCCACAATGTTGTTTATGAAACCATTGAAGAGGACCAGTCTAAGCACCAAACTCTGGGGCAGCCCACTAGTCACTCTCCTATTGTCTGAGTGGCTACCATTTACTAGCACCCTTTATGTCCTGTCTCTTACCTAGTTTGATACACAGCTTGTCCTTTCTCCTCCACTCACAGACTGCTTAGTTTCTTAACTAGCCTCCTGTGCGACACAGTGTTGCAAGTTTTACTGAAGTCCAGATAGGCAACGTCCACTGCTCTCCCTTGATCCACTTCCCTGGTTACCCAGTCAAAGAAACCAATGACCTCCCCCTGTGAAAACAGCATGCATAGTGTCATTTAGGTTTACATGCTTCCAAGGCTTCATACCCTTCAAGTAAGGTATCCCTATTGCTATCCACCTAACCTGTAAATGTTTCTTAACCATCTTAAACTATTGTCGATTTTAACTCCACCATCACAATAATTGTCCACAGCTCTCTTGTAAACTAAACTACCAGCAACCTAACCTGGTTCTATATCATTTAGTACTATCGCTGCCAGTTTGCCAGAGAACTCCCTGGTCCTCAACTGGCAATAGATAAAACTGAAGTTCTGGTTCCACCTGAGGCCTGTGTGTCTGTGTGTGTATACCAGTGGAACGTTGAAGAATTCTGAATTCATGTATTCCATGTTACCATTCCATATGTGTGTGTGTGGTGGGGGGGGTCATTCTACTACTGCAATAAGGCAGAGTTCTGAATTCTTCTATTCCATGGTAAACAATCACACAATGTACTGAGTGTGAAAAAAGACAGATGAATGACAGGTGAAAAATATCTGTGGAGGGGGCTATTTTACATAATTTAGCAACTTTTTTTGTGGCTTTGAAAACTTTTAGAGAGTCCATTTTTTAAAAGTTGTCCATAGGCCCATTTTATGTAAGCAATAAGGCACTTCAAGGATGTTAGTTGTATTAGGTTTTACCCATGCCAGGGGCTGAAGGCACTCAACTTCGCCTCGTGCCTTACAACGCCTCTGACTGTGGGGTAAACCTACTACAACCAATGCCCTTTCATGCCTTATTGCTTGAAAGTTTGTGTTTCCTGCTCTAGCGCAGGAGTTCATTCATGATGTCTAAGCAAGACCCGTAACTGTTTGTCATACAGTTTAATTTGCTTTTCTTGTAGCGACTGAAACATTGGGGCTGTTTATCCCTCAAAGACACATGTCCCTTCACCTAAGCTGGTAGTGGCAAAAGTACATGGACGTCAAACTGTGCTATTGGTTAGTAGCCCTCACACTGCTGATCCCACTGCTGATCAGTGCACAGGATGCAGAAGATACAGGTGGCCAGCAATTCGATTTCTACATCTTGGGAGTTTCTGACATCTGCCAACGTGATGAAAATTTCAAGTAAGTTTATTCTTGTTGTGCTCCAAACCATTGATTCACAAAACCACTGGCTCAAAAAAAAAAAAAAAAAAAAAACGATCCACAAAAGCGCTGATTCACAAACTCACTAGACCCACACAAAAAAAAATACAGTCACAAATACAGTCACAAAAACACTGGATCCACAAAAAAAAAAAACACTGATCCGCAAAAATATTGAATCCACAAAAACACTGATTTACAAAGAAAAAGTGATCCACAAAAATACCACAGCCACAAAAAAGCTAGAACCACAAAAAATAATGATCCACAAAAATACTACAGCCAAAAAAAAGGAAAAAAAAACCACTGACCACAAAAACCACTGGATCCACATGCCTCTAAAACCACCTGGCAGTTGTACTATGGATGTTAGGAGCAACATTTTATTTTATTTCATTTAGTTTATTTAGTTTTTTGTTGACCAGGAAGGAAGACTAGACAATTTTTTGCCTATTTTCAGCCTCATCCGGGGGGGGGGGGATACAGATGGATGCCAACTGAAACTGAACCGTATTTTAAGCTGTTGGTGATATTTTTTAGTGAATGGGGGAAATTTGGCAAGGACACCAGGGAAATTCCTTTACTCTCTGGTAGGGGGTGCTGCGAATGTCTGGTTCTGTGAGTTGGTGTGGCAATGGCATCCTGGGTGGAGGAGCCCGCTTCCCTCCCCATCCCACCCAGCTTGTCAAGGAAGCTCAAATTGAAAACTTAGATCTTGCCATGGAAAGCGCTGAAAGTACTGCCACCGCCGCTAGCACATCAGCCTTATGTACCATGTACCATGGATTTATCAGAGTCAAAAATGAGTGATACAGCTGAAGCATACAGCAAATGGAGGGCCTACCTGCTAGCTCTTTTCGAGGTGGAGGAACTCCAATTTTGGGAGACAGAGGGGGCTGGTGCACAGTCGAAAGGTGTGCCCGAGCCCCCAGAGAAATTACTGGCTATACTTGAGATGGAAGGTAATTCTGCAAGCTCAACAATGAAAACTAAGGATGTACAGACAAGTGTTTTACTTGCTGAACAAATGGTTATTGATGGGGCAGGTGAAACAGAGGTTGCGGGGGGGAGATATAGATTTGGAGGAAGAAAATGTTTCAGGAAAGGCCGGAACAATGCTTAGTAATCCCGGAGTTCAAAATATTCAGCAAACTCCTATTCATGCAGACTCCCTTAGTAGTAAATGAAAGAACAGCTAATCTGCCTCAGCCCCTAAAGATTTTGAATTTACCAGACTATGATGAGAAAGTTTCTATCACTGGTCTTTTGGTGGGAGAAGCACTTAGACAAGCGGGATGGGTGAGAAACTCCAAGGATCAACCTTGGGTTTTCCCAGGAAGACAGAGAACTGCACAAAATGACCCCCCTGAAAACCCCTTCATCCCTTGAACTGACAAATTCCCCATAGTTGTCAATTCCAATCGCCAGTTATCCCATTAAGGGAAATGAGCCTTTAATGCAGCCTCAGACAGAGTGTATGAACAAGGACCCAGTCATGTTGGATGTTGGACTAAATTTTTCTAATAAGAACTTCAGTATCTTTTTCTTCCCCCACTCCTCCTTCATCACAGGCCCTGAAACACACCAAGCATCACCCAAGGGATACACATCCTGGCACAAGAAGATCAGAGACTTAAGCTAGAAGGCCCACTCCAAGGACTTTCATCAGGTTATTTCATAAACCCACCACAGCCAGCAAAAAGATGGAAAGCCATTAGAATAAAGTATAGAGGGGGCCTGGACATGTATCCAGATAGAATCTATGTGGGCAGAACTTTATTGAAGAACAGTATGGGCTTTTTGGCATATGAAATACACGTCCTAATTCACACATTTGCAGACCTAAACTTTGATGCAAAGCTTCAAAACAGCAGCAGGGTTGGAACTGTTTTGGCAGAGGTACCAAGGGGTCAGGCAAACACTGAAATGGGCTCCCTTTATAGTAATTCCACTGCCTAAACCTGCATATCGTACAATAACAGTGCTTTTCCAAAATGAGAGGGTGGCAATTGCAAATATTTTATATTGGCTAAACTCAAAATGCACTGCCCTGGGATTGCCATATCCAATCATGGACTTGGAGGACATTTGGACCGGAGGGTGGCGCATCAGAGCCCGGCTACCCCAATCAAATGGCACAATCCAACATCTCCCAAGTTTTTTGTTGTTTTTTTAACTTTGTACTTTTGCTCCTTCCCTGCCTCCCACACTCTAAGGGAGACAGCTGACCTCTGCCCTTGCTCCTTCCTGCCTGGAGCTCCCGGTGGACCCCTCATGTAGCCTGAGCTTCCCCCCAGGTGGGGAAAAGGTGGGGGTCCATATGCCCTGAAATATATACACTTTGTTGGGAGCCACCAGCGAGGCAGGCAGGGGGCATCTAGGGTCTGGGCTGGCGCTCTGTCTTCCCAAAGCGTGGTGGACAATTTTTCCCTCCAATCCCTTTTGGTTGTGACATGCACCCTGACATCCAGGTGGAGCTTTGCCAACATCTGCCATGCCCCCTCCTTCCAGCAGGGCACTTGCTGCACTTCAGGCCTCTGCCTTAGGGCAGCCAAGCACCGGCTGTATCCCCCCTACATCCCCAGAGAAGGCTAGCGGTCCTTGGACGCTCAAGCCTTTCTCAATTTGTTTTTACCTCGGAAGAGACCGAGGGTTTATTTTCTATGCTGGACAGCTCAAGTCATGTTTTCAGTGTGGGGGAGGTACACCCACCTCAGTAATGCCTGTGATCAACTTAAATGCTCCCTTTGTAGTGGTAGCAGCCATTCGGCAATAAACTGCCCCATACCCATCTGTTGCAACCTGTGTGAAGACACGACACGTACCTTCAAAAATTGCCCATGGGCCTCGCATAATAACCTGGCAAATAATGAGGAGCAGGTGGAGGAAGGGGCAGACCAAGCCGAGAATGGGCAAACTAAGGGCACTCAGGAGCACAGACCCAGACAAAGGTCTCAACCAGAAAAACCCTCCACTCAGTATTCCAACTGACTACATGACTACAAGATATTGGTAATTTGTCAGAAGGAGACACTCTGATAGAAGGCGATAACAACCATTCCAACATGATCATACAGCAGGAGAACAGCAGCACAGAACTGGACACAACTTCAACCTCAGCACTACCTTCAACCTCTACAGAGGCTTTAAACATGCTACCCCACTCACAGAAAAGGGAGAGCATCAAAAATCCCAGAGGGTAACACGCAGCCACGCTTAGAGGGAAGGAGTGATACCCAAACCATCAAGGGAGCTTACAGTTCAGACCAGGAACATATTTTTCACTCTGATAAAACGTAAACAATGGACAGAAGATGACGATTCAGATACATTGTTAGTTGCTTCCTCACAGCCAGATCCTACAACTGACACCGAGATAACATCAGGTGATTCCAGAGTATCAAAACGAAGGAAAAAATCTAAAAAATCTAATACTAAGTTATCTATGGAGGAAGATATTGAACAGCCAGGCCTAAACACCACTTAGCACTGAATGAACTGGGAACTTATTTTTGGGTCACTAAATGTCAACAGCATTAAGAACCCTAAAAAAGACACTACATTTTCCATTGTAAGGGAACAATGGCGGGACGTATGTTTCTTGAAGGACACAAGGTTACACACTGTAAGTGAACAATACATTGCAGCCAAGGAATGGTTTAGTGGTCCATCATTCTAGTCCCTGGGTGAAGAAGCTTGCACAGGACTTGGCATTTTGTGTAATAGTACTGGTTTTTCTGTATCATGGTTAATAGATTTAATTCCTGTCTGAGTTCTTATATTAGATGACAGATTTAAATCACAGGATTTCAGGTTTATAAACATATATTACCCTCAAAAGAAATACCAGAGAACAGAAGTTCTAAAATGTATGCAGCCATATTTATATACATCAAAGTCTATAGTCTTAGGAGGTGATTTTAATTGCATACTGTCGCTGGAAGATAAAACTGGCGATACACAGAAATTGTACAGTGATACGAATTTTTTAAATACTATGTACAAAAATGTAAAACTAAAAGACTGTGCTGCAGAAATGAGTCACACCTTGGAACACACATTTTTTAAAGGAAGGCTGTCCACCTGGACAGATTTTTTCTTTACATCCCAGTGGATGCCTGTTAAGTGTTATAGGGTGTCCCATGGAAATATTGGATCATAAAATGCTCGTAGTGGGTTTTGAAGATCCATTAAATAAACCCCAATCCAATATGGCCTGGAGACTAAATGTCTCTTCCATGGAAGAGCCAGATTTCTGGAAGGGACTGCAGAAGGAATTAAATGCCTATATTTCTGTGTTTGATCTATATGAAAACCCACTATTTTGGTGGCAAGATACAAAAAATGATGTACGTTCCTGTTGTAGCCAAATGGATAAACAAGCTTCCACTACAAAACATTTGAACTATCTTAAACTTAGGAAACACTTACAAATACTGTTGTCTCAGGCTATAGAATCAGGGGAAGACCTTTCCGCCCAGATACAGGTGGTTAAGGCAGAAATGCACAAATACCAGTATGACAATACAGTTTGAGCCAGTATAGTGCATTGGTTTAAGGATCTGAGCTACAAATATGGAGACCTGGGTTTGAATCCCAAAACCCCCACCTGCATACTGTGTGACCCTGAGCAAGTCACTTAACTTTCCCGAGCTCCCAGGTTGTACCTGTAAACAAGCTCTCAGCTTAGTGTGGCATTCCTGGCTAAACAATTGAAAACAGAGCCCAGACATTGTTTTTAGAACAAAAATTCAGAACACAAGGGAAAACACAGCACATAAACCCTTATGATAGTTGTAGCCAGAGGGTAGACACCAGATATACAGTATGTCTGAACTTAAAACAAAATATGGGGTAGTCATGAATAAAGGCCACAAGATTGCACAATTAGTTGATAGCCATGTCCAGGGACTATTTGGGCAGTCTGTACCTAAGGCAGCTTCTTTAGAGGCTTTTCTGAAGGACCTGCAAATTTCCAGGATACTAAAAGGGGAGGAAAAATCCTTGGTAACACATATTACTAAGGTAGGATTACAGTCAGCTATTTCAGCAGTAAAAACTGGGGTAGCCCCAGGCCCAGATGGGTTACCTGGGGAATTTTATAAAAAATCCATGAATCTTATAGTGAACCATTTGTTAATTGTATTTAATGTTATTTTAGCAGGTGAAGTTCCCTTTCCAGCCTCACTGGTGGACAGTCTCCTAATAATTTTACATAAAAAAAGAGACAGGTCCATGCTGAATAACTGGAGGCCCACAAGTCTTATGAACGTGGACTGGAAATTGTTGTGTAAAATTTGATGTGGCTAAATTAGCACAATATATTATCTCACCAGCCCAGGCATGTGTCCTTCCACAGCATACTACAGGCATCCTTCTTACAATCGATCAGTCTAAAGCCTTTGATGCTGTACCCCATGAATATCTCTTTGCTGTACTAAAACAATATGGAATCCCAGACTTTTTTTCTCACCTGGGTCCAAATTTGATATAAATATGCTTCCACAAGCCCAGTGGTTAATGGCAGGGTAGGTAGACATATTAGAATTTTGAGAGACGTAAGGCAGGGGTGCCCTTTGAGCCCCCTGCTTTATGTGTTTGCCACTGACCCCTTACTCAGAAAACTGGACATGGAGGGTGGGATTCAACATATTACAGGTCTAGGTCAGCAGGATATTCCAGTAGCTGTAGCTTACGCAGACGATGTTACCATCATGGTGACAAATAAAGAGTCTGGAGAAAAGGCACTTGAGGTAGTCTCTGGGTTTTCTGAACTCTCAGGGTCAAAAATTAATAAGTAAAAAAGTGAAGGTACAGTAATACCCGGGACAGAGGGAGAAGTGAACGAACCCATCTCAGGAATACAAATATCTGCCTCCCCAATTAAGATCTTGGATATTACCTTTGGGACACGCAACTCTGCAGTCACAAATTGGGAAGAATGTATTTTTAAAGCAGAGGACAAAATAAAAAGATGGAGAACTTTTCCTATGACTAAGAAAAAACTAATTTATATGCTTAAAACATTTTTTATCCCCTTGTTCCTATTGGTAAGTAACATGTTTTCACTACCTGTTAAGCTCAAAACAAAAATATAGAATATCACATTTAGATGACTTTGGGGTAGTAGGTTAAACACAGTGAAATGATTAATTATGTATAGCCCAATTAAGGAGGGAGGTTTGGATATGCTCCACCCTGTGGTTTTCTTTTTTTTTCTATTTTTATATATTCCAATCTTTTACCTTTAATTCTGGGCAAACAGTTGGTGCGGGTAACTTTTGTCAGGGCAGGAAGTTGTTCTACTCTTGCAAAAATGGGAGACACAAAGTTGGAGTTCCTTTAGGGCACTTCCTTCTGGGGCAACCTCATATTCATTAGAGATATTCAAAAAACAATCTCTGGAGGGTCACCCCACAAGACATGAGGTATACCGCACGAAAGAACACATACAAAAAAAAAATCACATACTCCATGTTTTACACTTTCAAATAATATCAGAATTACAGATGTTACAGCTCAACTAGTTGAACCTTGAGTTCCACCAAAGGTGTGGGATACTTTGAGGCTATGTTGCCATGATCGTTTGAATGTGTGGGGTAACCACCATCATAAGGGGATATTAAAAAGAACTTGCCTAATGGACAAATGTTTAGATAAGATTGAGACAATGGCTCATCTTTATTTTGAATGTTCTTACATGGAGAATTTCTGGAATTTGCTTGCTATGGAGTGGTACATACCACAGTTTAAGAAAATGGCACATGAAGTTTTAGTGTATGGTCAATTTGGGAAAGAATGGAGCAGATTAAATAAGGGAACTCTTAGGGTGGTGATGTCTGTAATCAAGCAGGTCATCTGGCAAGTAAGATGCTGGTTTGTGCTGCAGAAGGAAAATACCAACCTGATGGATCTTATTAGAAGAATCAGCACAAAGATACAGTGTATATATACAAAAGAGAAAGCTTCTCTTCCATAGCAGATAACCACAAGTTGGAGGAAACACTGGACTAAGACCATAAGAGGTTGGCTGGCCTGGTGGCGCTGAGGGTTGAGGCACTGGATACCACACCTCGCGTCACGCTGATGACCCGGGTTCGGGAACGAGCCCGGGCCACTGGGGGTCGGTGGGGGGGAAGAGACTGAGCGTCCATAGGACTGCTCTCTCTTCCTGGGGAGGGTTGGGGAGAAGCGATTGCTCCTGCAGCAACCTCTGGTGGTGATCGGAGGCGCCCAGCATGGTGATGCAGCGGACGCTTGGGGAGGAGTTGCGGCATAGCACTGACATGTGAGCTGCACTCAAAGGGGAAAGAACTTGTAAAGAAGAAAAAACCAAAACACACTCCTGGGGATAGATGAAGGCACTTCGGCCTTCTATGCCCACACTCCTAACTCTGGGCTGCCTCCTCTGTAATCAGCTTCTAGGCCCAGCACTTTGCCCTTGAATTAGAGCGCCCTGGGTGGATAGGGCAACCCTACCTCCAGAGGGTATAGACCCGGAGGTGGTGCTGGATCGGGAAGGGGGCAGAAGCAGTCACGGAAGGAGGTAGCAACTGGGAGTCCCTGAGGATGCCGGAAGGAGTTTCCCAGGTAGTGGCGAAAAATAAAGTTAAAAAAAAGGCCATAACAGGTTAACTTTATTAGAAACCTGGTGGTCTGAGTATAGCTGTAGTATGACTAGGGTGGTCAAGAATGTCTTTCTCATAGGAAACAAGTAGAAAAGAACTGTATGTATTGTTTATTGTATTGATATTTTAGGAATCTTAGTAAGGTTCTAAAATCCTGGTTTAAAACATGAAATTAGTGTAAATACTTCACTATGAATTGTATAACAAGGAAGTTTTGAATATTTTTTTTGGCTTGGCTTTATCATGGTCAGTGAGGATAAAGAGCTGGAGGCAGGGGGATCCCTTGTTCCTGGGGGTATTGCGGGACTGGACCACAGTGCCACTGTGGGAGGGGAAGGGGCCAGGGAGGACAGGTCAGTGAGGAGAATGAGCTGGAAGCAGGGGGGACCCTCATTCCTGGGGGTATTAAGGGGATGGACCAGAGTGCCATAGCTGGAGGGGAAAGGGGCTGGGGAGGTCAAGTCAGTGAGGAGAAGGCGCAAGAATGGAAGAGGCAGGATGGAGATTGGCATGCAGGGGAGGGGAGGAGATGGAATAGAGGACAGTATGGGTGGTTAGGGGGAGCACCCAGGATAGGGAGTAGGCCTAGGGAAAAGGAGGAAGTAAGGGTGCTCCTCTTGGGCAACTCCATGATAAGGGGAATCGGGTGGGGGGAGGGGACATCGTGTGGTGTAAAGATCAAGAGCATATCAGACTTGACAGTGCACAAGGCCAAGCATCTGGTCTATGCTCTAGCAAAAGAGTGTGGTGCAACCCGGACATATTAGTACACCTGGATACAAATGATATAGAGGGTAACAGTGTGCTGGAGATTCAGGCTAGGTTTAGGGGAGCTAGCCAGGGTCTATCAGGCCGCTGGGTGCACAGTCTACTTCTCAGAGATTCTACCAGTACCTAGGGCCAGTGTAGGGACTAGGCAAAAAATAAGGAAGTAAATGAATGGCTTGGTGAATGGTGCAAGGCCAGGGGGTGTGGGTGGGTGGTGGGTGACTGAGGGGCAACCTGGGAGGACAAGGAACTGTATGCAAGGGACAGGTTCCACCTCAGCTTAAGGGGGAAAGAGGTCTTGAAGCATAAACTGGCAAGATTCATCCAATCTAGGTGGGTTTAAACTTATGGGGAGGGGCCGGGGCTCCCTGGCAGGCCCAGCCAGGATGGCCTTGGCCCTCTCCCCTAAGCGGGGGGGTGCATAGACCAGGAGCACCCAATACTGCATGAGGGGGCCCTTGTTGGCAGTGACCTGGGATCCCTCAGGGTGGGGTAAGGGGACACGATGGAGAGTGGTCCTGATTAACGCCAGGAGCAAGAGAAACAAGATGCCCAAGCTTCAGGTGCTCCTATTAAGGGTGGAGTGGATGTGGTGGTTGTCACTGAAACTTGGGCCACTCCAGGCATGACTGGGACTTAAATCTATTAGATTACACCATGTTCAGAAAGGATAGGGCAATGTGAAGGGGAGGGGGCATAGCTTTTTTCATTAAGGATGGCATAAAAATTAGTAAGGTGGAGGAAGCAGGGGGACAGGTGGAGGCTCTATGGGTCTCCTTCCAGACTTTGGGGGGCAAGCAGGTGAAGATGGGGGTGGTATATAGACCACCACGGCAGGTGGAGGACCTGGAGAAGGGTCTGGTGGCAAACCTTAGGGATCACTGTGGTCGGGGTGAGACTAGAACTGTGGTGCTGGGGATCTGACTATGCCAAGAGCAGACTGGGGAACCATGCCGTCCTCATCGGCCAGGGAGCAGCGTCTGTTGGACATCTTCCAGGATGCATTTTTTGTCCAGCTGGTGACTGACCCAACGAGGGAGGGTCACATCCTGGATGTGGTCCTGTCAGATGGGAGCTCATCAGGGACCAAGAAGTAGGGGACCTGCTGGCGAGTAGTGATCAGGCCATGATCTGGTTATCCCTGGACCGGAGGGGGGGGTAGCTTGCACAAAAACGATGGTAGTTGACTTTGGAGGTGTGGACTTCGTGGGTATGGAGCGCATCCTTAGCAGCTACCTGGATGGGATTAGGCTGAGTATGGACACTGAAAGCTGGTGGGAAGTTATTAAAAGGGGCTCCTGGAAGCTACCAAGGCCTGCATGAAGGAGCGATATAAGAGGGGTAAAACCAGGAGGCCAAGCTGGTGGACAAGGGAGGTCCAGGACGTGGTGATGGAAAAAAGGCTGTGCATAGCTGATACAAGCATTCTTGGAGGGCTATAGACAAGAGGGAGTGTGAACATGAGGGATAAATAACTGACACAACCAAGCAGGGATCAAGTGCATAAAAAACTCACACATGCATTTGTCACTTTATTTTATAGAAAAATCAATAAATATATACAGAAATCATAGAAGAAACAAACAAAAAAAACAAACAAATTTTTTAGTCCTGCATAACAAAATAACTTCAGGATTCTGCTTTTTCCCAGCAGTGCCTGTGGCTTTGTTTCAGCCTAGATAGCCCAGTGTAATACACCTCTTACACTTCAATCGTCTGTGTGAAAATCGGCACACTCCAAAGAAGATCCTTCTCCTCTCACTGTCAGCACCAGACTGACTCGACTATATATGGTCCCCTAGTGGTGAGCGCTACTTATACCCTAGTGATTACATCACACTCTGTGGGGAAGTTTCCATTGACCGTGATATTACATAATAGGGAGTTTCCATATAATTCCATGCTTTAACATGCAGGGGCTTTATTTGGCCCTTTTTGCCAAAATATGCTTTATTTCTACTGACAGCCCCATTTACAACATCTCTGGGGCTGCAGAAACTCATGTTTAATCGTGCGCCAATCAAGGAGCCATTCTTCAGCTGCACGGTGCAGCATAACTCACTCCAGAGCATCCTGCTCCAAAGCGAAGTATGGTCCTGTGTCACTCTTCATGACTGGGAGCATTGTCTGGCACTGGAGTCATTGTTCCCACATGAAGCTGCGACATGCAGCAGCGACTTTGGTACTCAGTACCTCTAAATCAGGCGCACAGCTAATATTTATTTCTCGGGGACACCAGCTGCTTTTAAACCTAAAGTCCGATGTGCGCTATTCATTATCTCCAAATCAGGAGATAAAGGAGAAGTGCTTTTCAGCACTTAATGTGCAAGCAGGGTGGCTTTCAAGAAAACAGGGCACAGAAAAGCAAAGAGAATGTCAGGTTGGCCACCCTGACATGAAAAAAAGGAAAGACAGAAAAAGAAAAAGGAGAAAGGAAAGAGTGAAAGGGAAAAATGGGTGGGGAGGGGGAATGCACATCTGACTTTCTGTACATTGTTTTACTGATAATAACAGGAGCTCCCTGTTACACACCTCCCCCCACCAAGAGGCAACACTATTACTGTTGTCAGACTCCCTACTGAAACCCTAAGAGGGTTGGAGCTTATGCCCACCCACTCTCAGAAACTCCACCTCAGGGACCCTTATAAATATATATAGTATCTTCATTCAGACATAATATCTACAATATTGTACTTTTCCCCAAGGCTTAAAATCATGGGATGAATACAAACTCTATACTCATATATCATATCATATCACTTATTTCAAGTATCATATTATACAGAAAGCAAAAACACATTAGTACCACACATTTCAAGTTTCATCAGTATGGGCCCCATATTGAGAAAATAAATCTGCGTTATGGTATTTTGAACCTGCTCTATGCTGAATGGTGAAACGGTAAGGTTTTAGAGCAAAGTACCACCACATTATACAACCATTCTTGTCCTTCATCTGCTGGAGCCAGCACAGAGGGTTATGATCTGTAAGAACCTTAAACTCTGCACCCCATAAATAATACTTCAAAGCCTCTATTGCCCATTACAATGCTAAGCATTCTTTCTCCATGGTTGAATGCTTTCTCTCCCTCTCGTGAAGTTTGTGGTTAATATAAATCACTGGGTGCTCCTCCCCCTTCTTGGTCTGGGAAAGTACTGCACTGATGCCGGTATCAGAAGCATTGGTGTGCACTTCAAAAGGTGCATTGGATATGGGCAAGAAAGGAGTGAAATCTGGCACAAGAGTGCTGGACTTCAGGAGGGCCAATTTTGGGAGGATGAGGGAAGTGGTAAAAGGGTACCTAGCCAGAATTCAACCTAGTATAGGCACTAACCAGATGTGGGAGCTCATAAAGCTGGGGATAGTGGAGGCAACCAAAACCTGCTGCAAGGCCCAGAGCAAGAAGGCTACGGCTAAGAAACCAAGCTGATTGAGCAAGGAGGTCATGGAAAAGGTAAGGAGGAAAATAGCTGCCTTTAGGAGGTACAAGAAAACAGGGAGGGGGGAGGACAGGGAGGAGTACCTGACAGAATCGAAGGAGGTGACATAGGCAGTAAGGGGAGCCAAGGCATCTACAGAGCTCAAGCTGGCACAAGGCATTAAGAAGGGGGAGAAGGACTTCTTTAGCTACATCAGGGAGAAAAGGAGCTATAAGGACCACATAGTAAGGATTAGGTAGGAGGAGGGTTGGATGGAAGCAGGTTGTGATAAGGCAGAAGCCCTAAATGATTGCTTCTGCTTGGTATTTACTAAGGAGAAGAGGGGGTGATACCCAAGGGGGAAGGAACAGCAGAAACAGGGGGAGAGGGGGTGGCAGATGGGGAAATCATGGAGGGCAGAGTTCAGGAGGGTTTGAAGGCATGGAGGGTGGATAAGGCACCAGGCCCAGATGGCTTCCACCCCAGGGTACTGAAGGAGCTGGCAGAGGTCTTTGCGGGACCTTTGGCAGACCTATTTAATGCCTCACTACACTCGGGGTGTGTACCTCTGGAGGATGGCTCATGTGGTGCCCCTCCACAAGAGTGGCCCCAAGGATGAACCGGGGAACTACAGACCGGTGAGCCTCACATCCATCATGGGTAAGCTGATGCAGACTATCCTGAAGGAGAGGCTGGTGGTCCTCCTAGAGGCCGAAGGACTACAGGACAGCATGGCTTCATACATGGCAGATCCTGCCAAACAAAACTGGTGGAGTTCTATGACTGGGTAACTAGGCAACTGGACAGGGGGCATGCAGTGGATGTCCTGTATCTGGACTTCAGTAAGGCATTAGACTCGGTGCCACATGGGAGGCTGGGAAGTGAGTTATAAGGCACAGGGGTGGGTTCAAAGCTGGTGAGAAGGGTAGGGAACTGGCTTCAGGGAAGGCAGCAGAGGGTGGTGGTGGGTAGGAAGCTCTCACACCCAAGGGTAGTGACAAGTAGTGTTAGGGCTCAGTGTTGAGACCGGTGTTGTTTGGGATATTCATTGCAGATATATCATTGGACATCAAGAGCAAGATCAATCTGTTTGCTGATGATACCAAGATGTGAGCGGTGGTGGACGACCTAGGGGGATGGCAGGGGTTGCAGGATGATCTGGCAAAGCTTGAAACCTGGTCAGACACCTGGCAACTGGGGTTTAATGCCAAAAAGTGCAAGGTGCTGCATTTTGGGGTGAAGAACCCAAGGAGGAGTTACCAGTTGGGGGGGTGCAGCTAGCCCAGACAGAGGAGGAGAAGGATCTGGGGGTGCTCATTACAGGGTCAATGAACAACTCAGCACAATGTAGGAAGGCAGCTGCAAAGGCCAACAAAATGCTGGGTTGCATTGCAAGGGGTATATCCTTGAGGAGGGAGGAGGTGATTCTGCCACTGTATAGGTCATTAGTTAGACCGCACCTGGAGTACTGCATGCAGTACTGGCACCCATATCTGAAGAAGGACATTGAGTTACTGGACGGGGTGCAGCACAGGGCGACAAAGATTATCAAGGGGCTGGGGGACTTACCATACGAGAAGAGGCTGAGGGAGTTGAACACCTACTCGCTGGAGGAGAGGAGGGATGGGGGGACATGACAAACTTTTAAGTACATAAACAAGACAGGTACAGAGGGGCTGTTCAAAGTAAGGGAGGGAAGGGACATCAGGGGCCATGATATGAGACTGGAGGGAGGAAGGTTCAGGAGGGAGATGAGGAGACACTTTTTTACAGAGAGGGTGGTAGCTGGGTGGAATGCATTACCTGCAGAAGTGGTATCCAGTAGAACAGTGGACTGCTTCAAAAGGGGATGGGACAAGACAAGGGGGAGGGTCAATGGAGGGGAAGGGTGGAAGGGAAGCCCTTAGACATTTTTTGGAATGAAAGAACAGATCCTGATAACCCACCGAGTTACTGCTGGATTTAGCACAAATAGTTTTAACATATAACATGTTCATCTTTAGTGGCACATACTACCTCCAAATTTGGGGGTTCTGCGATGGGATCCACTTTCACACCCAGTTTTGCTAATTTATATCTTGCAAAATGGGAAGAAGACTTTATTAGGAGCACCTCCACAAATCCTTTTTCACTTCATCTGGATTTATGGAGGCGCTTTATAGATGATGTGTTATTAATCTGGAGAGGCAGTAAAGAGGAACTGGAAATATTTACTGACTACATCAACGATAGAGATCCAGCTCTAAAATGTAAGTTAACTGTTGGGGAGGACAGCATTAATTATTTGGATGTGACGCTGTATAAAGATGGGATGGGAAACATTCTGTCTGATTTGTACAATAAAAAAACAGACCGTAATACATTACTGGCTGCACAGCGCTGTCACCTCAACATGTTATCAGGGGTATACCTAAAGAACAACTTGTTAGAATTAAACAAAACTGTTCAGATGAAAGTAAGTTTCAAGAAAGGAAAAACAGCAAGTGGATAGGTTTAGGAAAAGGAACTACAGTGAAAAGGTAATACAGAAGGCAGCGGCAGTCAGTGGAAAAAATGAATAGGACTGAATTGCTTAAAAAATGTTCTGAAAGAAAGGGAGGTGGAAAGAAACAGTTCAGTGAAGCTACTCGGTTTGTCACTATCTATGCAGTAGGAGTGGACAAACTGAGGGAAATAGTAAGTAGGAGGTGGTCTGTTTTGGAGAGTGATGAAAAATTAAAAGCAATAACGAGTGAACAACCCAAGTTTGTGTATAAAAGGGCCAAAAATGCAGGCAATTTTGTTACATCGTCCTTGTATTGCCCTGAGAAAATAATAACACCTTTGTGGGAGATGTATGTACTGCCCATTTTTAACACGGGGACCTTCTGTACAATGTCCGAGGGGAAAGAGTCCAATAAAGTGTAATGAGTTAATAACATATAATTACTGGGTTCCATTTTTTTAATGGAAAAAAACATGTGTTAAATACCATAACACCTGAGTAGGTGTTACGGCATTCACGCGGCTTCTTCCAATAGTAATATGCTCGAGACAGAAACAGAAAGTCAACGCAAGCCTCAGTGTCCGTTTTCTCACAGAAATAAGATTCTATAACAACTCACTTCCTCAGTCGCATTCGCTCAGCACTAAACTGTCTCTGTCATCGGACACAGCTCCCCAACGTATTTCATAAGCTGATATTCAGTCCTCCTGGAAGCTTATTTCTTTACATTCCACACTTTTACCACGCCTCCTAACCACTGTCTCTTTCAACCCTTCAGGTCAAATGACACCAGCAGTTGAAAACACTCGCTTCACGAGAAAAGACAACGATCAGGACATTTATTTTTTCATTACTTTTCTTCTTAAATATTTATTACTTGTTAAACCTCCAGTTATGTGTTCATCATTAAACCATTTACTCAACACAAGGTAAGAGTCTTGTTTCTTTTTTTACTATTTCAAAGCCTACCAGAAAAAAACAGAACCCTTCAATTATATAAAACGAAGTATAGGGTGCAGTGTGTTTTACTCAAATTTAACAAACACCCTCATTGTTGGAAGGCCATCATAAACCCTCGGGCTTCACCATCGGGGTTTATGTGCCATCCAACAACTCGGGTGTGTGTTTAATTCTAACACGCTGCACCCCATACTATCCTGTATGTACATAGCTGCACATTTACTTAGGTTGTCACCGGGCATTTGCTGTGGGTGAACAACTAGATGTTTGAAATTAAGAATTGGGGAACATGTCAGAGCACTAAGAGATGGCAATGAAAAGTATGCCATTGGGAGACATGTAAAAGGGAACAAGCATTTGTCAATACCGAATGTTTGCTTGCTGGTATTAGCATTGGAAGTGCAGGAGTTAGACAGATGCAGAATAGGAATAGCAGTGAAGTACTGAACTTCACGCGAACCCCACCTCCACCTTGCAGAAATGGACAGGCATTAGGGTATGCCTTTGGGTCGTTGTGCATAATGCTCACGCCATTTCACCTCACACTATCCTGCAGACACTGACAAATGTTGAGGTGTGCCTTGGGGTCGAACAGTCACCCCATTCCATAAGGACATATGCTGAAATGGGTACAGCACAGGAGAATGGGGTGAACTCTGGGGCTGAAGAGTCCAAGGCACACCTCAATGCCTGTCACTGGCTGCAGGATGGGGGTGGAATGGCATGAGCATTACAGCCAGCAATCCAAAGGCACACCCCTGACACCTGTCAGTCTATACAGGGTGGGATGTTATAGTTAGAAACCATAATGCCCCAGGCGTTTGTTGGTATTTGCACTACAAATTTTCAACATGGCCTTTTTTGTGACTCCCACCTCATGAAAGCATTTGGTACCTCTGTTCAGGAACAGTGGCACTGTGATTTTGTTAATCTGTCTTGAATGTGTATTTATTTATTTATTTAAAATTGGTGACCGGGAAAGGCACACTGAGCCGAAGCTCATTTCCAGGTGCGACCCGGGTACAAGGTGTACGACTGTTAGAAGGCAGAGAAGTACAAACAATATTTTTTTTCAGACGAATAGTACAGTAAAGGACATTTCATAGTTGTAAGCAGTAGAGTAACAATTTTTGCTAGAACAGACGATTTGCAGAACATCGGGACATTTCAAATCTACAGTATATTACAAGTACATTATAGACATATTTACAGGTATTGGTTATCCAGAGTGTGCTAGACTAGTATGGCAAGAGTATGGCAGGTAGGTGGTTATGTGGTTTGGGCTGGCATGAGCAATAATATTTCCTGAAAGGGCCACTGAGAGTAGGTTAGGCCCAAGTTGAGGAGGGTTCAGATGAGCATCTTGGGTAGGGAGGGGGAGGGAGGAGCCTGAGGAGTTGTTTAAAGGCTGATAAGGAGGAGGCCTGGTGGAGGGTGGATGGGAGGTTGTTCCAAAGGAGAGGGACCGGTAGGAAAAGGCAGCTTGCCCAGAGGCAGAAAGAGGACATGGGAGGTGGAAAGTATGTATGTGTCTACAGCAGAGTGAGTAGCCTGGGGACATGGCTGGAGAGAGGCAGGAAGAGAGGTGGGGGGAAGGGAGCCAAGCCAATATTTAGCTATGAGGGAGGCGCTGTGGGTGGTACGCCTTTACGAGAGTGGCATCAGGGATAGTGTGGAGTATAAGAGGCAGTGATGAGTGAGTGGGGGGGAGGCAGTGGCAAAGTGGAATGTTGATTTGCTAGATGTGTGAAAACACAGTTTGGGCAGGAAGTGAAAAATGGCAGCTATCCTTTTCATAAGGAGGCATGAAAAAAATGCCATTGTTGAAAATCTGGAGTGAAAATATTAAAAATTCTCGAAGTTATGAACGTGCGTGGAAATTGCGCAATGCACACTTGCAATACAGTTATTTTGTGAAATGTTCTCACCAAAATTTCAACATAGGCATTTTGGGACCTCTGCTCATGAACAGCATGACTGTGATTTTGTTAATCTGCCCCGAACACTGATTTCCCACAGCGACCGCACCATTGTGCACCACATGTGCAAAACCACATTTTGGGCAGTATGTGAAAAATTTCAGCTGTACTTTTCATAAGGAGGTGTGAAAAAATGGCAACGCTGAAAATCTAGAGTGAAAATATTACAAATTCTCGGAGTTACGAGCGTGCGTAGAAACTGTGCAACGCACGCTTGTAACACAGTCATTTTTTAGAATTTTTTCACCAAATTTGCAACATAGGCTTTCTGAGAGCCCAACTCATGAACAGTAATACTGTCATTTTGTTACTCAGTCCCAAAAGGTGATTCTGCACAATGATTGCAAAATCACCTCTCGGGACTGAATAACGACATGACAGTGACTGAATTCATGAGGTGGGGTCCCAAGAATCCCCTGTTGAAAATTTGATGCCAAAATTCACAAAAATGGTCGAGATACCCACCTAAGTTGAAAAAAAAAAACACATTTATACCATTACACAGCTTACCGGCATTTCTTCAGTTCCCGGTCCACCGAAGATCATTGAAGAGTGCAGACATGTTCCCGGTCCACCCGAAGATCATTGCGCTGAGCTCTGGAGGTAAGTTTGGGGTAAGAGGGGTGCAGGGATGTGGGGTGCGCAGAGGGTGAGTGTGGGTTGGGGGAGGGGGCACCGGACACAACGAGGGACTGTTTTCTACTTTTCAGGTAAAAAAAAAATTAAAACCATAGCAGGAAGGTTTTCTATTTTTGCAGGTAGATTTGGTATGCTGGGGTGGGCTCCCAGTGTACCACCTATATGTTTTTTTTGGGAAGGCTGGAGCCAACAGGGATTGGGCCCCCCATTGGCAAAGAAAAAAGGATCTGTGTTTGGGGGGGGACTTGGTGCCAAGCGGGATTGGGCACCCCCCTCAGCAAACAAAATGTATGGGGGGCATATGCAGATGGAGAGTGGGCTCCCCATTGGCAAATGAATTGGGAAGGGGGCATGCCAACAGAGGGATTGGGCACCCCCATCAGCTTTCATGGGGACTCTGAGGTGGATGGCACTAGCCGCTGCCATGTTAATTGAAATGTTGCACCGGGCAAGGCACCACCCTGCAATGATGGGTCGCTCCCTCACTGCAGTGGCGAATTCGTTTCAAGCTGGTGGCAGGCTTGCTGAACTAGTGTCAGCAGTAGCCTGCCACTGCATTGGGGAAAGACAGCCAAGCCTCAAAATGCAGTGGGGGCACTGGCCGCCATAGTGCCGCACCTCCAAAACCCCACTTCTCTTCTAAGCTGTCACATAATGTTTCTTGCGCATGTGTGCAAGCAAATATAAAAATAAAAACAAACATAATATTACTTTTTTTGGAGTACAGAAAGTTCCCAAACATAAGAGAGGGGGAGACTGGGAAAATAAAGTAAATACATGTGAAAAGAAATGGATCTTTAAAACATGGGCATGTTTCCCTGGTTGGAATGATTCCATAGAGCTTGTGCACCATCTCTGAGTATACAATGGTGGCATCCATAATAAATCCTTCCGAGATCATATACAGGTTTCACCTTTTGGATGTGAAGGTCCCTGAAAACATTGTTTCCTACTCTTAGGATACTTCTTGTATTGAAAGCTGGGTATAAATATTAAAATAAAAATGTTATATGTATAAAATTGTAGTTTAGATGCCTTAGTGTTTCTTGTTTTTTATCTTGCAGAATGGTTTTCCCGTGCATCTACACCCAAAACCTAAAAAGAAGTAACAAATGAATTACAAACTGGTCACCTGATGAAGCAAGCTTGAACTGTAGCATCCTCAAATAAAATGTGGCGGAAGATAGAAGTTTTATATGAAAATTAAATGCTGAAATAACACGGCATAAAAACAGTATATAAATATAAATCTAGAGGTTGAGTTCATGTAAGCTGCTGTTAATTGTTCCATAAATGATATGGGAAAGAAGAAACATTTTTTTGGTATGGGTGGGGTATAAGAGGGCATTTCTTGGCACAATGTTGTACTTGTTTAGTTATTTTAAATATTTTGATACTGCATAAAATAGGTGTTATTAATTCTAATGAAATAATGTTCAATTCATTTAACTGAGTTATATATGTACACATGCACTTTGTTAGATTGTAAGCCCTATAAAAGGAGTGAGGGCTGACTAGATTTCTAACCTCTGATGAAGCTCCGTCCAGATGGAGCGAAATGTAAGGTTTTGTAGCCACAGGCATGGTGCCTTGGCTTTGCTGTGCTTAGCATACTTTTAACGGTCTCTTAGTCTACTGATGTGCTGTCTACTTGCTGTGCTTTGTGAGTACTGTAATGGAAGAGTGTTGGAAAGGAAGATATGATGTAAGTTATTAAAAGTTTTTTTATATTGAACAAGAAAACTTTCTTCTTTGATCCATTCTACAAGTATACAATTTGTCTAGGATAAAAAAGACAGTGGGCTTTGCTAGAACTCACAACTTAAGTCTATGAGTTAGTGCACCTGTTTTGGTATGTGAAGGTTGTGTGTGTAATGGTAGCACAACTCGGTTTAATATAGACTCAAAGTGGAGCAACCAGATTTCTTGGAGTAAATTGCAGTCAGGACTAAAGATGACAACATTATCAATATAGGCTGCACTGTACTGGGAACGGGCATGTTAAGTCTGGTCCATGTACCGCTGAAAAGTCGTTGGAGCCTCATGCAACCCAAAGGGCATTTTTGTGGATTGGTACAGTCTTAAGGGGGTACTAAAGGCAGTATACTCTTGGGCCTGTTGGGCTAGGGGGATCTGCCAGTAGTCTTTTGTAAGGTCCATGGTGCTGATGAACCTGGCATTCCCAATCTTGTCTAAGAGGTCATCTATATATGGCATAGGGTACTCATCAAATTCTGAAATGGCGCTGGCCCGGTGGCGCTGAGGGTTGAGGCACTGGACCCACATCTCGCACCACACTGGTGACCTGAGTTTGGAAGCGAGCTCGGACCACCAGGGGTTGGCAGGAGAAGACAGGATCGAGCATCCAGAGGACTGCTCTCCTGTCCTAGGAGGGAGGGGGTATATATCCCAGGCTCTGGAGGCTCCTGGCAGTGGCTAGGGGCACAGCAAGCCCAAGATCTGGCACCCATGGGATTGGCTGCGGCAGCGACCCTGTAGGCAAGCATGGAAGTGTGCATGCCCATGCTGGGACGCACTGCAAGTCCAAACCTAGGGGAGGGACAACAGTAGAAAATCCCCTTCCCTTGGGGGTAGGCAAATGCTCTTCCTCCTGGTCCACACTCCCAATGCTGGGCGCTCTCCTCTCCATCCCTCTGCCACTCCGACCCAGCACTCCACACTATAGATAAGAGGGCCTTGGGTGGATAGGGCAGCCCTTCCCCGGAGGTTCAGATCCAGGGAATGTGCTGGGTTGGGGTGAGGAGTATGGTGCAGCGTCACAGCAGGAGGTAGAGACCGAGGTAGGAGGTCACTGGAGAGAGATCCCCTGTGGGAAGGTGCAGAAATAAAGAATACAAAAAAAAAAATTCCAAAATGGCACTGATTTTTCGAAAATCTAAGCACAATCGAACCCCCCCCTTCCTTCTTGTCCACTACAACTATAGGTGATGCCCAAGCACTACAAGAAGGTTTGTTCACCCCCAACTGCTCCATTCTCTTGATTTCCTGCATGACCTTCTGTCGAACTCTTTCAGGGAGCCTATAAGGTTTCTGATGAATATGTTTCTTTTGGGACACTAATGGTGTGCACTCTCCCTGGTATACTAGTGAAGGTGGCCCCACAATACTTCAGCAATTGGTCAACCTCCTGTCTTTGGGGTACATCTAAACCAGGGTTAATTTGCACCTCTCCGACTTCTTTTTCCATCTCAAGCCTGTCACAGGCTTCCTCCAACTCAGTAACTTCCTGTTCAGGATGGATAAAATAACTGGGTATGGGGTCCTGCCTATCATGCCATCTCCTTAGTAAACTGGCATGATATATTTTTTTCTGGGATCATCGGCCTGGCATCTCAGTTTCATAGTTAACCTTCCCAGGCTGCCTGATAACCACAAATGGGCCTTGCCATTTCATCAACAGTTTGTTTTCAGATAAAGGCAGCAATAATAACACCTTATCACCTGGTTGGTAGGTTTTATCTTTCAACCCTTCGTCATACCAAGCCTTCTGTTCCACATGTCTATGAACCACATTCTGGTGAGTCATAGTAGCAGATTTCACCAGTTTTTTTTCTAAGGTTGGACATACAGTCCACAATATTGGTATGACATATCTCTTTCCCTTCCTCCCAGTGTTCCCTCACCACATCCAGTGGGCCTCTGGTGTTTCTTTCATACAGAAGGGTAAAACATGACAATCCTGTAGTGGCTTACGGTACCTCCTAGTATGCGAACAGGAGATATGGTAAATACCTGTCCCAATCCTGCCCCTCTTCTTGCACATACTTTTGGAGCAGATGTTTTAAGGTTTTATTAAAATGCTCCACTAGCCCATCAGTCTGGGGGTGGTAGGGAGATGTTCTTACAACTGAAACCCCTAACAATCAGTAAAGCTTTTAAGGAGTACTGAGGTAAAGTTTGTTCCTCTATCCATAAGCATGGTTTGAGGGATACCCAGATGACTAAACATTTTGGCCAGTTCCTCGGCAATCCGAGGGGCCGTTACAGTCTGAAGGAGTATTGCCTTGAGATATCTTCTGCCGTAATCACAAACCACTAATATGTACTAATTACCTTTAGAGCTTTTTGTCAGGGATCCTACCACATCCATGGCTATTATTTCAAATGGGGTCATGACTGCTGGTATTGGCTGTAGGGGCACCTTACCCTGTTTTCCCCCTCTGGCCACCATCTGGCACTCAGGGCAAGTGCAACAATACTCAGCCACGCTTTCATGCATACCCAGCCAGAAAAAACGGCTTGACAATCTACCTAGTGTCTGATCTTGGCCTTCATGTCTGGCCATAGGTACATCATGGGCCAAATGCAAAAGTTCTTTCTAAAACATTGGGGGGACCATCATTTGTTTAATACATTCCCTTGTAACAGGGTTAACACAAATTTGGTACAACACGTCATTAGTTATAACATACTGTGGCTGCCCTTCTGCAACCACCTGTTAAAAAAAAAAAGGTTTTAACGTTTCATCCAGTTTTTGTTCAGTTATAACATTAGTCCCAGCTAACTTAGAGTCAATATCAGGTATTCCCTCCCGGTGTGTTTCCCTCCACTTTTGGTTTTTCACTTCTTTTCTCCTTTTTAGATTTCCATGTTTTCCCGGGGTCCTCAACTAGACCTTCACCAAAAGGGAAAACATCCTGGGACTGTTCTCTTTTTGCTTGGATCTGAGTGGCAACTGCCACTAGTTGACCACAGGACTGCTGAGATTTTATTAACAGATCAAAGTTTGGAAAATCTTGCCCACTAATGTTAGGTACTAGTAATCTGGGTACTAAGCCAACTGTAATCAACTGTGTGTCCTGCTCCACAGTCATTTCCACTATGGTGGTAGGGTACTGGTGGATATCCCCAAGGGCACATGTAATTTTTTGCATCCAGCCTATTACTGCTGTAATTTTTCACTATATCTGCACTTACCAAAGTCTGTTTACTGCCACAGTCTAATAGTCCCTATTAGTTCAGTCTAGCCAATCCCCACAGTAGTGACATATCCCCAATTGGCTAGAGATAGGTGCGTTGCTTCAATTCTTTTATTAGAGCAATTATGGACTATGTGTCTCTTTCTTAAACAGTTGTGACATATAAGGTCAGCATGATAAGGTTTCTCCCTTCGGTCCCCTTGCCAGTTATTACCCCTACCAGGTGAGTGTCTCTGATAAGAAGTATCAAAAGGTCTTACTGGTGTTGCTGGCTGGGGTGAAGAGCCCTGGTATCTTGTTGGTCTGGCCACCAGGTAATCTTCCGCCAAAGCGATGGTCTTCTCCACTGTGTTGGGCTTGTGCTCCTTCACCCATACTTGAATGTCCTGGGGTAGAATTTGAACAAACTGTTCTATAATGATTAACTCTATGATCTGGTCAAGAGTTTTGACCGTTGGTTGCAACCACGTTAAACAAAAGCTTTTCAGCCTGGCAAATGTCTCTCTGGGGTGTCTTGGCCCAGCATCCTTTCAAAATTGCTGCCTATATATCTCGGTATTAATGTCATACCTATGGAGGATTTCCTCATTGACCTGATTGTCAGGGGCAGTCAGGTGACTGTATGCCAACTGGGCCTGTCTAGATAAATAAGGGACTAGTCTGATGACCCATTGGTCTTGGGGCCATGTACAGGTCTGTGCTATGCACTCAAATGTTGTCAAATAAGCTTCAGTGTCATCACTCCACAACATGGGATTCAATGAATGGTTGAAAAACTGGTGCAGAGCTCAGGGTTTTGGCTTCTTTGGGGACTGGGGGTCCACCTGGAGGGATACAGGCCTATACTGGCACGATGGTCTGCATCTGTCCAGGAGGGGAACCAGAATCCTGGGTGATAGGTTTAAATGCATAATTGGAAAGCATTTAAACTAGCCAAGGGGGGGGCCTCTGAAAAGGAGCAGGGAAAACCCAGCCTCCCCCAACAAAACACAGTAGTTAGAGAGGTAAACACCAAGGTAGAGAAGTTAATGGGGAGCAGGACAGGGGCAAATGCAGAAAAAGGCAGTAAGGACAGGGATGAGGCTAAAAGGGGTAAGGCCATAAACAAATGGAGGGTGATGAGTACCAATGCCCGTAGACTGTGTAACAAGCTCCCTGAACTAGTGGCCTTGATGGAAGAAGGACATCTGGATATCGGACACATGGTACACAATGTACAGGAGGGACAGGGAGGGTAAAAGAGGAGGAGGAGTAGCTCTCTATGTAAGGGAAGGGATCAAAGCAATGAAACTAAAGGATAAACAGGGAGTAGAGGAGGCACTGTGGGTTACCCTGGAGACAGGTTATGGCACCACAATTCACACAGGGGTGGTATACTGACCCCCATCTCAGGGGGAGGCAATGGACAAGGAAATGATAGAAGGCATCCTTAGAACGGCAGAAAAATGGGATATACTGTTGATGGGGGACCTGAATATGCCAGACGTTAGCTGGAGCACCCTGGCTGCAACCACATCAAAAAGCAGGTTTATTCTTGATGCCCTGCAGGGGGCATGCCTCAGACAGCTAGTAGTGGAACCCACTAGGGAGGGAGCAATCTTAGACCTGGTACTGTCAAATGGGATGGAGAAAGGATCTCAGATTTAGAAGTGGGTAGCCATCTGGGAACAAGTGACCACAAAACAGTGTGGTTCACGATAAACACAGCCATAAAGTCAAGCCATACAAAAGCAAGAGTGTTGGACTTTAGGAGGGCTGACTTTGGGAAAATGGAAGAATGCCTCAGAAAAGTGCTAGCAAACTGACAAGAAGGACGGGTGCAGGAACAATGGGGAAAAATCAAAACAGCCATCACAGAGGCAACAAGCCTTTGTGTGAACAAATCAACAAAGCAAAACGAAGGAAAAAAAACACTATGGTTCTCAAAAGAGGTGGCGGGGAAGGTTAAGAAGAAAAAGGTAGCATTCAGGAACTATAAGGAAACACAGAAGGAGCAGGACAGAGAACTGTACCAGTTAAAGCAAAAGGAAGTGGGGAAGGCAGTCAGAATAGCAAAAGCCCAAACTGAGGAAAAGATAGCCAACTCACTTAAGAAGGGGGATAAAACCTTTTATAGGTACATTAGGGAGCGAAGAAAGATGAAGGAAGGGATGGTGAGGCTTACTAAAGGGAAGAAAGGGTGGGCAGAGGATGACAGTGAAAAAGCAGGGATACTGAATGAATACTTCTGCTCAGCATTCACAAAAGAAGAGGAGGGGGAGGTACCAAAATCAAAGAACCGAAGCACTCTGGATAGGGAGGTCGATACCAGTCCTTTCACAGAAGAAAGGGTCCTGAAAAAACTCTTAAAACTGAAGGTGGACAAAGCAATGGGACCTGATGGGAGTCACCCAAGAACTCTAAAAGAACTAAGGGTAGAATTAGTGACACCACTGACTACCTTTTTTAACAAATCATGGGAGGATGGTGTAGTACCGGAGTACTGGAGGAGGGCAGACGTGATTCTCCTTCACAAAAGTGGGAGCAAGACAGAGGCAGGAAACTATAGACCTGTTAGTTTGACCTTTGTGGTAGGGAAAATGATGGAATCACTTCTAAAGGAAAGAACTGATGAGTTCCTAGAGGCCAGTGGGGCACAGGACCCAAGGCAGCATGGATTCACAGCAGAAAGGTCATGTCAGACGAATCTAATAGATTTCTTTGACTGGGTGATCAATGTGGTGGACCAGGGAGGGGCAGTGGACATGGCATACCTAGACTTTAGCAAGGCATTTGACACAGTTCCACACAAAAGATTAATATACAAAAGTTAGCCAGCCTTGGAGTGGGTCCCAAGGTGGTAGCCTGGGTTAAAAATTGGCTGGACAACAGGATACAGAGGGTAATAGTAAATGGAGTTTACTCTGAAGAAAGGGGGGATACTAGTGGGGTACCGCAGGGTTCAGTACTGGGACTGGTCCTCTTTAATGTCTTTATACGTGACACTGCAGAGGGACTGGAAGGAAAAGTATGTTTCTTTGCAGATGACACAAAGATCTGCAACAGGGTTGATACAGAAGGTGGGGTGCAGAGGATGCAAAGGGACTTGGCAAGGTTGGAGGAATGGTCAAATGCATGGCAGCTTTGATTCAATGCAAAGAAGTGCAAAGTAATGCACCTGGGAAATAAAAATCCAGGGGAAGAGTACACAATGGGGGGTGAGATAATAACAACAACAGAAATGGAAAGGGACCTGGGGGTAGTCATATCAGATGACCTTAAGGTGGGTAAGTAATGTGAGAAGGCAGTAAGGAGGGCTGTTGGGATACTGGGATGCATAGGGAGAGGCATCACCAGTAGAAAACAGGCAGTTGTTATCCCTCTTTACAGACAGTTGGTGAGAGCTCATCTGGAGTTCTGCGTCCAGTTCTGGAGACCCCATCTCCGCAAGGACATAGACATGATGGAGACTGTCCAGAGGAGGGCAACTAAAATGGTGCAGGGTCTGCACCAGAAGACATACAAAGAGAGATTAAAGAAGCTTAATATGTCTACACTCGAGGAGAGGAGGGAGAGGGGGGGACATGATAGAAACTTTCAAGTACATCAAGGGAATCAACAGACTCCAAGAGGGTAGCATCTTTCAGAAAAAGAGATGTGCAAGAACAAGGGGGCACAATTTGAAGATAGAGGGGGACGTCTCAAAGGTAATGTGAGGAAGTATTTTTTCACGGAGAGGGTTGTGGATACATGGAACAGCCTTCCTGAGGAGGTAGTGGACTCAAAAACAGTGGGAGAATTCAAGAATGCATGGGACAGACATAAGGCAATTCTAGTGGGGGGTAGGAGGAAGTAAGCTGTTGGTTAACTAGGATCTGCAGCCTATGCATTAGGTAGGGAAATGGGCAGACTAGGTGGGCCAAGCGGTCCTTATCTGCCGTCAAATTCTATGTGTCAATGTTTCTATCAGCCTCTGTCAATTTGGTAAATTTAATGTCTCGTGGTATATTTCTGTCAGGTTGTCCTGGGGTCAGGGCCTGGATGGCTTGCAAGGCATCCCACCACCTCTCATCTTGTCTCATCCTAGCCTCTTCCTGTAGCCTCCAGTCCTCCTCTCATAGTCATCGCTCTTCGGCCCTCTCACACTCCATCTCTAGTTGTTGTAATCACAACTGTCGTAGCAGGTCGCTGGAATCCTCTGGGTCACTTTCCTCCAGCTGTCTCTTCTCCCTTGGTCAGGTCCTAACCCGTGCATTCCTCTTTTTCCTTTTCCACCACCATCTTTGATCGAGCTCCTGGTTCCAATCCTGGCATAGGCTTCAAACCTAATTTATCAGCCATAGCACAAGTCCATTGGATTTTTCTTGGCTCCGCACTTTTTACCCTGTGCATGTGTCAGGTATATTACTATACCCCCTGGCAGCATTTCCCAAGCAGACTAAACAAGCCAGGTATTTAACAGCAGTGTGAATGTGTGGGATAAATAACTGACACAACCATGCAGGGATCAAGTGCATATAAAAATGCACATATGCATTTGTCAATTTATTTTGTAGAAAAATCAATAAATATATACAGAAATCATAGAAGAAACAAAAAAAATGTTAGTCCTGCATAACAAAATAACTTCAGGACTCTGCATTTCCCAGCAGAGCCCATGGATTCATTTCAGCCTAGATAGCCCAGTGTAATCTTTCTTACACTCCAATTGTTTGTGTGAAAATCAGCACACTCCAAAGAAGATCTTTCTCCTGTCACTGTCAGCACCAGAGTGACTCAGCTATCTACTGTCCCCCTAGTGGTGACCCCTATTTATACCCCAGGGATTATATCACGCTCTGTGGGGAAGTTCCCATTGGCCGTGACATTACATAATGGGGAGTTTCCATAGGCCGTGACATTACATAATAGGGAGTTTCCATATTATCCCATGCTTTAACATGCAGGGGCTTTTTATTTGCCCCTTTTTGCACAAATATGCTTTATTTCTACAGGCAGCCCCAGTTACAACATCTCTGGGGCTGCAGACACTCATTTTTAATCATGCTCCGATCAAGGAGCCATTCTTTAGCTGCATGGTGTGGCATAACTCACTCCAGAGCATCCTGCTCTGAAACAAATTATGCTCCTGTGTCGCTCTTCACAACCGGGAGCATTGTCAGGCACTAGAGTAATTTTTCCCATGTGAAGCTGCAACATGCAGCCATGACTTTGGTACTCAGCACCTCTAAATCAGGTGCACAGCTAATATTTATTTCTCTGGGGCACCAGCTGCTTTTAAACCTAAAGCGCGATGTGCTCCATTCATTATCTCCAAATCGGGAGATAAAGAAGTGCTTTTCAGCACTTAATGTGTAAGGAGGGGGTTCAAGAAAATGGGACAGAAAAGCTAAGAGAATGTCTGGCTGGCCACCCTGACATGAAAAAAAAGGGAAAGACAGAAAAATAAAAAGGAGATAGGAAAGAGTGAAAGGGAAAAATGTGGGGGGAATGCACATCTGATGTTTTGTACATTGTTTTACTTGTAATAACAGGAGCTCCCTGTTACATGGAGTATGATATGATTACCAGGAAGGTCACCAGGGAGGCAGTGGCAAAGCCAGGTTTGGGAGCATTTGGGAGCCAGGGGGACCATTCAGTCAATCACGGGCTCCACAATGGGAACTAAACAGTGAGTAAAGATGGTGGTGGGGTACCACTACTCACACTGGGGCAGCCAGGAGGGGCAACTGCCTTCTCAGCCCTCCTCTAGCTCCGCCACTGCAGGGAGGTGAGGTCGGCTAAGTTGGGGGTGGACAGGTGGCTGGCTGAGGGGATTTGAAGGGGTGAAAAAGGGTTCTTCAGGCATATTAGAGAAGGAAGGAAGGGGCAGATTAGTAGGTTGAGGTCAGGGAGTGGGTGGGCAGAGGAGACGGGAGCAGGCGGAGGTACTAAATGACAATTTTGCCTCGGTCTTCACTAGGGAGGATGAAGGGGTGACTCTACTGGGGGTGTAAGGGGGACCGGCAAATGGGGGGGAATGGATGATGTAATCCCCACTGGGAGGGTGTGTGGAGCCCTTAGGGCCATGAGAGCAGATAAGACACTGGACCCAGATGGGATCCATCCAGGGTGCTTAAGGATTTGGCAGATGCCCTGGCTGCACCCCTGGCGGACCTCTATAACTCCTCCCTTCAGTTTGGTTGTGTACCCCAGGATTAGAGGATGGCCCATATCATGCCTATACACAAGGGCAGCTCACGAGAAGAGCCAGGAAATTACAGACCAGTAAGCCTGACGTCGGTGGTGGGAAAAGTAATGGAGGTCATCTTAAAAGAGAGGTTGGAGGGGTTCCTGAAGGCATGGGGTCACCTAGATGAGCGCCGACATGGCTTTGTTAAGGGCAGATCATGTCAGATCAACCTGGTGGAGTTCTAGGAATGGGTGACAAGAGCACTGGATCAAGGCAGGCCAGTGGATGTCCTCTTTCTAGACTTCAGAAGGGTGTTTGACTCTGTGCCGCATCCCAGGCTGTTGGAAATGCTGGAGGGGACGGGGTGGGGGTGCAGATGGTCAGGTGGATAGGAAGCTGGCTGGCAGGTCAAGTGCAGAAGGTGATGGTTGGGGGGAGGTCTCATCTCCCACATTGGTCATTAGCATGGTCCCACAGGGATCAGTGTTGGGACCAATCCTGTTTAATGCTTATATCTCAGTCAACAGAAGTGGTATCAGGAGTGAGATGAGCCTCTTTGCCAACAACTTGAAGCTGAGGGCTTTGGTGGATGGGGAGGAGGGGAGGTTGGCCCTCCAGAGGGACCTGGAGACTCTGGAGAGGTGGTCATGAGCCTGAAAGCTGAAGTTTAATACTGGGTAATGCAGGGTTCTATACCTGGGGGCCAGAAACCCAGCTCAGGAGTACACCTTGGGAGGGGAGACACTGCAGGTGTTGAGCGGGGAGAAGGACCTTGGGGTGGTGGAGGATGCCAAAATGAGCAACTCAGAGCAGTATAGAGGGGCTGCGGCCCAAGCAAACAAAATGCTGGGGTGCACAGCCAGGGGGATAACCTTGATAAGCACCTTGAATACTGCGTGCAGTTTTGGCATCCTTACAAAAGGGATATTTCTCTTCTGGAAAGGGTCCAGAGGCAGGCAACCAGGATGATACAGGGTCTGGGGGATAGGCCGTATGGGGAGAGACTTGAGAAATTCAACTTGTACTCTCTGGAGGAGAGGAGGGACAGAGGGGACATGCTCGAGGTCTTCAAATATCTAAAGGGAATAAATAAGGTATGCAAGGATGGGATGCTTCAGCTGTGGGAGGAGGGGACCACCAGGGAACACTCAATGAGGCTGGTTGGTGGGAGACTAAGGGGAGAGACCAGGAGATGCTACTTCACGGAGAGGGTGGTGGAACCCTGGAATGTACTGCCCAAGGACCTGGTGGCTGTTGTAACTGTGGAGGGGTTCAAGAGAGGCTGGGATAGGTATGGGGGAGGGTGCATCTCAGAACCTCACTGGGGGATGGGGGCCTCGTGGGGAGGGGGGCATCCATAACGGTGCTCTGCATGGGCACTGATCCCTGATCAGACTCCATAGACCATAGGACCTACTCTGCTGGCTTCTTAATATGTTAGTATGTTTGTCATGAATTACCACAAACAAGTGATGAGATAATGATTGTTTGAATAAGTGGAATGTTGTATTTATGAAACTTTATAACATTTAAAATAAAAAACTCCCCTGCTCTTTTCGAGAAGTACCATGAGATCATTAACATCCACCTGAACTACCACCAGAACAGGCAGATGGGACCTCGGTTTAATGTCTCATCCAAAAGACAGCACATCAGGAGTGCAGCATCCCCCATGATGCACTACAGTATCAGTATTAGGATTTAATCAAAATTCCTGGAGTTGGGATAGAACCCACAGCCTTCTGATCTTCTGGCCTCAGAGGCGAGTGTGCAACCTGCTGAGCCACTGGATTCATGGATAGTGTGGATTTCCTTCTGTTTTGAAGAAGTTAAAAGGAAATGTGTGAGGCAGGGCTAAGTTACTATAACAGAATTAATCTTTCTTTTTTTTTTTTTTTTTTTTTTTACTTACAGTCTGCTAATTTTACTTTTATCTTGTTGATCCGCCTATCCCTCCCATTAGCATTTTGATTCCAAACACCCCTAGTGGCACACCCAAAACTCCCGCTGCTATCCCGAGATTGACATATGAGCTGGGGAGCAACTGCAGGAGCGTGCGTAGATTTCCTATATACAGTCGTGGCCAAAAATACTGGCGCCCTTGCACTTTTTCAAATAACTCACAATTTCCTTTAAACATAAGTTGAAATTAACAACAGTACAGTATTTGGTCTCCACAATTCTTTATTTCTCTCTTAATATTACAGAACCTTTGTTTTTGATTCAGAATTTAATATATCCTTTTAAATCAGAAAATGAAAAGAAATGGCATTGACAAAATTATTGACACCCTAGACTTAATATTTGGTAGCACAGCATTTGGTCAAAATAACTGCAATCAACAGCTTCCTATAGCCATGGATGAGCTTCCTGCACCTCTCTACTGGCAGTTTGGCCCACTCTTCTTGTGCAAACTGCTCCAGTTCTCCCAGATTTGAAGGTGCCATCTCCCAACTGCTGTTTTCAGATCTCTCCACAGGTTTTCAATGGGATTTAGATCTGGACTCATTGCTGGCCACTTCAGAACAGTCCAGCGCCTGTCTTGAACCATTCCTGGGTGCTTTTGAAGTGTGTTTGGGGTCATTGTCCTGCTGGAAGACCCATGACCTTCGACGGAGACCCAGCTTTCTGACACTGGGTTCAACATTGCGCCCAAAATGGCCTGGTAATCTCCAGATTTCATGATGCCATGCACACGCTCAAGGCATCCAGTGCCAGAGGCAGCACAGCAACCTCAAAACATCACTGAACCTCCTCCATGTTGGACTGTAGGGAAGGTGTTCTTTTCTTTGAAGGCTTCATTTTGTTTTCTGTAAACATAGAGATGATGTGCTTTACCAAAAAGCTCTAATTTGGTCTCATCTGTCCACATGACATTCTCCCAGAAGGATTTTGGCTTGTTCAGGTGTGTTTTGGCAAACCCCAGTCGGGCTTTCTTATATCTCTCTCTCAGCAGTGGGGTCCTCCTGGGCCTCCTACCATATAACCCCCTTTCATTGAGTTGGCGACGGATGGTGCAAGTTGAAACTATCGTACCTTGTGTCTGAAGGTCAGCTTGAATCTGTTTGGCAGTTGATCGAGGTGCTTTCTCCACCTTTCGAACAATCCTGCGCTGCAATCTTCGATCAAGTTTTCTGTTGCGGCCACGTCCAGGGAGGTTGGCTACAGTGCCATGGGCCTTAAACATCCTGATAACATTATGTACGGTGGAAACAGGAACATCAAGGTCTCTGGAGATTGATTTGTAGCCTTGAGATTGTCCATGCTTGGCTACAATCTTCTGTCTGACCTCCTCAGACAATTCTCTGGCTGTCTTTCTTTTCCCCATGCTCATTGCGGTACACACAGTGACACAAAACAAGAGAATGAGTCCTTTTCTCTATTCAAACTGGTTGAATGAGTGATTTTTATATTGCAGGCACCTGCAACTCACCACAGGTGAGTTCAATTCCAAAGTGAAGGAGAATCACATGCTTGAAATCTAATTATTTCTAACTACTTCTAAAAGGTGCTAATAATTTTGTCCAGGCCATTTAAGGATTTCTGTGTGGAATAAGCTAAGACTTAGTAAATTTTTCTGCTTTTTGTGTTTTATTCCACTGTAAACCAAAGAAATACATATGTGGATACCAAAATATTTTTTAATTTCAACAATTTTCTGGAAGAAATGGTGCATTATTAGAAAAAACTGCAAGGGTGCCAATATTTTTGGCCACGACTGTAAAGAAAGGTATTAATAGGTCCGGTTTGCACTCTACATATCCCGGTGATATACCAAGACCTGGTATAGACCCTGCAGTCAACTATGAATCTATGCACGCTCCTGCAGCTAGTGCTCAGCTCATACGTCATTTTCAGGATAGCCACAGGAGATTGTGAGTGTGCCACTATAGGCACGTGGAATCAAAATGCTGGCAGAAGGGACAACAGGACCAACCAGATAAAAACTAAATTAATTAAACTGTAAGTAAAAAAAATTAATTCTCTTCACAAAATGCTAATTGAACCCTGGCTTATACTGAGGTGGGGTCCAATTACAAGTGGACGTTTCCCTTCAAAAGTACAGAGCTGTGGCCGTCCAGTGGCACTGAGGGTTGAGGTGCTGGACACCACACCTGCGTTCACACCGGCGCAATTCGGTTCGGAATGGACCTGGGCCGGGGTTGGCAAGGGAGAGGAAGGATTGAGCGTCCCATGACTGCTCTCCTTCCTCTGGGGAGGGTTGGGGCACTGCAGTGCACTGTAGCAGTGACTGGTGGAGGTCAGCCACACTACAGCAGTGGGCATAAGCATGGGCATGGGGGGGGAGCGCAGCGTGTGTCAGCAAGTATGTGCTTAGATGCCATTGCATGTCCAGCTCTCTGGGGAAAAAATAGGTGGAAAATAGCAGGGTGGCAATCTTGGCAGCTGATGACCGTGCCCGGTGCCCCCCCCGGTTCCCAAGAGGATCCTGCCGCAGAGTGCGTGAGCGATAATGGCCGGCTCTGTGGGGGTGCCAGAATGGGCACAGGGAGAGTGGGTGTCAGCGGCCGGGGATCGTGAAGATCCACTCTGCTGGCGAGGAGGACAAAAATAGAAATATGATAAAAAAAAAAGTACAGAGCTGTAAACCTGGAGACCAGCACCACTACCAATCTCTACTGGTGTGTCCCAAGGCTCCATACTTGGCCCACTCTTATTCTTAAGTTTTCTAAATGACCTATCATCAGTTTGCTCCTCATTCTCTATCCATATTTATGCTGATGACACAATCTTGTTCACCTCTGGCTAATCTCCCTCCGATGTGACTTCCAGACTACAGCTTGACTTCAGTAATGTTCAACGATGGCTAAGCACGCATCAACTCTTCCTCAATGCCACGAAGATAGACTCCATGACCTTTGGCACTAGGCAGAGACTCTCTAGGCTGCCCTCCCTCCTTCCACACCCTTGATGAGACTACACTAGAGGGCACCTCCTCTTTTAAATACCTGGGTGTCTGACTTGACCAACACCTTAACATTTCTGTACATATTGACACCATCCTGAAAGATTTTGCCCCAAACTTCACGCCTTCACAGGAACTATAGTTTCCTACCACTACCGTTTCGACACAGTGTTGTTTAGAAAATGATACTCCCTATTTTTGACTATTACAGTATAGTCTAAGTGTTGCTGCCCAGCCTTTCCTCACACAGATTGGATACTCTTTCAATGCTTTCTGTCATTTGTTCTTGATGCCCCTCCTGCTCTCATCACTGCTCCCTGTACCACTCTCTCACGTTCCCCTCCCTGGAGTGCAGGCATCTCGTCCACTGTGCCAAGTTCACATCTGAATACTGGTTTGGGACTCTCCCCTTCTACCTCTCCAACTTTTTCTCTGTTCCTCCCCCTTCCTCTCACCCTCTCAGATCCACTGACACTTGCTCTCTAGCTATTCCTCATCACTCTACATACACTGGAAAGGAATCCTTCTCCTACCACTTTCCAAAGCTCTGGAACTCCCTGCCACCTCCTCATCCACATCCTAGATCTCTTTAGCCCTACATAATTTCTATTCCCCAAACTGCACTTGTCCTTAGCCCCACCTCTACCCTCCCTCCAAGGCGTACTCTCCTTTTGCCCTACTGTACTTCATTCCCCTAACTATACCTGTTCCTTGCCCCCTTCCCAGCACCCACCCTTGTACTTATCCCCTATTCCTCTCCCCCACTCTTCTATCCCTGACACATTTCCTAGGCTCCTAATTTGAAGCCTTCCTCTTTCCTGTTCCTGCCCCCCTCCCTCCTGTCCTTTCTGCCTGTGTCCTGACCACCCTTGCAGGGTTCTCTGCATCCTGAAGGGGGGCAGGTCCTGGCCCCTCTCTCCTCTCCCCTCATCCTTTCCACCCACTCTCTAATCCCATTCCCCTTGCAGAGTTCTTTGCATCCTGCAGGGATTTAGATTAGGTTAGCTAGATTGTCTCTCTCTTCTACCCCTCTTCCTTTCACCCCACTTTCTAATCCTTCACCTGCCCACTCCCTACTTCCTAATCCCTTTCTTGCCCTCTTGTCCACCCGCCCCTTCTTCTCCACCTCCCCTCACCTTTCTCTCCCCTCCCCAACTACCTGGTCCTGTTTCCCTTGCAGGGCTCCTCAGCATCCTGAAGGGAATTTGGATGTAGACCGCCTCTTTCCTCTTCCCTCCCCCACCCTCTACCCGTCTCCCTAGTCCCCATTTGTCTAAAACCTGCCCTCCCATGGGCCTATTTAAGCACTTCCCATCTTATGTTCAGCCTACTTCCATAGCACTTCAACTGTGCCTGCCGGGGGTTCTCCTGCTCTTTGGCTGCTGCAATGCCTGTTTTTTTCTACCTCGGTTTGTTTCCCCGACCAGTTGGTCTGGGTCATTCTGTTCCATACCAGTACCACACTGTTATGTTTTTGATTATTGCACTGTACTGTATTGCTCCTGTATTGTTTATGCATTTGTTGTTTTCCCAACAATGTAACCCCCCCTCTCCCCAGAAAGCTTCTAGAAACAATCTGTTTATAGCTCATGCTATCTTTCTTGGTGGAAGATCAAGATTTGAATCCCACAACTGCCATTTCCTCAATGTGTGACCTTGAGCAAGTCACTTCTCCAGTCCTCCCTGTACCTATATTCCTCTTGGGGAAAGGGGGAAAGGGAACATTTTTCAACCAGGAGTAGCACACTAAGCCGAAACTTGTTTTCAGATGCGACCTGGGAGCACAAGGAAGTTAAGTGACTTAGGATCACACAGTATGCACCTAGGCGGGGAATTCAAACCCAGGTCTCCAGATCTGCAGCTCAGAGCCTTAACCCACTATGCTATACTGCCTCTTACCTTCTCTCTCAGTTTCATTTTCTGTGCTTAACTTTAATTTTTTACTTTTAAATTTGTTAACCGGGTAAGGACACGGGGGGGCGAAAAAGCCCTTTTTCAGGACTGACTTGGACATGAAACAAATTAAACAAACAAGAGATTTACAATACAATATACACAACCAACAATAAATATTACAATAGCATATGTTCAGAGTCAACAAATAACTTTTGAACTGAGTTTTTAAACTATACAAAGAAGTTGCAGAGCATAACGCAAAGGGTAAACTGTTCCACAAAGAAGAAGTTGAAATAGTAAGGGTGTGCAAACGTGTTAGTGAATCAGCCAGTGGAGTGGGAGAGGAATTGCACTTAAGAATAGATTTATAAATCAGACAACCCAAAGAATAAATGAATTTAAGGGAAGGAGATAAACAACCAACAGAGGAATACAACATGCAATGATGCATCCTAAATGGTGCAGCTAAAATGAATCGGCAGATATTATGTAACAGAAAGAATATAACTTTCTTTGGCGCCGATATTGTGGTATAAAAAGGAGACGTAATCCAAGTGAGTTCCCATAGCAACTGAGTAGCGTGTTTCATAAGGAAGATAACATTTAAACTTATGTAATATATGGAGATAGGCAAATAATACTATCCTATCACATACAAAAAATTCCTTGTAATACATCACTTAGTCCTGTAATAGTATACTACCGGTCCTTGTAATACTATACTTCCGGCCAATAATACTACACTTCTGGTCCTCGTAATACCATCGTTCAGACCTCAGTACTGCGGCTAATGTTGAAGCTTGTTTTTTTTTTTGTTTTCATTTTTGTTCCCTCCTGTGATGAAGAAACGGGAGCAGGCAATGGGAATATGGCAACCGGACAGTGAGGAGCAAGGGGCACATGGCAAGCACACAGTGAGGAGCGAGGAACACGAACATGGAACCGTCCCTCAACTAATGCAGGGGTAAAGGTTTGTCAGCCTCTTGCATCCATATATTACAAAAAATAACAGTTAGGTTCCAGTGAATCACTCGGTTGTAATTCCGCCTTGAGGTTCTGGGGACATAGGAACCTCATGAGCTTCGCTCTCGAGGTTACCTATGTCCCCAGAACCTCTCGATGGAATTACAGCCTTGTAATTCACTGGAAGCTATCTATTATTCTATTTATAATATTCCTAACTTTTGATTTATAACTTTATTAACTGATTTAACTTGTGGAAAAAATGACATAGTGGGTCAATAATAAAACCCAAATACATAAAATCCTTAACCTGTTCAACAACATTGCCAGAGCCATCATGAATAAATATGCAAGGTTCCTCCCTAAGTATAAATTTACTTCCATAAATCATAGATTTCGTCTTCTTTACATTTAAGATGAAAACATTATTAGCCAACCAGGAACATAAACACAGAAAAGTTAGTTATGTAAGAACTTACCATAACAGTAGATCTTCGAAGTACAGTCTCTTGCAGTGGGTTATTACTCTTGGGAGTCCGCTAGGTGAAGCTGTCACATGGTAGCTTCTTACAACAGTCTTCTATGGGCCTCCCCCATACCTCACTTCCTGTGGAAGTTGTATAAAAGGGGGCGGCCCCAGGTACACACTGTTCCACACCGGTTGCAGCACGCAAAAAAGGCAGAGGACCGAGGGGAACCGAGGGACCATGGAAAAAACCCAACCCAATCGGCCTGAAAGCTGAGTACACGAAGGCAAAGATGAAAGGGGGATGGAGGGTGGGATTGTACCCACTGCAAGAGACCATACCTCACAGATCTACTGTTACGCAAAGTTCTTACTATCTTCTACAGACAGGTTTCTTGCAGTGGGTTATTACTCTTAGGAGAGTACCAAGCAGTTATAACAAAAGGGAGGACAAGTGGAGCATGAAGCCGGGATATAGGCCATGGCAACAAGCAGAGCCAAGAAGACACATCTGTGAAAATGGATAAAATGGTGGTAAACACACCAGGCGGAAGCCATGGGGAGCCGCAGACAGATCCAAAGGACAGCCGTGTGATTCTGGACAAGGGACGGCATCATGAAAGGCAAAGGCAAGTAAGCACACACCATACCCGAATGGGTGGATAACCCAAGGGTGGTGAGGATAATAGTATTCCACGAAGGAAGAGTAGTACTACGGCCATGCCAATAATTCAACTGGCCGAGCCGGGGTGCAAGAAGCAATGGCATACAGCAAGCCCAGCAGGGCACCCAAAGCACCGTCAGAGACAGGTGGAGACCTGTCACTGCAGAAAAAAGAGGTGCAGGAGGCCATGCACAGTGACTCAACCTGACGAGACAGGTGTCAAAAGGCCATGAGCGAGCAGAAAATCCAGTAGCGTTCCGAAGGCGTGGAAAGCGCAGGAGGCAGTGAAGTGCAGCGGGGCAAGGCACCCCGGAAATCTCATAGCAAGGGGACACTGAAAGGCTCCAGGAGGGACAGCAGCAGAGGTCCCCAAGTAATCCGTGTGAAGTGTCATGTCCGGTACCAGAAACAAGCCTCCAAAATGGGCGGACAGACCCCCAGATGCCTCTGAGGCCTGCATGAGTAGGCGGAGGGGGGGAGCCCCAGTGAGTGGCCAAGGTGCAAGGGCTGGCCTGGGTACGGGGTGGAGGGGCCAATGGGGCATACCCCGAGAAGCCTGACTGCGACCATGTGACACCCCTTGAACGGTACTTGAGAACGCGAAGCCCACCAAGAGGAGCAGGAATGGGCCCATATACCTCATGGCAGAGGTCCAGGACAGCCGAAGGCATGCTCTGAGGCCTGGAGAGAATCCGGAATGGCCTGGACAATGGCACCATGAGGGTGGCAAGGAGGACAGCGCGTCCAGAGTCGAGGCACCCAGTGTGCGGACAGAGTGGGCCATATGGCCCAGAGAAGGAAGTATGTGCAGCAGCAAGGTACTGGAGGCATAGACCTGCTTGCCAAAATGATCAAGGCACCAGTATACCCTGTCCGGCGGCACCATACTAGTATGGCGAGGCCAGGTGGTTCAGGCCCACAGGGTGGGTGGAACGGAAGCAAGGTGGTGCCAGGCCTGGGACAAGGCAGTGGTAGATGCCGGAATCATGGGAGGGACAACCAGGACAGGGCCCTTGGGCATGCCAAGGTAGTGGGCAAGGTCCCAGCGAAGAAAATCAGGATCTCCATCAGGGAAGTGGAACACATCCTGTATCTGCACCAGGAGATTCCTGAAGGAGGGAAGGGGAATTCCAACTCCCCAAGATCATACTTGTTCTTAAGTTGGACTGGATGAGGGACGGCCTCTGGGTGTGAGCAAAGGTTCCCAGCATTCCTGTCAGCTCAGCACAGAGCCTGGTCATCTCTGCCCACCACCCAGAGAGGTGCCTGCAAATGGAGCAGAACTGCAGCTCTCAGAATGTTCTTCTGAAGACTGCTGCTCCACATCCACTGTACTGCACCACTCCATGTGTCATCCTGCTGACTTCTACTATGCCCTCACATATGCACTAAATTTAACCTGACGTGCCTTTCGTTCCCCCTAAGATTTTTTTTCTGTTCTTTTCTTACTGTCCAACCTGTTCTGTTAAACGGTGGTCATGTGTGGTCCCTACCTGTAATGTAGCAGGAAGCTGTATGACTCAGGCGGCTATAAAGGTAGCGTGAGCCCTGGGGTGGGTGGGTTGAGGAGTGGGTTGTCGGGTCTACAACACAGCTTAGCCCACCAAAAAAACAATCAGGCCGATATGGAGTTACTCCAAGCACAGGTAAACCTGCAGAATTGTTCAATGGTTTACAATCACCCCCTTTCACCCGCCGGCAGCAGGAGCCCCAGTTCCCCTTGAGTGAATTTAAGTATTTATTAAATGCACATCCTCCCATTCACCTTTGAGTAGTAAAGGCTCCTGTTTACCTCCCTTCATATCCCAACTGAGTAACAGGTACAAAAGAGAAAAAAATCTCCAACACAGAAGCAATGTAATCAAAGTGTAGAAATAAATCAAATTAGAAAGCACTTCCCTGCTTGCCTTTGAACTGCTGCCTCCAGAGCGTAATACAGTGCTGTCTGGGGATGCACCACACATCCCTTTTGAAAATGGGGGCGCAGGATCATAAAAGTGGACAGATCACATCTGGGTGTGAAGGGAGCTGGATGGACTGAATGAGGTCATCTCTCCATACACGCACCAATCTGGGGGTGAGCATGGGTAGCCTGTCACTCAAAGGAGAGAAATCACCTTCCATAGAAACACAGAAAGTGACAGCAGAAGGGGACCGCATAGTTCATCTAGTCTACCCATAAGCCTAGCCCCCATCCCTTAACTGCCATTCAGTGTTATAATAACTTTGTGCCTATCCCATGCCTTCTTGAACGATCCAACTGACCTAGTCTCCACAACTTCTGGTGGAAGGACATTCTAAGTATCCACCACCCTCTTGGTAAAGAAGAACTTTCTTGTGTTACTCTTGAACTTGCCTCCTTCCAGCTTCATGCCATGCCCTTCGTTCTTGCATGATTCTTGATCTGAAATGGGTCCTGAACCTGGACCTTGTTTATTCCCTTCAAGTATTTGAAGGTTTCCAATCTTGTCCCCCCTTTCTCTGCGTTGTTCCAGGGAGTACATGTTTAGCTCATGCAGACGTTCCTCTTGTATCTTGTTGTGGAGTCCAAAGTATCATTTTTGTAGCTCTCCTTTGCACTGTCTCCAGTCTGTCTATCTCCTTTCTGAGGTGAGGCCTCCAGAACTGCACACTGTACTTTACCATTGAGCTGTACAGTGACATAATCACCTCCCTCTTTCTACTTGTAATTCCTCTTCCTATGCAGCCTAACACACTGCTCACCTTTAACGCTGCTTTTTCACACGGTTTTGGATGTTTTCAGGTCATCTGTTATACTCACCCCCCGATCCCTTTCTTGCTTTGTGGCTTCCAATTTCACTCCACACAGGAGGTATTCATCACAAAGATTTTTCCTCCCTAGGTGCATGACCTTGCACTTTATGGCGTCTAAATTTAATTGCCAAGTTTTTGTCCACCTTTCTAGTCTTTGAAGATCAGCCCACATCCTTTCCCCTCCCCCTGGAGTGTCTACCCTGTTACACATCCTTACGTCGTCTGCAACTAGACACACCTTGCCTTTTAGGCCCACAGATATGTCACTGATAAAAATATTGAAGAGGATAGGCCTCAGCACTGATCCCTGTGGCACACCACTAGTTACCTCTCTCTCCTCTGATAGCTGGCCGTTTACCAGTACCCTCTGAGTCCTTCCACTAAGCCAGCTCCATACCCAGTTTACCACTTTATGCCCAACTCCTGTACTGGCATGTTTGTTCAATAGTCTTCTATGTGGGACCAAGTTAAAGGCTTTGCTGAAGTCTAGGTATATTACATCCACAGCACTGCCCTGATCTACTGTCTTTGACAATCACACAATCAGAAAAGAATATAACAAAGAAATGAGGTTAATTTCTCTCTCTTGGACATGAAACATCTGAAGACAGGGGGCCCTGCTTACAAAGACTGACTCATAAAACAGCACAGTAAGGGACAACGCAACTCTGTAGCTAGGGCAGATGAAGGATTTTAGGTGAGAATAGCTCAGAATTCTGCTGTACACTGTTCAATATGGTTTTATTTTCTGCTTCTTAGAAAATGTGCAACCCTTTTATTTTCCTGTAAATACATCCTGTTATAAATACTTGTAGTCCTTTAGTAGAGAATCATATATTTATAGAATCAGTACCAGCTTGTTTTATTTAAAAAGGGTAATTTTACTATTTTTTCTGGACTCTGTTTGCAGTCCACCTCTGAAGAGGCATTCTACCAGAGTTACTATGTAGATATTCTTGACCTTGTGCAAAGGAGGAGGTAAGAAACAGATTTCCCAGGGATCCTGTTGGTAAAAGCCCACAGTGGTGGCAGTGAACCTGAAGTTCCTGGTGAGGGATTTTCATCACAGCGGGTACCTAGCCCATCCATTGGCAACCCACTGGATTCAGAGATAAGGCGGAGAAGCCCCATGAAAGAGGTGGGGTCTTGCGCCTCAGACCACTCCTCCGCCAACTCCGGATCCACTGATGTAGTGCAGAAAGGAGCCCTCCAGCTTTGAGGATTCATCAAATAAAGGCCGACAGAAAGAGTCCCCGCAAGTCCCCGCTGACCCTACGGAGCCTGTTGGGAGTGACAGTGACCAACAGCCGATGAGGAAGCTGCCATACGGGCATAGTTAGGAGGAGGGCCAAACTTCAGCTGTTTTAGTGGTGGCTCCACCAGTGAGTCAGCTCTTGATGAGTTGGGGCAGGCTGGGGCCTCTGTTGCGAGAGTTATGTGACTGATGGGGCAGAGGTTAGGATTGGCTCTACACCGGTAAACATTAGCTGGTGCCACATAAACTCTTCATAGCATCGATGCATCCTGCGGCGGAGCCTCTCCTTATCAGAGGAGGAGGAGGAGGAAGAAGAGGAGGAGGACTAGCAATGGTGGTGCTTGCCCGAATGTGGCGAGCAGGAACTTCAATATCAATGTGGACTGCTCGACCCAGAACTTCTGAATTGGGACCTTGACCATCATGGCCGCTAACAGCGGGTCAAAAAAGGGAGTCGCTGAAAGTCAAGGATCCTCCGGGTCCACCGGTTCCAGAGGGGGTGGATCAGCAGACTGCTCTGATCCTCCCTGTGAGGTACCAGAGTCCTAGACAAGGAGGTATCGGCCTCATCATGTGACAATGGGTTGACTGGCTCAAGAAAAATCTTGACTGGAAGGTTGGCCTGTGTCTCGACGAACTGGCTATATGGGGAGACTGTGGAGCTAGTGGTCTGGGCCGAAGGATCAACTGTAGTCCAAACCTCCGAGGAAGCACGGAAATCCGAGGCCCAAGAGCACTCATGATTCCACGATCAATGGCGAGACTTCTTTTTAGCCTCTTTTTTGACTAAAATTTCGTGCCCAAAGAGGGACCCTGCCCAAGAGTGAGAAGGGCCTGCCACAAGTCTCTAAATGCCCCTGAAAAGGAGGCGCCTAAAAGGCCTAAGCCAAAAAAGCATGCTCCACGTAATGAGCCACAGGTCCTTCCAATGCCACAAGTTGTTCAGTGAATCATGCAGACACGGAGACCACCCTATGAAGTCCTTAGACTTAACAAGAGGATCCCGTTCGACGGGGCGCTCCAAGAAAAGTCGCACATACCAGCCCTCCGGCGTAAAGGGATGCAAGGTGCAACACAGACTGCACACCTCGGGTCGTGCTCGTGGTCCAGCCAGCAGACGCACACCATGTGTGGGTTCATCCAGGACATCTTTTGCCCACACCTGCACTTTTTGAAACCGTGAATCTATTCTACGTTGGAGATTGCCTGAACACAAATAAGTCACAATTAGAAGTTTTTAGAAAGCAAAGGGGCTACTCAGCATGATAGCAGTAAGGAGAGAACCTTCTTCCAGCAGAAAGGAAGATCTGATGTCACAGGATGATGCTAGGGGAGTTACCACCCGGGTAGGTGGGAGGAGCCAGCTTAAAGACATTTCGGCAGAATTTAAAGGGAAAGGAACACAGCAAGTAGTGTGGATCTGTGCATCATATCCACATCCCTAGAATAATAAGATTCCTTACATCATTTACAAAAGCAGACTTTTTGTTATTTAAATCACCTCCCAGTGTTTGAGGAGATTTAGGGAAAGTGTACTGTATACAGAGACTGACGCTGTGTTTGTACAAGGACAAGTTTTCTTTATTGCTTCAGTCCAACTCTCAGCATTTTACCAGTGCTACACAAAGGAAGATTTGTTTTTTACACAATCTTTTTATTGAGATTCCGAGCTATACAAACTTATTCAATCATCATGTTTGTCCAACATTGGTACAACAATATGCATTCATTGAAGCATATACAGTTTTTCATATACTGGAGATTGTGTACAGTGTATTGTAAGTCATCAGGTATGCAATTCAGACTAGACAGGTTAACATCCATTTGCTTGGTTCTTGTTTCCCTGCCTAATCAAGAAGTCACCTGCGTGTCAAGATAGGTTGCACTTTGGAAGCCTTCCTGGTTTAGGGAGGGGGGCCATGGGGGGAGAGGGAAGAGAGACAGTAGTCCAGAAGCTAACTTACCATAATAATGTTCAGTGTATGCTAATCAGGGCCTTTGCTCAAAGCCTTGCTGTGTAATACAAACTTTGCCAGTCATGAGGCTAAATGCATAGCATCAACTTCCTAGCTCCACCCAGATGTTTAATGTCTAGTTTTATTGCCATGAAATGCCTGCAAGTGTACATACGAACATCCGAAGTTGCCAGCAGAACAGGCCTACCGGTCTATCAAAGTCTGCTCAGTTGTGCAGCTAGCTCCCTAGCAGGCAGCTGCCCTGCACCCCAACCCCCTTAACCTCCCATTATTGTCTTTCTCACCCACCCTTATCCACCCATGTACCCTGTGCCAAGTGTTCTTAAAGCCAGCCACATTTTTGCATGATATCACCCCTTCTGGTAGTGCATTCCACCTTGCAACTACTCTCTCTGTGAAGTAATGCCTCCTCATCTCCTTTCTGAATCCCCCACCCTATTCTTTGCCCCTGCCCCCTAGTCTCCCTCCTGCTCCTTAGTTTCAACACCCCCTCCGCTCCCCCCTTTGTAATGGTTTGTCAGTTTATACCTCTGTTGCATTGATTCTTCTTTCTTCCTTCCTTCCTGTATACATGTCTATTTTTATAGGAAAAAAAGTGACTTCTTAATAAAAATCTCAATTACAAAAAAACCTCCAGGCCTCAGAACAAACAAGCAGAAATATGGCAGTCTTGCACTGTATGGATATGCAAACAGATCTATATCCAGATGACCTCATCTTTTGAAAAGACCATCCTTGATGGAGTCTGAGAGTTCCCATTGTGGGTACCAGGCAGGAACACTGCTAATAGAAACATGTTGCACTCTACTGCCCTGTACCAACTCTCATCATCTCTCTGCAGTGGTTGTATGAATGCACTCTGTCCTGTCAGTGGATGTAAGACAAACAAAATTTTGTCTGCATGGATCAGTTGGTCGTTCTCTGTGAGAAGGTAGTGAAGGCCTGTAGGCTAAGCAGAACAGCCCTCACTTCCAGGCTGCTGCTGTGCAGAATCATTTCCAGAGGGGTCCATCAGCCCCAAGTTCTGAAAGGGTTCAGATGGGCCAACCAACCTGAACCCAGGGTGTTCATGGTCACAACTAGGAAGGGGATGGCCAAAGGACTGGAGACCCCATCTCTAGACTGGAAAGGTCCAACCACTAGAGCAGGGAGTGATGGAATGGTGGAGACGGCATTTTTATTAGACAGACACTCCCAACACATGGGAATGCTGTGCACATTGCACCATGTAGAACCAGAGAGATCTTCATGTGGAGATGAGCTAGCAGTACAGTCAGTATGGTAACTGCCATCAGGCCTGTTACCCTTAGAATGCATCTGACCACGACATAGTCACTGGATGATACCAGCTGTGCCTAGCGCACCAGTGCCATAGCACAGTCAGAGGCAAAAACACCCATCCCAGATCAGCATCCAGAACTGATCCTGTGTATTGGAGCCTCTGACGAGGGGTAAGGACTGACTAATTTGTTGACAATATACCCAGTTGATCAAATACTTTTGGATCCAAAACAGTGTGTAGACAATGGCTTCCTGAGGCGAGGCTTTTAAATGTCAAACATCTATGTTGGGGAAAGAACAGAGGCCCTCCCTGTAGACAGTAGCTGCCACTGTAGCAAAAAATTTGGTAAAGACATGCAGTGCGGAGCATAAACCAAAAGGCAAGACACAAAACTGGTACTGTGAGTCCTGGAGCATGAAAAGCAGGTATTTTCTGTGTAACTTGCAGATCTCTATATGAAGGTATGCATCCCTTCATGTCCAATGTAACCATCCAATCTCCTTTTAGGAAAAGGGGGTAGTGACTGCAGAGAGACCATAAAACATACAGAACAAACTTATAAAACGTTTTGCATTTCAATGAATAGATTCAGTCCTCAAAGGTTTAGTACAGGTCTGACAGCCCCAGTCAATTTCTGGACCAGAAAGTACTGGTTCTCTTTTGAAACTAGGACAAGTTCTACGGTCCTCTTGCACAGGATGGTTGGAACCTCCCCTAGCAGGAGGGCAAGACACTCTGGAGGATATCTGTTCGGCAATGGGGGGGGGTCCACTGGAGAAACAGTAGGTATTTTTCTAATGTGTGTCCTTGCTGAACCACCTCCAGGACCCATGCATCCACAAGGATCTCCCTCCACTTTTGTAGAGGAAGATGAGGCCTCCTACCAAGGTATCCTGAGTGAGGCCAGAAGAAGGGAAGGGAAGTCAGAACGTAATGTCTGATCTTAGCTAACCCTGGCATGTGCACCAGGAGGCAGGTTTGCACCAGAGAAAGTGGAAGGCTAAGGTCTCTGGGAACCACATTCTAGGGCTCCTGAACAACTTCGACCTAGATGGGCATACAGCCTGCGAAAAGAACCCCTACCCTTTGGCTTAGGGTTCAGAGCATGCAGGACCTTAAAGTCATTTCTGAGGATTGTAAATCCCTTGATGCATTTCTTACGTACTCGCCAAACAACTGCTTATCTCCAAATAGAGCATTCATTACAGAATGTTGCACATCTAGGGCAAAACCACCCTTAGCAAAGAGTGGCAGTGATAGCATATCCAGAGGCAGCAGCACTAGAGGCATCATAGGCAAACCTCAGCAGGTGCTTACTAGCCTCCTGGCCATTAGCAATGATCTGTTGTGCCAATATTTTGCCCTGGCCCTCTGGCAACTTCTCAGCCAGGGTGGCCATAGTTTTCCTAAGGCCATTTTGATATTTTATCATATCACGTGATAGTTGACAATTTTTTGGCCTAGGGAAGCAGAAGCAAAAGTTCTCTTTCCTATCACATCCCGCTTTCCTGAATCCTTATCAAGAGGAAGAGAACTTGTGCGTTTGTGTGCCTTTGATCTGGCATGAGCAGCCATAATCACCACTGACTCTGTTTCAGACTGTGATGAGTAATAGGGCTTTGCAGTGGATGCTTTCTTGGAACTGCTGATACTTGAGCTGTCCTATGCCAGAGAGACAAAGTGGTACCTGAAGTGCAGACTGCACAGGAGGAATAATAACTGTAGTGGAGGCAGAAACCCCCAAGAACTCAAGAGATTTTTCCTGGAAGAATCCTCCTCCTCCTATGCTTCAAATCTCAATTTAGCCTGTACCTGTTTCAAGATGTCTTGAAATGAGGCATGCTCAGGTGGAGAACCTGGAGTGTTTTTCACACTCTCTGAGCAGTAGGACAGAGTGAAGTTTGAGCCCACGACATCTACTGTCACTTCTTTATCATCCATGGTCTTTTCCTCTTCATCCATACATTCTGATTATACTCCAGTTTGACACGGACGCTGCCTGTCATTGGCTGAAGGGTGACAGGATGAGAAGACAAATGAAGAAGAGCCTATCTCATTGAGATCCTGTCGACAGAGGCCATTGAAGGCCAGGGACTATAGCGGGGACTGAGAACTGGAACGTCAATGGTAAAACTGACAATGGTCCTTCTGAGGGCACTGTTGGTAGGCAGCAGCAATAGAGGCTGAAACACTTCAGATATTGTCTGGTACAACAGCTGTGCATAGACAGGCCCCTAAGGGGTCAATGACAGCTGAATCATTGACAGGACTGTGCCAGACAGTGATACTGTCCGTGAATCCCCTGGTGGGGAAGCCAAACAGGCACTGGACCTTGATCTTGGTGTCTGAGATACTGGGGAAGGGTGCAGCAGGACCCAAAGCCAGAGACCCCATCTTTTTCAGTAGACTACCTCTTCTTAGACACAAATGAAATGGTTTGGGGGAGTCACCTTGTCCTTGTATCACTTTTCTTCAGATTAACAGTGTTTTCCCAGCAATTTATGAGGACTTCTCCCTTGTCTTTGATGAGGCAGTGATGGAAGCTGTCCACCACAGAGATTGATGGGCCAGTGGTGGACTGGGAACAGAACTGGATGATGACAGTAAAGTCACCTTCACTGCAACCTGTTTCTCCATTACCCTCAGCTTTAGGTGTACAGTGGTACCTCTCTATAATGAACACCTGTGGAGCCAGATGATGTGCTTCCTATAGCTAGGTGTTCACTATAGCAAAGTGTTAGTATGCCTACTTAGGAAACAATGGGAGCCACCACAGGTGTTCACTGTAAAGAGGAGTTTGTTATAGTGGGGTTCACAATAATGAAGGAGCATTGTTCTTGCAAAGCTTTCTTGCGATGTCTCCTAATTGCCTGGTAAAAGTTCTGTCAAACTGACCAGGTTTTAATGCCATGGTCTGTACTGAGGCAGTAGATATAAACGGAGTGGTCAACGTCTTTATAAATTTTTATGTCGCTGCAAGGGCAATAGTGGAACAACGGTTCCTTTTCTGTCGGCAGCGGCATAAAAGTAAATATAAAATAAACATGAAGTTAGCAGCGACTGCAACGCTTTCCAGGTTCAATGGTGTTTTCAGCAGTGGTAGACCGATGAGCAGCTAACATCAGAAAGAACTGAGGCATGCTCTGGATGACATTTTAAATAGGCGTCAACAAAGCACATCAACATGGGCGTCCCCAGCCAGTAAAAAAAGTTCCAGTTGGTCCTGAAGCCAAAGGCTTACAGTTCGATGATGTGGCTCAATGGAGGGAGATTCATCAAAGAAGATTCTCATCTCACATTCTGTACACCAAAAAGGTTTCTAGTGTGTGCGTACTCACTAGTGTCTTACAAGTGACCATCTCTGATGCAAGCTTTTACTACACTCATTACACGGGTATGACCTGTCTCCTGTGTGAACGTTCTAGTGAGCAACAACATTCTATTTATCACTGAAAACTTTCTTGCACTAACCACATTCATACAACCTCTCTCACATGTTAATACACTCATGGGCAACAAGTTCCAGTTTATTTCTGAAACATCTCTCAAACTTTTTAAATTCACAATGCTCTTTTTCCTGTGTGAGTACTTTGGTGGACAGCAAGGTTCCATTTATCCCTGAAACGTTTCTTGCACTGAACACATTCATACGGTTTCTCTCCTGTATGAATGCGCTGGTGTTTAGTAAGGTTCCCTTTACTCCTGAAACATTTCTTGCACTCACTGCATTCATACGGTCTCTCTCCTGTATGACTACGCTGGTGGACAACAAGCTCACGTTTATGCAGGAAACGTTTCTTACACTCACTGCATTCATACGGCCTAAAGCCGGTGTGAGTACGCTGGTGTTTAAAAAGCATCTGTTCATCACTGAAACGGTTCTTGCACTCTCTACATTTATATGGTCTGTCTCCAGTGTGAGTACTTTGGTGGACAGCAAGGTGCCATTTATCCCTGAAACGTGTGTTGCACTCACTACATTCATACGGTTTCTCTCCCGTATGAATACGCTGGTGTTTAGTAAGGGTCCCCTTTTCCTTGAAACATTTCTTGCACTCACTGCATTCATACGGTCTCTCTCCTGTATGACTACGCTGGTGGACAACAAGGTCCCGTTTATGCTGGAAACATTTCTTGCACTCACTGCATTCGTACGGCCTATCAGCTGTGTGAATACACTGGTGTTTAAAAAGTGTCTGTTCATCACTGAAACGGTTCTTGCACTTGCTGCATTTATATGGTCCGTTTCCAGTGTGAGTACGTTGGTGGAAAGTAAGGTGCCATTTATCACTGAAACGTTTCTTGCACTCACTACATTCGTGCGGTCTCTCTCCTGTATGAATATGCTGGTGTTTAACAAGGGTCCGTTTTGGCCCGAAACATTTCTTGCACTCACTACACTCATATGGTTTCTCTCCTGTATGAATACGCTGATGTTTAACAAGGGACCCTTTTTGCCTGAAAAATTTATTGCATTCACTGCATTCATACGGTTTCTCTCCTGTGTGAATACGCTGGTGAATAACAAGGGACATTTTATACCGGAAACATTTTTTGCACTCCTTGCATTTATACGGCCTCACTCCTGTATGAATAAGCTGGTGTTTAACAAGGATCCTTTTTACTTTGAAACATTTCTTGCACTCACTGCATTCATATGGTCTCTCTTTTGTGTGACTACGCTGGTGGACAACAAGGTCCCATTTACGACTAAAATGTTTCTTGCACTCACTACATTCGCTCCGTTTCTCTTTATCATGAATACACTGGTGTACAGCAAGGTCATGTTTACTGCTGAAACATTTCTGACACTCACTGCATTCATACGATCTCTCCCCCATTTGACTTTGTAAATGGTCATCAAGGCTGTCGATATAATGGCCATGAAGCACCTCAGCTGTCCGACTCTGCTGGGGTTTCCTTGCAGATGTTAGTGGACTCAGGCTCTCCTTGTACTTCACATTTATGCTGCCTAAGAGAAAGAGAATTAAAATTTTCTCACATCAGGTCACAAAGAATATCTCAGACAATGGACATTTTTAATGTTTAGTCTGATCCCAGAAACACTATGTGGAGGGCTAGCTTGTTAGCATAGATAGCATTACCACCTGCTTTCTCTGAGTGTCGACCAGGGGGAAGTGGAACAAGAGTCTGAGGCACTGTTCTCCTCAACTGGGGTGGGCTGCACCTTGCACAATGCATCCGACATCCTCCTAGCAGAGGTTAGGTGTTGAGGCAGATGGGGAGCACAGAAGAGTGTAGGACACTGATGGACACTATGTCACTGCACATCAATCCTATGGGATAAAACTGGAGGAAAATCCTCCTTGCTGTGGCAGGGTAAGGATGCCCCGCTGGCCAGGCACCACTGACTAGATACTCCATGGATCCTGCTTCATAGGGGCAAGGACACACCAGTTCAACCCTGCAACAAAAGGTAAGTTCAGGGGCAAAAGGGTAAGTTCCCAGTATGGTGGATGAAAGTAGATAAATACCAGGTGGGAAAAAAGTACCGTGTAGAGAAAGAAAGAACAAACATGGCAGCTCTTTTCTTTATATTAAGCTTGTTGTCCCTGCCCTGAAGTTACTTTCCAACTCAACTTAGTCAATCCCCCCATACACCAAGGTTACTTTGCAGCCTGATCACCGATGATCAACAAAACATGGCCTGAGAGTGCCAGAGGGGGGTTTTCGCAGGCCCAGTTATTTCTCCCCATTTTTCTCCCAGGCCGACATGGGTTAAAGAAGCACTGTCATTGGCTGCACTATCTTGACCAAGATCACTGCTTTTCCATGCCAACTCCCTAACAAGGGTCAGGTGCATACTGTCACTGTGCAAATGCCACCACAGAGTTATTTATGGTGGCCTTCGCAGCACTTTGTTCTGTGTAGTTGCATCAAAACGGTTTGTCAACTGTGTCAGTTTTGACCAAAATAACACACACCCCCTGCAAAAAAGATGAAGTGCAGGGAAAAAAATGTTGCAAACTGCAGTTGGAGTTAAAGCAGAACCAATTAGGGAGGCAGTATAGCGCAGTGGTTTAAGGCTCTGAGCTGCAAATCTGGTGACATCCAGCAGACCAGACCTGGGTTTGAACCCCACAGCTTCCACTTGTATACTGTGTGACCCTGAGCAAGTCACTTAACTTCCCTGTGCTCCCAGGTCGCACCTGTAAAAAAGCTTTCAGCTTAGTGTGCTAGTCCTGGTTAAATAACTAACAATTAAGCAAATTTACAAGTGTGATCTGACAAATCGCTGCCCTTCTGGCATAAGCCTGCCACATATGCACACACAAGAGCAACTAACACCCAGATTGCACCTTCTGTCTCAATGCTACCACCATGCAGCTGACTGCAAGGGTATCTTGCTTTGGTTTTAGTACCACCTTGGCCACTGCTCACCTAATGCAAGGCCTTACTTTTCACACAAGGCCAGCCCTTTAGTCACTCCCAGGAACCCCTCTCTGCCATGCATCAGGCACACGCTATGTTAAATTTGGTAGCCGTGCTCTTTGGTAGTGGAACACCAGTTTTCTCAACAGAAATGGTTAGTTACCTGTCCTACCAAACACTGTACAGTTACAGAGAATATTAAATACACAAATATTTACACTACTAGATTACAGAATATACAGAGAAAACAAGCATTTGTCAATGCTGAATGTTTGCCGATGATATTGTTGTTCTAGCGGGTCTTGCACATTTTGGTGGTGAAATGCTTAAGAGGTAGGATGGTAGCCTTAGGCCCATTTTAAAAAACAAATTTTCTACGTTGTTATTTGTTTAGGTTCAATCTGCTTGTCTGAGTGGCCTTTATGGGCTTGTTCAATCCCAAAATGGTATTATTTCACAAGTATGCCACACTTTGCCATCTTTTATTTTATATAATATTGACCCAAGATGGCGACCACGCTGGGTCTGCCATCGGTCAGCTACAGCTAGAGTCAGAAGGATTTTCATTTTTATGCATCTTAATTTTCTTTTGCAAGCTTTTTTAGTTATTTTATTGTTTTATTTTATCGCTAAGTTATAGTGTAGTTAGAAGTAGGGATTGCGAGTGAGGCATTTACCCGAGGTGCGTGACGGGATTCTGTGTTTTCAACTCTCCTTTTTTTGGATTGTCAATTTGGAATGGAGGAACGAGGGAACGAGAGCCATCAGCTTACCGTTTCATTGTTGAGTGAGCTGTGCCTCATCGCTGGGCTGTGTTTTGGCCAGACTGTTGCTGTTTGGTGAATGCTGTTTGTCGCTGGAAGGCTCGGGTGAAGCATTTAATTCTTGGTCCACTGGGAAGCATGTACTGTCCCTGTTGAAACCTGATCTTCTGGAGAGGATGCTGCGCGTTTTTCGTTGAAACGACTGCTGTGATCTTGGGGAGCGCCTGCAGTCACCTGTTTGGGGGCTGTGGTCGCCTACTTGGGCGCTGGTGCTCCTGGCGGGCCCGGTCCAGGGCAGGAACACCCGTGTCTGTTTGCTGAGGAGTCAGCGGGGGAGTGCAGTGCTGTCCTAAGTCACCTGGGGGTCGGCAGCTGACTGAAGCTCTCAAGTTTTCTGTAACTGCTAGTTCTTGGAGTTCGGTGGGAGCAGGGGGCCTTCTGGTGGGGGTGGCTAAATGTGTTTACTCTCCTTGGTTCGGGACTTTCTGGGCTAGCATCTACTGACTTTTCCTCGCAGACTGGGATGCCGACCTGTGTGGAGTTTAGTTTGGGCATCGGCCTGGAGCAAGGAAGAAGCTGGAACTGTGGTCGGAACTTTCTTTTGGTGGCTGGATTGCTGCAGAAGATAGTGAAGCCTAGACTCATTTCTTGTTATACGGACTTTGGATTTGTGGCTGTGTATGTGGACCTTCCTCACCTTTATATTGTCTTTCATTGCGACTTTTCATCTGTAACCTATGCCCAGGGATTATATTTCCCAGCTTCTTTTTAATGCAGTAGATTTCGGAGGGTGGTGAGATTACCTGTTTATTATCCTTTTCAAACTTTTAAGGTACTGTTGACTTTCCCACTCCCTATGTGAGCAGCAGTGGTGGAATTGATGACATTTGGTTTCCCCGGATTGATGAGAGCTCTCTGGGTGTCATTTTTATTTAACCGTAGCAGTATCTGGTGACTGACTGTTTCCTCGATCAACTCCCACTGATTTTCTGAAACACTGGATTGTTTTTTTTTATGCTTATTTTATTTTAATTTTTTTTGTTTTGTTTAGTTGCTTTGGGGGTGGTTTGGGGTTGTTTAGTTTATGCTTTTCCTGTTTTGTTGCTTGTGATATCTGAGTTTTATTTGGATGTGCTGGCATTTGGCTCTCCTGGTCAGGCACTACTCCTCCTCCGAGCTTCAGGGCCTCCGATCCTTCAATTGCCCTCCACTTTCAGCTGGGGTGTATGGGCATTGCAGGGCACTTGGGATAGTGAGCAAAAGGAGAAGGAGGATCGGATGCCCCAAACCTTGGGGAAGGAGGGAACTGGGGGGTCGGATTGGGGTTGTTAAGCCAAGAGACGGGCTGGGGCAAAATGGGTGCCAGATCGTGGTTCTCCTTATCTGATTCCCATATTCAAGGGCTCCTGTATTTCAGAGCTGGTAGTCCGTCCGGCTCCGGAGTCTCATCCATCTTGAGTAGTGCTGTGCAATGCCAGGTCTATGAAGAACAAGACAGCTATTATTGCTGATCTTGTTGGAACAGCTGACCTGGCATATATCACTGTGACCTGGCTGGATGAAAATGCCAGCCCAATCTTGGAGGAGGCTATTGCTGTTGGGTACTCAGTGATACACCACTCGAGACTGGACCGCAGGGGCGAGCAGTACTAGGTTAGTTACTTTTTCTATTTCTTTTTGAAACTTGATCCAGGAAGCTCTGTGCAGCCTCTAGCAAGGATGAAGAAGTACTAGAAAAAGTAATACACCTGACAGTTACAGTTACTTATTTCTTTTTATACAAAAACAATACAAAAATAATAGAAAACTATAACAGATGATATTTATTTGAAAGTGATAGGTTAGTTACTAGTTACTTTCAAATAAATGTAATCAGTTACAGTTATGTATTTCTTTAGTATAAAAAGACATAAGTAATTGTAACTGTAAGGTGTATTACTTTTTCCAGTACTTCTCCATCCTTGCTAGTGTCTGCACAGAGTTTTCTGGAGCAAGTTTCCAAAAGTAATAGAAAGTAATAGAAAAAGTAACTTACCAAACACTGTGGGCAGGGATGTAGCCATTTGTTTTAAAATGGAACTGGGCCTTGCAGAAGTTCCAGTTGAAGTTACCAGATCATTTGAGTGTACTACGGCTGCAGGATCATTCTCATCAAGCATACCTCGCTGCCCCTCCCAGTGGGGTCGGGAAACCCCTAGATGTATTCTGGAGCACAAGGGATGGGAGGGCCTCAGCACCCAACTAAGGACCTAAGGTTCGAGCAGACTCGATAGACTGTAAGGCCTAATCTGCTGGCAAATAGTATGTTAGTATTGTGAGGAAAGAGGAGTCTGATGACAAGAGGATGGAGTGGCGACATCTGCCTTAGACAGACATCGAACATATGTAACTTACCATAGCCAGACAACGGAGGGGGAGGCTGAGGAAAACCAGACCCAATTCCCAGTGATTGACTTGTCAGCAGACTCGCTCTTATGTCTGCTCAAGGCAACTGCAGGATGTCGAAGTGTGCAGTCAGAGATGCCCTCTCTGGAGAACTGGGGTTCCAGCCCAACCCAAATTACCATGGTTGCAAGCTAATCATATTTGGGAGTGGAAGGTGGGGTTGGGGGGTCCTGCAAGGAGATCAAGGCATGGAGTATTTAGCACCCATGGGAACTAGAATCAGGGTGCTCACGTTGTTACTAATGAAAGAAAGGTAAAAGTAAACTTCCTATTTGTACACTGTAAAGGATACAGATTTTCAAGTCTTTGAAATGTCTGTTCATGTCATAGATGCAGCTCCAGTGTTTCTGCTGCTGCTCTCTTGGTTCATGGCAGTGTCTTCGGGGTGTTACTCCACAGTTCCACATCTGGCTGTCCTCTCTGTCCAAGACTCTAAGCCAGCTTGTACCTATGCGGAGAATTTCATCGGGACTGTGGAAGCAGCATGGAGTGTGGCTGGGCCTCAGACTTCCTGGATCACTTGGGAGCCAGCTCACCAATGAAGTCAAAACTAGCCCAGTAGTGCTCAGAGTCTCTGCTGTCCTGTCAGTCCCAGGGATTTGACCTTGATGCCCTGATCACTGCCAATCTCCAGCTCAGCAGCTGGACCTTTCTGACCTTGTAGTCAGCAAGTCCGTATCATCCTCTATGGAGGCACCCGCAGAGGAGCCAAGGAGGATGCTGAGAACCTCTACAAAGGAAACCCACAGGAGGGTGGCATGGGACCACACAGGGGAAGGAAACAACTCCTGGTGGGGGACTCCATTGTTAGGAAGGTAGAACTAGGGGAGGAAGGCGCCATGGCTTGGAGGGACAGGGAGCGAATCCTCAGGATCGCCGGGGCAGCTCCAGAGTGGAGGGAGCTGGATGTTCTTGTCCACCTAGGGACAAATGACCAGGCTAAGAAAAGGGATCAGAACAGTGCAGGAAGAGTTTGTGGAGTTGGGGAGGGGCCTTAGACAATTAGTACGCACGGTAACCTTCTCAGAGGTGCTGCCTGTCTATGGCATAGGTGAGGCTAAGGTGCTCCACACCATAGGATTCAATCAGTGGTTGAAAAACTGGTGCAGAGCTCAGGGATTTGGCTTCACTGGGGATCCACCTGGAGTGATGCAGGCCTATACTGGCGTGATGGTCTGCATCTGTCCAAGAGGGGAACCAGGATCCTAGGTGATAGGTTTAAATGCTTCATTGGCAAGTATTTAAACTAGCCAAGGAGGGAGGCACTGGGAAGGAGCAGGGAAATCCTAGCCCCCCCCAAAAAGTCAGGATAATAACTGAAGTAAACACCAAGTTAGAGGTGTCGGTAGGTAGAAGGGCAGGGGTAAATGGAGAAAGTGACAAAGGCAATAAGGACAGGGATGGGGAAAAATGGGGTAAGGCCATGAGGAAATGGACGGTAATGAGTACTAATGCCCGTAGTCTGGGCAACAAGCTCCCTGAACTGGTGGCCTTGATGGAAGAGGGATGCCTGGATATCGTAGCAGTTACAGAAACATGGTACACAGAGGACCATGACAGGGATGTTAACATACCAGGGTACACAGTCTACAGGAGAGACAGGGAAGGGAGAAGAGGGGGAGGAGTAGCTTTCTATGTAAGGGAAGGGATAAAAGCAACTGAACAAAAGAGTAAACAGGGAGGAGAGGAGGCACTGTGGGTCACCTTAGAAACTGGAAATGGCACTACAATCCGCACAGGGGTTGTATACAGACCCCCATGTCAGGGGGAGGGAATGGACAAGGATATAATAGAAGGCATTCTTAGGATGGCAGAGAAAGGGGATATACTGTTGATGGGAGACCTGAATATGCCAGATGTTAACTGGAGCACATTTGCTGCAGCCACATCCAAGAGCAGGGCCATTCTCGATGCCCTACAGGTAGCATGCCTCAGACAGCTAGTTTTGGAACCCACTCGTGAAGGAGCAATCTTAGACCTCGTACTCACAAATGGGGACAGTGAGAGGATCTCAGATCTAGAAGTGGGTAGCTATCTGGGAACAAGTGACCACCAAACAGTGTGGTTCACGATAAACTCAGCTACAGAGTCAAGTCATACAAAAGTGAGGGTACTGGACTTCAGGAGGGCTGCCTTTGGCAAGATGGGAGAGTGGCTTAGAAAAGCACTAGCAAACAGGCTAGAAGGAGGGGTGGAGCAACAATGGGGAAACATCAAAACTGCCATCACAGAGGCAACAAGCCTTTGTGTGAAGCAAATAAATCAAAATGAAAGAAAAAGCCACTATGGTTCTCAAACGAGGTGGCAGGGAAGGTCAGAGAGAAAAAATAGCATTTAGGAAGTATAAAGAAACACAGAAGGAGCAGGACAGATAGTTGTACCAGGTAAGGCAGAAGGAAGCAGGGAGGGAAGTCAGAATAGCGAAGGCCCAAACTGAGGAAAAGACAGCCAACTCGGTTAAGAAGGGGGATAAAACCTTTTATAGGTACATCAGGGAGTGTAGAAAGACAAAGGGAGGGATAGTGAGGCTGAATAGAATGGACGGTGGGTGGTCAGAGAGGGACAGTGAAAAAGCAGGGATACTGAACAAATATTTCTGCTCAGTATTCACAAAAGAGGAGGAGGGGGAGGTGCCTAATCCAATTAACAGAAGCACTCTAGATAGGGAGGTTGATCCCAGTCCTTTCACAGAAGAAAGGGTTCTGAAATAACTCCTAAAACTGAATGTGGACAAAGCAATGGGACCGGACGGACTTCACCCCAGAATTCTAAAAGAATTAAGGGGAGAACTAGTGAAACCACTGACTACCCTTTTTAACAAATCATTGGAGGATGGTGTGGTACCTGAGGTCTGGAGGAAGGCGGATGTGATTCCCCTTCACAAAAGTGGGACCAAGACAGAGGCAGGAAACTACAGACCTGTCAGTTTGACCTCTGTGGTAGGGAAAGTGATGGAATCACTTCTCAAGGAAAGAATAGTTGAGTACCTAGAGGCCAGTGGGGCACAGGGCCCAAGGCAGCATGGGTTCTCAGCGGGAAGGTCATGTCAGACGAATCTAATTGATTTCTTTGACTGGGTGACCAACGTAGTAGACCAAGGAGGGGCTGTGGATATGGCCTACCTAGACTTTAGCAAGGCATTTGACACAGTCCCACACAAAAGATTAAATAGTCAAATTAACCAGCCTGGGAATGGGTCCCAGTGTGGTAGCCTAGGTAAAACATTGGCTGGACAACAGGACACAGAAGATAACTGTAAATGGAGTCAGCTCTGAAGAAAGAGGGGTTGCTTGTGGGGTACCGCAGGGTTCAGTGCTGGGTCAAGTCCTTTTTAATGTCTTTATAAGTGACATTGCAGAGGGACTGGAAGGAAAAGTATGCCTCTGTGTAGATGACACAAAGATCTGCAACAGGGTTGATACACAAGGAGGTGTGGAAAGGATGAGAAGGGACTTGGCAAGGTTGGAGGAATGGTCAGAAGTATGGCAGATTGGATTCAATGCAAAGAAGTGCAAAATAATGCACCTGGGAAACAAAAACCCAGGAGCAGATTACACAATGGGTGGGAGGTAGTAACAACAACAAAAATGGAAAGGAACCTGGGGGTAATCATATCAGATGACCTTAAGGTTAGCAAGCAATGTGAGAAGGCAGTAGGGAGGGCTGGGGGATACTGGGACGTATAGGGACATGCATCACCAGCACAAAACAGGAAGTTGTTATCCCTCTGTACAGACAGTTGGTGAGACCCCATCTGGAGTACTGCATCCAATTCTGGAGACCCCATCTCCGCAAGGACATAGACAGGATAGAGGCAGTCCAGAGGAGGGCAACTAAAATGGTGCAGGGTCTGCAAGAGAAGCCATACGAGAAGAGACTAAAGGAGATTAATATGTATACCCTTGAGGAGAGGGGGGACATGATAGAAACTTTTAAGTACTTCAGTGGAATCAACAAAGTCCAAGAGGGTAGCATCTTTCAGAAAATGAGATGTGCAAGAACAAGGGGACACAATTTGAAGATGGGGGGTGGGGTTCAGGGGCAACGTGAGGAAGTATTTTTTCACAGAGAGGGTGGTGGATGCATGGAACAGCCTTCCTGAGGAGGTTGTAGGGTCTAAAACTGTGGGAGAATTCAAGAATGCATGGGACAGACATAAGGCAATTTTTGTGGAGAGGGGGTAGGAAGAAATAGGCTGTTGGTTAACTAGGATTCGCAGCTTATCCTGTATGTAGAGAAATGGGCAGACTAGGTGGACCAAGCGGTCCTTATCTGCTGTCAAAGTCTATGTTTCTATCCCTATCAGTACTGTTGTTCAGTGAGGGTGGGGGTGCAGATTCCAAGAGGCTATGGGTAGCACTTGCCTTTGCTACAGTCTAAAAGTTGAGAACTGAAGCTTTCTCTGGCCAGTTCTTTGTTATGTAGTGAGCTGCCTACTCCGCTGCTATGAAGGAGTGGGGGGATCCCATTGTGATTAATGCACAGTTTGATGGGGGTACTGAAGCTTATACAGTATCCCCAGGTCCTGCAGCATCTTCTTGGCCCCTGCATAACTTTTCTTCTTTGCACCAGCTCCATGGAATTATCTGCAAAAATATAGATATGGTGCCCCTGCCAGATTAGGGGCCCGTTACCCATCGCTAGAGACAAGACCTACTCTCTCTCAAGGTATCGCAGGAACTTTGCAAGGCTGGGTTGTGGTCTCTCACTGGGCTTTGTGGGGGCGGGGGGGGGCCAAGGATTTCGTGAGCCCTCTCAATTTCAGAGATCGGCTTCCAGGTGTTTTTATGAACCTGGGGGGATCTCTTGCTGTAGGAATCCTACTACATCTTTACTCTCAGCTCCCTCAGGAAATCTGACAAAGCGCAGTCTGTTCCTATGGCTCCTGTTCTCAGAGTCCTCCCCCTGCTCCCATAGTAAGGCCATAAAGAGATGAAGCTCTTGGATTCACACCTCACACCTAGTGTCCTTATTGCTAATGTATGACAAGTAGGTTTCAGTGTCCCTAGCTTTTAATTTCAGCTCCTGTACCTTCTCCTTCAAGGCTGCGACCAATGACTTAAAAGAAGTGATCTCATGAAGGACTTAATGCAGCATCCCCTTTTATTTCCTTGGTGTCTGTCAAAGATGTTGTGGTATGAGCCACTGCTCCCTCTTGCATCTTCTGCCTGGTGCCATGGCTTGGAGAGACAGGAAGCGCATCCTCAGGATCACGAGAACAGCTGCACGGGAGTCTGAGCTGGACGTCATTGTCCACCTAGGGACAAATGACTTTGTTAATCATGAGATTAGAGCAGTGCAGAAGGACTTTGTAGAATTGGGGAGGGGCCTAAGACAAGTAGCACACACAATATCCTTCTCTGAGGTGCTGCCTGTCAATGGCATGAGTGAGGCAAGGGTACTTTGCACCATGCAGTTTAATGGATGGTTGAAAAAATGGTGTGGCGCACAGGGGTTTGGCTTCACTGGGGACTGGGGTTCCACCTGGAGGGACACCAGCCTATAATGGCAGGATGGTCTGCATCTGTCCAGGAAGGGAACAAGTCTTTTGAGCAATCGGTTTAAATGTTCATTGGCAAGCTTTTAAACTAGTCAAGGGGGGAGGCACTGATAAGCAGCAGGAAAATCCAGCCTCTCCTACAAAACAGGGTACTAAATGAGAAAAGATCGAGGTAGACAGGTCAGTCGGGATGCTGCAAAAGAAGGTAAAGCCATCAAAAATGGAGAGTAATGAGTACCAATGCCCGTAGTCTGAGTAACAAGCTCCGGAATTAGTGGCCTTGATGGAGGAAGAACATCTGGATATAGTGGCAGTCACAGAAACATGGTACACACAAAACCATGACTGGGACATAAACATACCAGGATACACTATCTACAGGAGGGACAGGGAGGGTAAAGAGGAGGAGGAGTAGCTCTTTACATAAGGAAGGAATCAAAGCAACAGGACAAAAGGGAAAACAGGAGGAGAAGAAGCACTGTAGGTAAATTTGGAGACCGCAATGGCACCACAATCCACACAGGGTTAGATACAGACCTTCCTCAGGGGAGGAAATGGACAAGGAAATGATAGAAAGAATACTTAGAATGGCAGAAAAAGGGGAGATATTGCTGATGGGTGATCTGAATATGCCAGATGTTAACTGGAGTGCAGTTGCAGCAGCCACTTCAAAGAGTGGGGTTATTCTAGATGCCCTACAGAGGCTTGCCTTAGACAACTAGTATTGGAGCCCATTCAAGGGAGCAATCTTAGACCTGGTTCTCTCAAATGGAGATGAAGAGAGATCACAGATGTAGAAGTGGGTAGCCATCTGGGAACTAGCGACCATCGAACAGTATGGTTCACAATAAACACAGCAATAGAGTCAAGTCATACAAAGGCAAAAGTACTGGACTTTAAGGAGGCTGACTTTGCAAAATGGGTGAGTGCCTAAGAATGCACTAGCAAATGGGCAGGAAGGAGGGGTGGAAGAACAATGGAGAATAATAAAACTGCCATCACAGAGGTAACAAGCCTTTGTGTGAAGCAAAAAACAAACGAACGATGTAAGAAACCACTATGGTTCTCAAAGGAAGTGGCAGTGAAGGTTCAAGAGAAAAGAAAGCATTCAGGAAGTACAAGGAATCATAGAAGGAGCAGGACAGAGAACTGTATCAGTTAAAGCAAAAGGAAGCTGGGAAGACAGTCAGAACAGCAAAGGCCCAAACGAGGAAAGATAGCCAACTCAGTTAAGAAGGGGATAAAACCTTTATAGGTACATCAGTGAGCGAAGGAAGACCAAGGAGGTTAGTGAGGCTTAATAAGAGGAGGAGGGTGGGCAGAGGGTGACTGTGAAATGCAGAGATACTAAACAAATATTTTTGCTCAGTATTTACAAAGGAAGTGGGGAGGTACCTAAAAAACAGTAGAAACACTCTGGATACAGAAGTTGATACCAGCCCATTTACAGAAGAAAGGGTTCTGAAATAACTCTTAAAACTGAAGGTGGACAAAGCAATGGGGCCTGATGAGTTCATCCCAGAATTCTAAAAAGAACTAGGTAGAACTAGTGACACCACTGACTACCCTCTTTAACAAATCATGGGAGGATGGGGTGGTACCGAGGACTGGAGAGAGGGCAGATGTGATTCCCCTTCACAAAAGTGGGAGCAAGGCAGAAGCAGAAAACTACAGACCTGTTAGTTTAACCTCAGTGGTAGGGAAAATGATGGAATCACTTCTGAAGGAAAGAATTGTTGAGTATCTAGAGGCCAGAGGGGCTCAGGACCCAAGGAAGCATGGATTCACAGCAGGAAGGTCATGCCAGACAAATCTGATAGATTTCTTTGACTGGGTGACCAAAGTAGTAGATCAGGGAGGGGCTGTGGACATGGCCTACCTAGACTTTAGCAAGGCATTTGACATAGTCCCACACAAAAGATTAATATACAAGTTAGCCAGCCTGGGAGTGGGTCCCAAGATGACAGCCTGGGTAAAGAATTGGCTGGAGAATAGGACACAGAGAGTAATAGTAAATGGAGTCCACTCTGAAGAAAGGGGGGTTACTAGTGGGGTACTGCAGGGTTCAGTATTAGGACCGGTCCTCTTCAATGTCTTTATAAGTGACATTGCAGAGGGACTGGAAGGAAAAGTATGTCTCTTTGCAGATGACACAAAGTTCTGCAACAGAGTTGATGCACAAGGTGGGGTGGAAAGGATGAGAAGGGACTTGCAAGGTTAGAGGAATGGTCAAATGTATGGCAGCTTAGATTCAATGCTAAGAAGTGCAAGTAATGCACCTGGAAACAAAACCCAGGGAAGAGTACACAATGGGGGTGAAATACTAACAACAACAAAATGGAAAGAGACCTGGGGTAGTCATAGCAGATGACCTAAAGGTGGGCAAGCAATGTGAGAGGGCAGCAAGGAGGGCTGGGGGATACTGGGATGCATAGGGAGAGCATCACCAGTAGAAAACAGGAAGTTATTATCCCTCTGTACAGACAGTTGGTGAGACCCCATCTGGAGTACTGCGTGCAGTTCTGGAGACCCAATCTCCACAAAGACATAGACATGATGGAGGCTGTCCAGAGGAGGGCAACTAAAATGGTGCAGGGTCTGCACCGGAAGACATATGAAGAGAGACTTAAGGAGCTGAATATGTATAGCCTCGAGGAAAGGAGGAGAGGGGGGACATGATAGAAACTTTCAAGTACCTCAAGGAATCAACAAAGTACAAGAGGGTAGTATCTTTCAAAAGAGGTGTGCAAGAACAAGGGGCACAATTTGAAGATAGAAGGGGCTGCTCAGAGGTAATTTAAGGAAGTATTTTTCACAGAGAGGTTGTGGATGCATGGAACGCCTTCCGGAGGAGGTTGTGGAGTCAAAAACAGTGGTGGAATTCAAGCATGCATGGGACGGTCATAAGGCAATTCTAGGGGTTGGGGGTAGGAAGAAGTAGGCTGCTGGTTAACTAGGATCTGCAGCTTATCCATTAGGTAGGGAAATGGGCAGACTGGGTGGGCCAAGCGGTCCTTATCTGCCGTCAAAATCTATGTTTCTATGTTTCCCACCTCACAGTTTGTCCACTACTGATGGTAGTTTCCTATTTTCTCAGCCAGGACGACTGGTTACGAGGTTAGCTCTGGTGGTTCATTAGAGGGTATTTTTATCTATCGAATGAGTGCCGAGTTGACTGGAAAGTGAGTGTTTTCTTGAGATTTTTTTTTTTTTGCTCCTCCCTTGTTTATTTTATTTTTATTTATTTCGTTTTTGTTGACCGGGTAAGTGCACTAGACAAATCCTGCCTATTTTCAGGCACAACCCGGGGGAGGGGGATACAGATGAATGCCAACTAACCTTGAACCAGATGAAACTGTTCGCGGTATTTTTAGTGAATGAGGGAAATTTGGCCAGGACACCGGAGATTCCCCTTTTTTTTTTTTTTTTGCAATTCAAACTTTATTGGGTTTGATACAATACTGAAGAGAAGATCCATTGAACACAGAAGTGAATGAAACAGTAGCAAAATACAGAAATTAGATCAACTCTTCCTCCCCGTCCCCCCTCCCTCTCCCCCTTTCCTTCTACAGGCGCGACCCCAGAGGTCCAACCGAGTAGGGCATATCCGTATTAAACCTGCAAAGAGTACAACATCAACATGGGGCCCATGTCTTCTGGAACTTTTGAGACTGGTTGTGCAGGTTGGCTATCATATTCTCTAGGCGCAAATTTGCCAACAATTCTTGCAACCATTCACTATAAGCAATGCTAGCCATATCCTTCCAATGTCGCAATACTAGATTTTTCACTGACATGGCAATCAAGGCCATATGGAATTTCCTGATGTTTATTATGACAGAGGAGAAATCCCCCAAGATGCAAATTTCGGGGGTGAAAAGGTCACTTAATCCCAGTAGCGGATCTACCTTGATCTTATCTCTTGCCACAAGGGAGACACCTTAGTACACTCCCAAAATATATGTAGGAGATTCCCCTCGTGATGGCAGCGAGTACACGTACCAGATGACAGGAGCCCCAGCTTAGCCAGTTTGCAAGGGGAGTAGTAATAATTATGCAAAATTTTAAACTGCATAAGCCGGAGCTTATCATGTCTAACGTACTTGTGACAGTCCGCCCATAAAGAGGGCCAATTAAAGCTCTGGTGAGGGAAATGGGCGGCCCAGAATTGAGTTGGTGCATAACAGTCCGGCCATTTCCAATTTTGTAGTATCCCATACATCTTGGACACTGCATGAGGGTGGACAGCCGCCGTCGTCAGTTCCGTCCAGTATGGATGGTTTTGAGAAGCCGGGGGACCCGTACCGAGGGATTTCACCAATAAATGCCTTAACTGGAATATTTTGAAAACCGCGGAATTCGGGATTTGGGCATTATGAATGATCTCAGAGGAGTTTAACCACGAATGATCCTCTCGAATAAAAAAAACTAAGTGGATGATCTCCCAGTTGGGGGATCCAACTCAGCTGGAGTGGTTTGCCCTCTATGGTGAGGTTGGGATTTCCACTGTATGTTCATATTTCAAGAAAGCACACAACTATGCGTGCACTCTCCCCTACTCTTTTCGATAAGTGCCATGGGATCTTTAACACCCACCTGAACTACCACCAATCCAGACAGATGGGACCTCGGTTTAACGTCTCATCCGAAAGACAGCACCTCAGAAGTGCAGCACCCCTCTCATGCTGCACTACAGTGTCAGTACTGGGATATTAACCCAAGTGCCAGATGTGGGAACTGAACCCACAGCCCTGTGATCTCCCGGCCTCAGAGGCGAGTGTGCTACCTACTGAACCACTGACATTGTCCCCAGCTGACCACACCTTCGGGTCACCTAGGACCCCCCACCAGCACTAATACCCCCCCCCACTGCCAGCCACCACCCCACATGTCAGCCCCCCTGGGTAACCCGACATGACCCTTTGTTGGATGGGCCCCCCCCCTTTTGAGAGGGAAGGCACCGGTTGGGATCGGCCAGTGCAACGCATTGGCCTGGGTGCTGCTGGGGTGGGCCGGGCTCATCCAGGGTTTCCTGGCAGCAGGGGACTGGCAACTGTCATCCAGCCTGCCAGGGAACCGTTTCCCAGGGTTTCTCCCCCTTGGGAGCATGACATCCAGGACGTCTAGGCCAGAGCCGATGTCCGTCTGCCTGCTCGATGGGACCCAATGCACTGCCCTACCTCTGGCCTCCGCCAGAGGTCGGCAGACACCGGGATGTGCACCTGCCCTCCGCCTGGGAGATGGTGAGCTGTCATGGAATGCTCGAGCCATTTCTCCCTGGCCAGCCATCCGACACCTCGGCCCGTTCCCAAACTCAGGTCATCGGCATGGCAAGCGGAAATCCAACTGCTGCACCAGCAGGCCTTCTTGCGATTTTAGCTGATTTTTTGCTGTGTGGCACTGAGCTAAGGACTCAAGCTACTATCCTCCTCCGAAGATCATGCATAGCTTAATGCCACTATCAGGAGGACTTTAAACTTAAGAGTCTTAGATTCAATAAAGTTAAATGCAAGGTGCTAAATGTGGGAAGAAAAGATTGAGGTAGAACCTACACATCATGTGGAGCTCTTTCTGCTGCAGTAGAAAAAAACAACTGGGTATCAAATAGACAGGGAGTGTGCAGCTGCTGTCAAGAAAGCAGTAAGACTGCTATGCTGTATTAAATGGGGTATGACCAGCAGATCATAGGAAGTATTCCTTATACTTCATGAGGCGTAGGTTAGGACCCACCCTGGACTACTGCATGCAGTTCTGGTGTCCTCAGTACAGAAAGACACTGATGCATTTAAGATGGTCCAACTACCAAATTGGTACATGGTATAGAGAACAAAAATCTATGAGAAGAGGCTGGGGGCCCTTCACATGTATACCCTGAAGAAAAGGAGACTGAGGGAGGACACAGGCTCTGTCTTCTGCACACTCAAGATAAACATGGTGGAACATATGAAGATGTGTATCTGGTATTCTCCAGCAAGATGTGGGGAAATACCTTGAAGCTCAGGGACAGTAAACTTAAAGGTATGTTAGGAAGCACTTTTTCCAGAGAGTGGGGAACCGATGGAACAGCATAAAAGAGCAAACAATGGCTAGGAAGATAGTGAAAGCCTTCAGGATAAGCCTGGGCATAGTTCTGCTTATCTAGGGAATCTTACTGCACCTGAGGTAGCAGAAGACGTGGGGAATTCCCTATAAATTATTACGTTTGTACATGTTAATCCATGCTTATGAAATGCGAGGGGGGCGGGGGGCTGATGGACCTAGAGTCCAGAGAAAACATGAATTACTAAGTTACTATGTTACTATTTCCCAGGCCATCTACTTACTGTTGGGTGAGTTCCCTTCAGGAGGCTGATGGTGTTCACTCTTGTTCCTGCTCCGTGAGTCACTGACAGGTGCTTCTTCTTTCATAATCAATTTCAGGTAGTGTTCTGGAGCCTGAAAATCTACATGGGAAAATACAGAGACTGTTAGTTCAAATAACGTAAATATCGAACAGTAGGATGCATTTCCCAGGCCATTCTACTTACTAGTGTGGGTGTTCTTTTCAGGAGTCTGCTGATGCATGCCCACACTCCTGCTCAGTGAATCACTGACTGGGGATTCTTCATCTTTAACAAACAATTTCATGTAGTATTCTGGGACCTGAAAATCTGCAAGGGTTAAAACATGGAGATTGTTAGTAGTTCAATGTACTATTTTTTCAACTACAAAATACTAGTAACATACACATTTAGGAAAGAAGACCAATGGTCCTTTGAAGTCTTTCCCCACCAGTTCTGTGGGAATATCCTGTCATTCCATTTTCTTCAAATTGCCTGTCTAGTCCGAATTTGAAGGCAGCTACGGTAATGAATGATGACCCCTCACTACGAGTCTATTCCATACACTCACCCCCTTTTTGTGAAATGGTTCTCCCAGATATATTCCTGAATTTTCCTACTTTCATTGCCATTGTGTGTCCCCTTGTTCTCTCATCCTTGGATATACTGAGGAACTGTGTTTAGTCTGCTGGTGTTATCCCATTCATATATCTGACTATCACCCCGGAATCTCTGCCTACGCTATTGCTTCACCTGTAACTATTCTCTTCAAACTCTCTTTGCATCTCAGATCTGTCCCTCTGATCTATGATCTTGGAACAGGCCATGGTACTCCCCTGTACACAGTGAGAGGCTCCTCTTCCTCTGTGAATTTCCATCTAATTTCCCTTCTCCTGCCTTAGCCAAGATGCAAGGAAAATGTGTTCTCTCTTAACTTTCTCCCTTCGTTGATTCCCCTTCCTTCCTCTCTCCTTTCCAGTCTGATTTCCTTAAACAATACTCAACAGTTGCTTCCCTCTTTTGCATTGCTGATTCTGTTCTTAAGGTGATGGATCAAAGACAGGTTACTGCTGTCATTTTTATCATTCTCGCTAAAGCCTTCTGTACTGTTGCTGATACTTCCCTGCTGAATAAATAACTGAAGGACTATCAGCCTTCACAGCTGGCTGGCGTCATTCTATTTTGACCAGCAACAGCCAGTACAATTTGATGACATTTTATTCTGTCTTTAAAAAAGAAGGGGGATGGGAATTATGATAGAATCCAAGTTTTTGTACGGTTACAATATGGACTTCAAACTGCTGCAGGTCGACAGGAATTCAGCCACAAGAGGCCATAATGTTAAATTGTGCATGTGTTGGAAAATTCAAAAAGAATGTGAGGATGTTCTCCATGAAGGGAGTGTTGGACATGTGGAGTAGCTTGCCCAGTGTTGTGGTCAAAGACGGTACTACTGTGGGGCGTAAAGCCGGTCAAGATGGTTTTAATGGATTTATTAATGGAAAGAAATAGAGGGGAACAGAGGGGCAGTAGTTTTAAGGTAAGATTCCAGAGCAGACTGGATAGATTTGGTGTCATTATGGTATCTGTTCTTACCTTTCTGTGCTTCTATGTTTCTCTGCCATTCCCATCTGTTTTGAAGCTCCGCAAGGCTCCATCATGGGTCCTATCCTCTAGTCCATCTTTCTAAATGATCTCCCCTCAGTCTGTGTCTCTTGACTCATTCATATGAATGCTGATGACTCTGCTCTCTTTGCTCCTGGATCCTCTGCCCCTGAGCTGAAATGATTCCTGCAGACAGACTATGCAATGTCAAATGCTGGTCCTCTCAAATGGATTCTCACTAAATGATAATGACTGCCTCCATGTATTTTGGAAGTAAGCTGAGGTCGACAAGGCTCCTTCAAACCCAGGTCTTTAAGACCCGTATTAGGCCCTTTCTCCCCAAGCTGTTCCCACACTTCAGGCATCACAATGTGTGGTTGGATCAGTCCTGGCTTTTTGGCTCAAACCAACTCCATCTACAAAAACTTTGAACTCTTCTTGGCTAAACATATTGCAACAAATCCTGCCTGCCATTCCCCATTTGCCACGAGGTAATTCTCAAACTGATCTGAGCAGTGTTTGGCTATGCATGTGTTGTCTGCAGTGCTTCCATCAAATCCACCATAGCCAGACTGAACCTGTTCCACTCTTTTTGTCGCTTCCCCTTAGATGCCCCTCCCCTTTCTCATCACTGCTCCATCTATTCCAGTCTTTCTTTCCTTGCCCTTGAGTTCTATCATCTTACGCTGTTCAACATTTCTGGTTGAATTCTGGATTACTTCCTTCCTTTCTTCTCTTTCTCCTCCTTCCATCTTTCTCCATCCATGAAGCCTACTCCATGTACTCCTCTAATTCTCATTTTTTTCTCATCTCTCACTATAAATCTTCAGCTGGTCAGTCCACATTGTCTTGGCCACTGGCCTAATCTCTGGACTTCCCTTCCTCTTTCTAGTTTTCACTCACACTCCCTCAACTCTCTCATATCACTCCTGCTGTCACATTTTACTCAACCCTGCTCTTATGTCTAGTTACCCTCCTCTGCAGCCTTCTTGGGATAGGGAGCTCCTGCCATTCTTGAGGACCAAGCTTTTCTTAAATCTGTTGCAACAGTTCTTCTATTTCTTAGTCTAATCTATCCTTTACAATTTCTAGTCCATAAGATTGGCCACCTATGGGCACCCCCTTCCCTTCCTTGACTATGCTATAGTGTCCTCTTTAATTTTCCTTTTCCCTCTTAGGTCCTCGTACAGGGAGGTTATTGTGGTATCCTTCAAGCGTATGTAAAACAGGTTGTGTTTACCGTTGTTGGATTTAATATGTAATAGGCACTATGTCATAAAATACCTTGATGTATATACCTTATGTTTATGAAACCTGTAAAAATTGAAAATACCATGGCACTAGGTGTGTTTGATAATGCTAAAAAGTACTAGGTGACTATTATAGAATTTAAGTTAGTTGTGCTATTTAAAATGCATGTAAATTGCTGTAAACTGAGACGATCTGAAATTTCTTGATAAGTTGCATATATCCCATGATGCTTTGCATTAGGCAATGTGATGTGTTTCTTTGAAACTTGGCTTTTTGTCAGTGCCCTTTGGGGTAACCCATGTTTCAGTGCTTCTGCACTGAGGTTCTTTGTTTTAGCTTGTTTTGTCTTTTTTTTTTATTTGAGCCTACACTACCCAAGCAAACAAGGCCCACATGGGGTAGAGGCTGAATCTCATCTGCTAAGTTAGATCAGAGATCAGTGCCAGTTGGTGCTGACTAAGTGCAGAGAAAGGACATACATAGTCTGTTGCTGCAAACTGATGTACTGAAGAAGGAATTTGGCATTGCAGGAGCTTATTTCCTGTATTCTGAATAAACATCACACAGAGATTGTGTGTTGAACTTGAATTTCAGTGTCTAGTCCATCTGTTATCCCACAACCCCTCCACACTTCTCCTCTACTGCTTTGCCACCATCATGTGACATGGAGCTCCTGCCACTCTTGAGGACCGATCTTTTCTTAAATCAGTTGCAACAGTTCTTCTATTTCTTAGACTAATCTGTTCTTCACAATTTCTAGTCCTTAAGGTTGGCCACCTATGGGCACCCCCTTCCCTTTCTTGACTATGCTATAGTGTCCTGTTTAATTTTCCTTTTCCCTCTCAGGTCCTTGTACAGGGAGAAGTGGGATGACTTGCTGGAAGCACCTGGACTGGCCAAAGAGGGATGTTTTCTGGTGGATATCGCCAACATATCCCAGGTGAACCGATGCACCAGGAGTTGCCAGAGGAGAACCCAGAGAAGAGAGTCTGTAGGGTTCTGCCCAGAACCATGGCAGATGGAAAGAAGCTGCTGCCTGGGCTGGACCCAGGAGCTCAGAGGAAGGCCAAGCCTGAAGGCGAAGAGATGTAGGTTGAGGCAAACCGGAATTGTGAAGACAACCCCCAGGAGTAGCAGACCCTGATGAGGATGATCCACTGGATAAGTGGGTAATAGCTGGTGGCAGACCTTGTACAGGGAGGTTATTGTGGTGACCTCTGAGCTGATGTAAAAGAGGTTGTGTTTATTGTTGTTGGATTTGTTATGTAATACTACTACAATGTCATAAAATACCTTGATGTATACACCATGGCCCAGATATTCAAAAGGGTTGCTCCATGCGCAACAGGGTTGCGCATGCGCAAGTCCTACATTGCGCCATTCTGCGATATTCAGCAGGAGGCAGTTGCTCCACTGGCAACAGGTTGCGCAAAAGAGCAATGCAAATGAATGCATGCTCAACAGGAGGGGGAGGAACCATGCATAACCTGCAACCCGATATTCAGTCGGGTTGTGCAGAGTTGTGCATCATGACCCCAACCTGCTCCTGCACAACCTTGAGCCAAAAAGGATCAAGTTGAGGGCCACCCACAGGTGAGCTGTGCTGTATTGCAGGCGCAACACAGCAGCTGCCACCCTGGCTGGCCCCCAACTCAGTCCCTGTGCCCCCCACCAGCCCGATCGGCGGGCATAGGTGACATGAAACCCCCCACATCTCCCACAGCCCGATCGCGGGCATCACAGTTACAGAAACCCCCACACATATCCCACAGCCCGATCGCGGGCAGTACAGGTACATGAACCCGCCCACACATATCCCACAGCCCAATCGCGGGCAGTACAGGTACATGACCCTTCCACATATCCCACAGCCCGATCGCGGGCAGTACAGGTACATGAAACCCCCACACATATCCCACAGCCCGATCGCGGGCAGTACAGATAGATGAACCCCCACACATATCCCACAGCCCGATCGCAGGCAGTACAGGTACATGAACCCCCACACATATCCACAGCCCGATCGCGGGCAGTACAGGTACATGAACCCCCACACACATATCCCACAGCCCGATCGCGGGCAGTGCAGGTCTGAACCCCCCCACACACATATCCACAGCCGATGTGGGCAGTACAGGCCATGAACCCCCCACACACATATCCCACAGCCCGATCGCGGGCAGAGCGTATGTGAACCCCCAGTGCCCGATCGCGGGCAGAATGTAACCCTCCCCCAACCGAATATCTCCCTGGTGGTCCAGTGGACGTAAAGCCCGATCGCGGGCAGAATGTCACATCACAACCCTCCCCAAACATCTCCCTGGTGTCTGAGTGTCCCCCCCACCCACAAGCCTCCACCGCTCCCCACAGCGGCGGGCGTCAGCATCACCGCCTGCCACCCGCCCGACTGACTGTCGGTAGGGCTGCCGCCCATTGGTGCAGGCTACAGCCAATGGGCGTGCAGCCCATACCGTATGACAGTCAGCGCTGCAGGGGGAGCGGGTGGAGGGGCTTGCGGGTGGGTGGGGGACACTAGACACCAGGGAGATGTTTGGGGGTTGTGATGTGACATTCTGCCCGCGATCGGCTTTACGGTCCACTGGACCACCAGGGAGATATTCGGCTGGGGGAGGGTTATATCCTGCCCGCGATCGGGCACTGGGGGTTCATATACATTCTGCCCAGGATCGGGTTGTGGGATATGTGTGGGGGGTTCATGTACCTGTACTGCTGGTGATCGGGCGTGGGATATGTGTGTGTGTGTGTGTGTGTGTGTGGGGTTCATGCACTGTACCGTCGGCGATCGGCTGTGGGATTTGTGTGGGGGTTCATGTACCTGTACTGCCCGCGATCAGGCTGTGGGATATGTGGGGAGGTTTCATGTATCTGTACTGCCCGCGATCGGGCTGTGGGTAATGTGGGGGTTTCATGTATCTGTACTGCCCGCGATCGGCTGTGGGATATGTGTGTGGGGGTTCATGTACCTGTACTGCCCGCGATCGGGCTGTGGGATATGGGTGGGGGGTTTCATGTACCTGTACTGCCCACGATCGGGCTGCATTGTGCGCCAGTTCCGACGCTGCTGCCTGGCAGGGTGGCCAGGAGCAAGTCCTCGGGATCGGGCGCATTCCACATGTATGGCTAAATGGGGCCATAAATAGATGCAAATGGCCCCCGCGCCTTGCATAAATTATGGCCCCATTTGCATGTCACCTTCTGAATATCGGAAATCTGGAGCATGGCGCAATGGTACTTGCGCCACCGCAGTTTAATGCTCAACTCTGGCAACGCGGTGAAACGCAGATTCCACTATATCTTGCCAAAGCTCTGCTATGTTTGGGGTGATATTCAAAGGGTTGCTCAACAGCAAACTCCTTGAATATCACCTCGCCACCCCCTGCGCAACTATTTTGAGCAGCGCAGGGGCTTGCGCCTCAGAATGGCGCAGTTTGAAAATCTGGGCCCATATGGTTATGAAGCCTGTAAATGTTGAAAATACCATGGCACTAGATGTTTTTGATAAAGGTAATACGTACTAGTTGACTGTATTATAAAAATTAAGTTAGCTGTGCTATTTAAAAGGCATGTAAATTGCTGTAAACTGAACAAGTTTGAAATTTCATGGTGATTTGCACATATCCCATGATGCTTTGCACTGTGGAAGTGTGTGTGATGTTGTGTTTCTTTGAAACCTGGCTTACTATCAGTGCCCTTTGGGATAACCCTTGTTTCAGTGCTTTTACACCGAGCTTCTTTGCCTTTAGCTTTTTTTTTTTTTTTGAGCCCCCACCACCCTAGCAAAAAAGGCCCTCATAGGGGAGGCTAAATCTGAACAGATAGAAACATAAAATTTGACGGCAGATAAGGACCGCTTGGCCCACCTACTCTGCCCATTTTCCTTCCTGATGGATAAGCTGCAGATCCTAGTTAATTAACAGCCTACTTCCTCCTACCCCCCACTAGGACTGCCTTATGTCTGTCCCATGCATTCTTGAATTCCCCCACTGTTCTTGACTCCACGACCTCCTCAGAAAGGCTATTCCAAACACCCACAACCCTCTCTGTGAAAAAATACTTCCACTGAGTGTCCCCCTTCAATCTTCAAATTGTGTCCCCTTGTTCTTACACATCTCTTCTTCAGAAAGCTACTACCCTCTTGGACACTGTAGATTCCCTTGAGGTACTTGAAAGTTTCTATCATGTCCCCCCTCTCCCTTCTTTCCTCAAGGGTATACATATTAAGCTCATTTTGTCTCTCTTTGTATGTCTTCTGGTGCAGACCCTGCACCATTCTGGTTGCCCTCCTCTGGACAGCCTCCACTCTGTCTATGTCTTTGCGGAGACAGGGTCTCCAGAACTGCACACAGTACTCCAGATGAGGTCTCACCAACTGTCTGTACAGAGGGTAACAACTTCCTGTTTTCTACTGTTGATGCCTCTCACGATGCATTCCAGTATCCCCCAGACTTCCTTACTGCCTTTTCACATTGCTTGCCCACCTTTAGGTCATTTGATATAATTACCCCCAGGTCCCTTTCCATTTTTGTTGTTGTCAGGCTCCCCCCCCCCCCACTGTGTATTCTTTCCCTGGGTTTTTGTTTCCCAGGTGCATTACCTTGCACTTCTTTGTGCTAAATCTAAGCTGCCATACATTTGACCATTCCTCCAACCTTGCCAAGTCCCTTCTCATCCTTTCCACTTCATTACATGTATCAACCCTGTTGCAGATCTTTGTGTTGTCTGCAAAGAGACATACTTTTCCTTTCAACTCCTATGCAATGTCATTTATAAGTTAAGTTATAAGATAAGTTAGATCAGAGATCAGCGAGTCAGTAGGTGCTGGCTAAGTGCAGAGGAAGGACATACATAGTATGTTGCTGCAAATAATGTACTGAAGAAAGGATAGGTCATTACTTAAGGTTATCTACTGCATTCTGAATAACATCACACAGAGACTGTGTGCTGAACTTGAAGTTCGGTGTCTGATCCAACTGTTATCCCACAACCCCTCAACATCCATCATCTCTGATGAAACTTGGCAGGTGACCAAGACAAACCTAAGATGTTTCATGTCATGATGGTGGATCTCACTATTGGGGGGGTATATAGCACTCCATGCCTATGTCTTGAGATTTTTTTTTACACTACCTGTTGCACCTGAAATAAATGTGTTTATAGTAAGCAAAGGAGTTTTTTGTTCATTTTTCCCATAGTCATGGGTGAGCAGTATTTTCTGTAATACCTGCAGCATAGACTAGGATAGCTGGCTAAGGCACCTAGCTTCACCTGAGCTCTTTCCTTCTAGGTTGCTTAAAAGGACAGAGCAAAGAACCTTACCAGAGCAAGGGAAATGATTAAGGCTCTTCTGGCCAGACAGATTTACTGTGTGTTGTTATTTTTATTTTGTACTCACAGGGATTGTTACTGTTTGTTGCTAACATTTTATTGCTTTATTTTTCTCTGATTCAAATTGTTGTTGCTGGGTATACCTTCTGCTGCATTATTACAGGGTGCACCTACAGGTGTGTGCTAACAGATTACTACTGTAATCATCTGATTCAAATTGTCTTTTGCAAGGTATATCTTCTGTTACTGCTTTATTGTTTTCTGTAGTACAGTGTTTCTTACAGGGTTTATCTTCTGTGAAATTATTACAGGTGGTGTTTTACAGGTTTTACAGTTTTATCTATCATTAGGATAAGCTTTCAGGGCTACTGCATTTGTTCCTGGCTGATTGTTTCTGCTCTTACCTCCTTGTTTCTTTTGTCCGTGGTTGTTCTTTTTTGGCAGGGGAAGGGCCCAGCCACTGACCCCAATCCCCAACCACCCCACACTACACTCCTTTTATAGGACAGCACAGTCATGACATTTCCTGTGGCAAAGCAGGAAGGGGCGGATCAGCGGGGTATCCACACGGTGACCTCATTTACAGGGGCACTAGTAATTTAACTTGTTATAACAAGTTATACAAAAACAAACAAAACACAAAATCAAACTTTTGTTTTCATTTTCTTCCTTCTAGTTACTCTGACCAGGTTATAAACCCAGCAACTTATCTGGAATGGATATCATTAACTTCAGGTACTGCAGAACAATTTTCAGAAGGGAGTTTTACAGGATTTAGGACACTGTCCTACATGTTGGGCCATTGGAGATCTAAGGGCTCAGTTCCACGCAGCATGGGCAGAGACTGCACACTTCAAATTGCATATTCAAGAGGAAATATATTATAAGAACCACCCACCATTTCCCCAACATCCAACAGAAGCACCTTGACCGCAGAGGGTAGTTGGTCCTGGAGGTTGGCTGGTGGTTAGGAAGGGCAAATTGGGTGCCCCATCACTCGGTGCTCTCCAGCATATTACCTCCATAAACCATATAAAAAGTACAAACCGGTATCTGCCTCTGTCTCTGAAATCAAACAAAGGGGCAGAGGACACTGCAGCACAGGAGCTAGCACAACAAAACTCACCCAAAACAGGAACCAAAACAAAAAAAGCAAAAAGGAAATCCAAAAAACTTCTGATCATGGGAGACTCCATGATTCGGGGAGTTGATACCCATCTCCAGCCAGGGGTAATATTCAGATGTCCCCCGGGTACATCAGCATGGAGAGACAATGACCACATTGCTAAAATTGTTCAGGAAGCAGGAGAAAACATTGACGTCCTGGTACACATCGGGACTAATGATCTCGCCAGCCAGTCAGTTGTGGAGACCAAGGAACACCTGACCAGGCTGGGTGACAAACTATCATCCATTTTGTCTGGCATCTCATCCTGTGAGATCCTGCCAGTCTGGGAGAGGGGGGCAGATGGACAGAAAGTCAGAGAAGGGGAGACAGGGGAGCTAAACAGTCAGTGTCAGTGGCTCAATAGGTAGCACACTCGCCTCTGAGGCCGGGAGATCAGAGGGCTGTGGGTTCAGTTCCCACACCTGGCACTTGGGTTAATATCCCAGTACTGATACTGTAGTGCAGCATGAGAGGGGTGCTGCACTTCTGTGGTGCCATCTTTCGGATGAGACATTAAACTGAGGTCCCATCTGCCTGGATTGGTGGTGGTTCAGGTGGATGTTAACCCTTAGAAGACTGTGGACGTATATATACGTCCAGAATCTACATACGTTCACACATATTCAGTTTTAAAGATCCCATGGCACTTATCGAAAAAGAGTAGGAGAATTTCCCCGGTGTCCTGGCCAAATTTCCCTCATTCACTAAAAATACCACCAACAGCTTAATCTGGTTCAAGGTCAGTTGGAATTCATCTGTATCCCCCTTCCCCGGGTCGTGCCTGAAAATAGGCAGGATTTGTCTAGTGCACTTACCCGGTCAACAAAAACTAAATAAAATAAATAAATAAACATGTGGCTCAAGGGCTGGTGCCAAGAAAAAAGGACACAAATTTGTAGGGAACTGGCAACAGTTTTGGGTGCAAAAATTATTTAAATTTGATGGACTGCATCTGACTAAGAAGGGAGTCAGTGCATTGGGGCAGAAGTTTGACATATTTGCAGAATATTTAAACTAGCAAATGGGGAGAGGGCTGCAGCACCCCATACGTTGAATGGGAAGAACACCCCTCCCCACTCAGCTAGTGATCAAACAGGAGTTCAGCATGTTTGCAGTTCATTTGCTTCACCAGGTAAGAAAAAAGGTCGGGCTCCCCATATGATGCACAGGGGAAACGCCAGATCTTACCCAACAACTATTACACCGAAATCTGGCCAATGGAAAATCATGTATACAAATGCTTGCAGTCTGGGAAACAAGATCCCAGACCTGCAGGCAATAATGACAGAGACTAAACTGGACATAGTAGCAATCAGCGAGATGTGGTTTACCAGTATCCACACTTGGTAGACTTCAGTACCTGGCTATGTACTGTTCAGAAGAGACAGAGGTGCAAAAAGGGGTGGGGGGTTGGGAGTGACCCTGTATGTCAATGAAAATATCAAAGCTACAGAAATTCAGAATACACATAAGGAGCCAGAAGAACTGTGGGTCACCCTGGAAACAGGAAATGGGACAGCCATATGAACTGGGGTTGTCTACAGGACCCCAGACCATGGGTGGGGGAGGAGACAGACACATTACTGTTAGAAGATATACAAAACATGACAGCAAAAGGGGAGGTTCTGATAATGGGAGACTTCAACATGCCAGATACAGATTGGTCAATACCAGCAGGAACATCTGCCAGATCTAGACACATGGTGGATTCCCTGCAGTGGGAGGGCCTCAAACAACTGATACAACAACCTACAAGAGACAGGGCTATCCTAGATATAGTACTGACTAACAGGGAAAGATCACAGATCTCCAGGTAGAAGGTCACTTGGGGGCCAGTGACCATCACATGGTATGGTTCAATTTGGCCACTACAACTAAATCATCCCATTCCAAGGCAAAAATATGGGACTTCAAAGGAGCCGACTTTGATAAGATGGCCGACAGAGTTAAGCTAGCCTTGGCAAAAAGAAATACAGGTGACAGGGTACAGGCAAAGTGGGCAAGCATTAAGGATGCAATACTTGAAGCAACATCCCATTGTGTTAGAGAAAAAAGGAAGTGCAAAAGAAGAAGGAAACCACTTTGATTCTCAAAAACAGTAGCAGAAAAGATCACAGTCAAAAGGCTGGCCTTCAGGAAATATAAGGGAACGCAGCGGCATGAAGATAGGGAGGCATACCAAACTTCCCTAAGGGAAGCTGGGAAGGCAATAAGGCAGGCAAAAGCCCAAACCAAGGAAACGCTAGCACAAACAGTAAATGAAGGTGACAAGACTTTCTATAGATACTTTAGAGAAAGTCCAGAGGGGGTATTGCTAAGATCAGAGGTGATAAGGGGGCGTGTGAGGAGGAGGAACATGTAAAAGCATCTATCCTAAATAGACACTTCTGCTCAGTATTTACTGAAGAGAAGGTAGGGCAGGGCCCACAGTTTAGCACCAAGCACATGGGGGGGGGGAGGTGTGCACTAGTCTCTCCACAAAAGAAAGGGTCCTACAAGAGCTCGATAAGCTCAAGGTGGACAAGGCAATGGGACCTGATGGCATACATCCCATGGTATTAAAGGAGTTAAGGGTGGAACTAGCAGAGCCATTATCAGAACTGCTTAGTGAGTCTCTGAGCACAGGAGAGGTCCTCTGAAGACTGGAGAAGGGCTCATGTGATCCCGCTCCACAGGAGTGGTAGCAGGAAGAAGGCAGGGAACTACAGACCAGTCAGTCTTACCTCAGTAGTGGGCAAGATTATGGAGGCACTCCTTAAGGAAAGGACAGTGCAACACCTGGAATCCATAGGAGCGCAGGATCCAAGATAGCATGGGTTTACAAAAGGAAGGTCCTGTCAAACTAATCTCATAGATTTCTTTGACTGGGTAACCAGAGTTGTGGACCAAGGGGGAGCAGTTGATGTTGCCTACCTTCACTGCAGCACAGCTTTCGATATTGTTCCACATAGAAGATTGATTAATAAGCTGGGTAGGCTCAGGGTATGTCAGAGGTTGGTCAACTGGGTGGCAAACTGGTTGGCGGGCAGAAAACAGAGAGTGGTGGTAAACGGTATACAGACAGAAAAGATACAAGTCACAAGTGGAGTACCTCAGGGATCAGTCCTGGGGCCAGTCCTCTTCAATATCATCATCAGTGACATTGCAGATGGACTGGAGGGTAAGGTTTGTCTGTTTGCAGATGACACCAAGATCTGCAACAGAGTAGATGATCTAGATGGGGTGGGCAGAATGAGAAGAGATCTGGATAAACTAGCAAAATGGTCAGAAGAGTGGCAACTGGGGTTTAATGCAAAGAAGTGCAAGATCATGCACATAGGGAAGAGAAACCCTGAAGCCAGCTATAGGCTGGGAGGGGAGTTGCTGGCAGTCAGTCACAAGGGATGAAAGAGACTTGGGCATCATCACCACCGATGACCTGAAATCATCCAAGCAGACCACTAAAGCAGTAGGTAAGACTAGGGGGATGTTGGGGTGTATTAGTAGGGGGTATCACAAGTCGGAAGAGAGAGGTAGTAATCACTCTTTACAAGACACTGGTTAGGCCCCATCTGGAGTACTACATGCAGTACTGGAGGCCGCACCGTCACAAGGACATTAACCAAATTGAGGTAGTCCAGAGAAGGGCTACAAAATGGTGCAGGGACTACATCAGAAAACATATGAGGACAAATTAACGGAGCTCAATATGTATACCCTAGATCAAAGAAGGGAGAGAGGTGATATGATCGAAACGTTCAAACACCTTAAGGGCATTAACAAGGTGAAAGAGTCTAACATGTTTCAATACAAGAAAAATAGCAGGACAAGAGGACACAGCATGAGATTAGAGGGAGGCCGATTAAGGGGTAATGTGAGGAAGTTCTTTTTCACAGAAAGGGTGGTGGATACATGGAATGACCTTACATCAGGAAGTGGTGGATATGAATACAGTGCAGGGCTTCAAACAGGCATGGGACAGGCATAAGGGAGTAATACAGATGAGTATGAATAGATAGGCCATTGATGGAGCAAAGGGCAATGGCACATTTATAAGGTAGACAAAGAAATGGGCAGACTGGATGGGCCTTGTGGTCCTTATCTGCCGTCAACTTCTATGTTTCTACTGCAGCATTTTGCAGCAATACTGCAAGGTACAGCGATGCATCCTGGCTGGCTATGCTGTATGTCTTCCATGTGAATTACTTTTTTTTTGTATAATCTTTTTATTTGCTTTTATATATACAACAACCATACACACATACAGCAAACAAAATAAAACATAAGATTGTCATCAACCATATCACTTTATTTACATATTCATACTACATAAAAACATAACAATTAAAGGTGCAATCAATTGATCATGTTCCCAAATGTCTTTCCCCTTTACCAGCCACCTGGACCATCCCTTTTATTCGAATCCTCTTCCTCACCTCCTACAGCAATGACCTCTATTCCTTTTTTTTCAAACCTCCTCCCCTCCCGTGAACTTTTCCATCACTGTCCCCACATCCTCAGCTTATAATACCTTCCCTTAAAATCCAGCCCTCTTCTACCGAGAGTGAAGCTAATAGCGGGGCCCAGCTTCTGGCAAAGCAATCTTCTCTCCCCCATATTACGTACGTCAACCTCTCCAGTCCCAGTGTCTGTAGCACCATCCTCCACCAGACCTGCACACTTGGCGTGGCTTGTGAGACCCAGGTGTCCTGTATCCCATGATGGGCCAGAAAGTACAGTTACATAAGAACTTACCATAACAGTAGATCTTCGAGAACAGCTGTTGCAGCAGGTAACACCATTAGGACTGAAGCCGGCAGGTGGCAGGACCCCACGGAATTCTTCTAGCTAGCTATCTTCAGCGGGGACCGCCCCCGACATCGGTCTCGCCTCCGACGTCAGGCGTAGTACATAAGGGGGCGGTCCCGCCAGATTCCCCAGTTCTCCCGCCGGAGACTTCCGGCCGCAGGATGACATCAGAATGAGAGACCGAGGATCCATCGTCAGAAGACAAAGAGGTATAAGTCCCGTTAAAGGCTCGAGAAGCCATGCCTCCTCCAAGGGGGAAGGTGGGCAGGAAGGCACCTGCTGTAAGAGCTGTTCTCGAAGATCTACTGTTACGGTAAGTTCTTACGTAACTGTACTATCTTACTTCGAGATACAGCTCTTGCAGCAGGTAACACCATTAGGACTGATTTCCAAGCAGTAGCATTTGCAAACACTCTGGGAGGAGGAAACTAGAAGGTTCATTCCAAGTCCTGATTCTAGGACAGGAGACCCTGTAGCACAGCCAGGCCGAAGCCGGCTCTTCGCCGTGAAGCAATGTCCAGGCTATAATACCTAATAAAGGTATGGACAGAGCTCCAAGTGGCTGCAGCATAAATGGCCGAGGTGGAGACGTTACGAAGTGCTGCAAAGGAGGTGGCCACTCCTCTAGTGGAATGGCCCCGAACTGATCCCGGGAAGGGCTTCTTTTTGATATTATAGCAGTATGATATGCACTGGACAAGCCAGCGAGAAAGGGACTGTTTCGATACTGGCTGGCCCATCATCCTTTCAGTAAAGGAAACAAAAAGCTGCTCCGACTTATGAAGCTGCTTAGTCCTGCTTAGGTAGTACCTTAAGCTGTGAACATCCAGGTGTGGAGCAGCGCCTCTATTAGAATAATTAGGAAGTAGACTGCAGGTCAATGTCCTGATTGAGAGTGAGTGTGGAGACCACCTTAGGCAGGAACTTAGGGTTCGTGCTCAGGAAACTCTGTCCTGGTGAAAACCAAATAAGGTTCCTTACACATGAGAGCATGAAGCTCGGAAACTCTTCTCGCTGACGTAACAGCAACTAAAAACAACATTTTCCACGACAGAAAACGCAGCTCGCAATCCGCTGCAGGTTCAAAGGGGGGAAGCGTGAGCTGTTCCAGGATGAAGAGTATATCCCATGGAGGCACAGGGTCCTTAATGGGAGACCTAAGATGCAACACCCCTCTCAGGAATTCCCGACAGGCATCTAATTGTGCCACAGTGCGCTGTCCCACCGGAAGTTGATAAGCTGAAATGGCACAGAGGTGCACCTTAATAGAGGAGTGGGCGAGACCCGAATGAAAAAGGGAGAGCAGGTACTCTAGCACCGCTTTTACCGGACAACCTAGAGGGGAAAGGCCGCGTGCTTGTGACCATAAACAAAAATGGTGCCATTTCATGGCGTACATTGCATGCGTTGCCGGCTTTCTGGCTGCAGAAAGGACTTCCGCTACCTCCTGCAAGACCCCGTGTCACAAAATGGCTATGTCTCTAGGAGCCATGGATGCAGGTTCAGAGAGCGTAAGTCTGGGTGGACCAGTAAACCTTCCTCCTGAGACAAGAGATGGGAGCTGAACGGCAACGGGAGCGGAGGTTCCCGGGATAGCTGCATTAGCAAAGGGAACCAGATCTGTCTGGGCCAGAAAGGGGCCACCAGGATCATTGCTGCATGCTCCCTGCGCAGTTTGAGAAGAACTCTCTGGATCAACGGGAAGGGAGGGAAAGCGAGAGAATCTGTCGCCCAGGAGAGGGACAATGCGCCTCATCAGAAAACACCAGGCCCTGGATCTAGCGAGCAAAAATTGGGCAGTTTTGCGTTGGATGGGGAAGCGAACAAGTCCAATTCTGGAGTTCCCCACCAAAGAAACAGATCCTCTGCTACCTCCTGAAGAAGTTCCCACTCGTGGACTCTGGCCTGGGAACGACTCAGGCCATCTGCGATTGTGTTGTCCACTCAGGGAACATGTACTGTGATCAGGTTCGAGCTGTGTCGGATTACCCAATCCCACACCCTCATAGCCTCCCTGCAAAGGGGGTAAGAGTGTGCGCCTCCTTGTTTGTTGAGGTAATACATCACCGCTGTGTTGTCTGTCTGAAGCAGGAGAGTACTCGGCGGGATCTCTGACTGAAATGCCTGCAAGGCATAAAGGACCGCCCTCATCTCCAGAACGTTGATATGGAGGTGAGCCTCCTGAGGGGTCCACATTCCCTGGGACTTCACCCCGTCCAGGTGTGCTCCCCACCCTAGTCCTGAGGTGTCTATGGTGAGGATTACCTCCGGGGACGGCGCTATGAATGGAACGCCCGTAGAGAGTGTCCCTGGGTCTAGCCACCATTGCCAGTCTCAAATCACGGCGTTCGTGATTCTGACCGGATGCTGCATGTGGTCTTGCCTTTGGTCCCATTGCACCTTGAGCATCCACTGAGTTACCCGCATGTGGAGCCTTGCGAAAGGGACAGTCAGAATGGCCGCAGCCATGTGTCTGAGCAGGCGAAGGACCGACCTGGCTGGGACGGTCTTCTTCGACGAAAGGTCCCTGATGAGGGATCTGATGTGCTCCGCTCTGTCGTCTGGAAGAAATGCTCTTGCCTGAACAGTGTCCAGAACTGCGACTATGAACTGCAGCTTCTGCGACGGTACCAGGAGAGACTTCTTGTGGTTGATTAAGATGCCCAAAGATCGAAACAGGTCCTGGGTACTCTGGATAGCCAGTAACAACGCCTCTCTGGAAGCGGCCATGAGAAGCCAATCGTCCTGGTACGGGAACACATAATGGCCCTGTCTCCTTAGAGACGCTGCCACGACTGCCATGCATTTGGTAAAGACCCTGGGTGCCGATAACAGCCCGAATGGAAGGGCTCGGAACTGAAGATGGTGGCCGAGAAACTCGAAGCGCAGGAACCTCCTGTGCGCTTGAGCAACAGGGATGTGCAGGTATGCATCCTGCATGTCTAGGGACGCCAAGAAGGCGTCCTTCTTTAGCATGGGAATAAGACCCAGAAGAGTCACCATGCGAAATCTTTTGTAGGCGACCGACATATTGAGGTCGCTGAGGTCCAGAATCGGACGGAGGTCCCCTGTTTTCTTTGGAACCAGGAAGAAGTGGGAATAGTATCCGTATCCTCTGGTTCTCTGGGACGTACTCTGTCGCCCCCTTTTGCAGGAGCGCAAGTACTTTCGCCTGATCAATGACTTGTGCTGACCCGAGTAACGGGAGAGCAGAGGAGGCCTCGAGGGTGGCTTTTCTACGAATTCTATAAAGTTGCCTCTTTCGACCCTCTGGAGAACCTACCTGTCGGTGGTTATAGACTGCCATCCTGGCAGGAAATTCGAAATGCGACCCCCGACCATGAAGTCCCGCTGATCCTGAGGGGCGGGGGCTGGGAAGGAGTCAGGCTGTGGCGGCTGAGAGGCCCGCTGGCAGGGCCGGCTTAGGAAAGCGCTGGCCTCGACCTGCAGGCTGTCTTCCCTAGGCTCTGCGGAAACTGGAGCCCTTCTGTTGTGGAGCGGGGCCGGACTGTTGTCTCTGCGTCCGGCCACGAAACCGGCTTTGGTTCCTAAAGGAACTAAGCCTCGGTTGGTACATGGCCTGAACCGACCTCACCGCCTTCCCGGCCTCTTGGAGTTTGGTGATTACCTTCTCAGAGGGTTCACCAAAGAGAACTTCTCCCTCGAATGAGGCGTCCATGATGTTTTTCTTGACATCCGGGGTAAAACCGGAGACACGCAGCCAAGAGTGCCTCCGGAGGCATACGCCTGAAGCTGCTGCTCGGGCCAAAGAGTCCGCGAGGTCGTACGTGGCTCGTAGCACTTGGGTTCCCACGTCCGAACCTGTCCGGAGGAGCTGCAACATCTCCTCCTTCTGCTCACCTTCTGGCTATTTCTCAGCTGCATCAGACCCTGCTCCCACAGGGCATTTTGGAACTGCACCATGTGGGTCAAATAATTCAGGGATCTGATGGCGCAGGTAGCGGAAGCATACGTGCGCCTACCCATGGCGTCCAGCTGTCTGGACTCTGGGTCCGGTGGCAGGGTGCTCAAATGTTGCGGTCTCTAGGACCGGTCATGAGAGGCTGTTATGACCAGAGAGTCGGCCTGAGGGTGCTGAGCCAAGTACTGTTCTTCCTTTGGAGCCTTGTACAGGCGGTCAGCTTTCTTCGGCATCGCCGGGAGTGAATGTGGACGCTTCCACGCAGCCATGGTGACGTCCACAAAGGTGTCTACCAAGGGTGGCACCACCACAGGCTTGGGGTCCTTCTGCCGAAGATATTTCGCAAGGCGTAGCCTTTCGGGGTCTAACTCTTCCGCATCCCATCCCATGTTCTCTTGGATGTGTCTCATGATGTCCGAGAACGAAGGGTCATCCGGAGGAGATCTTGGAAGCTCACGTGGGTCCAGAGAGGGGATGCGGAAGGGAGATGGGATCTAGATCCTGATGAAAGCTCTGATCCCGTGTCCTCCATCGAAGGCGAACGGCGGCGTCTTCTAGGTCTCTTAGGGCTGGGTGACCTAGAAAAGGATCTGGACGGAGGTCTCCTTTTATCTGGTCTCCCCCTTGGAGGAATCCTGGGCCCCTGGGGAGGAGGTAACCAGCCTGCAGACCCCGATGGAGAAGGGGGCGCAGGAACCGGAGGAGTAACCGGTGTAGGAGGAGGAGGTGGAGTGGGGACCATGTCCTTTTTGATGGTATCCCACCAGTAAGTGAAAAGCTCCTTAACCTCTGAAATAGAAAGGCCCGACGACGGACCGGGCGCCGGTGGTCGGTCATCAGGTCCCAGCGTCAGCTCCACAGGGGCCTCGGGTTGTGAGGAGGGTTCCCTGGGAGGCTCAACAGGACCGGGGTCGCCCGTCTGGTCCTTGGGCTGTGTCAACTCCTCCTCAGTGATGGTCTCCTGACCGACGTCGGTCAGAGGCGTCGGGGTCCTCTTCTCGATTGGTACGGACGTCGGTCCCCCTACTGGCATCCGGGGGTGAGTAGGCTTGGCCGGTGACGGTCGTCTGACGGACGACGGCTGTGGGGACCTGTGGCGAGAGGCCGACGTCGGGTCCAATGGTCTCTTAAGAGAGGTGAGCTCCTTGGTCTTCCGCTGGGAGGGGGGAGGAGGAGGCAAGGAGGCAGACCTGACGTCGGGTTCAGAATGGCGGGAACCCGACTTGTGGTGATGGTGGCGGTCCCCCGACTTGACCAGGGCCTTGGAAGAAGAGGAAGGCCTGGAAGTCTTGGCCTGAGAAGAGGAGCCTGAAGATTTTCTCACCGCAGCGGGGGGAGGCTGAGAACTGGCCCGGGAAGGTGAGCGGTCAGACCTGGAACCGGAGCTGCGTGAATCAGAGGCCCTAGATGGGGACCTGGAAGGAGCCTTCTCCCTATGCTTCTCAGAATGCTTACGGGCCTTCTCTGAAGAATCCCCCCTGGAAGCCATGGTCTTGAGTTGTTCCTCGAGCAGGAACGCCTGTAGGGCCTTCTGGCGACGGATCCGGGTTCTGCTGTTAAAACCCTGGCAAAAGGTGCAGGACCGGGTGTCATGGTCTGGGCCTAGGCACCGGACGCAGGCCGAGTGCGGATCCTTAAATAGGATCTGCTTCCCACAGGCGCACTTCGAGGAGCGACCGGAGGTTGGAGAGGACATCAGACAAAAAACTGATCGAACAGAATGAATTTCCCGAAGGAAAAAACTTTACCATGCATCGCGCACTAGAATCTGAACCAAAGGGTCGAGACATGCAAGTCGACAGCGGGAAAGAACTGGGGAATCTGGCGGGACCGCCCCCTTATGTACTCACGCCTGACGCCGGAGGTGGGACTGACGCCGGGGCGGTCCTCGTTGAAGAAGATAGCTAGCTAGAAGACCGTGGGGTCCTGCCGACTGCCGGCTTCAGTCCTAATGGTGTTACCTGCTGCAAGAGCTGTATCTCGAAGTAAGATCAAACAGAACCCTAATCCACCTGGGGAGCAGGGACCACTCCTCATTCTCTCCGGTCTCTACCCCAAAAAGACAGCTCAAGGGGTCCACTGGCAACTCCCTACCAGCAATCCTCCCCACCTTCAAGACCACCGCCTTCCAATATGTCTGCAATACCAGGCAAGCCCAAAAGCAGTGCATATAAGTGCCCCTCTCCCTCCCACATCTCCCACACTGAGGTGACACTTCAGGGTGCTCCTTATGCACAATCACCGGTGGATGGTATAGCCTGTGGATGAATTTAAAATATGCTTCTTTGTACTTATTACAGGCCATGATCCCAGAATGCACAGGGAGTAACATTCCCCAGTCCTCCTCTGCAATCCCTCTTCCCAAGTCCCTTTCCCACAGCCTTTTCACCTTCATGGTTCTGTCAGGGAGTATATGCTTTCCTCTTTTCACCGCCTGTCCTAAAAATCCTTTCCCCTGGTCCTTAGCCTGGTATATCACTGTCTCCACTGGGTCCAGTTCGTATACCCCCTTATCCCCTTTCCCTAAACTTCTTAGGAACGCTTTTACTTGCAGGTATCTGAGCCTCTCTCTCTTCCACCTCCACCCACCACCTCCTGCAGTGCTTGCATGGAGCAGAGCTGCCCCCATACCACTAGTTGCCCTAAACTCCATATTACCTTACGTTCCCAATCTCAGAAACCCCTATCCTCTAATCCTGGCAAGAAATAGGTATTATCTGCCAGAGGCAACAGCAGCGTCTCATTACCCTGCGTCCACCCTCTTCTCTTCAGCACCCTCCAGGCTAACAGGACCTGCACTACAAGAGGTTTAACTTCCTCTCCCATTCTATATGCCCTTAAGCCCCTACTGTGGAGATATGCCATTAGCTTGCCCTTCGCCGTCTCTTGTTCCAGTTCAACCCAACTGGCAACCAAAGGTCTATGCACCCAATCCGCTATATATCTCTGCTGGATGGCCAAAAAATAGTTTTCTAAGGCTAGTAAGTTCAAACCTCCCCTCTCTCTGTCCACTTTCAACCTTCCAAGGCTCATCCTTGGATGCCTCCCTCTCCAAATGAATGAGGAGAAAGCTTTCTCTGATCGACGTATATCCTCCTTATGTAGCCCCATATGCGGCATCTGCAAGAAGTATAGGACCCTGGGTAACACGTTCATTTTAATGAGACTGATTCTTCCCAACCATGATATGGGCAACTGCATCCACCTCCTCAGATCTGCCTTGACCATTTTGACCAGATTGGTGTAGTTTAAGCTATACAGGGACCCCAAGGATCTACCCACCTGTACTCCCAGATACGTCAAGCCTACACCTGCCATTTTCAGTCCCCATTGCCTTACCGCACTCCCTGAGCCCCTGTGCCACAGTACTTCTGACTTTCCCAAGTTAATCTTATAGCCCGGGAAGATACCAAACTCCTCTATCAGCGACAAGAGAGGGGGTACCAATTGGCCCGGATCCTTCGTAAATAGCAGCATATCATCCACATACAATGCAAGCTTATGCTGCGTTCTACCCCACCCCCACCCCCTGTATTCTCTCACTTTCCCTTATGGCAATAGCCAGGGGTTCAATTGCCAATGCAAACAAAAGGGGAGAGAGTGGGCATCCCTGTGTTGTGCCGTTCCCTAGATTAAACCTCTCTGACCTAGTACCATTCACTATTACCTGTGCCCGAGGCCTTCGATACATCACCTGTATCCATCTCAGGAATGACTCACCCACACCAAACCGTTCCATTACTTCAATCAGGTAATCCCACTCTATCCTGTCAAATGCTTTTTCAGCATCCATTGAAATTATCCCTATATCTTCCTTCCCCCTATTCGCCCTCCAAATCATATTAAGCAACCGCCTCATATTATGGTAGGACTGCCTCCCCTCTATGAACCTGGTCTGATCTGGATGAACCAACCCCAGTAGGATCCCCTCCAGTCTACTGGCCAGAACTTTGGCCAAGATTTTAAGGTCGCAGTTTAAGCGCAGGCCTGTAAATCCTTCCCCACGTTTGGTATAAGGCATAGAGTGGCATCACAACATGTATCAGGCAAATCAATCTCCCCAAACTCCCCCTTCTGCTGAAATACGTCGCTTAGTGTCTTCGCAGTCCGGGTTCCCATCATTCGATAGTATTCCACTGGGTAACCATCTGGCCCACTGGCCTTCCCTTTCTACAACTGCTGAATGGCCTTCAGCACCTCCTCTCTGGTTATCGGTCGCCCCAAAAAGTCCCTCTGTGTCTGAGTGGCCTCCAGCATTTTAATTTTCCCCAGGAACTCCAACATGTGCACCCGCATCCCCGTGCATTCCGCCCAGTATAATTGTTGGTAAAAGGAGCAGAACACCCTCTGCATCCCCTTAACGTCTCGCTGCAGGACTCCCTGCTCATCCTTCACCCCTGTGATCTTACCCATCCTTTTCCCGCCCTTCATAAGGCCGACAAGCATTGACCATGGCTTATTCCCCCACTCAAAAACATTTGTCTTATTAAAAAAACAGGTCTTCCCTGCCTCTGTTCTTAAGTGGGCATTCAAGGCCTCTCTCACCATAGTCAAGGATCGGGCACCTCCCCCAATCCCCTTGAGCTACCCTTAGTTCAAGCTCTCTTAACTTGCATTCTAATTCTCTTCTCTGTTCCTGTCTTTTCTTCTGTATCCGGGACATGTATTCTGTAATTGCCCCCATCATGAAGATCTTACCTGTATCCCATAGTATTTCCCTAGAGACCTCATTCGAGTCATTTGTTGCCAAAAAAAAAAATCCCACTGATCCTCTAAATATTTCTTAAACTCTTCGTTTTGGGTCATGTATATGCGGAATTTCCGGGGAAGGGGGATTACCTGCTTTTCTCTACCCTGGAGTTTCATCACCACCATCGCATGGTCTGATATGTGTATTGGGCTGTGTCTAATATCCCTTAATCGGGAGTACCACTCTCTGGTAACGCAGATGTAATCCAGCCGTGACCACGTCCTATGGGGGTTCGAGTAGAAAGTGTACTCTCTTATTCTATACCAAGCTCCAACAAGTGTGAACTTCTACAAGCCTCCCTTACACTATGATTTGCAGACTTTATGACCCGGCCCAGGTGGAACTAAGGCGATTTAATTGAGGTAATCTATTTAGGTCCTTGATTTTACTTAGATTAAACATCTGGGTATCCTACGATGTGGTGATGCACGGGACGGTGGGGTAGGGAAGGAGGCATTAGAGTTAGGAAGAGAGGGGAAGGGAGTATTATTAATTTTATGATTTGTTTTGTTGTATATTGTCAACTTTATTATTTAATTGTTTAGTCATAATATTGTATTTTCTCCTTTTTCACTTATTGTAAGGATATGGCAATGTAAGGTTAACTTCTTGATGAAACAACAACTGTATATATATATATATAGTTGTTTTTAGTTTTTGTTTGTTTTTTGTTTTAATTTCCTGAAAAACAATAAAGTGTATTAATTGCAAAAAAAAAAAAGAAAGTGTACTCTCTTACTCCTGGATTTGCTGTACGCCAAGCATCTACTAAGTCTAATTCTGCCATGACTCCTTGCCATTGTTGCATGCTACCTATTGCCCTCCCTTTCCCCTCAGAATGGTCCATGTGTGAGTCCACTGTCCAGTTAAGGTCCCCCCCCCCAGTATTAAACCTGGAAATTGCTCCTTGATCAATAAATCCAGTAAGGACATGTAAAATTGCTGGTCATAGACCACAGGAGCATACACTGACCCCAGAGTAATCTGTCCCCCCTCCAGGAGTCCCGATATAAAAATATATCTGCCTTCCTTTGGGTCACGGACCACCCTCTACACTTCCAAGGGCAGGGCCTTATGCACTAGGATAGCTACGCATCTCTTACGCGCTGAGGCAGAGGCCGCGTAGCACTTCCCCACCCACCCTCGAGCCAGTTTAGCATGCTGCACCTCCGTTAAATGCGTCTCCTGCAGCAATGCTACCTGGGTCCCCACTCGTGTAAGCGCTGTTAACAACATAGTCCTTTTTACTGGATTTATGATACCCTTTACATTCCAAGTGACCACATTAAGACTTTTCATCAGAGATATTTGAAAAACATTTTACTGTTCCCTTCCAACCCCACATTCCTAAATGAGAACATGATTCTTGCACTAGTATGATTCATTTTGATGCACCTTATTAAAATAATACACTTAGCCAAACAAACATCAACAATTTCAACTGTAAATTTTATACATCCCCCACTCTGCCCCTCCTCCTCCCCAACCCCAAGTCTCTCCCCCCAGACCTGCTTCTCCCTCCCCATCCCCAATCCCCCATTCACTTCCTTCTATCCCTTTTCGATTCCAGGTCTCAATCCAGCACCCTGCCCTCGCTGCCCTCCCCCATCTGCTATCTCCCACTCATCCCTCTCCATGTCTTTCTCCTCATGCCACCAGCTTTCCCCTTCCCCCACCTCCCCTTGATCTTCCATTATTGACCTGGACACTAACAGTCTCCCCGACTCAAGTGTCTGTCTCATCCCCAGTTACTGACAGAGATGCTCCCCCGCCCTCCCTCCACAGCCATTTGCATCATTCCTCCCTCGTCCTGGTAACTTACTCTATTTCTCTCTCCCCTAGCAGTTAGCTATACCCCTCCAGTTTCCTACCCCCACAGCTTCTGTCGCTCTTTGCTTTTAGCCCACCACCTCCCCAGCCCTATCATGCAGGAGGCCCTCCCCAGTCCCCTTCCTATCTCCTGCCTCAGTTCCCCCCCCCATTTCATTGAAGAAAAGGGCCCCTCAGGATGTATGATCAGGGTGACAAGCTAAGGCCAGCAGGGAGTCCAGGCCGTGCCAAAAAGAAACCAATGCACTAAGCCCTGCTCCCCACCCACCCTCCTACCTTCACCCGGCCACATTTGCAGCAGCATCTGCCATCTCTCCATCCTCCGCCTGGCTCCGATTATTCTTGTTGCGTGATACCCGGCCATCCACAAAACGACTCCTTCCTTGAGCACTATCCCTTCAATTCATTCCCACTGTAACAGAAAACGCCATGGGGCATGCCAGTCACCATAAAGAAATCCCAGCCAGACAAGCCTCTCAGGGAAAGCCTCCTTCTCCCTCCAGCACAGTACTTCAGTTCTTAAGAGCCAAGGCAGAAAAAACAAATGCAAAAAACAGTCTCCCTTGCTCCAACCTCAACAGTCAAATGACACACAGTTCCTTTACTTCTGCTTATCGCAGCTTCTGTTTCAGATTCTGGATGAACTCTTTGGCCTTCTCTACCTCCCAAAATGAGTATGTCGCTCCCTCATGTTTAATTTTCAGGGTCGCTGGATACACAAGGAAATTCTCCACCTTATGCTCCCGCAGTTGCTGCATGACACTGTTGAACATTTTTCTCCGTTTCAACAAGCGGGCCGAGTAATCTTGTGACATAAACAATTGGTGTCCCTCATATTCCACTACGCCCTTTTCACGGAAAGCTTTCAACACCACTTCCCTGTCCTGACAGTGATGGAATCGGAAGATTATCTGTCTCAGCGGTTGATCTCTTGGCGGTTTTGGCATCACCGCTCTATGCACCCTTTCAAGCTTGAGCTTTCCCTTCCGGAGTTGAAGGCCCAGTAAGCCAGGCAGCACCCTTGCACAGAAATCCATAGCACTCTCACTCTCCATACCCTTCGGTAGACCTCTCAACCGCAAGTTGAGATGCCGGTGATAGTTCTCTTGGTAGTCGAACGCTTCCTTAAATTCGGCTAATTCTTTCTGTAGAGCCGCTACCTGTCCCGGAGTTACAACAGCCTGCCCCATATGCGACCCTTTTCTCCACCTCCGCTATTCGTCCTGCCTGTGCCGTTTGCTGCTCCTGTATCTCTTGGAGCTTCAGGTCCAACTTTTCCTCCAGTTTAATTAACCTCAGCTCCAGGGCTGCGATGACCTGCCCTGTAACTTCTCTGCCCAAGGTGGCAACCTTGGCTGCTGACAACGAGACCAGGCCTCCACCTTCTCTGCCTTTCTTTGCATTTTTGGATGCAATCCTTTGGCTTTTTGGGGAACCCGGGGTCAGAAACTCATCCATCCTGCCTTCCGACACCACAAGGGATACGATTTACGGACTTAGGCATTTTTTATATTTAAAAAACTTGCGTTTTAGGCTGTTTGGAGGGAGCAGCGCAGGACTACCCGTCCGTTCAGCTAGCTACTCATCAGCGCCCCCCCCATGTGAATTACTAATAACAATGCTGTCAGTGTCAATGGCTCAGCAGGTTGCACACTCGCCTCTGAGGCTAGAATATCGAAAGGTTGTAAGTTCTAGCCTTGCACCAGGCACTGCAGTGCATCATGAGGGGGGTGCTGCTCTCCTGAGGTGCTGTCTTTCAGATGAGACATTAAACCGAGGTTCCATCTGCCTGTTCTGATGGTTGCTTTGGTGGACGTTAAAGATCCCATGGCACTTCTCGAAAGAGTAGGGGGATTTCTTTTTATTGAGAAATCACACAAGTTCATAATAAAATAAAATGTACAGAAAATATGTAGGAAAAGGAAAACACACTTAATCACTACAAAAGAAAAAAATGGAGAAACCAGTATGCAAAAAAAACAAAGATCTGTTTTGTTTGACTTCACAAAACAAAGTAATATAAACCAAAGGTATTCAAAGCAAACATTCCTGATTTCACAGTTTTCATGGGTTCCTCAAGTAATGGGAGCATCAGTATCAATTATCCATGGCAAATTTCTCCATATCTGTTGCAAATGTATGTAAGTATCATGCTTTGTTTCTGCATAATAACTTTCCTGTAGTGCATGTGTGATTTTAGATAATAAAGATAATAATTATATGTTGGATACGTGCTTCTGCTGCAGGGTGAATAAACTCCAAGTATCCCATATGTACCATTTAAAAGTGGCAAATATTACATTTAGAGTAATTTTCTCCCAATTTACCCCACACCCCAGTATAGTGTCCAAAAATTAAAATTTTATAATTAACTTGTGCAAAACAATTTTCATTCCACTGTTTTGCGGTAAAGCTTGAAAACTCTTGTATGTAAGTACAGTACAAGTAAAAAATCAATGTTCCATGGTTTCTAGTTTTTGAATACAGAAGGTTCTAGAACAGAGTTCTCATCCATCTGCTTGTGCTTCTGGTTTGCCTTAATACTGAGTATGTTGTGGCAACAGAGCTAATTGATATCTCTCATTATTAAGGGAATTCTTACTTCTGTAAGCAGGGTAGTCAGAGAGGGTAAACAGGCTGGTGAATATAGAGGAAATACTATGGGTTCTGTAAAGTGTGTGTCTATAACTTGTGCATAGACCTGTCTCCTAGTACAAGTTAAAATCATTTGGCTGGTTATTCGCCAGGATTTCAATTTCATAATTGTTTTTCTCAAGTAAGAGGGGTCTGTGGGGAACGTTTAGCTATTCTTAGAGACCCATTTTCCCATGAGTGGAACCAAGTTGAGCACGAGAAAAAAATAAGTCAGTCCAAAATGTCCCCGTGTTAATTAATAAAGGCTTGAGGTTTGAATAAATAAAAGTACAATAAAAGAACACAATCAGATTGACCATATTTAGTCCTCCTTACTGAAGTGGGAGATAAGTGATGTCCCGTTTTATGGGATGGAAAAAAGGCACTTAAGAGGGAGGTTTCCCGATGATTTTGGTGGTGGGAAAATGTAATTAATGAACACGAACAGCGGTAAAAGGCATGTTTTGATTAGATTCATTCTTTTGGCTTTACCCATGGACCATTTGTTCCACTGTTGTACTAAATGTTTGCCTTGGTCAAGTTTCCTTTCGCAGTTTAAGATGTCTAATTGCTCTGTTCTGAATTATATTCCAAGTATCTGAATAGGATCCCTAGAAAGTGTTATCCCTGCTATTTGTAATAAGTGTATCTGTCCCTTTCCCAGTTGTCTACAAACACATTTAGTCATGTTCAAAGTGGCTCCTGAAAATGAACCATACATCCCACAAAGTGTGAATGTTTCTTCTGCCGAGTCTGTATTCTGAACTAATATACAAATATCGTCTGCATATGCCATTGCAGTAAAGGGAAATATTTGGTCTGAAAGTTGTATGGGGAAATAGTCTGGGTGGAGTTCAGTGCCCTGAGTAAAGGCTCTATGCTGAAGACATATAGCAAAGGACTCAATGGACACCCCTGCCGTACTCCTTTCTGTACAGGAATAAGGGGTCCACACCAGCCATTGACCTGTGGGCTGACTGTAGCTGTTCTATATAAAGCTTGTAACCAATCAATAAAAATAAGTGGTATTCCATACTGTTACAAGGTATACCATAAAAAATGATGGTTAACGGAGTCGAAGGTCTTTTGTTGATCCAATGATAAAATAAGACCTTCTAGGCCTGAGAAATTATCTTTTTCTATAATGTCTCTGAGTAATATCAGTTGGTCCATTATAGATCTACCAGGTACTGAGCATGATTAAGCCGGTATAATGAAGTATTTAGATACTCATAATCTAGAATTTAGTTAAAATCTTGCAATCTATATTCAGTAGACTAATGAGTGTCCAATTACTTAAAACTTTTTTTATGTAGGAAGATTAGTAGGCCTCCTGCCATTCCCAATCGGATGCAGACCCGTAGCAAAACGTGAAAACCAAGTGTCAATTCAGGTGCTGTATCTTTACGAAAGAATTCATGCAGTTCTGCAGTAAATCCTTAACTTCCTGGAGTGTTCCCATCGTTTAAGAAGACTGCTGTTTCCACTTCATTTGGGTCAATATCTTTTCTGAGCTCTGCAAGAATATTAGGTGGACAAATGGGAATCTGAAATCTGTTAAAATGTGGAAGAATAGAAAAATCTTCTTTTTCTTCCTGAAACAGCTGAAGTGCATGTTGAGTAACCATTTCTAAAATGGTTTTAGGTTGGGTTTGGAGGACATTATTTTTATCATATAGCGCATCTAGAGTTTTCTTTTGTATCCTTTCCTTACAACTAATGAAAGGACACATGGTACCCATACTGCCTTGTGTAAAACAGGACTGCTGCATTTAATGATATTAGCTTGCTTATCATAGAATTGCTGCATATTTTTTAACAATCTTAATTTGATCTCAAAAGTTATGTTTAGTGCTTTGTGCCAAAGTCATTAAATGTTGTAAGTGGTGTCTGTTCTTTAGATAATGGAAACAGTCTCTATCCATTTGAGCTTTACTAATGGATTTTAAAAGTTGCTTTAGATCAGTTTTAGTGTCTAACCACCAAATTGAAGGATCATCATACATCACTAATACAGATTTTCTGACAATAAAATATCGTAGATCTTGAATAACATCAGCTTGAGTCAGTAAATAATTATTAAATTTCCACAAACCAGCTTTTGACAGTTGTGCGGTAGCTGTGTGGGTTACCCATTATAATAGCGACTGCAAAAATCACAAATACTGTATAGCGAATTTCATTTCAGTGATCGACAGAAAATGGTGACGATACATAAACAGCGATTTCGCCTGCCAATGTGCACACAATAATCATGATGCGCAAAACAGGTGACAATAGACTTACCGGAACACTAACAACAGCAAATCTGGAGATTTAAGTTGGAATCCACCACACCAAGGAAACATATTGTGTGATGTAAAGCAATTCAGTGACTTCAGCGTGCTTCAGTTTTGCGGTCTGTTTCTCTTGTTTCTCTGCCCACTCTCCACTTTGTTCCCCATGGGTACGAGCGGGAGAGAGACAGACAGAAACATGGCAGCACAGGTGCTTGCCTGTAGGTGGGGATCATGACCTGTTACTGACTGTAGAAAGCGGTGCTGTATGTTATCGTACCAGGTCTGTGTGCCGTTCTGAGCCCCCCATCAACCCATGTCCTCGATCGCAGCTCATCGTGTGCCTCTTCGTGCCCTATGTCAGTGCATACCCACATACATAATAATTTATTGATCGGCCATTTCAAGGTAGAAATAGCTCAATACAAAAGTGTATAAGTAAGCAATAATACCCAACAGGGTGGGCGGTATTGCCAATGCTACCCACCCTGGAGGGTATTATTGCGCTTAGAAAATGGGTACTGTTGCAGTTTTATGTAGGATTTAAAAAAATTAAAGAAAAGGATTTTAAAATGTATATTTACTATGACGTTTTAATATCTATCTCCTAAAGTAGTCCCTGTTACTGTGGTGTACCATCATTTGTGTCCCCACCCCCCGATATTCTGTTGCACTTATCTCCCCCCCACCAACTGCAGATGAAGACATGGAGTTTGTAATAAAAGTCACTTATACTGAGTCGTGGCTTTGTGAACTTGCATTCTTTTTGTGTGCGCCATCTGTTCACTTTTGTTCAAATTAGTCGGGAGACTGTTTTCAAAGGAAGATGCAGCAGTTACTTCGTGGGTGCCCGATGACATCAAACCCGGAAGCAGGGAAGAAGGAGAAGAGGCGTTGGCATGATAAATTTGTTTTTTTGTTGGTTTTTTTTTTAAATGGAGATGTGGCTTTGTGATTTGGCATTCTTTCTTTTTTGGGGGGTGAGCCATCTGTTCAGTAAGAAAAAGCCCATTTTGTAATTTCAGCTTCGTTTTTGGCAGAGTGGCTGCTGGAGCAGGGAAGACCGAGAACGCTGTCAGCTCTCCTAAATTTGTTTTACTACCTCCCCACCCCCCCAAAAAAAAAGGCCCACGAAAGAAGAGGGTAATGTAAGAAAACAAAAGAAACTGTTTTTTGATACTTGATTGGGGGGGGCGGGAGCAGAGCTGTAGGAGAGTCGCGATGTAGCTGGCGTCTTTGAGCAGGAGCGAGTAGTCAGGAACCTGCCTGACATGTGATGTTGCTAAATAAAATAAAAAAAAAAAGATTGCCAGGGGACTGTGTCTGATACATGGTTGTCAGTCCTTGTCTGTGTGTGTGTGGTGGGCTCACTCATCACTCGCTAAGCATTAAAAAAAATGGTGACAGTTTGAAATTGTGTGCCCAACGCTTCAGCCAATGAGGAAGCAGGGTGCTGGGCACAAGGATACTTTGCTGGCTATCAAGAAGGTTTGAGCTGGGGCTTTTTATTTGGTGGGCATCTATTGTCTGATAGATGCCCACCTAAATAAGTGTCTCAGCCAATCAGATGAGAGAATTTTCTTTGCCCATTTTCTAATAAAAAATACAGCAGCATTTAACAAAGTACAACTAAAAAGCATGATTAGTCAATAAAAAAAGAACATTTCCTAGTCAAATAAATAGAAGGCAGTACAAAGTATTTTTTAAGTTATGTTCATGTGAAGGAATATTGTACATATAACCCATATGTTGAATTATATTTCAAATTTTCCAATGTGAAGCTTAAAATATTTTTGGGAGTGGTGCCCCAACCCCATTTAAACAGTTAGATAAAACCCTACTTCATATGAGAACAAAGTCCCATGTTTCGGTGGGGTGTCAGTATTCCCATTCTTTTTTCCCAAATCTTACCAATAATGGTTAGATAAAGCGCCAGGTCTGTAAGAACTTCAACAATTTCTGCACTGAATAGCAGCTCTAATAAGTACCTATCAGGAATACTGCAGGTCATGAAATATTTACTGAGAAATGTTCTCCTTGGTTTGTCATACCATGGACAGCGCAAGCTTACATGCTTTAGATCTTCGATTTCATGGAGGGAGCAATTACACAGTACAGAGGTCACTTGATCTTTATTGTATCTGGCCGTGAGTACATTACTTATAAAAGTTTAGAATCTGTACCTAGTTAAAACTGCTCTATGGTCCTTGTTTGTAACAAGATTAAGATATGGTTTTAAATGATGTTCCAGTGTTAATGTACTTGCCAGCCATGGAGAGGTTTTTATATGTTTCAGCTTTTGTAAATCTTTCTATCTGGAAAGTTCATATATTTTATTTGTTATCAAAGTTGTACATTTTTTGCTGATAGTTATATTTTGTTTATGCCAGTTTTTGAGATATACTAGCCCATCTGTATCCAATAAGAATTCAATTTTATGAAGCCAAGTGTTTCTGTTAAATTGTAATAATCTCTCTTCTTTTTCTCTCAGGCATATTTTGGTCAGTGGGTCTATAGTATCTGTTTTAGTTTTGACCCAGTAATTTATTAATTTCATTTGTATCATATGATCTAAGCTTGGTTATCCAATCTGAGACCTTACCAGGGAGTTTGGTGTACCATTCGGTACTTAGACATTTTTTATATGAACTGTTTAAGACTGATTCCAACTTTGAAGTATTGGCTACTCCCCAGACTTCAGCTGAGTATAGAATTTGTGAAGTAACTTTTACATTTAAGGTTTCAAGTAATGGAACTATCGAATGGCCAGCTCCCTATGTCAGCACCGCACCACCTGCCAGATGCTGTACCTCTGCGTCTCTTGCTCCCCCAGTGTGTGGCCAGCACCGTACCAGTGTTGTCTCTCTGTGACTGACCCTCACTTAGTAGCAGCTCACCACATGTGTCTTGGCTCCCTATGTCAGCACCAAGAGTCCACTCACCTCTGCACCGCCTGCTGTATCTCTGTACATCTGTGTCAGTAGCTGACATGGTCAGGAATACAATGTTCTGCACAGTAACATCATGGAGTGCTGCAAGGGTGGGGAAAATGAGACCAGAAGAGTGAGCTAAAAGGTAGGCGCACACACAGCATGAGACACAGACCGAGTGGCAATGTGCAGGGCAAAGAAGCGGGCCATCTCGTATTCAGTCCTCCACGCTGGAACAGTGGCTAAAATCATTTGTGGAGGGGACATTGTACTGGGGGTCATGCTCTGTGCAGTGTTGTGGGCTGATCAGCAACACTGCATCAGGGTATACAGTGAAACAGATCTGCAAGAGAGGGAGAGAGCCCTCATTTACACTGTTGTGCTGCGTGCAGTCCCCATTTCACTGTAGTACCAGGCTGTCCTATCTGTGCAAGTTGTGATGTGGGGTGGGGGTGCGGGTAGAGAGAGAGAGAGAGAGAGAGAGCAAGAGCTGCAGTGTGCAACGCAGTTACACCAAGACCAATAGCTGCATCCCGCGAACACCACTACAGCATCTTCAGTGAGAGAGACTTATTGTTAGCATGCCATTGTTTGCTAATATTACGGCACTGTTATTATATGAGATGCAAAGAAGACAATGAGCTATTATAGCTTGTGCTATTACATACTCACCAATTTGGTGACTGCAATTTCAGAATCGCGATTTTCACATGGATCTGCTGTGTGTGGAGCATCGTTTGATGCTAGTGCATCACAACCCGAGCTGGAGGCTGAAACTGAAGGAAGGCCTTGTGGAGAGCTTGTTGGTCAGATAGTTCAAATCTGTGCAATGGCCTTGGATAATTATTTTTTTCCTAAATGAAACCGCTTCTCTTCCTTGAGCAGTAAAGCTTGCAAATCAGCCATGTCTGTGGTATTTGGAGTTTCCATTGTCGATTGAGGTGAGGTTTGCTAATTTTGTGGCATTTGTTCTTTTTCCGGCATTAAAGTAATATCTGTAGTTTTCATCTGGTCAGAAGCATTTTCTGTATTGCCAATGCCCTCAGCATCAAAGAATTCTTCAGTTTCTAACATAAGAGAGGCAGGGGAGGAGACCTGCTCCCCGGCCTCCCGCTCATCCATTCTCTCTGGCTCCACTCCGGGGCTGGCCATCAGTGCTGACAGCCAGCATGTCCCCCTGCAGGACAGTAGGGGAATTTCCCTGTGTCCTGGCCAAATTTCCCCCAGTCACTAAAAATACCACCAACAAATTAATCTGGTTCAATTTCAGTTGGTTACCATCTGTATCCCCCACCCGCCCAAGTCACCCCTGAAAAGGGACTTCTAGTAACAAAATTCAATACATAAATAAATCCATGTTTTATGGGTTCATGTACCTGTAGCTGAAATCATTTCTGGTATTTCAGGTTGTAGATATTCTCAAAATGGGCCAGTTTCGACAAAGTAAATATGTCTGTGAGTCACTCGAACTTCTCCCCAATTTCTGAAAAGAGGTAGTGGACCAGATATCCTGTTATTTAGCTTGTATCACAATGTCCTAAAGTTCATAGGATCATAGTTTTTTGTTGTTTGTTTTTTAACCAGGAGAGAGATGCTAAGCTGAAAGCTTGTTTACAGGTGTGACCTGGGAGCACAGGGAAGTTAAGTGACTTGCTCAGGGTCATAAAGTATCCAAGTTGGGGCTGTAGGATTCAAACCAAGGTCTCCAGGTTTGCAGCTCACAGCCTTAAACCACTGCACTATACTGCCTCCTTTTATACAAGTTCAGCAGGTACTTTGCCTTTTAATTGAACTCACCACCTTATTCATTTCAAAGGTGGAACATTTATTTTTGTCTCCCATATATTGATCTAATTTATGTTTGAAAGTGTTAATGATATCACTTTCTACTCTCTGCCGTGGACGGGTATTCCACATATCGAAAATTCTGTGTGTGAAATATTTACTTCTTTTTATAGTATTACTGTTTTCTCCTTTTAGTTAATTATGAGATCCGGTTATTCTGTTTACAGTATGCATGCTTAGTCCTATAGTTTCAATAGTGGTTTGATCCTGGAATGCTCTACTGTATATGTCAGACATAGATCCCCTCTAATTTGTCTGTATTCTGTTGAACATAGCCCTAAATGTTTCAGTCTGTTGTCATAGCGTAGGTGTTTTATGCCCTTGATTTGTTTCGTGACAGTTCTCTGAACCCCTTCTATCAAGTTTCTACTTCTTACAGTATGTGGTGCACTGAACTGTGAACAGTATTCCAGGTGTGGGCACACAAGACTGGAATACAAGGGGATTAATACTCCTGGGTCCCTGCTTTTAATATTAAGAATGCAAACTCTAATTCTCGGACACTTTTTGACAGTATACTTTGTATGACATTCAAATGTAAAATTATCTGAAATCAGTACTCCCAAGTCCCTTTCATCAGCTGTTTTTTCCAATGAAAAATTGTTTAGCTTACAGTTAACGTGAGGATTTTTATGGCCCAGATGCATTACCTTGCATTTTTTCTCATTAAAACTCCCTGGCTTATTCAGACAATTTATCAATATTCTCCTGTATTTGCTTTCCATCTGATTGTGTTTAAATTAGATCACCAAGTTTACAATCATCTGCATATTTGCAGAGCCATGTGTTTCCAGAGGTATGTAATGTCAATACCATTATGTTAAATGATGTCGGGCCTAGAACAGATCCTTGTGGTACCCCACGTGTGACTTGTCCCCAGTCTGACTGATATCCTCCGATAGTTACTCTTTGTTGTCCAATATCCAGTTATGATATGATCCATTTTATAATGTTTGGGTCTAGTTTTATTTTGCGTAGCTGATCGATCAAGATTTTATGAAATACCTTTTCAAAGGCTTTGGCAAAGTCTAAGAAGATAATGTCAACCGGTACTCCTTTGTCTAGGGCTTCACTAATCAGTTCAAAGAAATGCATTAAATTAGTGAGGAATGATCTGCCTTGAATGAAGCTGTGCTGGGTTATATCAAAGTATCAGAGTTTCATTTTCCATTGAAATTCCCTCCAGACTGGGAAAGACATGGTCTTTTCTATGTATACCCAAGCACTGTCCCACCCCTCTGCTGTTAATCTGATCTGCGGTTCCTCCTGCCAACTCCTCCTTATTGCTACAGTGTCAGCCAAAGAAAACTGCACTACTGTTAATATAGGATGGTCAGGGAGTGAGAACTTATCATATGCTTACTGTAAAGAGGCAACAGCGTCTACCGTTCCTTCCTTTAAGAATTGAAAGACATGGAGCCTCACGTTTAAAGGGTCTGGTATGGCTCGTGGACTTAATCCCTATGTGCAACTCACTGGTATGGAAAATAAACTCCTTGCAATTGCAAAAAAGTATTCTTAAGCACTTTTTGTGTATGGGTGAAATATCTAGCATTTTTGCACAGCTGCACAAAATAATTTTCACACACTGCCATAAAATGGGAAAAAGATCACAAAAAAGACAACCATTTTGAAAATTACACACATGGCCAAAAAAAAAATTGTTGTGCAGGATTTTCTCCCCTGCGCAACATTTTCTGCCATGTTTACGATTTTTCCACTACTGAAAATTTGGCCCATGGATGCAGACTATTACTAACATCGGCTTTTTCGGCCCACCCGGCCACCCCGTTCCCTCCTCCCCTTAAATGCTCACTAGCTCCTCCCACTTGACTTGGTAGTCTCCTCCCACTTTGGTGCAACACCCAGATAGCTGGTACTCTAATAATTCTCTCACTAATAAACATGCTGTGGCCCCTTACCCTGTCTTCACTAAGTTTGACAGTAGCTAATTTCTGAACATCCCTATGTCAGCCTTAGTTGTCTTACACTGTTACTAGGCCACGACAGTAAAATACAGAGATGAATTAGCAATTCCGTGAACCAGAAATAGCTAGCTATCCTGTTGTTCTAATACTCAGAGGCACTTGGATTCAACTGTAAAATACAGTGCATGATTTGGCAACTATCTTGAATTAGGTTCAGCTAGAGACAGCTAGCTATCCTGTTATACTAATAGTTTAGTAATAATTTTAGTTGAGACAGTAAAATTCAGTGCATGATTGGCAATTTTCTTGAATTAGGTTAAGCTGGTTATCCTGTGATACCATTACTTAGAAGCAAGTAACTTGCACGGTCAGGAGTGGCAATCCCTGAACCCTGAAGCAACCACTAGCCTTCCTCTGTATCACTGGGCACTAGGTCAACTCTGCTAGTGGTATCTGCCTTTGTATACTGAAACCCACCTGGTATATCTCCTCGGGGGAGCCTGTGTCTGCACTGTATCCCACAGCGATCTGCCCAAAGGGAGTTCACTGCAACACCCCTGAGCCTTGTGGATCCCACAGGACAAATCCTGTCTCAGCTGCCCACAGGACTAACCCCCCCCACTGCGGCCTGATAGGATGCCTCCACTGAGAGGCCGTCCTGTGCTCCACGGCATGGCCGGGGCCCCTGTCCAAAGTATAGGCCCACTGAGCGCTAGTCCCTCCCCGAAACCACCCTCCACCTGGTTATCGGCCAAAGGCTTGAGGCTTGTGCACTTAAACATACGCAGCCTTCTACCAAACCTTACTGAGCTAACAGCTTGGGTGGCTCATTATAACCCAGACATTATGGGGATCACAGAGACCTGGCTTAAGCCACACATACCTGACTCAGGATGCCCCCTTCCAGGCTACAACCTCATTAGGTTGGACAGGGCTCAGAACAAGAGGGGGGGTTGAGTAGTCATATACTATAAGAGACGCTTAAATGTCTCAGACATAGGACACACGCCATCTACATCGCATCTCTGTGAGTTCCTGCATGTTCTCCTCCTGTTAGGAACCACCAAAAAGGTGCACGTGATCTGTGCCTACAATCCTCCTAAGGGTGGAGTGTCTGGGCTCTCCTCCCTCCTAGACAGCCTTTGCTCAAAAGTTGGCTTGAACAAGGTACTAGTCCTAGGGGACTTCAACCTTAACTGGGCAGGTCATAACGTTCAGTAATACGAGCCACTGTTGGCAGGACTAGCCCTCAGCCAGCTCATCTCTGAACCCACAAGACCCTCTCCTAGAGGAGACAAGGATTCCATCATCGACTGAGTGCTAAGCAACAGAACGGAGAAAATTATCTTCTGCAGCATTCTACCTGATGCTATATCAGATCACTCTCCCACCTACTGCATATGGGGCAACTCCCCTCCCAAAATCCCCCACAAGGTGATACAAATGAGGGACCTCTCCAAACTCAACGCTGGAGACTTCCTTGCTGACCTGCGTCATGCCGACTGGTCTCAGGTCATGGCCACAAATGACCCCTCAAAGGCCCTTGACAACTTCCTAAAAGCTTACACCCCACTTCAAAACAAGCATGCCCCCCTCACAAGAAGGAGAGTGAGGGGCACTGCAACTAAATGGCTCAATGGAGGCCTGTATTCTCTCATGAAACAAAGGGATAAATGCTGGGCAAGGTATAAGTGCTCATTGTCCAGCACAGACCTCCAGGATTACAGCCAGCTGAGGAACTCGTGCAAGAGAGCCATTTGCTCCACAAAAAGTGAGTTTTGTCAGTCCATCCTGCTCTCCACAGCCAAAAATCCGAGGACATTCTGCCAGAGCATTAAGAATGTGGTTGGTGGGTCTACTAGAGCTCAGGTCACGGACATGCACATTGACGGGGTAAACTACAACAACCCCCTCACTATTGCCAATGCCTTCAACTCTCAGTTCACTGACCTGCCAGCCCTCCCCAAACTGCCTCACTACCCCATAGATCGGGCTTCTCCACCCAGTGGGACAACCCCCCCCTGCCCTTTTACCTCAAGGTAGTATCAGACATGGAGGCACAGACGCTCCTTGCTGGCTGCTCCCCTCACACTGGTGCTGGGCATGACTGCCTGGAGCCCAATCTGCTGAGGCTAGGGGCAACAGTACTAGCCTGACTCATAGCCCATGTCTTCAATGCATCGCTTACCTCGGGTATAGTACCGGACATCTGGAAGATGGCAAAGGTCATCCCTGTGCCCAAGCAAGGGGACCCAAAAGACCTTAACAACTACTGCCCCATAGCAATCCTATCAGCGATCAGCAAACTTCTGGAAAAGGTAGTCGCCTCTCAGGTCACCCATTACCTATGGACCCACAACCTACTCTCCCCAGCACAGCATGGATTCAGAAAGGGGCATAGCACCTCCACGGCCCTAGCAGTTGTTACCTATGAGATCAGGTCCGCTGCTGACTGAGGCGAACTGACCGGGGCCATCTCTGTTGATCTCTCAAAAGCCTTTGATCGGGTAGACCACACACTACTGTACTCCTCTCTCCTACCACTTGGCTTCTCCTCCCCCACCCTTGCCTGGATCAGTAATTATCTCACAGGCAGGCAGCAGTACACCAAGTTCAACAAGGCCCTGTCTGAGCCTGCCAAGGTAAACTGCGGACTCCCCCAGGGCTCTGTCCTGGGGCCTCTCCTGTCCTCTCTCTTTGTAAATGAGCTACCCTTGGCTCTGGCTCTTGGGTCCTCAGTGCTGTATGCAGATGACCTACTCACCATGTCCAGTTCCCAGGACATCTCTAACATCAACACCAAACTAAATTCGGACTTCGACCAAATCCAAACTTGGTTGCAGGACCATAAACTTATGATTAACCTGCAGAAGATGCAGGCCATGTTCTTTGGCTCAGCAGCCAAGTTAAAAGCTGCCCCAGATTCACTACAGATTTCTGGGGCCGATAGGTCCCCACTGCTAGTTGCAGACTCGGTCAAGTACCTGGGGGTGACTCTTGACTCACAACTGGATATGAAACATGCACACATGCAATTCATGTAAGGCCTCAAACTGCAAGTTGGGACACGCTTACAGAGCAAAAAGTTGTCTCACTCCAGCTGCCCGTCTTGCCTTAGCCAGGGGAGTCTTCCTACCTACGCTCTGCTATGGACTAGTCACCTTTGCTCACATTGCAAAAACTAGTCTAGTAAAGTGGGACTCAGCATACAACAACACATGCCGTTTTGCACTCTCATCCTCCCGCCTCACTCACCGCTGTGAGCTCTACACCCGGCTTGAATGGCTCCCACTGGAAACTCACCGCTCCTATGTCGTGGGCAACATCAGACAGTATTGTCAGAACTGCCACCCCCTTAAACTTGCAGAGTCCCTCGTTCTAGCTACTTCCTCCTACAACCTGCGATCCAGTGACTCTCATGCCCTCCTGGTACCAAAAACTCGCACACAAATGGGTGACCGAGCCTTGCTGCATATGCGCCCAGGGTTTGGAACTCTCTTCCATCAAGCACTTGCTCCTCTCACTCCCACCAGAGCTTTAAAGCCTCCCTCTGGGGCTTTCTCAAAACAGCCTCCACCTGTCTCTGCACTAGACAAACCCTCTCAGCCTGTGATGCCCCAACAAACTGAGATGCTACCTAAATAATATGACATGGGTAGAGTACATCTGCGCTTATACACCTCCTGTACTCACAGTTTACTAGAAAAATAGACCACTTAGGCCCACCTGCCCAACAGGGTGAGCATTATTACTGTGCACTCCTTTATCTTGCTCTGGGCCCACTCCATCCCAATGTGACTCCTCTTTGCCTACCTGGAATGATGAAACCACACTGTACTTCTTCCTACTACCTGCAATGTAAATCCCTGCTGGTACTGTTGCTTGTATTGTCCCTGTGTGCTAATTCTCTTTAATGTAATCCTTCACTTGTTTTTGCCTGATGTTCATGCATGTACCTTGTACTCTTCCGGGTCGCACCTGAAAATTGTTCATGTATGTACCTTGTAATCTCCCGGGTCGCACCTGAAAATAGGCACTTGGCTGTCTAGTGTGCTTACCCGGTTAACAAAAGCAAATAAATAAATAATCAATCCACTGTCTAGATCTATTAGCCATACAAGAAGGTAAGAATGTAGTATCGTGAGGGAGAGAATGACAAAGGTTAATGAGGATGCTTCAAGCTTCTGTCTAGTTATCTGATGACTACTCTGTTAAAATAATTGAGTAAAAGGGTTAGTGGAGAACTGTGCTGGAGGTATATGTGGAACTGCAAATTATGTTTGTGCTAATGGATGTACGCGCTCCTGTAAAATACAATACTTTTCCGACCTGTGAAGCAGTGGTCCAATAACCAATGCCACACCTTTCATAACTGTGTCACAATACAATATTCTTGTACTTTCAGGAGTGCAAGTCATCCTTTTAACTTTGAGAGTTGAAGATTTTTTTTCATTTTGTACTAGGCTGCCTGCTCACCCATCTAAATCTAGAAAAAAATTTCTCATGAGTATTAAAATAAACAGAAGTCAGTACTGACCAGAAGGACTCCACATAAACTGCACGTGCCCAGCAGGGAAGAGGCAGGTGACCCCACTTAGGGGTATACACAATGGAGTGCACCATAACTGGAATGGAGTTTGGTCATAGTGAGAATAAGGTATGGTGGGCCTAGGCACACGTCTTCAACAGGGAGATAAATAGAAACTATAGAAAACAAAGAGATATGCATCTAAGGACCCTCAGCTGCTGGTTGGGATATGGGAACTGAGACAAAGCACCAGCACTGATAATAGTCTAACCAGGTCAGTATTCCAAACTGAATTTGCAGATTGACAAGACAAATAACTGCCACTGTCCAGTGGCATTCTACTTTGTGGAAGTTAAAAAAAGTATGGTGTTATCGTTCCTCACAAGGAACCTGACTCCATACAGAAAATCATGGAACATATCCATCACAGTGTGCTTCAGTATGAGAAATTCCAATCAGTGAACTGGATAGTTCTTTTCAGAGCTGGCTACACTGTGGCTAGCAACTGCAAAGGGTCTCATGCTGGTGTCAGGTACAGCGCTTCACCTTGGCCCTTCAAGCTGGCATCAGTATAAAAGGCAAAGGGATTCCTTGGATCAGCAATGTCCAAAATGGATGCTGGAGTCAGGAACTGGATGATATCTCCGAGTGTTGTTTCACATTTATCATCCCACTGGAACTCAAATGGTTCATTCACTTTACTATAGATTTTCTCTGACTTGGCCTCTATAGAGAAAGACACCCCTTTCTCTGGGATGATACTCTTGAATCAACATAAATGATGGGTTCACTACAGAGGAAAAATCTTTGACAAATCTCATATAGTATCCACAAAATACACAAAAAGGGTTGAAGAGTTTTCAAGTTGTAAGGTGAGTGGCAGGGCCTTGGCCTTAGCTGGATCAGTACTTATTTCTCTCTCAGACATAATGTTACCCACTTACTTCACCAATGTCTTGCAAAACTGGCAGTGATCCAAGGAAAGCTTCAGGAAATACGCCACCAAACATTCCGAGCATTACACACGTGGGCTTTTGTTCCTCCAAAGTTCATCCAAGCATAATTAAGTCATCCACATACACGAAGACCTCCAAAAACGTTTTTGTCTCCCATGGCATACTTCATCTGGTGTTAGAATGTAGTAGCACGAGATCCAAATATTTCTGGGGGGCACACATTTAAACTGGTGTAATCCTAGAGGGCAAATGAAGGCTGTTTTTGTGACAATACTGTATATGCTGTGCAAGTCCAGGACAAAGAACCACGAGTTTCAAGTAAGATAGTCCAATGCATTCTCCACTCTAGGCATGCTACTGTGTACTGATAAAAACTTGTTAATTTGACTGAAAGCAGGTTAATAATGCACTTCCAGATGTTTTATCTTCCCGGTCACAACACCCAGCAGGTAGTTTAGGCCTGACCAGAGGTTCTTGGTGAGTTGCGGTATGAATCCAAATATGATAGGTAAAAGTCAGCTTTTGTTTTTCTTGTTAGAACTACTACTCGGTTTCTGTGATGTCAATTAGATTCCCACTCCCTGTCCTGGGGTGTGCAAGTTCTAAATTCAAAATGTACTGTCCAATGGGAGTATGGAGAGAAGGATCTTGATTAAGTGCAGTACTATGCATAACCATGAGCTGCCTTCACAGGGGATGTTGTACTGTTCTCGGGTGCCAATGATGATGGTATGAGAGTACAGTACTAGTGGAGGCTGTAGTGTACTCTGGTGCCAGTGTTATTGGTATGACAGTACAGTACAGTACTATGGGAGGTTGTACTGTACTCAAGTGCCAGCATTAATGATATGAGAGTACAGTACTAGTGGATGCTGTACTGTACTCGGGTGTCAGCACTGATGGTATGAGAGTACAGTACTAGTGGATGCTGTACTGTACTCGGGTGTCAGCACTGATGGTATGAGAGTACAGTACTAGTGGATGCTGTACTGTACTCTGGTGCTGGCATTGATGGTATGAGAGTACAGTACTAGTGGATGCAGTAGTGTAATCTGGTGCCAGCACTGACGGTATGAGAGTATAGTACTAGGGGAGACTGTACTGTACTCTGGTGCCAGCATTGATGGTATGAGAGTAGAGTACTAGGGGATGCTGTACTGTACTTGGGTGCCAGCACTGATGGTGTGAGAGTACAGTACTAGGGGATGCTGTACTGTACTTGGGTGCCAGCACTGATGGTATGAGAGTACAATACTAGTGGATGCTGTAGTGTACTTTGGTACCAGCATTGATGATATGAGAGTACGGTACTAGTGGAGGCTGTAGGGTACTCTGGTGTCAGTGTTATTCGTATGATAGTACAGTACTAGGGGATGCTGTACTGTACTCGAGTGCCAGCACTGATGGTACAGTATGAAAATACAGTATTAGTGGATGCTGTAGTGTACTCTGGTTCCAGCATTGATGGAATGAGAGTACAGTACTAGTGGATGCTGTAATGTACTCTGGTGCCAGTGTTATTGGTATGACAGTAAAGTACTAGGGGATGCTGTGCTGTACGCTGGTGCCAGCACTGATGGTATGACAGTACAGTACTAGTTGATGCTGTAGTGTACTCTGGTGCCAGAACTGATGGTATGAGAGTACAGTACTAATGGAGGCTGTAGTGTACTCTGATGCCAGTGTTATTGGCATGACAGTACAGTACTAGGGGAGGTTGTACTGTACTTGAGTGCCAGCATTGAAGATATAAGAGTACAGTACTAGGGGACACTCTACTGTACTTGGGTGCCAGCATTGATGGTAACAGTACAGTACTAGGGGATGTTGAACTGTACTTGAGTGCCAGCATTGATGATATAAAAGTACAGTACCAGGGGACCCTGTACTGGACTTGGGTGCTAGCATTGATGGTATGAGAGTACTGCACTAGTGGATGCTGTAGTGTACTCGGCGCCAGCATAGATGGTATGAGAATACAGTACTAGGGGATGCTGTACTGTACTTGGGTGCCAGTACTGACAGTATAAGAGTACAGTACTAGGGGAGGTTGTAGTGTACTGGGATGCTAACATTGATGGTATGCGAGTACAGTACATGGGGAGGTTGTACAGTATTCTGGTGCCAGCATTGATGGTATGAGAGTACATTACTAGGGGATGCTGTACTATACTCGGGTGCCAGCACTGACGGTATGAGAGTACATTACTAGGGGATGCTGTACTGTATTTGGGTGCAAGCGTTGATGGTATGAGAGTACAGTACTAGGGGAGGCTGTACTGTACTTGGGTGCCAGCACTGATGGTATGATAGTACAGTATTAGGGATGCTGTACTGTACTTGGGTGCATGCACTGATGGTATGAGATTACAGTACTATGGGATGATGTAGTGTTGATGGTATAAGAGTACAGTACTAGGAGAGGCTGTACTGTACTCGGGTGCTAGTGTTGATGGTATGAGAGTACAGTGCTAGGGGATGATGTACTGTACTCGGGTGTCAGCACTGATGGTATGAGAATACGGTACTAGGGGATGCTGTACTGTACTTGGGTGCATGCATTGATGGTATGAGAGTACAGTACTAGGGGATGCTGTACTGTACTGGGGTGCATGCATTGATGGTATGAGAGTACAGTACTAGGGGATGCTGTACTGTACTTGGGTGCATGCACTGATGGTATGAGAGTACAGTACTAGAGAATGCTGTACTGTACTTGGGTGCATGCATTGATGGTATGAGAGTACAGTACTAGGGGATGCTGCACTGTACTTGGGTGCATGCACTGATGGTATGAGAGTACAGTACTAGGGGATGATGTACTGTACTTGGGTGCGTGCACTGATGGTATGAGAGTACAGTACTAAGGGAGGCTGTACTGTACTTGGGTGCATGCACTGATGGTATGAGAGTACAGTACTAGGAGAGGCTGTACTGTACTCGGGTGCCAGTGTTGATGGTATGAGAGTACAGTACTGGGGGAGGCTGTACTGTACTCGGGAGCCAGCACTGATGACAGTACAATACTAAGGGATGCTGTACTGTACTTGTTTGGCAGCACTGATGGTATGAGAGTACAGTACTAGGGGACACTGTACTGTACTCAGGTGCATGAATTGATGATATGACAGTACATTACTAGGGGAGGCTGTAGTATACTGTACTGGGGTGCCAGTGTTGATGGTATGACAGTACAGTACTAGGGGATGCTTACTGTACTCGAGTGCTAGCATTTATGGTATGAGTACAGTACTAGGGGATGATGTACTGTACTCGGGTGCATGTATTGATGGTATGAGAGTACAGTACCGGGGAGGCTGTACTGTACTCGGGTGCATGTACTGACGGTAAGAGAGTACAGTACTAAGGGAGGCTATACTGTACTCTTGTGCCAGCAATGATGGTATGAGAGTACAGTACCGGGGATGCTGTACTGTACTCTGGTGCCAGTGTTGACAGAATGAGAGTACAGTACTAGGGGATGCTGTACTGTACTCTGGTGCCAGTGTTGATGGTATGAGAGTAAAGTACTAGAGAATACTGTACTGTACTCAGATGCCAATACTGATGATATTAAAGTACAGTACTACTGGATGCTGTAGTGTACTCTGTTGCCAGCATTTATGGTATGAGAGTACAGTACCAGAGGATACTGTACTGTACTTGGGTACGTGCACTGATGGTATGACAGTACTAGGATGTTATACTGTACTCTGGTGCCAGCACTGATGGTATGAGAGTACAGCACTAGTGGATGCTGTACTGTACTTGGGTGCATGCATTTATGGTATGAGTGTACAGTACCAGGGGATGTTCCTCCTCCTTCACTAAAGGACCCATTAGTGGAGGTCAGAACAACTCAGGATCTTGAAAGGGATGTGGTTTCGTTTCAGGTGGACCACAAACATGGGTGATCAGATGGTTCAATGGATGTCTGTCTAGCTTGAGAAAACGAGTTGTTGTGACCTCAGATCTGTTCCTGGTGGGAAGACATCTACTGGAGCAAAACATCACTAAATAAAAGTGTAGCACTCCCCCATGTCTACACAGACAGACAGCAGTCATAAAATCTCAGCTGAAACAAAGTTACTTGAGTTCAGGCTTCATGCTTGATTGAAGATCAAGCCAGGGGGTACAGCAAACCTGGGATAATGGCAGACTGAACGGGCAACTAAGTGGCTAAGGCTGGAGCAGCAGTTCATTGATTCAGGGCAATGCCCACACCGAGACTGCAGCAAAAAGAAAAATGCTATTCTTCGGAAAGGGCAAAACATCTGCTTCATGTAGCAGTGGTAACAACAGTATGATGTTGGAGGTAGCAGCAGTTCGGTGACACAAGGCCATGGCATATTACTTATTGATCTGGGCAGAGCAGACAAAGGTAGTTCTTCAAAGCCGAGCAAGGCCTCCAACTAACTGCAGTAGCACACAAGGATGCAGGCTCCCATTCCCTCAGGCTCCACAGATTTCACGTCTACTGGCTATCTACATCACATATCGACCAGCTTATTTCTTCAGCCCCACTGGGCTCCGAGTATCCCAAGACAGCTTGGCACAGGCCCTGGCGATTCCAGAAATGCACCGGCACCAACCCCCGTAAAACCTTTGTGTCCCTGCCCAACCCTCCAGTCCTGCTGCAGTGCCACACAGGAAAAAGGAAGGCAGGCTGCCACCAGTACCATCCCCACAGCAGGGGCTCTCACCTCCACACTGCTCCAACAGCTGGACCCAAGACTAGAATTCATCTGGACACCCCACCAGCCCACCTGGTGCCGCAGTTCATGTGGCGGATCCCCCTGCACTTCACAGGCTGCGGCTCCCATGATACTGGCAATGGGCCAGCTGATGTGGTACTACAGGCCATCCTCTTGCCGAAATGTCTACTACAGAATTCGACTACCAACTGTCCCTTGGAACGGCCGCATCGCTCACCTCTGCCTACGCCCCATGAACTGGTTTCCAGATGACTTGGCCACACTGCCCATATTGGAATCCTGGCTAGGCTGGGGACGGCACAGGCTGCCCTGACCACAAACTGAACAGCCTCCTCTTCCTGTCGGTCCTCCCCAAAAAGCTGCCAAAGTCTCCCATAAGTACCCACGCTGGGAGTCATAACCCCAACCAACGTGCAGGCCTGCCACAACCCCACCCCAGTCAAAAAAGGGAAAATAGGAGGAGCCAGGCCTACTAATAAGCACCTATACTTGGGGGTGCTTACAAAAGCAAGGGGAGGACACAGTTACCAGACAAATTATGAAATAGCTTGGTGATGGACAGTTGGTGTGAGTTATATCTCACAGATCCCATGTTTCTAGCAAAATAACTGCTATTGCAATTGTTGTTAATCAGCACCCTTACTGGCAGTCTTACATGTGAGGCAAAGAATTGAATAAGCATGGAGTCTAGACCACCCTCTAATCTATGAGGTGGTCCCTCTGACAGGGTTGAGGCACATTAGCAGGGGGTAGTGTAGGGCGAAGCTTGCACTATGATTGCCTGTGCTGTACCAATAATATGGATAAAAATGGATTACACCTTCCATTCTTGTAATCAAACACCTTTCATGAACCAAAAATTCAGCTATTGAAAACCCAGAACGTGCGCATACAAGCGCTAAATATAGACCCACCAAGTAGTACGTGGAAGTGGCCAAGCAAAGTCAGTGGTCCCATATTGAGACGTGCCCCTGGTAAACAGACTTAGCACAAATCTATGAAATACAGACTTTTCTAAATTTGGCTTCCTAACTGGGAACTCTGATCTGGAACACAAAATGTCAGTTTTAGGGACAGAAAAGAGGACAATATAATAGCAGTTCTTACTTAGAGAGGTCATCGTCTCATAATTTTCCCTCATCACATCCCTGTACAGTTTTTTCTCAGCCTCAGTTAAAATGCTCCATTCGTCTTTAGAAAAAAAGACTGCAACATCTTCAAATGTTATGGGCACCTGAAAGAACACAATGCATGCTAGGAGGTTATTACATTGTTTATCAGGAGCTGTATGGTCTGTTATTCAGAGGTTCTTTTCTAAGGTCCAGCGACACTTCATTAGACAGGACTTGTCATAAGAGTTTTTTGTTTGTTTTTTAAACTCTATCCACTCCCCCGGCCCGCCACCGCTGGCCAGCATCTCCATGGCCTCTCTCAGCACCACCTATTATCCTTCATGGATACTCTTACCTGGGCATCCTAGGACTCCCAGGTCAACCACAATACACCACTGCATTGTCCTCTTGACTTAAGACCTCCCTCCTCAAGGCAGGGCCCATCTTTCTGTTCCTATGTAAGCTCCACCCCTGTGAACGAGGCACGCGTAGTGAAGATGAAACCCAGGAGCCAATCGGGAAGGCAGGAGGAGGGACCCAGACCACTGATGCCGGGGAAAAGGGCATTGTCTACCCAGCCAGTTGACATTCGTTCTTCAGTGTATCTCCCTCCTCGGGGACACAAAGATGCTCTGCCTATCTAATGTCTAGGAGTTTGGTCTTGCGGACATTTTCCTTGCCCATATCCAACCAGAACCACACTGTACGATAACCGCTTCCACCCAGGGGCTCCAGAACCATTACATCTTGCAAATGCTCCCCTTTTGTGAGCACCAGATCAAGGATTGCCCCCTCCCGGGTGGGTTCTGTGACATCCTGAGTCAGGATCCCATTCTGCATTGCTTCCAGAACCACCCGACTCATACTTCAGGTTGTGGTCAGTATGTCCAGTCTACTTTGGGCAGGTTGCAGTCCCCCACTATTACCACCTCTCCCTTCACTGCAGCATTCAGCATTTGTGAATTTCTTTTCCCTTTCCCTATCCTCTTCCTGGTTTGGTGGTCGTAAACCACCTCCAATCTCGCCTTCATAACTCTACTGAACAGTAACTGAACTCACATTGCTTCCACCCTTCCCTTCTTCAACTACTCCCTCATATATAAGAAGTCGCTGACTCAAAGGTTGTAATTCTGAAACTTTAATAATCTATGTTATACCTCCTCCTTGATGTAAACTGCCACCCTGCTTTCCCTTCTGTCTTACCCCTCCTGTATAATTTGCACCCCGGGATCTAGAGGTCCCAGTCAATGTTTGGTGTAGCCTGAGTCACAGTGACTGCCACGATGTCCAGCCCCCCTCCTGTTAGTAGTGCCTGCAGGTCGTCCGTCTTTTACTATCATTCGTCTCTAGGTGGACAATGACATCCAGCTCCCACTTCTGTCCTGCTGCCCTAGAAATTCCCAGGATCTGCTTCCCAGTACATGGGTCCATGGCACCATGTAGGTACCTAACCTTCCTCTCCACCCCCTTTCTATTACCAAATCTATCCCCATGACAATTGAATCCCCCCACCAGAAGATGCTTTCTCCTCCTCTGGGTCTCTCTTCACCCCCCCCCTTTCTATCACCAAATCTATACTCCTGACAATCAAGTCTCCCACCAGCAGATGCTTCCTCCTCCTCTGGGTCCTCTCCCACCTTCCTTGGGGTGTCTACTATGGAGGATCCCCACACCTCCTCCCTTGCCACTACCAATGGTGCCTCCCTCTTAGCAGTCCTGCCCTGCCAGAGAGGTGTATGAATTTTGTAGTGGTACTAGTTCAGGAACGTGCCTCTGACCAACCACCCCACCCTTCTAGAGCTCACCATAGTCCAGCTGGTGCCTCTCCCTGACACAGTCTGAGGAAACCGGTGGCAGACCTGAAGCCCCTGGGTGAGGGAGAAGGTCCCACCTAGCCTACTTGACCTGGAGTCAAGCAACCTCTTCCCTCAACCCAGAAAGGTGCATGCAGTTTGGGCCCCTAATAAAGAACCAGTGTAGTCGAAGCGCTGGGGCTTTCTTGTATAATTTAAAGTGTGTGATGCTTAATAAAATCTAGCACAGCTACTAATTACATCTCCTGTCTGGGATTTCTGTGTGACACTCGGTTTTTGTTCTCCTTCCCTTCCTATTTTTATCAGCAGCACCTATGTCCTCCCCCAACTCGATTCCCAGTACTCTCACCTTTTTCCCCTTCTTTGTTTCAGATGAACCCCTCGTACATCAGTGGATCCTTAATGTAAATAAACTGCTCTCCCCAGTAACAAAAAAATAGCATCCACTCAACTAAGTCCCTCAGACTCATGCAGCTCATCACCAAACCCACCTGTCTCAACCCTCACTGCTCTAACCAACCTTTTATCCAGCATGTCCCATCATCAAACCCCACCACATTCTTTCCACTGCCACCCTTCTGGATGCTTTCAGAGACCATCAGAGAGATTACTCTGTCTGAATGTTCGGCTTCCCAAAATTCATCTGGTCTTGGCTGCACAGGTTCCTCAACTTCTTCACCCTACTAGGTGATCTTCAGAATACAGACTGGTCCCAGCTCTCTGTATCCACTGATACAGATGATGATATGCCCTGCTTCCAGTTTAAATTGACCACTACTTGGGACAAACATCCCCCTCAAGGTGGTCTTATGTACATGGGACCTACCTTCCCTAGGTCTCTTTAGAGATCACAGATGTTCTCAAATCCTATAACTATACTTGACACCCTCACAAAGCTTCTGACTCCTGAGGACCAGGAAGATAAAATCAGTTCTGGGAGTTATTTACTCCCTGTGTAAGTTGTAACAAAACAGATGGATGATCTTTTTACAGCACTAGATCAAAAATTAGTTTGTGGGGACATATTCCTTGATTTAAGCAAGGCTTTTGGTTCAGTAAATTAGAAATAGCTCCTTAATAAATTGCCTAAACTGGGATTTAGTAGGCAATCACTGTAGTAGTTTTCTCACTATTTTAAAAAACAGTGAGCAAATAGTTAAACTGGGTGACCATCTGTCTGATGGTACCTTGACTAAGAGAGGTGTCCCACAAGATTCTATGCTGGGCCTCACCTCATCACTGCATTTATTAATGATTTAGGCAGAGGGACTGAAAGGGCCTAACTGCACTATTTTGCTAATGACAGTTTAGTCTATGTAGACAGGCCCACAGTAGCTAAGGTAAAAGAGAATCATTAATTGGCCTTTGATATTCTTCAGAGGAATCTATATAAGAATGGACTACTAAAAATATTAATAAAACAAAGGTTATGCTGTTTAAGCAAAAGAACGTAACATATCTTCATATGAGTTTATTACCATACTGCAAAGGGAGAAATTAGAATTAGTAAGATATTATAGATGGGTATCTGGCTTCATGACCATTGGCATTTTAAACAGCATAATTGATAAGCAGGCAAAGCAAAGCAAAAAGATTAGGCAATCTGTATGGGACTAGAAGATGTTCTAATTTACAACACAGAATGAATCGGGTACAAATAGCTCACCTCCATCTATCTGGCTGTCTGTCTTTCCATCCATTTCCCTGCCTAGATACTGTACTCACCATATCTGGTCTTCACTTACCTTCAGCTGCTTCATCTGCACCTTAAGTTCTGGCCTGCACTGCTCCCGCTCCATCTCCTGCTGATTTATACTCATTCTCTCAGCTGGTCACACTGGCTTGGTCCTGGTATCAACTGGACTCATCTGCTACCCTCCAAAACAAAGGTCACTTGCTGTAATCCAGTCTCTTCAGGAGCCTGTTTTTGAATAATCATCAGCATTAACATTATTATGAACAATGATATTGCTGCTCCAAGGTCAACCAGTAGGGGAGGTCACAAACGGTGGGCAGCTGACCTTTTCACTCTCAGGAAGTGAGGCACCTCACCTCTGTGAAGTACCTAACCTGGCATCTCTGTTCCGCAAGCACCTGACCAGGCAGTTCTCCTCCACAAAGTGCCTGACCAAACAGCTCTCCTCCACAGAGTGCATGACCAGGTGTCTCACCTCTGCAAAGGGCCCAACAAGGCACCTCACCTCCGTAAAGCACCAAAATAGATAACTTATCTCTATGAAGTGTCTAATCAGGCAACTCTCCTCTACAACTCACTTGACTAGACGGCTCTCTTCCATAGAGTGCATGACCAGGCACCTCATTTCCATGCAGTGGTTGACCAAGAAAGTACCTGACCAGGCGCCTTACTTCCACAAAGGGCAATCAGGCACCTCACCTCCACATAGTGGCTGGCCAGGCACCTTACCACCAGGAAGCACCTGAGCAGGCACCTCACCTCCGCAAAGCACCTGACCAGCAACCTCACCTCCGCAAAGTGCCTCATCAGGCACCTTACTTCTGCAAAGTGACTGACCAGGCAGCTCACCTCCTTAAAGTAGCTGACGAGGCTTCTCACCTCTGTAAAGTGCCCACCCAGGCACCACACCCTGGCAAAGTGCCCGACTCCCTGCCAGATCCAGTGTAGGATTTCCAGCCAGTCCTGGTGTCTGGTTTTGGTTGGCCTTGGATCTGCATATTACTGCGCAGTACTTTACCCCTACATACAGTACAGGTAGTATTCTAAAAGGGATGTGTGTAGGGACACTGAAAGGGACACTGAAAAGCTCTTTCAAGCAAAGTACTGGGCTTACCTTAAGATAGGCAGTGATGTCACAGTTGTATCTGCTGTACTTTTAGTTTGATTTTTCAGGCTATAAGGGACCCAGCACACCTACGGAACAAATAATAAATAACAGTGTTTTAAATAAAATGTCTGCAACAGAACAAAGAATTGGATTGGCTAATGAACGTGCCAAACCATATAAATATGTCTGCATAATTGCACAGACTTCACTCCATCTAGAAAAATAAACCATTCTCATTTTAAACCTTAAATGTATTTCTCTACTTTTTTATAAGTTCAATAAGACACTTCAGGGACACAGAATTATGGACAATAATTACATTTCTAGGGTGGTCATTCAAGGCTTGCAGTTACTTACCCATAATTATACACTCGGTCTAATCTTATTCAAGATACACTGGCACAGGTAATGATGCAACACAAAACTACAGCATATTGCAGTAGAGTTACTACAGTAAACAAGGCAGTTTCAGTAGCAGTTAATCCCTTTTACATATACAGAAACAGACAACGATGGCAGAAAAAAGACCGATGGTCCAGCCATTCTGCCCATGGTTCCCTATCTAATGTTGGGACCTCCTGTCCATTCAAGGTTTTAGCCCTCCCTATTCACCCCCCCCCCATTCCTTTCCCTATTACTGTCACACTGAGTAACCACTATCCCTTCACTCTATCGCAACCATTCTTGAAACCATTAATGGTTTTGGCACCCTCCATCTCTGCTCGTAGGCTGTTCCATGGTCCCACCATTCTTTCTGTAAAATAATATTTACTCATCTCCCTCTTGAACCTCCCTCCTGTCAGTTTCCACTTGTGCCCTCGTGACCTTGAACCGTTACTCATGCTAAATAATTCCCTTCATCTTGTTTATGCCTTTCAGGAACTTGAAAGTCTCTCTCATATCTCCCTTCTCCCATCTGGTCTCCAGCGAGTACATGTTCAGTGCCTTGAGATGATCCTCATACGACCTGCACTGCTGGCCCTGAATCATCTTTGTCACCCTTCTTTGTGCCTTCTCCAGCCTGTCCTTATCTTTCCAGATGTGAGGCCTCCAGAACTGGGCATAGTACTCCAGGTGTTGCCTCACCAAAGATCAATAAAAAGAGGTAGTATTACCTCTTTTCTTCTGCTGTCAATACCCCTCCCCATATATCCCAGTATCCTATTAGCCTAACTACAGGTCTTGTTGTACTGGCTTGACTGTTTGAGGGAGTTAGTAAGGATAACTCCTAGGTCCCATTCCTCAGCCATAGTGCTAAGACTTACCCCTCCCATCCAGTACTCTGTCCTGCGATTCTTGTTCCCAAGGTGCACTACCTTGCACTTTCTGGTACTGAATTTCAACTGCCAAATCTCAGACTGCCTCTCTAGTCTTTGCAGATCACTGCATTTCCCTGATTGCCTCTTTGCTATCCATCCTCCCATAGAGCTAAATGTCATCTGCAAAGACACAACCTGCCCCAAATTCCTTCTCCAATGTCACTGATGAACATACTGAAGAGGATCAGGTACAAGTCAAGCCCCTGTGGTACACTGCTCATGACCTCGCTCTCTCTCTTCTGATTTGACCCCATTATTGAAACCCCTCTGCTGCCTCCCCTTCAGCAAGTTACCTAGTCATGTTACATCGTCATTAGACACACCCAGATCCTCCATCTTCTTCAGCAATTATCTGTGAGGCCCCAAGTCAAAAGTCTTGCTGAAACAGAAGTAGGGTAAATCCACAATGTGGCCTATATATATATATATATATATATATATTAGTTAAACAAGACCTCCCTGCCATGAACCCATGCTGTTTGTTATCCTGGAGGCCACTGCTCTCAAGGTAGTCCATGAGGTCCTCTTTGATCAGTGACTCAATATGCTGCCCTACGACAGAGACAAGATTGACAGGTCTGTAGTTCCCTGCTTGTTGCTTGTGTCCCCTTATACAGAGGAATAATGTCGACCACCCTCCAGACCTTCTGAACTACCCCATCTGTAATTAGCTATTGAATAGTCACACCAAGAGTGCAGCCAGTTCTGCTGCTAATTCATTGAGCACCCTCAGATTAATCCCATCCATTTCCGAGCCTTATCTATCCTTAGGGCTGCTAGCCCTTTCCAGACCCTTTTGCATGTAAATACTGACTGTCTCATCTCCAGGGCTCCTTTGTGGCTGCTTTGATGCCTCTCTCTGGCAAGGGCTCGCTGTCTTCCTCTGTGAAGGCCAAGCATAAGTAATCATTAGGACGTCAACCTTTTGCACATCCTACTCTATCAACCCCCAGATAGTCTAGCAATTCCCCTCCTTTCTTTCTTTCTCCCTAATATACCGGAAGATTTGTTTTTTCAGTTCTTGACCCCCAACCGCAATACACAACTCAGTGTCTGTTTTTGCCGCCCCCAGCAGCCCTCTTTACTGCCTTATTTCTCAATATGTATTCCTACTCCGCCTCCTCGTCTTTGTACCTGGTAATGTTTTATTTATCTATTTTTTGGGGCCCTCACTACTTCCCTGACCCTTACCAAGAACTGCAATGGTCTCCTGTACTTGTTTATTAGTTACCGTTCTCATGCATAACTTCAATATCTCGAGAATGGCCCCATTTATTGCTCCCCATCTCTCTTCCATACCTCCTATACTGCCTACCCCCAACTAACTTGTCCCGGACCAACTCAGTCAAGTTGTCACAGTCCATCTTTCCGAAACCTAGACCTCGGCTCTTGATTTGTCAATGCAGTGACTCATGACACTGCATCGAGTCACGGCCAGCACCACTGTATATGGGATTTTTACATTGGCCTGACTCTGAATGTGAACTTTATCTTGATGAGTGAGGGGGTAGGACTATAACCTATGAGTGGTACAGTCACAAGTGAGGCATGAAAGTGCCTTTACAAGTGATGTCAAGTGAACTTGGTCAGGCAGTTGCATATCAGGTTTATATGGGGTTAACACTAAAGCAATAATGCCTGACAGGGTGTGTGTCGTGCTGGGATAACGTCATGCCTCAGGTGTTTGGGCATGCGGCCAAAGGCCGAGTGTGTCCAACACCTGAGAAGTGATGTTATCCCCACGATACACACCCTGGAGAGCCTTATTGCTATTATACAATTTTTTTTGTTTATTTATTTAGTTCTAGAATTACAAATAACTTTGAACCATTGGTTCATTTACAAAGGTTCCACATCAACATGAGAAGTATGAACAAACACAGGGATCAAATAAAAGAGAAATCCATATAGTTCATAACTGATCATCATAAAACACTGACAGCAACAATTACACGTAAAGTTGGTTCATGTTGCATGTAATGGGTACAGAAAACATTGAGAAAATTGGCATCATATGTAAAAAACTGTAGATACAATAGGTCCAAGTAACATACAGTCATTCGGTACAGGTAGCATAGTCCTAAATTACAGGGAGAACATAATCAAGAAGATGTACAACAAGGTGCGAGGAGGGGAGTAGAATAGCGAGGGGTTTGATGAACACCACGAAACGTGTGCAGTGCACAGGGAGAACAAAGAGGAGGGAATGCTGCCAAGATTGTGGCATTGTCATGGAGTGCTAAGCAACAGAAGTTCCGCAGCAAGGAGGGGGAGATGGGGGAAAGGGGAACGAGTGTGGGAGAGGACGAAGGGTAACGCAGTGAGGGTAAACGGGTGGTTATATATTTTTTGTTATATACAGAATTTAAAAAAATCATTTTAAAGATGTTTTTGTTAGTGTGGAAAAATATTTTTGTTTCTTAAGAGAAGATGCAAATTCAACAAATGCAATGCAATGAGTCAGGAAGTTCACAGTGCTGAGACTAGATCCGAGATGTTATACTTGGATAACATCACTATGCCAGGAGCACACGCTGACCAATCAGAGCCCAGGAAACATTCTTGGCATTGTATAATTTACATTAATTTACTGGATGGGGCATAGTGCACACTGCCTTGGACCAGTGTGAGTTCCCCCTGGCTTGCCTGTTGGGGCTAGTGTAAACAAATAAACTCTCTCCCACCAATCCCAGCCCCACATCCCTCCCCACCCACATCCCTTTAGTCAACAACTCACCTAACATTCAAAAGCATGCAAATAAAATCCTTAAAACAGCACACCACTGATAAGATCTTAACAGTCTCACCACCTGGCCCAAATGCCGGCAATCTCTCCCTCAAGTGTTATACAGTACTGGGACAGACTGCCAGCATTTGGGCACTGTGTTGAAACTGTTAAAATACCATAGGAAGCATGCTTCATTAAAGGTTTTAGTCACATACTATTTATTTCAAACATTTCACCAGAAAAGATATACTGAGCTGCTAATACCTCATTTCCAGATGTGTCCTGGGGGTAGGGGAACTGGAAAATCATATACACCAAATACAATATATCAAGGAGCATAACCAAAGATTGAAGACAATCTTTGTAACAGATATATATATATATATATATATATATATATACACACTGTATATTGCTAGAGCATTTATGGGGGGGTGCGCGGGAGGAAGAGAGGTCATAGACAATTGTAGGAACAAGAAGAATAGTCATGAAGGAGAGACTTTAAGGAAAAAGTAGAAGAGGCAGAGCGAACTGTCACGGAAAGGGAGGACCAGAGTTTAGGGAGGCAGTATGAGACATCAGGCCAACCAACAGTAGACATTCTAGAAGGAATAATGAGAAAATGGGAAGCATTACTGCATACAGGGTAGCTGAAAGTTGAGGGAGAGGATAAGATGGATGTAAGGTAGGAGGGAAAGGAACCAAACCAGAATTTATATATAATGGAGGCACAATGGGAAAGGCACGTGGCATCAGGAGAGGCGAGTGAAAGGGCAGAGTAGAGACAGCAATGGTGGGTATGAGGGGAACCACCTAAAGCAAAATAACAAAAAGAGTGAAAGAGAGGGTCCAGTCTGGCAAGGGTGGATTTGGAAATACCACTACAGACTATGTCAACATAACCAAAAATAGGGAGAATCATATTTAAAACAGTCTCTCGGCAGACAGGAAGTGGGATACTCGCTTTGTTCCTGTACAATGCACCAAGCTTGAGGTGGAGCTTTTGTTGAATGGCATCAATATATCTTGTGAAATCAAGATGACAGTCAAGGCAAACCTGAGGTACGTAAATGAGGATAAATCCTTGATACTAGCACCATCAAGGGTGTAACATAAAGGGAAAGGGGGGAGTCTGGAAAGCCTCTGACAGGTGCCAAAAGTCACTGAGACTGTTGTTTCAGCACTGAGGGATAGCTGGTTAGTCTGGAACCAGCACTGAATACTGTCTAAATCCAGCTGAAACTGTGAAGTTAGATCATGGGAAGAGTAGCCAAATGCAAAAATAACTATCATCAGCGTACATCTGAATCAATGCAGAAGAACAGATGGAGGGGAGGTCATTCAAGAATATGGAAAAGAAAACAGGACCCAAGACATACCCTTGAAGGACACCTGAGCAGTTAGGGAGTGGGGATGAAATGGAGCTTACTATCCAGACAACCTGAACTCTTCCCCCAAGGTAAGAATGAAACCTACTGACTGTAGAGTCAGAAGGTCCTGCTGCATTAAGCTTATCCAGAAGGGAGGGATGTGCCACTGTGTCAAAAAGTTTAGCCAAGATCAACAATTTTTTCATTTTTTATTATTAAAGGAATCGGAATTTCAAATCTTTGAGCCACTGACTCCTTTGCAAAGGCTTCACATCAGTATATACAGACAATTATTACAACGAGGTGATACAGAGGGCAATATATACAGAGTAGTCAACATAACAGACACATAGTTAAACATCTGAGGGTGGTATAAACCCTGAGTTTTGTAACATTCTGTGAGTGGAGCAAACCCAGAGTCAAGTAACATACTGTACATAAACATTCAGTGAAATTATCTTAGGTCTTGTATCAATAGTACAATAAGGTTCCAAGTTAACAGGAAGGAAGGAATAAGGCTAGCAAGGGACAGAGACGGGGACTTGGTCAGGAAGGAGGGATGCAAGAGGATGAGCGGAGCATGCAGGGGAGATTAGTTGCAATCACAGGCCGAGCCCTCTAGGAGGAACTCCCTGAGGCCAGTTTTGTAGCAGCTAATCTTAGGCACAGTTGAAACAGAGATAGAGAGGCCACTGAGGAGCTCCATGTTAGACGACTCTTTGACCCAGGGTGGTCCTACAATGGGGAACCAAATGAGGAGCCTTGGTCGAGCTCCTGGAGACCCTTTGTTGGGGGATGGGCTGGATAAGGGAGGGAGAGTTTGCAGTGGATTTTCTTGGCCAACAGGCAGATATGACATTTTAGACAGCCCTCGAAGTTTAGCAAGTTGGTACAACTAGAGATCACATGCATGGGTCCATCTATCGCAACCCGTCACTAGGCAGCAGGCTTTGTTCAGGGCAGTCTTTTTTTGATGCACGGTGGTATTGTCTCCGGAGCCATAGAACATGATCCCATAATCTACAACAGAGAGGATCGAGGACTGCATGGCTAGACGAAGGTCATCCGGAGGTAGGCAGTGTTTGAGCTGGCAGAGTAGTCCAATTCTGGTGGTGTTGGTGGTACTCAGGGTATGAATATGTGGGTGATAGGTGAGGGATAAGTCAAGAGTGATGCCCAAATATTTGAAGGCGTTTACCTCCTTAATTGGGGAGCCTTGATGACTGTAAATAAGAAGGGTGATTCCCTTAGTGGGTTCTGGAGATGAGAGAAAATCATTAACTTGTATTTTTTTATAGTTGAGAACTAGCCTATGCTCTGTGAACCAGGATTCGGCTTCAGTGAATGACTTTTGGAGGGTTTGCAGTAGTGAGGCGGGATTAAGGTGGCTTGTGAAAATTACGGCGTCATCGGTGTACAGAAGTAAATGACCTGAACCGGCACTGGGTAAGGAGTTTAAGAAGAGGCTAAAAAGGAGTGGGCCAAGTATGGAGCCTTGAGGGACACAGGAACGGACTGGGAGACTGGTGGAGAGGACTGAGTTAATTTTGACCTGCTGGGTCCTGTCACTTGGGTAGCTCTCAAACCAGGATGTAGGTTCAGAGGCAAGACCCAGGGAGGACAGAGAGTTAAGTAGGAGGGCATGGTTGACCGTACTGAATGCCTCAGTTAGGTCTATGTAGAAAGACCCAACTCTAGGAGAGAAGTTGAAGTGGAGTGGGATTTCCTCAAACCAGACTGAAAGAGTGTACAGAAGGAAGAGTCAAGGAGGGAGAAAGTTGTGATAGTACATGTTGTTCCTGTAATTTAGCTAAGGTAGGAAGGAGAGAGATAGGACGGTGGTTACCAGGAGAAGAGGGATCACCAACTTTTGGGACAGAGATGACAGTAGGCTGCTTCCAAGCAACATGAATAGTAGCAGAGGAAAATGAAAGACTGAGAAGCAGTGTAATGGCAGGGGCTGAGAGAAGTAGAAATTTGGGATCAAGGCCATCAGGGCTACCACATTTGTGAGGATTAAGAGCAAAAAAGGACTTAAGGGTAGCAGTGGTGGTGGCAGAAGAGAAGGAAAACAAGAGATTTAAAGGAGGAGTTGTAAGAAAGAGGGAAGAAGAGAAACAGATAAGAGAGAGGGCACAGGTAGTACAGTAGGAGCTAAAGGAAGAGGCAACAATTGAAGGGTCTGAAATGTGGGAGTCATCACCCTGAGAACTGGAGAGGGAGACTGGGTCAGAGGGGAGAACAGTAAATGGAAAACATTCCAGAACTTGGAGTGGTGATTAATATTGTTCTGGAGTGTGGATGCAAGATACTCAGGCTTAGCAAGTCTTATGGCTTTGGTACAGGCGATACAAAAGTGATGACAGTTAGCCAAAGCAGCCGAGAAGCCAGTGTAATTCCAGGCAAGGTCTATAGAACAGAGGCAAGCCATCATCTCAGTTGTTATCCAGGTAAGGTGAAGCCCTGTACTCTGTTTTTTCTCAGGGAAGCATGACGATCCCATACAGCCACAAATCTGGACTGAATGTATTGCATGGAAAATTTTATATTATTAGCTGTTGCGATCAGAGACCACCCAGTTGCTCATAGGTCAACTAGGAGAGAAGACAAGTCCAGAGACCTAAAGGATCTAAGATAAGTAAATTTATGGGGGCCTTAGGATGATGCATCTTGGTGACTAAGGGCATCAGGATGGTTCCTGCATCCATTGTACAGTGCGGATAAGATGACAGCACCCAGTCTAACAGAGAACGATTTGAAGATTTAAAGTTTAGGCGAGTGGGGTCAGAGATCTATTGAGTCAATTGTAGTGACTGTACAATTCTGAACAATTTTACTTGTATTGGGGCAAACCCAATTAACATTAAAGTCACCAAGGGTGTAAAGCTCACCTCTGGATAAATTAGTACAGACAGATGAAAGAAGCTCAGTAACAAAACCAGAGGAAATACCAGGACAACAATAAATACCAGCAGTAAAGATAGGGACAGAAAAAGGAAGGGAGAATTTGATAAGGAGCAGCTCATAGAAAGAGGGGCAAGATACAGCAAGAACAGCCACACATTTTATTTATTTATTTATTTTAACTTTGTTGACTGGGCAGGCACACTGAGCCGAGGCTCGTGAGAGAGCGAGGCCATGGAGAGAGTGGAATATAGGGTGAAATGGTGAGTAAGTGGAGGGGAGGAAGTGGCAAAATGATAGAAGGCGTTTAGTAGGATGTCGAGTTTGGAGAGGGATGAGGTTGGTGCTGTGCAATATATGATGTCTGCATAGTCTAATATTGGTAGGATGGTTTTACGTATGATTTCACTGTGGGCGGGGAAGGGAAGACTGTCTTTGTGGTGACAGAGGATGGCAAGTTTGGGACGGAGTTCGGAGCAGGTGGCCTCTATGTGGGTAGAGAAATTTATGCTGAAATTTGATGCTGGTGGACATGTAAACAACATGACTGCCTCTCTCTGTGTGATCTTGCCTGGCTACAGTGTAGCCAGTGATAGTTACAGCAGAATTCTGTACCTTGGAGGGGAGCCAGGATTCAGATGGAATCGGGTTGGGGCTCAGGACAACCTTGTCCCCAGGTCATCCAGCCGAAGGTTACGCATGACAGGCTGTAATTGGTCAGTTTTTGGAAGAAGGCTACAGATCTTTAAATGGGCAACTCTCAATCCTTTGGGAAGTTGTAAGGATGCAGTAGAGAAGGGACCAGGATTAAGTTTAATGTCACTTGCTAACAAAAGTGGCTTGGTAATAAGGAACTTTAAAGAACCAGAATGCTACCTGGAAGAGGGAAACAGGAGAGAAGTAGAGGAGGGAGCACGGGGAGAGAGAGAGAGAGAGAATGGAAAGGAAGAACCAGAGAGCTTCAAGATGTAACCAAGGAGCTGAAAGAATCTGACGCCAAGGGACATGGAGGAGAGAGAGAAGAGAAGTTGAGGGGAGAGTAGGGGATGAGGTAGAGAAATAGCTAAAACAGGAGGAGAAGACAAAGGCAGAAGACTGTGGAGGAGAAATGAAAGGAGGGAGGAGGATAAAAAACAAGAGAAGTTAACAGCATAATGGGGAAAAAGTGCAAAAACAATTTACACAAAAAGGTAACATTTAAAAAGGAAAGTCAACACAGAAAGGTAGAAACGGAGATTTACCAGATACATAAAACCAGAATGTCAGCCGGCCTGTCAGCGCAGTGGTTGGATGTCCGCTTGCGATGCCAGCGACCCGGGTTCGGGAACGGACTCGGATGCTGGAGGGCCAGCTGGGGAGAGAAGGCTGGCGTCTGACGACTGCCTCGCCTCTCTCTCGAGGCGGGACGCAACCGGCGATTGCTGACCCCTGGCGGAGGCTGGGGGCTCGGCAATACACGGGGTCCCACAATTAAATGGGGCATGGCGAATGTCGGCGTAAGCCTGATGTTAGTGGCACACCACGTCCCTCGGGAGCAAAATAGGAAAGAGCCCAGAGGCTGACCAGATGACTGTCACCAGCTCCCGCTGCCACGAGACCCTGGGCAGAGCTCGAACCACCCTGGCAGCACCCAGGGCAAGTATGGCGCTGGCCGCCCTCTCAGTGCCTTCCCTCTCAGAGGAGGGGGACCCACCCGATGAAGGGTTACGTCCGGGGGTTACCCGGGGGGCTGCGATATAGGGTGAAGAGGTGGCTGTACCAGGGCAGTGCGGCTCGGAGGGCATAGAAGGGCCTGAAGGAGAGGCCGGCCCGGAGCTGGGGGAGCAAAAAAAAAACAATGTCTAACAGACAGTGAAAGAAAAGGGAAGAATAAAATAGATTAGTAAGATGCAGGAAAAAAGAACATAAAATAACCAAGGCTAACAGGATGCTGGATGTATCGGGAGGGGTATTGATAGCAGAAGAAAAAAAACAGGTTACTTACCTCTAACAGCAGTTCTAGGAGTGACATATGATGTTCATTCACACTAACTGGCAGTGGCCTTTCCCTTTAAGATGTGCCGGAAAGTCTTCAAGATGGCTCCTCCCACCCATCCGGGTGGTAACTCCCTCGGCTCCACCCCATGATGCAAGATTGTGCCTGCTTGAAGTAGAGTGTGTGCGCCTAAGCTGGGGATGGGAGGTCGGGTTGGTCGGTGTGGATGAACATCATATACCACTCCTAGAACTACTGTTACAGGTGAGTAGCCTGTTTTTCCTAGGGGCATGGTTATGATGTTCTATCCAAACTAATTGGCAGACTCCTTGCAGTTCTCCTGGAGGAGGGAGGGAGGCAAGGTGCACACCCCCTATTTAGGAAACAAAGATTGGAGAATTGAGGCCCCAAAACCAGTATCCCAGCGTGATTCGAGGTCAATGTGGTAATGGGAAAAGAAGGTGTGTGCTGATCTCCAGGTAGCAGCCCTGGATTTCCTGGATAGGGACGTCCCTGGAAGCAGCCACCAACACAGCAGTATGGCGGGTGGAATGAGCCCTTAGCCCTCCGGGAGGCTCCCTACCCACCAACCTATAGCAGAGATCAATGCAGGATGTGATGCACCAGCCAATCGTCCGCTTGGCTGCAGGCCTGCCAGGTGCAGCTTCAGTGTTGGTGACAAGCAGCTGGTGAACCTCTCCCCGAACTCCAGCCATGCACCCTTTGTAATAAGTGAGCGCTTGCCTCAGGTACAGAGTATGGAGCCTGTGCTTAGCCTCCGAGGTGTGACTGGTGAAGTACACCTGGAGATTAATCACCTGATTAAGGTGAAACGCCAACACAACCTTCGCGAGGAACTTCAGCTTGGGGTGCAGGACAACCTTATCCCTGTGGAAGACCAGGAAAGAAGACTCCAGTGACACCACCTGGAGCTCCCCAATCCTTCTGGCTGACATGATAGCCACCAAGAAGGTGATCTTTCATGATAGGTGAGACATCTCACACCTGAACATCGGTTTGAATGGCTTGCCCATGAGCTTTATTAAACCAGCAACAACTCCCACGGTGGTGGTGTTTCATGCACCAGAAGGGAAATGGGGTCAACGTCCTTGAGGAAGTGCCAGACCACCTTCTCCTGTGCCACTGACTGCTGACTGGCCCACACCTGGTAAGCAGAGATGGTTGCCAGGTGCACCTTAAGGGACATCGACATAAGGCACAACTGAGAGAGGGACCAAAGGTAATCAAGGATGCTAGCCACTGGACAGGACAAAGGGTCCAATCCTTTACCCTGACACCAAATGGAGAATCTCTTCCATTTGAAGGTGTAACACTTCCTGTTTGACTCCTTCCGAGATGCCTGCACGATGGTGAAGACATTCTTGGAGAACCCCCGGGCCTGAAACTCTAGCTGCTCAGGAATCAGGCCGCCAGGTGCAGGGATTGAAAGTTCAGGTGGAGTACCTTCCCTTGATTGATGGAAAGCAGGTTCTGGCATAGGGGAATATGCCTTGGAAGCCTGCTGCTGAGGCTGAGATTGGGGTCCCAGAACTGGCGTGGCCAGTCTGGAGCCACCAGGATCATCTGTGTCTTTTCCCTCCTGGCCTTGAGAAGCACCTTGTGGATCAAGGGAAATGGAGGGAAGGCATGAAAGAGGCCCAGGGTCCAAAACCTCAAGAAGGCACCCCTTGCAGTGTTCCCTGCTGAGGGGGGCAGGCACAAAACAGCCGCAGCTTTGCATACTCCCTGGAGGCAAACAGGTTCATCTGAGAGATGCCCCACTGGGAGAACAGACTGTGAACTACTTCTGGGTGGAGAGACCACTCGTGAGACACCTCGCCCACCTGGCTGAGGGCAACCACCAGCTGACTGGAGATACCTGCCACATGAATGGCCAGATCATCTGCCTCCAGGCTGTGCATGAGGGTCCAGATATGGAGAGCTTCCTTGTGTAACCCCCCCTACCAAATTGGGGGCTTACCTTTGTGCCCAATTAGCTCCTGTTTGCACTCCTTTGGCGCCTCCAGAATGCTTGCATATTTTTTTTCTGTCCCGCGGTCCTTTCCATGCCTTAGTGTAAAATCCAGCCCTCTGGGGCTCCAAAATGCAAACTGCGATCTCCACACTGCCAATGCACTCCAGCGAGTGGTGCCTTTGATCTTGTGACTGCCCGACTTGCGGTCGAATCAGACAGTTGATGAGGCATTGGGAGTTCTCAGGGGTCCAGAGCCCATGGACTCTGTGTTCTCCCCTGTGGCACCCCAGCCTGTGAGAGAGACATTGTTCGTCAGGATGACCGATGGCTCTGGGCATACAAACTGGATCCCTTCCTGCAGTTGTGCTGGGACCAGCCACCACTGGATGGCGTCCCACATCCGCTGGGTCACCATGACCAGTTGGTCAAAGTGCCCTTTGCGCTGAGACTACTGGTTGGCCAGCTCCCACTGCAGGGAACATATTCTCCAGCGGGCCCAATGGACCACGCTGGTACACATTGCCACGTAGCCCAGCAGGCGCAGGAAGTCCCAAGCAGGGTGCAACTGCCCAACCCAAAATGATTGGGCAAAGGAAGAGAGAGCCTCTGCCCTGTCTGCCAGGAGCGGGGCTCTGATTCTGCAAGAGTTGAGCTCTGCCCTGATGAAACTGATCACCTGCAAGGGAATGAGTTCCAACTTGGCCTCCTTGACCAGGAGGCCAATTACGACACAGGTTTGGAGGACCAGATCCCTGGACCACTACACCTCCTGCCTGGAGGGACCTGCTATCAGCCAGTCATCTAGGTAGGGATAAACCCGGACACCTTGGCACCTCAGGTAAGCTGCCACCACTGTGATGCACCTCGTAAAGACCCTGTAGGCTGAAAGGCATGGTCTGGAACTCGTAGAGGGTTCCTTTGGCTCAAAAGCGGAGGAACCTTCTGTGAGATGGATGGATCAGGACGTGAAGGAATGCATCCTGAAGATCCAGGGAGCAAAATCACATGTTTTGATCTACAGATGGTATGATATGAGACAGAGTTATCATCCCGAAGGTAAGCGACCTGAGGAACTTGTTCAGGCCATGCAAATCTAGAATGGGGCACCAGTCCTCCCAACTGCTTTGGCACCAGGAAGAAACTGGAGACAAAGCCTGGGTGTTCCAGAGGATCCATGACAACAGCCACATCTCTGAGAGCTGACAGGATGTCTGTGGAAGCCAAGTCCCCCTGTGGGGCACAGGCTCTGCATGGAGGGTACTGCTCAAACTTTAGAGGCAGACCCTGGCTTAACACTTCTAGAACCCACCTGTTTGTGGTAACAGCAGACCAGGCAGAAAGGAAGTGGCAGAGCCGGCTCCCCGCAGGAGGACACAGGGAAGGTGTGATGGGCATGAGGGAGGCACCCCTCATCCTGTCACTGGGCAGGCTTGGAGGAGGAGGAGGACCTGGCTGAGGAGCCACTGGAGCCTCTCCCTCCTGGCTTATGGACAGCCGAGGCCACTGACTTGGGTCGAGGTTGCCAAGCCTGAGCCTGATGGTCAACCTTTTGCTGGGCTGGGCTGGCTTGGCTGCAGGAGTGGAGGTGCACTGAAAGGGCTTCCATTTCTGATGCTGCTTGGAGCCCTTGTGGTTCTTCTGGGCAGATGTCACTGAGTCCAATGTGACACTGGACTTCTCAGTGCATGTGAGGTGACCCTCGACCCCATGCCCGAACAGGTCGGTGCCTGGGAAAGGGACATCTTCCAGCTAGTGCTGAGTGTCCGCCGTGAAGGTTGAGATCCTCAGCCAAGCCCTGCGGCGCATGGCCACTGAGGCAGCCACAGAGAAGGCAGAGGAGTCCCCGATGTCCATGGCAGTCTGGAGCGGTTGCTTGGCCACAGCCCAGACCTAGTCTCAGAAAAATTTGACTGTGGTCTGCAGGTCTGCAGGCAGATGAGGAAGCACCCCATCTATGGTGCCCAGCAGGGCATGAGAGAAGTGGGCCATGAGGAGGGCTGAACTCACCTGCTGGAGGCCAAGCGAGGGGGCAGCACAGACCTTTTTAGCCACATGGTCCAATTTCCTGTATTCCTTATCAGGCAGCTTGTCAACATCCCCGGTGTTGCTGGAATGCCGGAATACAGATGCTCTGTAAATCCCAAAAAGAGATCAGGTGGGTACCACATTATTTGCGGTCCATCCAGGCAGAGGGCAGGGAATTGCCAGAGCTCAAGGGCAGGGCTAAGAATGGCTTCTGCCACTGAGATAACCTCTGTCGGAGAGTCCCCGGTTAAGGATTTCGGTCAAGGAGTAACAAGCCCATTTCTGGATGGGCTCCATCTTCATACCTGTCAACTCATTGATCAAATGGAGGAGGCCCATGAAAGAGTCTGGACCTTCGTCCATCAAGAGATTTCCCCACGGACTCCACAATGACTGGTTGGAAGTGCAGGGAGGAACCCTTGGACTCTGAAGAGTCATCAAAGAGAAGTCGACTGCCGGAGTCCACACTGATCCTCTGCGGACAGTCAGGGGTTATGGTGAACAACAGCCAATGGGGAAGCCCCTTGGCTAGCCGAGACTCCTTTGGAGCGCCAACTGCTTAGGTGGTGGTTCCACCACAATTGGTGGAGAAGCCGGAGTTGGCCAAGTCATGACCATCTTAAGCAGTTCTGTCAGCGGAGCAGTTGTTGGTCTTTCGGGTGACAGCCAAGTGATGGCCGGCGTAGAAACCAGGGTCGGTATGGCACCAGTAAACACCAGCTGTTGCCACATCAAGTCCTCATCGCATCGATGCAACTTGCGCTAAAGCCTCTCCTCAGCTGAGGAGGAAGAAGACTAGCCGCAGCGCCGCTTCCCATGTTGCTGAGAGCAGGAGTGCCGATTATGATGGGACCGGCTCGACCCACGGGAAGAAGACCTCAACCTTGGCCACTGGGAGGACTGGTGATGGGGCTCAGAGGGAGCTGGCGATCACCGGGGCTCCTCCTGGTCAGGGATCAGAGGTGTCAGGTCAGCAGACTGATCCATCCCTCCAATGGTCTGCGTCAGGACAGGGGTCCTAGACAAGGGAAGTATCAGCCTTTTCAGGTCGACAACTGGTTGGCTGCCTTGAGAAAAATCTTGGCTGGGGCTTAGACCAGCATCTCAGCTGAGAGGCCCGACGGGGGTACCGTGGAGCCAGCGGCCAAGGCTGAGGATTCAACCAGAGTCAAATCCGGAGAAGCACGGGAATTGGAGGCCCTCGACAGAGAACTCCTGATCCCATGAATAACGACGAGTGTTTCCTTTCTTAGACACTTCTTAGATTTAGATTTGCTGGTGGGTCCCTGACCAAAGGTCAGCAGGTACTGGCACAATTCCTTGAAGAAGCCTGTAAAAGTTGAGCCCAGCTGAAGTGGTACGAAAGCAGAAGCTGAGGAGGAAAGGGCCATGGCCTAGGCCTCCTCCTCTTCGAAGGCTACAAGCTGCTCAGCAGACCCCACAGCCATGGAGATCACCAAACAGGCAACTTTGGATTTGCCTGGTGGGTTCCATTGCGCTGGGCAGCCCAGTTTCATACGGGCAAGACAGTCCTGCAGGACAGAAGAATGAAACGAGTGGCAAAAGTTGCAGGCCTGGTGATTGTGCCCCAGGCAGTAGATGCACGTGGCAACTTTTGCCCGCAAGGTCACTGGCAGAACCTGGGAGTGGACTTATCGTCCATCATGGTTGCGATTGAAGATCGAGTAGAAGACAAAACTCATGAGATTTGCTTTGGAAGTAATTCCAAAATATTTAAGTGCTAGGTCCTACTCACAAGGCAGCATTAAGGAGGGAACCTGCTTCTTCCAGCAGAAAGGAAGATCTGGCATCATGGGTTGGAGCCGAGGGAGTTACCACCCAGGTGGGTGGGAGGAGCCAGCTTGAAGACTTTCTGGCACATCTTAAAGGGAAAGGACACTGCCAGTTAATGTGGATAGAAATTCATATCCACGTCCCTTTAAAAGAGGTAATACTTACCTTCTACAGATCCCTGGTGAGGCCTCACTTTAAGTACTGCACCCAGTTCTGGAGTCCTCACCTCAGAAAGCATAAGGACAGGTTGGAGACAGTGCAGCGCAGAACAACAAAAATGATTCAGGGCCAGCAGGGCAGATCCTATGAGGAGTGCCTCAAGGCACTAAATATGTACTCACTGGAGACCAGAAGGGAGAGGTGAGATATGATATAGATCTTCAAGTTCATTAAAAGAATTAAAGTGAACTGTGGGGAATTATTTAGCCTGAATACCAATTCACAGTCACGTGGACACAAGTGGAAATTAACAGGAGGTAGGTTCAGGAGAAATGTGAAGAAGTACTACTTTACAGAAAGAGTGGTGGAACCTTGGAACAGTCTGTCAACTGAGATGGTGGATGCAAAAACAGTCAGAGGATTCAAGCAGGAATGGGACATAATGAAGGGAACAGTGGTTACCAGGGGAGATGGGACCAAGGAGGAGAAGAATAGAGAGAGAGGACGAGGAGGGTTAGTACCCTGAAAGAAAGTACAGCTTCGTACTTACCGTAATGGTAGATCTTCAAGAGGATTTCTTGCAGCAGGTCATATACTTGGGTATCAGACAGAGGGCACTCTCACTGATGGTACCTTTCACCAGCAGTGCTGAGTCGGGGCCGCTCACAAAGATGTCACTCTACACATATGTATAAATATGTGGGCAGCCCAAGCAGCCTCAGTTCCCAGCTGGCGACCAGCTCACAGAGCAGGGCACTGAGGGGGAACCGAGGAGTCCAGATGGCATCACCCAGTAGGATGATGAAGACAGAAGCCAAGGACATCTCTCCCTGAAAAGGAGGGGGAAGGAGGGTGGGAATGTGACCTGCTGCAAAAGATCCTTTCAAAAATTTACCATTGCGCCAAGTATGAAACTGTACTATCTTCTTCACGGGTATCTCTTGCAGTAGGTCATACACTTGGGATGATTCCCAAGCAAAAAGATTGTGTGGTCATGAGAGTAGGCCCTGCAGGATAGCATGGCCAAAGGAAGCGCTATGCCTGGAGGCCATATGTAGACGACAGTGTCTCGTAAATGCATGGACAGTAGACCACGTGGTGGTATTACAGATATCGGTGATGGAGACATCCCTGAAACAGGTAGCAGAGGTAGAAAGAGCTTGGGTCGAGTGTGCATGCACTGTGCAGGGAAGAGGCGAATTGTCGTTATGGTAGAAATAAGTGATACAATGAGCTAACCAACAGGATAAGGTTTGCTTCGTGACAGGGTGTCCTTCCCTGCCAGGAGTGAAAGCAACAAACAGTTAATGGGATTTATGAGAGGATTTGGTACGAGCAAGGTAATAACGCAGACTGCGACAGACTTCCAAAATATGGAGACGTGACTCTACCGAACTGGAATGAGCTGGGTAGAGGACAGGCAAGCGAATGGATTGGTTGAGTGTAAAGTCCGAAACTACTTTCAGGAGGAATGAGGGATTAGTGTTTAGTGAGACTCAGCCTTTATGGAAGGCCAGGTATGGCTCAGGGCACATGAGGGCTCGGAGGGCCAAAATGCGCTGAACCGAAGTAACAGCCATCAGGAAAAGTGTCTGCCAGGCCAGAAAGCGCACATCACAGGTAGTTGCCGGTCCAAATGGTTCAAGAGTTGGCTTTTTGAACATGAAGTTGAGGTCTCAAGGCAGAACCGGCTTTCGGATGGGGGGCGGATGAAGAATGCCTTCAAGGAACATCTTGGCGAGGCCCAGTTGGGTGACCTGCCAGTCCATAATGGGTGCATGGAACGCCAAGATTGCAGATAAGTGAACTTTTATAGAAGAGTAGCTTAAACCCTGAATGAGGAGGGTGGAAAGGAACTGAGGATATTAGGTAATGGCAGGAGAAGGGGTTTAGGCCCCTTGGTGGTCATTCAGATATTAAAACCTTTCAACTTCAAGCCTTTCTAGAGGCTAGCAGAATGGTGGCTACAGAGGCAGAGATGTGTTGCTGAGCTATGACGTCTTCAGGAGTCAAGCATGAAGATGAATGGGGCTTGGAGACTGGGGCGGAGAAGGGTTCCTTGGTTCTGCGTGAGGAGATCCAGACAGAGCGGAAGGTGCAGAGGATCTGTGACTGACAGTGGCTGGAGAAGGGGGAACCAGATCTGCCAGGGCCAATATTGGGCGATAAGAATCATGGAGGCCCACCCCAGCTGGAGCTTGAGTAGTTCTCGCTGGAGGAGTGGAATGGACAGGAAGGCATATAAGAAGTGCCTGTGCCAAGAGAGGGACAGGACATCCAGGGAATGGCCTTGTGAGTCTGGAATAATTGAACAGTACTGCAGACGTCTGTTATTGTCTGGAGAGGCAAATATGTCTCTCTCTGAAGTGCCCCACAGAAGAAAAACGTCTGTTTGAACTAGTAGGGGTCCGGGGAGCAGCAACGGTCTGAAGGCCTGCACCACAAGATGGACAGCTCACACCTCTAAAAGGTTGCTGTGGAAAGATGTGACCATGGGGCCCCAAAGGCCTTGTGTCTGGTGCAGGCCGAGAAGGGCTCCCCAACCAAGAGGGAAAGTGTGGGTGTAAGAGCGAAAAGGCACACCAGTTTGCAAATTTGTCAGATGTAGACACCAGCAGAGTGCCCGCCTGTGGGCAGGAGGTACTCTGACGGAATCATCAAAATTGAAAAAGGCGTAGCACCCACTGGACCGGGTGCATGTGTAAGTGAGTGTATGGTACAGTGGTAATGGCAGCTGCCATGTGACCCAGGAGATGAATGTAACTGTGTGTGGTGATTTGTTGAGCTGCTTGGCAGTGCCTTGCCAGGGAGATGAGTTTGTGACACCTGTCATCTGGCAGAAAGGCACGACTGTGCGCCATGTCCAGGATGGTGCCCATGTACTGCAGGTGCTAGGATGGCTCCATGTGGGATTTGGTGACGCTGACCATGATTCCAACCTCCTGGGACAACTGGAGGGTGCATGTGAGGGAGTGTAGTAAGCCCTCACGAAATGACACCTGTATGTGCCAGTTGTCCAAGTAGGGGAAGATGCAGTGACTCAGGCGATGAAAGGGCGGTGGCCATGACTGCGAGACACTTCCTGAGCAGCTGTGGTGCTGAGGACAGCCCAAAGGGCAGGGCATGGAATTGATAATGGAAGCCCAGCAGATTGAACCTGAGATACTGGCAGTGGGCAGGATGGATTGAGATGTGAAGGTAAGCGTCCTTTATGTCAGGGGCACAGAGCCAATCCCCTTGAATTGTGAAGGGGTGGACGTTGTGAAGGTAACCATTGCACATCTTTCGTACTGGATTAACTAGTTGAGGTCTCTTAAATCCAGATAAGAACAGGGCACAGATTGCCTGTGCATTTGGGCACCAGAAAGAAATGGGAATAAAATCCCCCTTTCAGCTCTTCAGGAGGCACCAGTTGGACGGCTTGCTTCCAAATCAGTGAGAGAAGTTTCTACAGGAGAATCGGCGCATGTGCTGGAATGTAGGACACGTGCCAAGGAGGGTGGGATGGTGGGGAACTTGTCAGTTCCGAAGCATGACCTGTGCATATGTATGATCTGCAGGACTCATTCGTCTGAGGTAATCCTTTGTCAGGCCTCTAAATGTAGAGAAAAAAAGCCTCCCACAGCTTCCAAGACTGACAGAGGATGGCTGGGGAGGAGAGCAAAGAAGTCAGAAGGACTGGGGGCATCGGTGATCACAGCAGACAGCGCAGGTGTCCTTGGAAGCAGAGTCAGAGGTATGGTCTGGGGCTGTTGGCGGTCACTGATTGGGTAACAGGCAGGATCTCACTGTTGAGTGGCCCGTCACAAATTAAAGGAGTGGTACGGGCTCCACTGTGACATGGTTGGCGGAGTATGGACATTGTGTGTACAGTCCGGAGAGTGCGGCCAAGGCCTGCAATTTGTGCAAGATAGTTTCAGTGTCAAACCCAAACAAGTTGTGCCCGTTAAAGGGGGCATTTAGGATGGTTTGTTGGACATCCGGGGTGAAGCCAAAAAACCCGCAGCCTGGTATGGTGGCGAAGGGTGAAACCCCTTGCTGAGCCACGTGCAGAGGTATTAGCAGTGACATAGCCTGCATGGAGGAAATAATGAGAAAGGCCAGTACCCATCTTAAGGGTGGTGCACAACTGGTCAGTTTCAGTAGACCATGGAAGCCTAGTGGTCAGTTCGGAAGCGACAGTCCACAGAGTTTTTTTTTATACTTCAGTATATTCAAGGTATAATTGAGTATATGCATATTAATGGTGGACGAAGCAGACACCCTTTTACCTGTCAGGTCCAGTGGCCTCGAGTCTCCATCCGGAGGCAGAGAGCAGAGGTGTTTCAGATGTTCTGTCCAATCATAATTAGCATGAATGACACCTGAAGCCACCGGCAGAGCCAAAGCTGGTCAGTGGGAGCCTGGTACAGGTGATCTTGCTTCTTTGGAAACAGAGTACAGTCGAAGGATGGTACCAAGCTGCAAGTACAACATGCTGTGGCAACTGGGCCATAATGTCCAGGAAACTAGGGTAATCTGGAAGAGAGCAAGGGATTTAAAGCCCTAGATCCTCAGCCACTGAGGAGAAAGTAGAAGCACTGGAAGGAGTGTGCAGCCCTCATCATCAAGTAAATCCTCGTCTTCTATTTCCTCCGACTCTTCCAAGTCTCCCTCTCCCAGTGACTGAAAGGCAGGGGAAGAAGTAGGCTTCCGGTGCATTCATGGGTGAGGTAGGGCACAAGGGAGAAGAAGGAGGTTGTGGAGGAGTTTAAGACCTCCAAGACAGCGTGTATCACTGAGGGCACATCAACAGCAGGAGTCATCAGCAAGGGAGTGGAAGACTGAGGATGCACTCTCGTAAACCCCATGCTGGGGGCCGGCCCACTGACAAGGTGCTGCTCTACGTCGCCGATGACCTGGATTCTGGAATGGACCCGGGTTGCCAGAGGGCCGGTTGGGGGAGAGGGATTGAGCGTCCTGCGACTGATCTCCTTCTCCAGGGTGGAGGGTGGGGAGTGTGTTGGGTGCACTAGGGACACCTGGCGGAGGCCGGTGCACCACAACACCAGCGCCAGCAAGCTGGGGGGCAGGGCAGACGCTGGTTATCATTGCACATCCCCGCCCCGTATATGGGGAAAAATCTCGCAGTTGGCCACCTCCATGAAGCCAGCCTCCAGCTTCAATTAGTCTCCTAGCTGGCTCCCCCAGTCAGTTACTGGTTTTGCAGCACTATGGGGCCAGTGCTACGACCCCACCCCCTGGTGGGGTAAGCCAGGGGTTTCAGGGGAAGAGCACGGCAATGGAGGTGGGAGTGCGGAGGTCCGTGACTGGGTGGATTATTGGCGGCCAACTGCAGGGAAAAAAAGAAGAAAATATATTTAAAAAAATTAATAAATAAACCCCATGCTGGGGGGGTAGGATGGAGAGCTTGGGCGTAGGCTGGGGATGGAGCCGAAAGCCCGAAGCATGGGAAGCCTTGTCCACTTCCTGAACCACCAAGCCCCTGTAAGAGACGGGCTGTGAAGGTGGTGGCAAAGATAAGAAAGTGGCCAAAGTGAACTCTGGATCCATGCTGGAGGATCGTTTGATGGGGTGGAAATGAGCAGTCGTCGCCGGAGAACCTGAGTCCCATGCTGGAGGGACGAGCTGTTGACGAAGAAGGAGTTGTCATTGACAGAGGGGCCTGGGCAGAAGCCAGGACAGACCATGCCTCTGTATGAGATGTCAACAACAGGACTGGCAGTGAGGTCATTGATGGGGCCACAAAGGCAGATGTTGATGGAGGACTTAGTCCCATGCTGGAGGGACTGGTCATCAACGAGAAGAACTCAGTCCCATGCTGGAGGGACTGGTCATCAACGAAAGCATGCAGAAGTCATCAATGAAGAACTCAGTCCCAAACTGGAGGGACTGGTCGATGATGAGGGGATGAAGAACTCAGTCCCATGCTGGGGGGACTGGTCGAAGACGGTATGCAGAAGTCATCGGCTAAGAGCTCAGTCCAATGCTGGAGGGACTGGTTAATGATGAGGGTCATGTAGAAGTCACTGAGGAAGAACTCAGCCCCATGCTGAAGGGACTGGTCATCAATGGAGGCTCAACTGAGAGAAAGAGAGATTGTTGAAAGGACAAAAACAAAAAAGGTAATCATCAAAGGCAGGTGAAAGCAGAGCCTGCAGCAAGCAGGGAGACGGCAGAAAAAGAACTGAAGCTGCTAGGGGCCACCCTTACAGTAGCTGTAACTATTGCTTATTTGTTTTTTCACCCAATCATTCGACAGGGCCCAGCTTGGCAGTCTATTTCTGCTGTACTTAAACCTGCAATTAATTATGGCTGTACCTATGGAGCACTTACCTTGGGAACAACCGGAGGATTCCATCTTAACCTCCCCTAGACTCGGTACCCACTTTGCCGCTACCCCCATGGAAGGGTCCACTGTAGCCTCGTCTGAGTTCTGATACATCCACCTCCCCATGGAATTACTGTAGCCAATTTAGACGTCCTGGAACCTACATAATCTCCACCAGTTCCATGCTTGGGTCCCAGCTAATCCAGAACCTGTATGGCACACCACACAATTTAGAACAGGGCACTGAGGGGCACTTCCCACTAGAGGACCGCAGTTCCTTGGGTTTGACCACCTCACCCTCTACCCCACCTGCCCCATTGTGCTAAAAGTCTAGGCCAAATGCAGAACACACTACTGCAGACCTTCTCCTGCTTCCTGGCAGGAAGGGTACCAAGGCACCTTTCACACAGTGTACTGAAAGTTCAGAATAATTATATTCTACCTCAGAGGCAGTTAAGAAAGGTAAGATAATGCCCATCAGCCTGGTGGCCCTGAGAGTTGAGGCGCTGGACACCACACCTTGTGCCACACCGGTGACCCAGGGTCAGAAGTGATCTTGGGTTGCCAGGGGTCGGCATGGGAGGGAGAGGACTGAGTGTCCGAAGGACTGCTCTCTCCTCTCCCGGGGACGGGAGGGTTGTCGTCTCGCTCCTTGGCTGCAACCTGGTGGAGGCCAGAGGTCGGAAGACACAGAAGCATGGTTACATGACATGCGTGTGCCTCCACACATGCACATTCACGCCGCGAGGGAGACGTGGTGTATGGGGAAGAAAACAGAAAAAGTAATATGGAAAAAAAAGGAAAATGAAATGCTGCAGTACAATGATTGAGAGGCGGCAGTCTTTTGGATCCCCTTTTGGAAACTAAGGTCCTGCCAAATATGCACTGACCTCTAAGGGTTGGGGGCAGAGGTTGCTGGACTCTGGGCCAAATTCACAAGGGTATAGAGGAGTCTACCTCCGCTCCCCCAGAGGATGTCTAAGTGGAGCATATTGACCTTGGTGGTATCTGGGAGAGTGGGGGTGGCAGGCAGGGTGCACGCTCCTCAGCCTATACCACAGCAGAACTCTTTCACTGTACTGGTAGAATGGAACAGCCGAGAAGGAGGCACTCATCATACTGGGAAGGAAGGAAGTGGGGTTCTCAGTAGAGAGGCCCCAAGGAGGCAGAAAGAGGCCCCCAGCCGCAACAGAAGTACAGTAGCTGCTGCTGTTGAGGGACTCAGATGTTAGGGGGATACACTTCAGAGCAAGGGGAGAAAGGGATAGGGAGGAGTTGTGCCTAAGTGGTGCATCGGCTTGGAGGGATAGAGAGTGTATGCAGAGGATCACTAGGGCAGCAGGTGATGGGAGGGAGCTAGAAGTCATTGTCGGTCTGGGGACAAATGACATGGCAAGAGACAAGGTAGGAACAGTGCAGAGTAATTTCAGGGAGCTGAGGAGGGGCCTCAAGCAGGTGGCGCACAGGTGTTACTTGCATGCAGTCTAGGAGAGGAAAGGGTGGGGGGCACTGTTGAGCACACCTGCTGCGTGGACACATTTCTGTGTTGTGCTGCACATTGGGGAACTTTAAAATAGTAAAACTGGTATTTTTCCCATTTGGACTTGGTTGGAAGTGTTCGTGATTGCTTCATCTTGCAGAGTGCTATAGCTTGGTGTAACCCCCCTGCAAATGGGGGTTCCCAAAAGACTTCCAGGAGCTTGCTTGAATGCTCCAAGCCTGAATGGTGTTTGGCATTTAAGCCATTTATCAGTGAGTGTTTTTAGAACCTCTGGTACTGTCTCTTTAAGAGCTGTCTGCTTGCAGACATAATTAGTTTGTATGGGGGACTGTGTGTTTCTTTGATTGAGTACCACTCAAGCTGCTGCCAATTCACTTCATTTTGCAGTCACTAGGAGTGCAAAGGGAACCTATCTGAAAGATGTAACTGTTTGCCAGAAATTATTTAGAGTAATAATGAAATTACAGTTTGTCTAACCTGCTTTCTTTGCAGTCAGAACTGTGTCTGCTAGTTCCCCATTCTAGTTTTGAACTGCTGAACTGGACCAATCAGTGTGGGGTAAGCTAGCTCTAAAATGGTGCCTTGGACGAATCAGAACTTGGACTCATAATCTGAGCCAGCCACAAGAGGATTGTATGGGCAGTGACTCTGGGAGATGTAGTTTAGACTTCAGTGCCTTTTGGACCAACAGCAGCAGTCTATTGTGAGTGACAGCCAATCCAGTCAAGAACTGGGAGGAACTCAAAGGAAGTGCTCGGTTTTGTGGGAGTTTCAGTTGAGCTTTGGCAGTGAAGAAGGAAGGAGCCTTGTGCTTTTCAGTGTGCAGTTTTAGTCAAAAAAGCGTGTAAGGCCCAGAGTTCCGTCTGCAGCTTGTTAGACTGAATCCGTCCTGTGAAAAGAATCAAAGGATCTCTGAAGAGTAGAAACCAGGCTCACCCTGTAGAAGACTGGAAGAATTGCTGAAAATTGCACTCGGTCTGTCAGGAACTGAATCTGCTGTGTGTTCTCCCGGTATTGTGCAGTAATTGCGATCGGGATACAGATGCAGCCTGCCTGGTATAGTGCTTTCTTTTATATAAATGTGTGAAGAGGTTTGTGTACCTCAAGTGAGCCCTGCTGACATTGAAGGACCCTATCTTATTTGGAGGTCGTGAGTACTAATTCGGGTCGCTCCCTGTTGAATTGCCACATTAAATCCAAATGGAATTACTGTACTGCTGACTGTTTAATTCTCCTTTCTCTGTGTGAAAGGGCCCTACCAGCTGCCACGGTTTGGACTAGCTATCAGGGCTTGGGTACCCAGGGACAGTAACTGATAGGGATAGGCTCTGCACAGAGCCAGGTAGATTATTAGAGTGATAAGCTAATTAACCTGATTTCCCCTGTCCTTGTTATATCCCCTAAATAAATCAGAGCTGCTTGTTTCAGCAAAGTTATACTGCCTGAGGTATTTGTCTATGTTAAAGTACTGTACTGTGATTGTTGCACTGTATCTCATTTCACAGGAGGTCCCAGTGCGGAACCAGACCTGGGGGTAAGTGTATACTGTGAAGGTAATTCTGATATATTGTGTGGGCCACTAGTGGGAAGAAAGGGGGGTTGCAGTGTCCCAGAGGGCTGTGACCAAGTTAGTTTAACTATTGCAAACCCTGACCTCTGGGTGGAGGCACCCGCCATTGGATCCAGGCCCCTCAACCTGTTAGTGGCAAATCAGGCAGGGGTAGTAGCCCCTGGGATAGCGCCATCTAGGGGTTACACTGATATAACTTGTACATTATGGAGTGCTTGCAAAAAGGACCTTCAGGTGGAGCGAAAACTCAGCCACCAACAGAGCAACAGGCCACTGGAAGAGGGAGTGTAGTCACAGGTGGTAAGCCCCCATGGAAATTGCTCCAATTAGCCATGCAGGCAATTGATTCTAAAATTTATATGGTTCTGAATCGCCCGAGAGAGTAGGATCTCAAAACTGAGATAGCCACAAAGACTGCTACTTTGGCAGATTTGCAAGCTGGGAGGGCTCTTGCTGCCACTACTAACAATCTGTGAGAATTCGCAGCTTCAGTATAATTTAAAAGCCCTAGAAAATGTACATGGAGCATCTCATGTCCTGATGATTGGCCTTTCTGAGGGAGTAGGAGAGGATGTTCTGGAATTTTTGCAACGGGGGCCTTGGGCTTGGGCTTGGAAATGGAGTGTGGGCAACACTTTGTCTGGCCTTACCAGATTTCTCCTTGTTCTGCAGGAGCCCTGAAGGATCTACCAAAGAATGTTCTACTAATTACTGATGGTGTGGTAACATGGGATGTGATTCTGCGGGCCTTGAGAGCAGCTGAAAATTTAAACTACAATGATGCTACACTACATATTTTTCCTGAACTTTCTTATGCCACTAGACTGCGGAGGAAGAAGTTTGATGGTGTTTGCACTAAATTGAGGAGCATTGGCATTATACACTCTTTACTTATTCTGGCTTGCCTTTGATTCCACTACGGAGAGCGCACATTTCAATAGATGGACCCAGGGGAATCCAGTAAAGGAGTGGAGCTTACTGCTTAGGAGTTTGAGGCCACCAGGATTTCTGCCCTGGTTAACTGAGAAGAGGATGAGACGTGAGCGACGATCATGGACACTCTGACCACTTGATTTTGATACTGAAGAGAGTATGGAGAGTTGGACTGTACAACAGGTTCTTCTTTTGCTTTCTGCATTGCATTGAGACTTTAATGTGAACTTTATACCTGCAATGAATACAAGTTATTGGACCCTGTATTATTTGGTTTCTCCTGCCCTTCAGTTAAAAACTGTAGACCAATTTGATGTTTTTGTTCTTTGATGTTCCCAGATTGCAGGTTGACACTGGAATGCCAGCCTATTTTTGTTTTAATACTATGTTTGGGATGTGGACGATATTGGCTTATATATGGATGAACAATACTCACGCTCGGACTATTTCTTGCTTGGAATTGGCCACCATATGCTTGCAGGGTTTAGCTATCTGAGACTATCATTTCAGTTTTATGGACATTATAGACTACACCCAAATCCATACATCTGAATGCTTAGATTATAGCTATCCTTGTTATTATATGTATTCCTATGTTATATATAGATGTCTGGCATTATATTAACTGTATGTTATTGTTTTTCTTATAAAACAATAAAATATAAAAGTTTTAAAAAAGGAGAGACAAGGGTACTCTGCACCAGGACACTTAACAACTGGCTAAAGATTATGGTGCATGGAAGAGGACTTTGGCTACATTGGGGACCGAGGGCCAGCATTTTAGAATATGGGCCTCTATAAGGGAGATGGCTTGAATCTTTTCAAGAAGGGGACCACAATAATGGTTGAGCATTTAAACTAGCTGGGGGGTGGGCAAAACAAAGGGAAGCAACTGCCTACCCCTTGATGATGGAGCATCAGGGAGCAAGGGCCAGACAGGAAAACACTCCCCCAAGGCAAGGGCTCAAGAAGCAGGCATGGAGACAAGACAGGAAAAGGGGGGTATAAATTAGGTGTGCAAGGGTAAAGGATTGAACGAGACAGGGAACAGTGAGGGTAAAAAGAGAAAAGTTAGGTCAGGGAGAAATTTAAAGAACAGCATAGGCATGAAGGGGGGCAGGGAAGCAGGCAGGGGGAAATAATGCGTGGAAGGCCATATATGCCAATGCAGAGTCTCGGAAACAAAATTACAGACCTGGAAGCCAACATGGGGCAGACTGACCTGGATTTAGTGGCCATAATGGAGTCATAATGCATGGAGCACCATGACTGGGACATGACCATACCGGGCAAATCTCTGTTCAGGAGAGACAGGGCAGGGGGGAGGGGCATATTTTATGTGAGGGAGGGAACTGAGGCCATGGAGGTATAGGAGCAACGAGAGGAAAAGGAAGGACTGGAGATGCTGTGGGTCATCCCGGAGACAGGCTTTGAGGCTGCTATCCATATCGGGGTGGTGTACAGACCTCCAGCGCAGGGCGACAGGTGGATAAAGTACTTGGGAGACAGGCTTTGAGGCTGCTATCCGTACCGGGGTGGTGTACAGACCTCCAGCGCAGGGAGACAAGTGGATAAGGTACTTGGGAGACAGGCTTTGAGGCTGCTATCCATATCGGGGTGGTGTACAGACCTCCAGCGCAGAAAGACAGGTGGATGAGGTACTTGGGGATGCCATCATCAGACTGGCAAGTAAGGAGGAAATACTGCTGGTTGATGACTTCAATCTGCCAAATGTAAGACTGCAGCCTTCCAACAGTGGCTTCGGCAAGGAGCAGGAATATCCCTGAATACTTATAAGGGGCTTTTCTCTGGCAGCTACTCAAAAAATCTACTAGAAACAGGGCCAGTCATGAACCTTGTGCTTATAAACAGGGACAGCAATGCAGTCGTAATAGTGGGCAGCCCCCTGGGTACCACTGATCACCATCCAGGTGTGTAAAGACAAGAACAGCGGCAAATCACACGAGGACGAGGGTCCTGGACTTTAGCACGGTGGATTTTAAAGAAATGGGAGACTGCCTCATTGGGGGATTGCCAGGGAGGGGTAGAGGCACATAAGGAGGGCATAATTAAAGCAACCAACTTCTACAGGATGGAAGAGAGTAAAAGCAGAAGAAAAAAAGAGACTGTTATGGTTCTCTAAGGAAGTGGAAACATAGTCTGTTGCCAACCTCCCAGCTGGCCTTATCATGATTTCACTGCTCTATGGCTGTTGAAGGACCTCTTCAAATATTCTCAGAAGTAACAGACTGCACAAAACGTATGTTCAGTTCACGTAAGATTTATTTACATCTTCAAAATATGACTGGCCACCTTCTACTCCAGTGTTTCACCCATGGAAATAGGGCCTTAAAAAGGAGAGTAACCTGTATTAGTACATAAACATTTCATTTATGACTCAGTTTTAAAATGCTACCTTAAACCACAAGCTCAGCTCTTACTTTCAGTACAGTTTTGGTCCCTCCTAAGCCCACTGTGGCTTCGGACCCAAAGAAAGTTATGCTAGGAGCCATGGCACCAGCTCCTCCAACACCTCCATCAGGCTTCACACCTCCGAGGCATGCCCTGGTTGAAGGAAGAGCCACGCCACAGGAATCTCCACAGCGCAGAGGACCACAAGCTGGGCTGATTTTTAGGTCAGCGGGTGGAAAAATCGTAAACCCGCTTCGGACCCGCAGGAAAGTCACACTAGGGAGCCCGCTTCCAGTGCGGCTCCTCCAGACCTCCACCAGGCTGCCGCTACTCCAAGGCGTTCCCTCATTGAAGGAGCCCCACGTCACAGGAATCTCCCCACACAGAAGACCATGAGCCCAGCTGATTTTTAGGTCAGTGGGCGGAAAAAGCGTAAACCGCCTTGAAGGTCCCTCCTAAGCCCACCGGGGCTTCAGACCCGCAGGAAAGTCACGTTAGGGAGCCCGCTTCCAGCGTGGCTCCTCCAGACCTCCACCAGGCCACCGCTCCTCTGAGGCATTCCCTTGTTGGAGGAGCCCCACACCACAGGAATCTCCCCAGCGCAGAAGACCACAAGTCCGGCTGATTTTTTAGGTCAGTGGGAGGAAAAAGCGTAACCCGCCTTTAAGGTCCCTCCTAAGCCCACTGGGGCTTTAGACCCACAGGAAAGTCACGCTAGGGAGCCCGCTTCGAGCATGGCTCCTCCAGACCTCCACCAGGCCACCGCTCTTCTGAGGCATTCCCTTGTTGAAGGAGCTCCACGCCACAGGAATCTCCCCAGTGCAGAGGACCATGAGCCCAGCTGATTTTTAGGTCAGCGGGTGGAAAAAGCGTAAACCACCTTTAAGGTCCTCCTAAGCCACGGGGCTTCAGACCCATGGAGAAAGTCACACACTAGGGGCCGCTTCAAGCGCCAGCTCCTCAGACCTCCAGCCAGGCCACCGCTCCTCCGAGGCATTCCCTCATTGAAGAAGCCCCACACCACAGGAATCTCCCCAGTGCAGAGGACCACGAACCCGGCTGATTTTTAAGTCAGCGGGCGGAAAAAGCGTAAACCACCTTTAAGGTACGTTCTCTCCTCGGCTGGCACCTTCTTGATTTTTAAACACGAGCGCTCTGCACCTGGTTGGCTGGCCCTTCCTTTGGACTTGTCTCTCTGATTGGAGCGCCTTTTTGGAGCTATACTTGGATATTTTGAGCTTCTCAGTTTACCGGAATCGCTGATACTGCCTGTGCCCCATTGCAAAAGACTCTCTCTACCAGATAAAGTGATTACAGATCCTCTAGACTTTTCTGTGCTGCTGCTTTTACTACATTCTCATTTGTTTAAAGCTAAACCTGCTAAGATACTGTAATTTGTGGAAATGCCTTAATTGCCATAGGAGAAGTTTTTAGTTACTGATCACTGCTTAAGCTGTTTTCCTCTAAATCTTCTCTCTCTCTCTCTCTCTCTCTCTCTTCACCCTGCCTGACTACTCCCACCTACCCCTCTGCCTGCCCAGTTTCTTTGTCACAGCTCTCTCCCTCCCACCACCTGCCGCTATTTAACCCTTCTCCCTTTCTGTGCCCTCTAGGTCCCTTCTAAGCCCACCGGGGCTTCGGACCTGCAGGAAAGTCACGCTAGGAAGCCCGCTTCCAGCGCGGCTCCTCCAGACCTCCGTCCAGGCCGCCGTTCCTCCAAGGTGTTCCCTCGTTGAAGGAGCCCCACACCACAGGAATCTCCCCAGTGCAGAGGACCACGAGCCCGGATTTTTAGGTCAGCGGGTGGAAAAAGCGTAAACCGCCTTTCCCGCCGGCGCTTTGCGCTGGCTCCCCACCCTCTCCCACCTCACCCACCCTGGGTGGGCTGTCACATATTCTGTTTCTCTGCATCATGTAACCAAGTGTCTAAATATCCATTGGCTCATTATATTATTCTGCCACCAGGGGGCCAATGTGCCATGCTCCCATTTGAATTGATCCTCTAGTATGGGCTTCCTAATTTCATCTCTTAGTTCCACTAGTTGTAGCCCTCCTTGCTATTTTTCCAAAGAGCTTTAGTTCCCCAAATCTCTATGCTGTTTTCCTGACCATATAATTTGCCTATCCGTCGGGGTCGCAGTAAACCCTTTCTTGCTTCTGCTCTGCTAGCCTGGAAACATTCTCTCGACCCTTGTCTTCTAGTTTGGGGTGCCTGTCTGATACTGTGACTCCTCGGTTGCCTTATTTAGAGGTACACCTGGCTGCTTCGGGAGGCCTTATTTTTGACTTCTACCTCAAGCAGCTTATCTGCTACCTTAAGCTATGGTTAGCTACCGTTTTGGGGGGGGGGATCCTTATTCCGCTAGCACTCCTCTGCATCAACTTTTTTTCTCTTCCAATCCCCTGTGACCAACAGAGTGGGTTAGTTGACCTCCAGAATTTCTGCTTTTCAAATCAGCTTGTCCTTAGCCAGTGGCCTATATCCTTAGGGCCATTTCCTCCCCTCCCAAAGGGCTATTATTTTTATGTACTACTTGCCACTGAAAGATGAAGGAGGCAGGCTGTAAAAACTCAAGCTTATTATGGTATTAGGCTTTGCTTTTTAGCCTTGCTAAAAATCCTGCGGTCAGGTGACATTGAAACTAATCCTGGGCCACCTGCCCACTTCTCAGCTAGCGACGTAACTAGGTTAGCCATGAAAGACCTTCTCATTGTGCATATGAACATTCGTAGCCTCATATGCCACAAGGATGAGCTTGAGGCTTGGATGAAGGATTACGACCCTGACATTCTCTGTATCTCCGAGACGTGGCTGAAATCCAAGATACCTGACTCCACATGCTCCATCGCAAACTACTCCATCATCCACAGGGATAGGCCTACTGCCAAGCGGGGTGGTGGTATTGCGATCTATTACAAAGACCATCTCAACATTACTGTCATACGTGACCGGATCTCGCCTTTATTATGTGAACCCTTACATGATACTGTCTCACTTGGGTCTAAGAAACTTCATCTCATCTGTGGATACAACCCCCCTCTGGAGGTTTACAAGAACAGCTTGACATAACTGTCTAATGCTAACCACAATGAGACCTTGATCCTTGGTGACATAAACCTAAATTGGTTGGGACCAACCCATAGTTCACTGATATCAATGGCCAGCAGTCATAACCTGCACCAGGTAATATATGAACCTACAAGGACTCCAAATCATGAGAAAATGGGTACCCTGACAGACTGGTTACTTACAAACTGACTGGACCACCTACCCATATCTGGAATCCTCTCCGATGCCATTACCGACCATGCTCCAATCTTCGGCATATGGGCCTCAGAAGCACCCCTATCTCCCCGTCAACGCTAGATCACATTCACAAATCTTGCTAATTTGATTGTAAGTGCCTTCCTTCATGACATTTCCACCATCGACTGGTCAGAAATATATCAATCTAACTGTGTCAAACATGCACTAAACATCGTCCTTACCAATTTCAATAATGTACAGACCAGGCATGCTCTTAAGGTTACCAGAAGAGTCAGAGGAATGCAAACCAGGTGGCTTCATAAGGAACTACTAGCCGAGTTACGCTTAAGGGACAAACTCTGGAAGAAGTTTAAACAATCTGGTCATATTTCTGATTTCCACACCTATAGGGCCCACAGAAATATCTGCAGGAGAAAAATAAGAATAGCTAAAAGTAAGTACTGTAAGGATCTGCTTACCAGCTCTGCTAGTGACCCCAAGAAATTCTGGGCACATATCAAATCCTTCCTTGGGACCTCTAAGCACAACGCACCAACTGACATGTTATTAAATGGGGCGAACTGTAATGACCATAAGATAATTGCCAATGCTTTCAACAGGTTGTTCTCTGACCTATCTTCATACACCTCCTCCTTCAAACCTATGGCAAATCAACACCACCTGGGGGGCTTGGTCAAAGTGTCAGGTGACGTCAACCTCGCCCCGAAATCTGTACAAAGTCTGCCGTTCTATTTCAAAGTTATAACAGCCCCGGAGGTCCTCAAACTAATTCACTCGATGTCTGAGAGTACATGTGTTGGGTCGGACCACCTTGAGCCTCGCCTCCTTAAGCTTGCGGCCCATTACATTGCCTCGCCATTGGCTAAAATATTTACCCTGTCCCTCTCTGGCAGCACTGTCCCTGACATGTGGAAAATTGCTCGGATAACCCCGGTTTTTAAAAAAGGATGAGAAAAAGGACTTTAACTACAGACCCATTGCCATTTTCTCAGCCTTGTCTAAACTTCTTGAAAAGGTTGTTGCCTCAGAAACTCTTGACTATCTCTCTAAGTTTAAACTACTCTCCGATGCTCAACATGGGTTTAGGAAGAACCATAGCACATCTACGGCCTTGTTGAAACTTACCTCTAACATTCTCTCAAATATGGATACAGGGTGCCTTACAGGAGCTGTTTTTATCGATCTGACTAAGGCCTTTGACCTAGTAGACCATCCTTTACTTCTAACGGGCCTCACAAACCTGGGTTTCTCTACTCCAGTTGTAACATGGTTTAATAGCTACCTATCCAACAGGTATCAGAGGGTGAAATTTGACTCGGTTATATCAGACCCTGCAGCTATAAGTGTTGGTGTACCCCAGGGATCCATCCTGGGACCGCTCCTATTCTCGCTCTTTATTAATAATATCCCTAGTGCCCTTAGAAACTGCTCATCTCTCCTGTATGCTGACGACCTGGTCATCTATACCAGTGCAAACAAAGTTGATGACCTTAACATGGCCCTCTCCCACAATTTCAAGAACATCCAAAACTGGCTCAATGATCATAAACTGGTCCTAAACACAAAGAAGACAATGTCTATGCTATTTGGCTCTGTCCCTAAACTCAGGACTGGTCCCTCATCACTGTCGGTCCTCGACGTGGGCGGATCTCAAGTACATTTTGTCTCATCCTTAAACTATCTAGGGGTTCTGCTAGATCAATCCCTGGATCTCAACTTCCATATTCAAACTACCTGCAAGGCAGTAAATAACAAACAAATTGGGTGCTGCGTACAAGACTAGCTACATGCTAACACCATTTGCTAAACTGGCCATTGCAAGGGGAATTCCGTTGCCGACCCTCAACTACTGTGCCCCCCTCCTTGGTTCTGCCCATAAAACCTCCCTACTGAAGTGGGTCATCACTTACAATAATGTATGCCGCTATGCATCCTCTTCCCCTCGACTTAGGCACTGGTGTCTACTTTATGATTACATAGGTTGGCTCTCCCCTGTGGCTTCTAGGCATTACTACCTGGACTCTCTTGTTGATCCACCATCAGGCTAAATATCCCAACTACACTGGCGGTGATGTTCCTTCCTTTCACCCCATCAACTGAGATCAGTTGAAAAATCCCTACTTAAAGTCCCCAGATGTCTTACCTCAAAAGGTACAGGTGCCTTTGGACACGTGGCTCCTAAGTTCTGGAGCACTCTCCCCCTGGAAGTCAGACAGTCAGGGACCCACCTTCACTTCAAAACCATGCTCCGTCGCTATCTTATGCAGGCTGACCGTTGCATCTGTTTTGATCCTCCCTAATTCCTTCCTGTCAGGCCCCCTAGCTACTGTTCCTATGTCAGTACCCCAAGCACTTATCCATAATCCCACTATTCCTCGGGGTCAAGCAGACTGCATGTCTCCTTGCCTCGGCTACTCCCTCTACCCTCACTTACATTCTAACATCTACTGTCTAATTACCATCCTGATTTCCTGTTTACTGCTCTATTCTATGTTTTTACCTTTCCTGTAACCTATTCGGTATCAATGCTTGTTAAACTTCTATGTTGTTTTTCTTCCTTCAAAGGGTGTTACTCCTATGCAGTACCTGTTAATTATGCTGCTGCCCTTGTGTTTTTGTGCTCTAATCTCCATACATGCCATGTATAAAGACTTGTTTTCCTCGAAAGGTAATGTTTGTTTCTCATTGCTTGATATGTTCTGTACCTATTTCATGATGTCATGTACTCTTCCGGGTCGTGCCTGAAAATAATCACTCTGCTGGCTAGTGCACCTCCCGGTAAACAAAAACTAAATAAAATATACTCAGTTATTTCAATTTTCTAGCCATGTATACTCTGCATCCAATATAGTCAGTTCCACCAAGGTAATGCGATACTATTAGTCATCCTGACTGGTAGCTACTCCCTTCCCTTTACGCTGCTTGCCATGAGGAGTGCTGGTGCATGCCTGTGCCACCTGATGACATCATGAAATCAGTGACACACTGACATCGCATACACCCTGCCCAGCATCCAAGACACGAGGTAAAGCCAAGCCCCTAGACTACAAAACAGTCTCAGCTGGCCCCCAATCTCAAAGCATAGCTTTAAACTTACACAGTTTGGTCAAAAATTACATATTTATCCATCCTCATTAACATTAGCTTAGTCCTAAATGTCATCCATCTAAATGCTGCGGAAAAGGGGATCTCATGAGAAGGGCGACCGTTAATGAGTGCTTACAAAAAGGGCGATTCAATAGCAGCGCCTGTTCTCAGGACTAGTGGATGGGGGGGGGGTGAATCCGAATATGGCGACATCCTGTCGCTATATGTATCTGACGCGGGGGCGAACTGCATTTGCCTGCGATAGGCGGGAAGGAGAGGGAGGGTTTGTGAAGTGTAGCATGATGGTGGGTTGCCGAGCTGGCCATGTGGCATGGTGGGTTTGTGGCAGGCTATGGTTGGGAGGGAGCCGGGTTCTGTGCTGTGCGTGTCAGGATTTCTGCGCCAGTCCGAGAAATACACTTATTTTTATTCCCCCCCCAACATGCACCCCCCTGGAGCTGAGAATCTTTAGTGGGGGGGGGGCACAGCCCCTGCATAAACAAAAAAATCAAGTTCCCAGTGCCCTTTTGCCGTATGCTGGGAGTGTACATGGCGAAATGGATTTTCGCCGATGTACATTCGTCCTAATGGTGATCGCCGTTATCACATAGACCCGCGAAAAAGGTTTTTGGAGCCAGGCTAAGTGTGGGAATATGGCCTGCTTGGATGTGCAAGCCAACCATGAACAATCCTAGCACGCCACACACCAAGAACAATCACCCACTTAAATCCACAACCTTTAGAGAGGAAGGCGTACTGTATAAACAGATTCAATACCCTTCAGGGGCATAATGGTCTGAACGAATCAACTGACTGGACACTTTTTATTTTACAGATGCTGTGAAAGAGCCACTGATGCCTCAAGAAGGACTTTGAGAAGCATAATATCTGGATACATAGCAGCTTATACTTCTCATTAGCTCTGTATTTCTTATACTCATTATGTATTACTGAGGTCATATGCATAAAAGCAGGACAGTTGTTTCCTGAAGGTTCATCAGCTCCTATTGCGTCTTCCCAACCTAATGTCATAATACTCTGCTTGTGACATCGCACTAATCCCATACAACAGACTGTGATGTCACAACAGAGCACTGTGCAAGTAGGGAGCAAGATAAAGAGGCAGATGAGCTGTAGCTAGGGCTCCAGATAAGGGGGAGTACTGACCCGTTTTACTCACCTCATTTTTAGGAAATACTCTTCAGAAATATTTTAATGAGTACCAGTACTCACCCAACATTTGTAAATACTCCACACTCCAAAGAATAGTGCTTCATAACATAACTGGTGATTCAAAAGGAGCAGTTTTTTTCCAGATTTACAGCACTCATAAGCATCCCACTTTTCTTTTATTCAGTATAATTTAAAACTGGTGAGTAAATTACTCCTACCTGCCAACATTATCTGAGACTTGCTGGCACTTGATCAGTTTTTATCTAGGAAAAAAGCTACATTTAAAATGTATTCCTCACTCCACTCTGCCCAGACATTTGTACGCATCTGAATTTAGCTTTACTCACCTCACTTTCAAAATGAGGAGTACAATACTCATCCCAAAAAAACCTTATCTGGAGCCCTGGCTGTAGCGATAAATATTTTGCTTCTGTGGGAATTTCTTCAGTAACAGATAACAAAGAGGAGAACTCTATAGAAGATATACGAAATAAACGCAGAATTGTGTCCACCTATTATTGTTTTCCAATATTTTACCAATGGCACCAGCTGCTCTTTAAGTGTTTAGTTTCCACTGCTGTTTTAATTTATTCATGTATATAAAGTGTTATCAACCCTTTCTGATATAACAAACTCTAGCCAGAACCAATAGGACTGTGAAGAGCTACCAAATGACCAAAGTTACACATGTGCATAGAAATTATTTAACGCTCGGGTATAACTTGGCCACTGTTTGGAGGTGTTGCACCAAATGTTCAGTGTGGCCTTTTTGGGACCCTTCGTCATGAAGAGTACCATTGTCATTTTGTTCACTTGTCCCAAAAGGTGATTTTGTCAAGCAAACGTGCTATTCAGTGCCACAGGTGCGAAAACATGTTTTGGGCAGGATCTGGAAAAATGACAGCTATACTGTTTTGAAGGAGGTGCGTAAAAATGGCAATGTTGAAAATGTGGAATGATAATATTAAAAATTGGCGAAGTTAGGAGTGTGCGTACAAACTATGCAACACACGTGCGTAACGCAGTCATTTTTTGGAATTTTTTCACCAGATTTGCAACATGAGCTTTTTGGGACCCCAACTCATGAACCGTGGCACTGTTATTTCATGAATCTATCCCGAAAGGTGATTCCACACAGCGACCGTGAAATCACCTTTCAGGACAGAGTAAGAAAATGACAGCAACAGTTTTCATGAGGTGGGGTCCCAAGAACCCAATGTTGAAAATTATGGAGTCACAATTCCAGAAATTGTCTGATTTATCAGCATAAGTTAAAACCCCACTGAATGCCATAGTAGCACGCTTACCTTTGATCCTTCAGTTTGCGGTTTGGCTTTGAACAGTGCAGACGTGTCCCGGTCCAGAGAAGAAGATGGTGCTAACCTCTGGAGGTAAGTATGGGGTAAGGGTGCAATGAGGTGGGTGCTCAGTGGGAGGGTGGGGATGGGGGAGGGGGACTGGAGCAACAACATGGGACCGTTTTCTTTTTTACAGGAAAAAAAAACTCACATACGGATATTTTTCTTTATTTACAGGAAAAACAAAAAAAACACATTTGGGCAAACTGGGGTGGGCTCAAAGTGTGCCACATGAGTTGGGGAGTACATGATGCCAACATGAGGATTGGGCACCCCAATGTCAGCGGGGTTGGGGAAGACAAGAAACATTTAGGCACATTGGGGTGGGCTCCCAGTGTGCTGCATGAGTGGGGGTGGGGTACACATAATGTCGATGTTGGGATTGGGCACCCTGATGTCGGCGAGAAAAATGAAAAATATTTTAGTGGGGGGGGCACGTAATGCCGACACGGGGATTGGGAACCCAGATGTCGGCATGCAGAAGAATGAAGGTGGGAGGACAACAACAGTGGGAGGCTGCGAAAGGGTTTTCTTTGATGCCGGAGGTGGCGGCGGTGATGCAATTGCATATGTACAGTTGCGGTGAAAGGCATTTTGCCATTCCCAACATGATGGTGCTGGAGGAGCTGCGCATGCGCATGAGTCGTGCATGTGCAGTTCATGCAACGGAATGCAGAAGTAACAGACAAAATAGTGCAGCTGTTACTCCGTTGCAGCCGATCGTGGCACAGGGTTTCAAGCTCCATTGGACACTCAGAAGGATACTTCCAAATGTCTAACGGAAGGTTCCATGATTGCCCGTTTTTAGAGCTACGATCCGACCCAATAGGGCTGTAGGCTTCGCCCACAGCCCTAATAATTTTTAGCTTTAATTAACCAAAGGTAATAAATAAGTAACTTCCGAGTACGTATTAATATGCTCATGATACTTCTGAACTCGCACAGTTTGAATTTAGTGTCCATTTTCAGACAAATAGTATGAGGTATTATATATTGTTAGTGGTTCTTTTTGAAAACAGAGATACACTTAAGATCTCCTGCATACCTGGCTGGCCACCTTGTCAGGGCCAGATTACGATCCCTTCCCATTGAATTATGGCTGCACAAATATAATCAAAAGTTACAGAAAGGGGCTATCACCAGCATGACCTACGACCTATCCTTTTAAGTGAGTTACCCCCTAAGCTCAAAAATTCACTTAAAAAAACTGATTGTATACTGTACTGAAAGAGCAGCTTAAAAAAATGAGTCATAAATGAAATGTTTATCTATTAATACTGGTCACTCTCCTTGATAAAGCCCAGATTTCATGGGTGAGACGTTGGAGTAGAATTCATAGGTTCATAGGTTAATAGGTTAATCTGAGCATAGAAGACACATGTCCATATAGCTCACCAATATTCTAAGAGTAGCTCTGTATACCCTTACTTATTAAATAGGAATCCAGCCTATTTTTAAAGGTATTCATAGTGTAACCCGTAACTACCTCCATAGGAAGTGTATTCCAGATTCCTGTAATTCTTACATTAAACCAGTGTTCCCTGCTTTTAGTTTTATACTTGTCCTTGTATATCTGGAAACAGTGTGCTCTAGTGTCATATGTCTGCAACTTTAATTCTAGGCCCAGTTGTTCCCTTAGTTGGTCATCCTTAAGTGCCCTAAAAATCTGGCACATATCGCCTCGTAATCTACGAAATTCCAAGGAGTACAATCCCACGCTTTGTAGCCTTTGTTCATAGTTTAACCCCTGGACTTCCATTATACCTTTGGTTGCCCTTCTCTGGACCCTTTCCAAGGCATCAATATCCTTCCTATAACCTGGTGCCCAAAACTGGGCGCAGTACTCTACGTGCGGATGCACCAACGAGGTATACAAGGGCAATAATACTGTTTTCTCTCTACTCTTAATATGCTTGAATATACAGTGTTGTATACCACATGCTTTCTTTACCACCTGGCTACACTGCATTCCAAACTTTAGCTCATTATCAACTCTTATTCCCAAGTCCTTCTCATCATGTACTGTCTTCAGCTCGCTACCTCCCAACCTATATTTATAATGCTTATTATGCTTCCCCATGTGCATAACTACATATTTGTCTGTACTGAATATACATTTCTTTTCTTTGGCCCATATATCCAATTCTATGAGGGCTGCTTGTAAAGTATTAGCCTCTTTGATATTATTAACTGGAAAGCCCAGACGTGTATTGTCCGCAAATTTGGACAGCTACACTCCTTCTTTAAACACACATACTAGAGATGTATAGATTGAAAAGGCATGGTCCCAAAACGGATCCCTGGGATATCCCACTAGTCGCAGCCACCCAGTCCGAGCATTCCCCTCTTATACACACACTCTGTCTCCTATCCCTCAGTCAAGCCCCTATCCAGCAAATTAAATTATAATGAACCCCCGATTCTTTTAAGGCTCTGATCAATTCTTCATGTGGCACCTTATCAAATGCCTCCACAAAATCAAGGAAGATAACATCCACCGAAATGCCCATAACCAGGGCCTTATTGACCTTGCCACAGAACTCGAGGAAGTTAGTCTGGCACGACCTACCCTTTGTGAACCCATGCTGAGTACAATCACTATTTTATTTTCCATTTAAAGAGTCTAGGATCTGGTCCCTAATTATACTCTCTAAGATCTTCCCTAAAACCAAGGTCAAACTGATAGGTCTATAGTTTGCTACCTCCTGTTTTGAGCCTTTTTTATGTATAGGGATAATCATAGCTTGCCTCCAATCGTCTGGGACCTCGGCCATATCCAGGGATTTTTGGAAGATGTATGTAATTGGATCCGTCAACTCATATGCTAGTTCCTTGATAACTCTTGGATGTATTCCATCTGGTCCCTGTGCCTTATTAGGGTTTATTTCCAAAAGTTTTTTAACTATGTCAGAAGCATTTCATTTAAGACTCCAACCTGGGAATATACTCCTGCAATTATTTGCTACACATGGCCCCTTATTGAATATTAAAGAAAAGTATTTATTACATAAATCTGCCATCTGCTGATTATCTGAGGTCAATTTACTATCAGGCTCTTTTAGAGAGGTAACAGTTCCACTGTTGCCTCTCTTTGAATTAACATATGAGTAAAATGATTTATGGTTATTCTGCACCTTAGTTGCTAGTTTATATTCATAATTCCTTTTTGCTATAGAAATACCCTTTTTTGTATTTTTTAAACAATCTTTATATAATTCCCAGCAGATACTGTTGCTCAGTTTAGCTTTTAGATAAGCTGTATTTTTTGTTTAATTAATTTCCTAACCGGGGGGGGGGAGATTTTTTAGATCCATTATATTTCTTTTTAATTGGTACATACTTATGGACCAATAAACAGATAATACTATTTAGTTTTCCCCACATTTCTGTTAGTACTAAATCAGCAAATTCAACCTGCCAGTTCCATTCTGCAGTTCTCTTCTTATTAGCTCAAAATGTGCCTTATCATATCTGTAAATTGTTGTGCTACCAGAAGGATTTCCCAAGTTGCCCAGATATTCAAAGCTGACCATAGCCTGATTGCTTAATCCCAATGGTGGTAGTATTGTACAATTATGAATATTGTTATACACGTTACTCAACACTAAATCCAAGGTATGCGCACTCCTGGTGTTAATACATATTGTTCTACTCCGGCTAGATTTAAAATCTCCAAATATTTAGTTTCCATAAGGGTATTGACTACTTGTGTACTCCAATTAATTCCTGGGAGGTTGAAATCTCCTAATAGTATAACATTATTAGTTGAAACCAACTGTTTAATAAAATCACAGTACAAGATCCTCAGGGTTACCAATGGATGGTGGTATATACACAAGGTCAATATTGATTTTGGGAGCATTTGGTGGGAAAATTTTTATCCATAATACTTCAGAATTACCCCAGAATGTTGTATCAATGCACTCTGAAGATATATCATCTGATATGTAGAGTGACACCCCTCCACCTCTACAAGTGCTGTCCTTATTATAGTGTGTATATCCTGCAATGTCCCTGCCCCAACTATCCTTGTCATTCCACCAAGACTCAGTGACAGCACAAATGTGTATGTGGGAGGTATGTAGTATTAGTTTCAACTCATCCAATTTATTTGCAAGACTTCTGGCATTAACCAACAGAAATGTCCAGTTTTGCTGTGTTTCTTATTTAAATGGGCATCCTTTGATTTGGTACACCCCCTTCCCCCGTGAAGGAAGTTTAAATGTCTTTCCGTTATGTATCTCAGATTCTGAGCTAACATTCGCTTGTCTTGTTTATTTAAATGCAACCCATCTCTTGCAAATAATTAAAAGCCTTGAAAATCCTGCCTTTGATCGATGAATGTGTACCCTTCCCTAAAACACCGTTTTTTTAACCACCCATTGAGTCTCTGTATATTATTATTTAGCATAGTCCTGGCCCTTGGGACAGGCAGTATCCCTGAAATCAGCAAGTCACAACCCTTATTTTTGAGGTAGGCACCCACATGTTCAAAATCACTTTGTATTTCCGGTAGATTCTTCTTGCCAACGTCATTCACTCCAGTATGTAGTACTACTACAGGTGTAGTTATATTGTCTAGTAAACCAGGTAAAAGTTGTTTAATATCCCCAATACCAGCCCCTGGCAATACACTAACTGTAGTAAATGCATTCTGCCTTTTGCATGATATCTGATCAGTATGGCGAAGCATAGAGTCTCCTATAAACAACAAATCTTGTGGGGTATTATTCATCGATGATTTATTATTAATTCCTTCATCTTTATTGGTAGTAGTACGAGTCATGTTTTGTTCTTCAGAGGTTAGTTGGTTATGAGGATACAGCAATTCATCACTGCTTTCATTTGGTGCAAGGGCCTGAAATCTATTTGGGGTAAGCAGGTTCGAAGAACCCCCTATATTTCTCCTGCCCTTCTTACGGGCTTTAGCCTTGCCTACAAAACACCATTCCTCAGTATCATTAGACTCCTGAAGTTCTAAGAGTGTGGGAGTATCATGAGAATCTGATTCTGGGATACCTTCTACCTTTGAATCAATAAAGTGTTCTAGTGTAGTAATCTCAACTTGAGTCCTAATTCTTTGCTTTAATAGTTCAATTTCTGACTGCAATTCCTGTATCAATAAGCATTTATCACACCATACTCCTCTGATGTATTCCCCAGCTTAAACATCTGACACTTAATACAGCCCATCCTTTTGATTGTACTCTTACTTTGTTTGTAAGGTTTTTATTTAATTTATTTTTCTTTTTTATTTAGTTTTTGTTGACCGGGTAAGTGCACTAGACAAATCCTGCCTATTTTCAGGCACGACCCAGAGAGAGGAGGATACAGATGAATGACAACTGACCTTAAACCAGATTAAGCTATTGGTGGTAATTTTTTAGTGAATGAGGGGAATTTGGCCAGGACACCTGGGAAATTTCCCCTACTCTTTTCGATAAGTGCCATGGGATCTTTAACATCCACCTGAACTACCACCAATCCAGGCAGATGGGACCTCAGTTTAATGTCTCATCCGAAAGACGGCACCTCAGAAGTGCAGCACCCCTCTCATGCTGCACTACAGTGTCAGTACTGGGATATTAACCCAAGTGCCAGATGTGGGAACTGAACCCACAACCCTCTGATCTCCCGGCCTCAGAGGCGAGTGTGCTACCTACTGAGCCACTGACACTGCCGTCCTAGCAGACACAGCCAACATGTGCCGATGCACGTGTCTCTGCGCACATCTCCACGCACGACGACGCTCGCCCTGCTCGATGCAGGAGTGCGCTATATGGTTCCAGTGACCCGGATGTGACTTCTGGGGTTGCGGGAACACTCACTACAAACTTAGTGAGTGTAGTTTAGTTTTATCCTGCAATTAGTAGTGATAACTAAAAACAAGGGCACAAAGAGTATTTATGCTGCCCAGAGTGAATAAAAACGCTGTAATAGCAATTAATAGTCAGCCCCAATGATCAGGACTATAACTATCCTCTACCTACTTCCTGTCTTGGTTAAGTAGGGCTCCACGGTCAAAACAAAACGTTTCTTAAAACTAACAGCAAGGTATGTATGTATATACACATATATATAGTAAAAAGCTCCAATTTCTCCATACACTTCCCTGGTCACACACGGTATTATGTTATTGTGTAGATGCAATTCTAGAAGATGCAAATAAAACTTATATTAAGGAAGTGGGCAAGGTAGTGAAGCAAAAAGAGGGTGGCATTCAGGAGGTATTTGGAAACACAGAGGGGGGAGGAGGACCGGGAGATATACAAGTAAAATACAGGGAAGCAGAAAATACAGTGAGGAGTGCAAAGACACAGACAGAGGAAAGGCCAGCTAAGGGTTAGCCAAACGGGATAAGACTTTCTTCAGATATGTAAGTGCGGAGAGGTAAGCAAGTGGAGGGAAAATGAGGATAGAACAGGAAGGCGGAGACTGTGATGAAAACGGTCAAGAAAATGCTGTCATCTTGAACAGGTACGTCTGTTTAGTGTACACTGTGGAGGGAAGGGGGGAAACACACCACCGGAGAGTAGCAGGAGGGGAGGTGGAAACAAGTCCATTTCAGAGGAAAGAGTCCTGAAGGGACTTGCAGTTCTGAAGGTGGACAAGGCTATGGGACCAGACGGGATACACCCAAGGGTACTGAAAGAACTCAGGGAGGTGTTAGCTGCACCACTAACAGCCTTGTTCAACAGCTCACTGGAAATATGCAGGGTTCTGGGGGACTGGAGAAGAGCTGGCGCGGTCCCACTACATAAGAGTGACAGCAGGGAGGAGGCTAGCAACAATAAGCTGATCAGTTTTACTTCAGTGGAAAAAGTAATGGAAAACCTGTTTTTTTTTTTTTTTTTTTAATTGTTTAACCAGGAGAGACACACTAAGCTGAAAGCTTGTTTACAGTTGCAACCTGGGAGCACAGGGAAATTAAGTGACTTGCTTAGGGTCACACAGTATGCAAGTGGGAACTGTGGGATTCAAACCTAGGTCTCCAGATTTGCAGCTCAGAGCCTTAAACCACTGTGCTATACTGCCTCCTACTGAAGGAAGGACTGTCTAAGTATCTTAAATCCAATGGGGAGCAAGACCACAGGCAGCATGGATTCCCAGAGGGAGGTCATGCCAAACTAATCTGACAGATTTCTTTGACTGGGTGGCCAGGGAAATAGATCGGGGAGGGCAATCTATCTGGACATTAGTAAGACCTTCGACACTGAGCTGCACAGGAGGCTGATAAAGAAATTGAGCTACCTAGGGATGGGATAAAAAGTGGTGAATTCAGTTAGCAGCTGGTTAACGGGTAGGGCACAGAGGGTGGTGGTTAACGGCACTTACTTTAATGATGGCAGAGTGAACAGTTGGGTGCCACATGGCTCAGTACTGAGACTGCTCTTCTTCAATGTCTTCAAAAGTGACATTGTAGAAGAAGTGGAAGGGAGGGTATGTCTTTTTGCAGATGATACTAAACTCTGCAATAGTGTGGACACAGGAGCGGTTGGAGAGTATATGCAGGGATCTTGGGAAACTCGAGGAGTGGTCAAGAGCATGGCAGTTGAGGTTCAATGCCAAAAACAGTAAAATCATGCACATAGGGCATAGGAACCCGGAAACTGAGTATAGGAAGGGGGTGCAGCGACAGTCATTAAACAGCCGAGGGACCCTGGGGTTATCATATCTGACACCTCAAAGCAGCAGGGCAGTGTGACAAAGCAGTGTGTCAGGGCAGTGGGATGCTGGGGTGCATAGGGAGGGGTATCTCCAGCAGCAGGAGGAAAGTGGTGTTGCCACTGTCTCACTCGCTGTTGAGATCCCACCTGGAATACTGTGTCCAGTTTTGGAGGCCGCTCCTCAAAAAGGACATAGGAAGGGTGGAAGTAGTTAAAAGATGGACAATAACATGATACTGCAATTGCACAAGGTACAGAGAGTGCACAACAAATCCTATGACGAGAGATGGTGGGATCACAACACTTACTTTGGAATAGAGGAGAGATGGGGGGAGACATGACAGAGACCTACAAGTACCTCACAGAGGTGAACAGAGTGCAGGAGCGGAGTCTTTTCTAAGCGTGTAAGAGCAGCAGGATGGAGGCATGCAATGAAGCTGGGGGAAGGGAGTTTAAGAGAGATGTAAGAAGATACTTCTTCGCTGAAAGGGTGGTAGATGCATGGAACAGACTACCAGTTGATGTGGTAGAGGTAGAAACAGTGTGGGAACAGCTCCTGATAAGGTGAGTACCAACCTATTTCACTCACCTCATTTTAGGAAATACTCTTCAGAATATTTTTTTAATGAGTACCAATACTCACACAACAACAACATTTGTAAATGCGCAACACTTCATACAACAGTGCTTCATAACATAACTGGTAATTCACATGGAGCAGTGTTTTCCAGATTTACAGATCTCGTATGCATCCCAATTTTGTTTTACTCACTATAGTTTAAAACTGGTGAGTAAATTACTCCTGCCTGCCATTATTATCTGGGGCAATGAGTGGGGGCTTCAAGCATGTGTAGGATAAACACAGGGGTACATTAGAAAATACTTGGAGACCAGTTAGGGGCTGCACAGACAAATTAGGCAGGGAATATCTGGTCAGACTGGGTGGGCCAATTGGTCCTTTTCCACTGACATATTCTATGTTTCACTTGTGAAAAAAGAAACAGCTTCCCTCGAGGATCAGCATGCTGTGGGGATTCACCCCACAGGGGGCTTCTAGGGGATGGCTGCCATCACAGTCCTAAGGCTTAGGTGGGCTTTGCTTCTAGCAAGGTCCCTCAGCTGCTGGTACTGCTTGCTGCAGCTCTCTCCAAATTTCTCTCAAACAACCACACCCCATCACTCACTAGTCACCAAAAGCTGACTATCCCCTGGAAACTGCTAGTCCAGGTTGGGAGGGGAGGGTGTCCAGGCTGGCTAGAGTTAACCCTTACAAGTCTGTAAACCTACAGGGGAGATTTAGCAGCCTGGGGATTACATTTATATAATACATGGATGGGCCGTGGGTCCCAATGAAAAGCCCATCTTTTATTCCCCCATATATCATACCCACTGAAGTCATATACCACGGCCATGAATTAAAGTCATATACCACAGTCATCCGTGGTATGACTTTAATTAATGGCCCTGGTAAATAACTTTGCCTCAGCAGGTCCTGTCTTCCTCCTGCAGGATTTTTGAAAGAAATATGGCAGTTGTCTGAGTGTCGGGAGCATGAAGTAACAAAAACATGCATTGTGTGAACAGCAGTGTTTTTTTTTTTTAAGTGTCGGGAAGGAGGGGGGTGGATCAGTCAAGGTGAACACTACCAGGCTCTAATTAGCAACAAAATGTGTGTGGAGCTAGTGTACTCACTCATGCCCTCCATGTAACTGCTACCAATTCTAAGTAGAAATGGACATCTTTCCGAGCTACCGCACTGCACTCCCAACCACTACGCTGACCCAAACCACAGTCCCAACGTACATGCCAACCTGAGTTGCACTCTTGACTGCCAACCATTATGCTGGCCCAAACTGCACTCCTGACCTACACACCAATTTGAGCTGCACTCTCGACTGTCATGCCAACCTGAACCACACACCAGTCCCGTCCTCAACAGCACTCAATAAGGGATGAACCACCATAACCACACTTCCTTAAATAGGAGGACCCTGCACTACAGAAAAGCAGGAGGGACTAAATCTATCAAGGCAAACTCACAAACAATCTTAAAAGCAAGCTAATACAAGCATTTGTCAATGCCGAATGTTTGCTTGCTGATACTAGCATTGGAAATGCAGGAGTTAGAGAGATGCAGAATAGGAGTGGCTGTGAAGTATTGAACTCACGCCAATCCCACTTCCACCATGCAGAGAGGGATAGGCATTGGGGTGTGCCTGTGGGTCATTACCCATAATGCTCATGGGATTTCACCTCACCCTATCCTGTAGACACCGGCAAGTGTTGAGGTGTGCCTTGGGGTGTTCGGCTTCACAGTCACCCCATTCATAAGGACATATGCTGAAATGGGTGCAGTACAGGAGAATGGGGTGAAGTCTGGGGCTGAAGAGTGCAAGGCACACCTTGATGCCTGTCAGTGGCTTCAGGGTGGGGGTGGAATGGCATGACCATTACAGCCAGTAATCCAGCATTACACCTCTGATGCCTTGCAGTCTGTACAGGGTGGGACGTTATGGTTAGAAACTCTAACGCCCCGGGTGTTTGTTGGTATTTGCACTACATATTTTCAACATGGCCTTTTTGAGACCCCACCTCACGAAAGCATTTGGGACCTCTTCTCATGAACAGTGGCACTGTGATTTTGTTAATGTGTCCCGAACTTCGAGTTCCCACAGCAACCATGTCATTCTGCACCAGATGTGTGAAAACACAGATCTGGAAGGATGTGAAGAATGACAGCTGTACCATTCATAGGGAGGTGTGAAGAGATGGCAATGTTGAAAATCTGTAGTGAAAATATTAAAAATGTTCGAAGTTCCAAGCGAACGTGGAAACTGCGCAACATATGCTTGTTCCGCAGTCATTTAGTGGAATTATTTCACCAAATTTTCAACATAGTCATTTTGTGACCTCTGCTCATGAACACCGTCACTATGATTTTCTTAATCTGTCCGAAACATTAATTTCCAACAGCGACTGTGCCATTGTATGGAGACGAGGTGGAGGCTGTGCTATTTATATCAAAGACTCCCTTCCTGGTGTAGCCCTCCCAGCCCCTGTCCTTAACCTTAGGGCCCAGGCCCTTACCCTAAAGCTTACCCCCAACCCCTCTAAAGGCCCCCTCTTTCTAACCTCCACCTATATTCCCCCAAAAAATCAAACTCAGGCCCTGGTCCCTGTAATAGAGTATCTCACCTCTCTACCACATTCCCCTGAGCATATTCTCATGGGTGATCTAAACATCAACTGGCTTAGCCCCGCAACCTCCTCCACCTGTGACTCCTTTACTGCTATTCACCTAATGCAACTTGTTACCCAACCAACAAGAGTGAATCCCACAATGGAGTCGAGCACTCTTCTGGATGTAGTCCTCACCAACTGACCTAACCAAGTTTGCAATCTACAAGTCCTTCTGGATGGAATCAATGACCACTCCCCTATTCTTTTCTGTTGGATTACGTCCCTAACCAAACCCACTTCACAGGCCACCCTACGGCAGCGGTTGCAACCAGGTAGGCTGAAAGGCCTGAAGCAACTTCTAGCCCAAGTTGACTGGTTTCCCATTGAGACCGCTCCCAACCTTGATTCGGCCCTGGCCTTCTTCACCTTAATGTTTAACAAAGCTTGTGATATCTTACGCACCCCCTAACCAAACTCCGTTCAAGGTACACCATACTCCCTGGGTCACTCCTTCCCTACCTCAACTCTTTAGGCACAGGGATGACCACATGCAGCACCTAGCCACGGAAACTAGCCACCCTGCCGACGAGACAGGCATATGCTGCTGCTCTAAATAAATGCACCTGGGCCTTACGCAGCAAAGGCCGATCATTATCGGCCTCACCACTGGCCCTGGGAGAATGTTAGAACCTTCTGGGATAACATCAAACAACTAAATGGTGGTACACGCCTCCTCCACCTTCCCAAATCAATATTGAGGGTATTATCTCTACTGATCCTACCCTCATTGCTAACCATCTCAATAAATCCTTTACTGACCTTAGCTCTGTACTCCCTAGCAACTTTTTTGACCCCCCCACTCTTCTGACCCTGCTCCCTCACACGCATCTTTCCACTTCCACCGGGTTACTGTCAATGAAGTCAAACCGTATCTGACCAAGGCCCTAAGAAGCAACACCACTGGCAGTGACTCCTTGGACCCCAGACTCCTCAGCCTGGCATTGGACCAGGTCACGCCCAATCACTAGCCTCTTCAACAAATCACTCTGTCTAGGGCAATTTCCATCAGCCTGGAAAATTGCCACTGTCACTCCCATACATAAGGGTGGAGATGGGCCCTTTCCGTAATTATCGTCCCATCACAATCCTCTCACCACTCTCAAAAGCCTTAGAGAAAGTAGTATCCTCCCAAATATCTGAGTTTCTTACCAAATACAGTATCCTCTGCCTGAACAACACGGCTTCTGTGCTGGGGCACAGCACCAATACTGCCCTCATCGAGTTTCTAACTTCCTCCATTCCTCCCTGGACTCGGCTCTCTTGCTGGTGCAGTGTTCATCGATCTGTCAAAGCCTTTGACACCGTATCCCATCCTCTCCTGTGGATGCACTCAGCCAGGCTGGCTTTGCTGCAGGACCTGTCTCATGGTGCTCCAGCTATCTGTCTGCCCGTCCCAGCCTGTAAAAATCAATGGCACCTCTCTGACCTCTGCCCTATCTGATCTGGGGTTCCCCAGGCTCTCATTCTTGGGCCCTGCTCTTTCCCTTTATCTCAACACCCTGCCAGGTGCCTGTACTGGTAAACCTCCTTTATGCAGATGATGCTGTTATCTTCACTTCTGACCGTAATCCCACCACCTCCAAGATTCCCTGCAATTATTCCTATAAAGACGTGGAAGCCTGGTTTAAAGAACATAGACTGGTTATCAATCTTAAAAAGACCAAATCTATGATCTTGTCCCACCCCCAAAACAAAGCTAGTAATTTCCAAAATAAAGTCTTCGCCAGCTCTACGTTCCCACTCGAACAAGTTTACACATACAAATACCTTGGGATAACCTTTGACCCTGCCCTCAAGTTCCATTCCCATAGCTCTGCCTTAGCCTCCACCACCAATATTGGGTTGGAAATCCTTTACCGCCACAAACACTGTCTCCCCTCGATGCCCTCCAACTCGCAGTTATGTCCTCCATTCTGTCACTTGTTGACTATGGCTTACCAGTCTACGGGGCTGCTGACCAGACCTTGCTAAACAAAATCCGCCTCACCTTAAATAAGGCCTGTCGACTAATCTTAGGTGCTCCTAGACTCACACATACTTGCCATCTTTACTCCCAGGCTAATCTGCTCAATCTTGACAAACGTCTTAGGTATCAAACCTGCATCCTTACAAAAAAAACTCTCTTTGGGCTCTCTCCTCCTGGTTTGACTGCCGTTATCCACCGTGTTAACTCACTAGCTTCAACACGGTCCTCCTGTAAAACAAAGTTGAAGGTACCTAGGGCAAGGACCTCTCATGGACAACGGGCTTTCCACTACCGTGTCCCTTCTTGGTACAATTCCCTTCCTGCCGGTGTAACCCCCTTGCAAATGGGGGTTCCTAAAAGCTTCCCCGGAGCTTGCCTAAGTGCCCCCTGCCAGGCTGGTGTCCTGCATTTCAGCAGCTTAACTGTGATCGCCAGGAGCGCAACCAAAGCCTCCGTGCCAGTCTTTTAAGGGCTGCCTAACTTACAGTCATGATTAATCTGGGAAGGAGTTTGAGTGTGGCCATGCTCGAGTCCCGCCCGGGCTGCCGGATAATTGCTCCGTTTCTGCCATCGCTAAATTGTGCAGATGGAGCTTCTCTGAAAGATGTAGCTGTTTGCTGGGAATAACTTAGGGCAATAAATGATAACGTAGTTGTTCTAACTTGTTTTTCTTTGCAGCAAAGACTGTTCTGATTCTCCCCTCCATTTTGGTCCCGAACTGGCGATTTGGACCACTCCGTACGTTGGAACTTTAAGGGAGCTGCCTGACCAATCGAAGGGCTATTTGTAATTTGGGAAAGGCATTATGGGCTATGGCAGTTTTTTGCACCACCGAGAACTAAAGCATTTGACTGGCAGGTGCCGGCGGCTAATAGGGGCGAATAGCACCCGAACTAAAGGAAGAGCCCCTTGCTGTTGGGAGAGAGATGCGTAGTGGCTGAGGAAAAGGAAGGAGCTGTGTGCTTCTGCGCTGGTGGAGTGTTCGCGCGGGAAGCACGTAAAGGCCTGAGTGGCCGTTTTTGCCCGTTGAGTGAGTCGGACTAAATCCGCCCGTGTGCGGTTGGAGGAGGCTGGTGCCAGCCCAGCTACTACCAGGCTCAACCTGAGAGGACTGGAGAACCTGCTGAATCGCGCTCGGTCCGCCCGTGAAGTTGAAGCTGCCGTTTGTTGCCCGAGTCTGCTGCAAGTTTGTGTGGGGCCTGAAAGCAGCTGCCTAGTATGGTCCCTCTCTGTTGTTTGCCATATAAGTGTGTGAGGAGGCTGGTGAAAGTCAGGATCAGCCCTGCTGGTGGTAAAGGAAATGGTATTTGATGGAGTCATGAGTAGTGAATCAGGGTAGCTCCCTGCTAAGCTTGCAACAGTGGTCTTAGGTGTCTTATTATGCTGTTGACTGCCTAACTGAACTTTCTTCCCATTCTGACCTTCTTAGGATTGTAAAGGCTATCTGTGTCAGGGCCCCAACCAGCTGCCATGGTGGACTAGCCATTAGGGCTTGGGTACCCAGGGACAGTAAATATTAGGATCAGGCCTGTGCACAGAGCCCTAGGTAGATAAGTATAGTGATAAGCAAATTAACTTGATTTCCCCTGTCCTTGTTATTTCCCCCCTTAAATAAATCAGATTGTTTGTTTTGCAACTACACCCTGGCTAGTCTGTGCATTCCTGGTGAACTACGGCTTCGTGACTGTGATATAACTGTACCTTACTTTACAGGGGGTCCCCGGAGTGAGCTGAGAGATACCACCCTGGGGGTAAGTGTACTTGGGAAAAGTATTGTGGGTACACCGTGTGAGCCACTAGACGGACGAAGGCAGTAACCCAGAGGGCTGCAACCGAGGCAATCTCGACTGCATTAACTCCCGACCTCTGGGTGGAGGCACCCGTCAACGAATCTGGGCCCCTCACCCTGTCTTAGTGGAGGCAGGCAGGGGTAGTAACCCTAAGGACAGCGCCCCCCTGGGGGTTACAAATTGGAGGCACCGCTGGGACCAGCGTCCCCTAGTGGCCAAGTGAGGAAGTACATAAGAAATGGAAAAACTGGAAGGGGATATGTTGGGAAAAATTAAGTTGGGGCCTGTTAAGACAATGGTACACAGCCTGATGGGGTGGGGTGAAGCCGAAGAGCTGGACTCCCAGAAGATTGTGCTACTGTTAGATGTGCCTTTGGGAACTCCAACTGCTGACATCATTTCCGCAGCAGAGCGAGTAAAATATTTAGGCAAAGTGGAGGTAAAAGGGTGTATGGCTGACCTGCTCGACCAGACGTTGCAGGTGCTACTCCTGTGTAGTGTGGCCATCGACCCCGAGAAGGTACCTCCAGTGATGTACCCGGAGGGTGCCTCACAGGGATGGAGGCTAATTCATATTCGCAGTGGGTTAGTCACTCCTGGGGGGTCTCCCCAAATTAATAGTTTTAAAGATAAATTGCTTAAATTGCTGGCTGTGGAGCGGAGGACTACCCAGGAACTGCTGCAAGCATTACATTTGTCTAGTGATGCTACCCCCCAAGGCTCCCCCGGCACCTCCCCTTGTCCCCCCAAGAGTTCTATTTTGGCTTCACTGCCCCTAGTGGTCCCACCTATACAGCTCGATTCCTACCATAAGCTAACACTTTTTTCTGGCATGGTGTCAGTGTCTCCAGGGGAGGATGACCTGGAAGCTTGGTTGGACTATGCCACCCCCTTAGTCCAGGAATGGCAATGCTCTGAGGGGGAGAAAAGGAAGAGACTGACGGAGAGCTTGCGGGATCCCGCTTTAGAAGCCATTAGGTTTTTTCCGGCCACTAGTCCGGAAGCCACCGCCGCAGAGTATCTCTCTGTTTTAGAAGCGGTGTTTGGGAGTACAGAGACTGGTGAAGATTTACTATGGAAATTCAGGTCTGCTAAGCAGTGGAGGAATGAGAAACTGTCCGCCTTCATCACTAGGGTGGAGCGGGCCTTGCAGAAGACCTATAGAAAGGGGGGAATCACTGCCACGGCCTTGAATCAGGTCAGGTTAGAACATGTTTTAAAGTCTGCCAGATTCTCTAGTGTAATACCGTTAAAACTCAAGTTACATGATCGGCGGGCTACCCTGCCCGAATATTGTCAATTAATGGGGGAGATTAGAGAGGTGGAGACCAATGAAGAGGGGTGGGACCCATGTGTGGGGGCGGTGAACCCTAGCAGGATCCCTGAGCTTAGCACCCCTGAGGAGATCAGCCTGTCCAGAGGGCCTGAGGGATCCCCAGATTTTCCAGGTGCTGTGGGAATGCGAGTTATTTCCTCCGACCCCCACATAGAGAGTGAGCTGAGGGCCGAGGTCAGAAATTTACGGGAACTGGTGAGGGAGCTGAAGCAATCTACCATGTACCCTGTTAGGTCCGGGGCCCCTGAGACAAACAGAAACCAGGCCCCCGGCCCAAGGGAGCCCCTTCACCCCTCTCAGGGCCCCCCCACAGATAAGGTGTCAACCGCCAAATAGTGACCCCCGGGACCCCTAGTTCTGTTACCATTGTGGAGAAGATGGGCATTTTCAACCTGAGTGTCAGAGGCCGGAGAACTTAAGGAAAGTCAACAGTAGACTAATCACTTTGCATCGCTGGGCCCAATCTCAACCCCCTAGGAAAAGTTTTGTGACTCTGGCCCAGGCCTGGCCGACTCTCAATGCTGTGGCCCCCGACTGGTCCAATGTGGTCAGGCCTGCAATGGAGACCCCATTGCGAGTAAATGGGATTCCCACTCGAGCTGTATTAGACAGTGGCTCTCAGGTAACCATCATGTTTCAGGTCTGGTATCAGACACACTTACCTGAGGTGCCTCTGCAACCCTTGACTGGTCTACATGTGTGGGGGTTGAGCGACGAGGCATATCCGTATTTGGGGTATATCCGGGCTTGGTTATCATTCTCTACCTCTGTGGCTGGAATGGATGGTGGAAACCTTAGTTTTAGTTTGCCCGCCCACTGGACTGTATGATGGGGTGCCTTTGTTGATTGGGACGAATGCCCATATGTTTGGACGATTGGCCCAGTTGTGCTCAGAAAAGCAAGCATTCAAAACTGGGCGAGCCCTAAGGATACCCACTGTGATCCAAAAGGCAGTTGCAACTCAGAAGAAGGTTAGCCAGGAGGAACCTGAAGGCCCGGTGGGGGTGGTGTGGAGAAAGGACCCGGCCCCAGTGATACTCGCCCCGAATGCTCAATGTGTCTTGCATGGAGAGGTACGATTAAGGATGGATGTTAAAAATAAGTTGTTGATGTTGGTTGCGCCTGGGGAGGGAAGATTGCCTGAGGGGCTGTTGGTAAAGCCTAGTATCCTGCCGGCTAGAGCTCATGCTTATGTCAGGAGAGTGATGGTTCAAGTGCATAATGTGTCTGACAAAGATATTCAAATAAGAAGAGGGTGCACCCTGGCAAGTGTCCATTGTGCAGATACTGCAGTACTGCCCAATAGCAAGGGTCCCAGGACAGATGACCAAGTTACTCCTGACCTGTTTGATTTCGGTGACTCCCCGTTGCCAGCTGAATGGAAAAAAAGGACCAGTGAGAGGCTTGCCAAAGCGACCAGGTTTTCTTCCTAAAAGAGTGGGACGTGGGATGTGTGCAAGGGGCTGAGCATCACATTCGGCTGCATGACGAAAGGCCTTTCCAAGAGAGATCCCGGCACCTGGCTCCGGCTGACATAGATGATGTGAGGCGGCATCTGCAAGAGATGTTGGCTGCTGGTGTGATACAAGAATCCAAGAGCCCCTATGCCTCCCCCATTGTAGTGGTAAGGAAGAAGAATGGGGCAGTCAGGATGTGTGTAGACTATCGCACTTTGAATTGGCGGACCATCCCCGACCAGTATACCATGCCACGCATCCAGGACGCCTTGGATTGTTTAAATGGCAGTAAGTGGTTCTCTGTGTTGGACCAGGGTTTTAAATAATTGATTAGCAGTTTTTTTCCTGGGACAATGCTAACTGTACAGAAAGTGTTTATATAGGTTTTCTAGAAGTGTGATGTTCGATAAACACAATGAGGCAAGTGCTATGCAATTTTACAATGTTTTAGCAATTTTATGAGCAAAACGCTAATCAATTTTTAGAGTTAAATAAAACCCTGTGGACCTCCGCAACAGGTACTACCAGATCCCGATGGCCCCAGAGGACTGGGAGAAGACTGCATTCATTTGCCCCCTAGGTTTCTATGAGTTCATTCAGATGCCTCAGGGGATTTCAGGCACCCCGCCACCTTTCAGCGCCTGATGGAGAGGGCCGTGGGGGATATGAATTTGCTCGAGTGTCTGGTCTATCTAGATGATGTCATAGTGTTTGGACGTTCATTGGAAGAACATGAGCAGCGATTATTCAAGATCTTGGATCGGTTGGAAGAGTTCAGCCTCAAGCTGTCTATAGATAAGTGCCAATTCTTCCAGACTTCTGTAAAATATGTGGGCCACATAGTGTCTACTGAGGGCACAGAGACTGACCCTAGTAAAGTGGAGGCCTTGACTACTTGGCCTCAGCCCAGGAACTTGAAAGAGTTGCAACGGTTTCTGGGGTTTTGCGGATATTATAGGCGAATTGTCAAGGACTACTCTCGAGTGATTCGTCCTCTCCTCAATCTCACTCAGGGGTACCCTCCTACACACAAAAGGTATAAGAAAGTTGTGCGATCCGAGATGGAGAAGAGGTATTTCCAGCCGAATGAACTGTTTAGGGATCGATGGACTGTTGAGTGTGAGGACACTTTCTATGACATCATATATCAACTTACACATGCCCCCGTGTTGGCCTATGCCGACCCGCCAAGCCCTCACGCTCTCCATACCGATGCTAGTCTTCAAGGATTGGGGCTGTGTTATATCAGAGCACCTCGAATGGCCTGAGACCGGTAGCTTTTGCCAGCAGAAGTCTGACTCCTTCAGAAAAAAACTATCCCGTGCATAAGCTAGAGTTCCTGGCTCTGAAGTGGACCATTGTTGATCAGTTTCATCACTATTTGTACGGTGCCAAGATATTGGTGAAGACTGATAACAACCTTCTGACTTGTGTACAAACTTCAGCCAAGTTGGACGCCACTGGCCACAGGTGGCTCTCTGCCTTGGTCACCTACGACTATGCTGTTGAATATAGAGCCGGTTTAAACCATATAGATGCGGATGCCCTCTCTCGGAGGCCTATGTCCCAAACTGATTGGATCAGATTGTCTGAGCCTGACATAAGAGCACTTTGACAGAAGTTTGACAAGGAAGAACAGGCATCCCTGGACGCTGTGAACTGTATGGTGGATTGCTTGGGGCCATCTGAGAACTGCATACCTGCTGCCTACTGTCATTTTTCCGCGCTGGACACTAGTTCACTGCCCCAGTTTGACAATACTAGTCTTCAACAGGCTCAGTTCTGAGACTCTATGATAAAACTGGTTGTGGAAGCCTTGCAGGCCAGGCAGGATGTGTCCAAATTGCGCTCCACCGACTTAAGAGCCACCTTGTTATAATTAAGGCTGATTAACCAACTACTATACCGAGAGACTGTAAATAAAGAGGACCAGATTGTCAAACAGCAGCTGGTGCTGCCTTCAGAATTAAAGGAACTGGTCTTAAGGTCCTTGCATAATCAGATGAGGCATCTTGGCATCGATCGAACACTTGATTTGGTGCGAGCCCAGTTTTACTGGCCAAAAATGAGTGCTGATGTAGAGCAGTATGTCAAGACCTGTAGTCGGTGTTTGCAAAGGAAAGCCTTGCCCCAGAGAGCTGCTCCCATGGTCAACATTAGCACTAGCGCCCCTATGGAACTAGTCTGCATTGATTTCTTGAGTCTAGAACCAGATATGAAAAATATCAGTAATATATTGGTGGTTACCGATCATTTCACCCAGTACGCACAGGCGTTCCCTACTAAGGACTAGAAGGCAACCACGGTGGCTAAGATACTTGTTGAAAACGTTTTTGTCCACTACGGGGCCCCTCAGCGGATCCATTCCGACCAGGGAAGGGACTTCGAGAGCCGCTTGATCAAAGAGATGCTGTCTTTGTGGGGGGTGCGAAAGTCAAGCACCACCCCCTACTATCTTCAGGGGGATCCCCAGCCTGAAAAGTTTAACCGCACATTGCTTGACATGTTGGGCACATTGCAACCCAAAGACAAACAGCGAAGGAGCCAGCAAATTAGCACTCTGGTCCACGCTTATAACTGCACCAAGAGTGATGCCACCGGTTTTTCCCCCGTACAGACTGATATTTGGGAGAGAGGCTAGATTGCCCGTGGATGTGTGCTTTGGAGTTTCTCCTGATGGGGTGCAAGCAGAAAATCATCAACAATACGTACAGAAGCTGAAGGCCCAGTTAAACCATGCTTATCAGTTAGCCCAGACCATGGCTGCTAAAAGAAACTTGGCCAATAAGGAGAGGTATGACAAGAAAGTGAAGACATTGGAGCTAAGAGAAGGTGATAGAGTGTTGCTGCGAAATCTGGGGCTGCATGGAAAACATAAGATTGCTGATTGATGGCATCACCTCCCTCACACTGTTGTGAGACAATTGGCCGATTTGCCTGTATATAAAGTGCGACCTGAAAACAATTCCAAAGATGTGAAAACTATTCACCGAAATCATCTGCTGCCAATCGGGCAAATCCTGATTGAAGCCGAACCTCCAACTGCCGCCCCCTCCTGGCCTGTGACTAGATCTGCTGCTAAGAAAAGAACCAAACCCGTGGATTCTTCAGCAAGCCAACCAAGAGAGCCTTGTCCAAACCCTGCAGAAGGAGATGATCAACAATCGGTGTCGGAAGACAATGAAGATGATGTTGAATACTATCCCTCTTATGAACTGAGCCAGTTGTTTTGGGGCAATCCCCTTGTTAACTCCGGAGATGAGGTTGGGCCATCTGGACTGTTCGAGACCCCTACTTTGTCTCCAGAACCAATGCCTCCAGAGGATAAGCTGGGTAGCAGTAAAGCCCAAGGAGTGGGGTCCTTGAGCCTGGCTGAACTGTCTGGCCTGACTGAATTATCTGACTTTTCAGAAGAAGAGAGTGATAGGGGGGAACAAGCCAGTGATATGCCAGAACCGGAAGAATATTTTGAATGCCCCGATGGTTCCTCATTAGTAGCTACACAGCCCTCAGCTGAGCCCAGTGGAGTGGGTCCTGGGGTTGAGGGTCAGGCCACCAATAATACTATGAGCACTGGGCCCTGTTCCCTTGTGGAGGCTCCCGTCCCTAATGTCAGTGGGGCTGAGTTGGAATCGGGGCCTGTCTCAGGACTCCCCGAGACACCTAGATGCTACAGCTGAGAAGTACGGCCTGTAATAAAGCTGAGTTATGAGTCTCTGGGTCAGCCAGTGGACCTGCCCTTAAATGTGGTCCACAAAGGGGTGTATGTGTCCCCGAGCTCCTTGCCTAAGCTAACTTTGGGGGATAACTCTAGCTTGTTGGTATTACCCTTTGGGTGTGGTGCCCCACCTAGGTGACCCACCAGTAACTGAAATGGAGGGGTTCCCCCAGTCCCGGGGCCAAGAGCAGGAAATATTGACCTGATTGAAAAAAAAAAAAAAAGAGGAACAAAGGGTTATGTGTGTACAAAGCTGTATAACCCATAGTACACTGTAAATATTCATGTATGTAATGCAAAGTGTGATGTAGGGTCAATTAAGTTGTGTGGCTACAAGTAAATTAAGTGTAATTACTTGGCGCGGACGCCTAGTTTTTTCAGGCCAGGGAGGGTGTAATCCCCTTGCAAATGGGGGTTCCTAAAAGCTTTCCCAGAGCTTGCCTAAGTGCCCCCTGCCAGGCTGGTGTCCTGCATTTCAGCAACTTAACTGTGATCGCCAGGAGCGCAACCAAAGCCTCTGCGCCTGTCTTTTAAGGGCTGCCTAACTCGCAGTCATGATTAATCTGGGAAGGAGTTTGAGTGTGGCCATGCTCGAGTCCAGCCCGGGCTGCTGGATAATTGCTCCGTTTCTGCCATCGCTAAATTGTGCAGATGGAGTTTCTCCGAAAGATGTAGCTGCTTGCTGGGAATAACTTAGGGCAATAAATGATAACGTAGTTGTTCTAACCTGTTTTTCTTTGCAGCAAAGACTGTTCTGATTCTCCCCTCCATTTTGGTCCCGAACTGGCGATTTGGACCAATCCGTACATTGGAACTTTAAGGGAGCTGCCTGACCAATCGAAGGGCTGTTTGTAATTTGGAAAAGGCATTATGGGCTATGGCGCTTTTTTGCACCACCGAGAACTAGAGCATTTGACTGGCAGGTGCCGGCGGCCAATAGGGGCGGGTAGCGCCCAAACTAAAGGAAGAGCCCCTTGCTGTTGGGAGAGAGATGCATAGTGGATGAGGAAAATGAAGGAGCTGTGTGCTTCTGCGCTGGTGGAGTGTTTGTGCGGGAAGCGCGTGAAGGCCTGAGCGGCCATTTTTGCCCATTGAGTGAGTCGGACTAAATCCGCCGGCGTGCGGTCGGAGGAGGCTGGTGCCAGCCCAGCTACCTATCAGGCTCAACCTGAGAGGACTGGAGAACCTGCTGAATCGCGCTCGGTCCGCCCGTGAAGTTGAAGCTGCCGTTTGTTGCCCAAGTCTGCTGCAAGTTCGTGTGGGGCCTGAAAGCAGCTGCCTGGTATGGTACCCCTCTGTTGTTTGCCATATAAGTGTGTGAGGAGGCTGGTGAAAGTCAGGATCAGCCCTGCTGGTGGTAAAGGAAACGGTATTTGATGGAGTCATGAGTACTGAATCAGGGTAGCTCCCTGCTACGCTTGCAACAGTGGTCTCAGGTGTCTTATTATACTGTTGACTGCCTAACTGAACTTTCTTCCCATTCTGACCTTCTTAGGATTGTAAAGGCTATCTGTGTCAGGGCCCCAACCAGCTGCCATGGTGGACTAGCCATTAGGGCTTGGGTACCCAGGGACAGTAAATATTAGGATCAGGCCTGTGCACAGAGCCCTAGGTAGATAAGTATAGTGATAATCAAATTAACTTGATTTCCCCTGTCCTTGTTATTTCCCCCTTAAATAAATCAGATTGTTTGTTTTGCAACTACACCCTGGCTAGTCTGTGCATTCCTGGTGAACTACGGCTTAGTGACTGTGATATAACTGTACCTTACTTTACAGGGGGTCCCCGGAGTGAGCTGAGAGATACCACCCTTGGGGTAAGTGTACTTGGGAAAGTATTGTGGGTACACCATGTGAGCCACTAGCGGGACAAAAGGGGGGTTGCAGTAACCCAGAGGGCTGCGACCGAGGCAATCTTGACCGTACTAACCCCGACCTCTGGGTGGAGGCACCCGACAACGAATCTGGGCCCCTCACCCTGTCTCAGTGGAGGCAGGCAGGGGTAGTAACCCTAAGGACAGCGCCCCATGGGGGTTACACCAATAACTCAGACACCCCCACAATTTCTTGCTTTAAAACTACCCTCCGGAACCACCTTTTCACCACTCGCAGCTGTTGCTGTTTCTAAGCTACCCTGTTCACTCTCTGACAAAGCCCCCTGTTGGCTGCTCAAATCCTCTGCCTTCTCTACTCTTGGTTCCTGTTACCTCCCTGTTGACTCTGCTAAAACACACTGTACTGATATCCTATGTTTTTCTGATGTTCTAGTTATTTCCCTGAACAATGTTAACTTCACCAACCCTGTATGTGGTAAACTGTTGATCTCATTTGTCCTCCTGTATCCTCAAAAAAAAAAAAAAAGGTACACTGTTTCTCTGTACTAAGTTGTTATCACTGTATTGTCTTCTCTGTGATGAGCTCCCTTTGTAAACGAACCTCTGGCTCAAAGGTTGTAAACTGATGCTTAATAAATAAAATTGTGCAAACATATTTCGGGCAGGGTATGAAAAATTACAGCTGTACTTTTCATAAGGAGGTGTGACAAAATGCCAATCTTGAAAATTTGGAGTGAAAATATTACAAATTTGTGAAGTTACGAAGGTACATAGATACATAGATAGTGTCGGCAGATAAGGGCCTATGGCCCACCCAGTCTGCCCATTTAAGTTTGTAAGTTCAGTTTATGTTTTCCAAGAAGTCTGTTGCCCTTACCCCTGACCTCCAGAATTCCTTTATGTCTATCCCATGCATTCTTAAATCCTTGATTGTTTCAGCCCCACCACTTCCTCAGGCAGGGTGTTCACTTGTCCATCACCCGTTCTGTGAAGAAATTCTTCCCTCACGTTTCCTCTGAATCGTCCTCCTCCAACTCCATCCCATGCCTCTGGTCCTGGAACATCTTTTGGCTTAAAAAATATGCATTCCTGCACCCTGCTCCTCCCTGTAAGATACTTGTATGTCTCTATCATATCCCCTCTCTCCCTCCTCTCCTCCAGGGAGTACATGTTCAGTGCCTTCTACCTGTCCTCATAGGACTTGTGATGCAATCCATGCACCATCTTTGTTGCCCTCCACTGAACCTTCTCTACCCTGTCTATGTCCTTACGTAGGTAAGGTCTCCAGAACTGCACAGTGTACTCCAGGTGCGGCCTCACTAGTGTCTTATATAGTGGAATTATGACCTCACTTTTCCTGCTGGTGATGCACCTGCCTATGCATCCCAGCATCCTATTTGCTTTACCTGCTGCCTTGTCACACTGTTTCTGCCTTGAGGTCATCACAGATGATAACCCCAAGATCCCTTTCCTGCTTGGTGCATGCTATATCCTCACCCCCCAACTGATATATTGTGCCAGGGTTTTTGTGCCCCATATGCATTATCTTGCACTTCCTTGCATTGAATTGCAACTGCCAAACCCCTGACCATTCTTCAAGTTTCTGCAGGTCCCTTCTCATTCTGTCTACACCCTCTGGCGTGTCTACTCTGTTACAGAGCTTTGTGTCATCAGCGAACACTGAAATTCTGCCTTTTAGGTCCTGTGCAATGTCACAAGGTGTGTGGAGACTGTGCAACACATGCTTGTAACAGTCATTTTATGGACTTCTGTCACCAAGTTTTCAACACAGGCATTTTAGGACCTCTGTTCATGCACTGTGTCACTGTCCCACAAGCGATTGCGCTATTCTGCGCCAGGAGTGCGAAAACACATTTTGGCCAGGATGTGAAAAATGACAGCTGTACTGCTCATAAGGAGGTGTGGAAAATTTCAATGTTGAAAACCTGGAGTGAAAATATTACAAATTCATGAAGTTACGAGCATGCATAGAAACTCTGCAACGGACGCTCATAACGCAGCCATTTTTTGGACTTTCTTTCACCAGATTTGCAACACAGGCTTTTTGAGAGCCCACTTCATGAACAGTGACACTGTTGTTTCATTAATCAGTCCGGAAAGGTGATTCCAAGCAGTGACCGCAAAATCACCTTTTGGGACCAAACAACGAGATGACAGTGACTGAATTCATGAGGTGGGGTCTCAAGGACCCCATGTTGAAAATTTGGTGCCAAAATTAAAAAAAATGGCCGAGATATGCACCAAAGTTGAAAAAGAAAAAAAAACATTTATGCCATTATACAGCTTACCTGCATTTCTTCAGTTCATGGTCGGCTTTTGAAGACTGCAGACATGTTCAGTCCACCAAAGGTCGCTGCGCTGGGCTCTGGAGGTAAGTATGGGGAGAGGGGGTGTGGGGAGGTAGAGTAATGAGCGGTGGGCACGGGTTGGGGAGAGGGCATGGGGCTCAATGAGGGACCATTTTTTAACAGGATTTAAAATTTAAAAAAAGACAACGCGTGATACTTTTAGCACACTGGGGTGGGCCCCCTGCATGCCACCTGGCTGGGTGTTTGTTGGGAAGGTGGGTACTGGAGCTGATGGGGATTGGGCACCATGATCGGCCATACAGTGTGGTAGCGGGGGGAGTGGGAGCTCATGAGCAGAGGGGGATTGGGAACCCCTTCGGCACAAATGGGAGGGGCTCATCATGCCAACAAGGAGTGGGCTACCCTGTCAGCAAATGAACTGGGGATGGGGACATGCCGATAGGGGGATTGGGAGCCCCCAAACTGGCTTTCATGGGGACTCTGTGGTGGTTGGCGAGAGACGTCACCTGCCACCATGTTATAGGAACTGTTTCACCAGGCAAGGGACCGCCCTGCAATGACGGGTCGCCCCCTCATTGCAGCGGCAGATTCATTTCAAAGTGGTGGCTCGCTGGCTGAACTACTGTCAGCAGCAGCGGGCCACTGCTTTGGGGAAAGCGGGCCAAGCCTCAAAAGGCACTGGGGGCATTGGCTCCCACAGTGCCACACCTCCAAAATCCCACATCTCTCTCCTAATCTGTGACGAAATGTTTCTTGCGCATGCGCTCAAACAAACATAAAAAGGGTTAAATAAAAACAAATGCTAGGAAAGTGTATATGAGGATACCATGGCAGCTCGGGGGTTATTGCCTTATTAGCCCCCTTGATGGCAATATATCTTAACGTAACTTAGAGTAATTATATCTTAACGCTCATCTCCTGATGGATGTCAGTAACTAGTTTTTTTTTTTCTTCTACTCGCAGAATGTATTTTTACCTTTACTTAATTTGGTATTGTAATCACCAGACATTGTTGAAATATTTATAGGAGTCATGCGATTTGTCATTGTACTAATTGTATAACATTTGTTATATTTTCTGGCTATTCCTGTAACTTGATTGTATGTTGTTGTACAGATGTGAAACCTTTGTAAAAGAGCATTTACTCAAAGGTGATTTCCGAATTATTGAAATATCTTCATATACAACACTTTTCTAACATTTATTCTCTGTATCCCCATCTGCTGCACAAATGTTGCTGAATGGTGACAAGAAAACAGATAACAATTAAAATATACAAGAGTGTAGTGGTCCTTCAAGTGAAGGTGATAGACGAGCAGATGGGGAAAATGCTTTCTATGTTACCCTTTCCTGCCTAGCAGAAGAAATACTTAACACACTGAGAAAATGCAAAATTCACATGTATACTAACTATACAGACAGTGTGAGGGCTCAGTGAATTAAAAAAAACACAGTTTGTATTTCAATTTAAAAGAATCTACAACATTATAATGAATCTTTCATGCACCAGAACATACTTAGGATTTTTTTAACAGCTTTCATCCTTAAAGCCTGCAGAATGGGGAGCTAGGATTTAGCTGCTTCTTACCCTGATGCCAGTCTGACCCCAGCTGCAGTGAACTCCATGTTACAGAAGGCTGCAATCACAAGCTGCATAGAGAACAATTTGCTCCAGTGCTGTAAGGCTCCACTTTCCCAAGATTAGGGGAATAAATTCCACAGAGTAAACACCTTCATTACACAGACATGGGGAATGGTACTCAGCTACGTTACCTTCTCAAAGTCTCCCAGAACTGCTAATTCTACCATTGACTCAGAAACTCAGCAGCAGCCAGTGCACCATTTCCTCTTCCTGTTGGTAAGCCCCACTCTTTTTCCCCAGAATGCACTGTTCTGTAGTCCACTTGTAGTTTTTTTAAATAAATAACATTTATTGTTAATTTTCAATAACAAAGAATGCGATGAGTAATTACATAAGGTTCAAACATTAAAAACCTAGCTAAAGGAGACCCCTTGGAAATACGACTACAAGCATATTGTAAAAACTTCAATGAATATAAATTTAAGAAAGATACACCTAGGCTCACTGAATACAAAGCTAAACCGCGGTCGGGGGGGCTGGGGTGTAATGACCACTGCACGGTGTGGTTCAAAATAAGTGCAGCGGAGGGGTCGACTCACACAAAACAGAGGGTCCTGGACTTCAGGAGGGACTTTGCATAGTTGGGATATGTCTCAGGAAGACCATAGCAGGGACTGGGGAGATGAGGAACACTGGGCCCATATGTAAGGAGACATAGTGGAGGCAACAGACCTTTGCATAAAGCAAATAAACAAAGGTTAGAGAAAAAGAAAACCACTGTGGTTTTCTAGGGAGGTGGCTGGGAAGGTATGAGCGAAAAAGTTGACCATCAGGAAGTACAAGGAAACACAGAAGGAGGAGGACAGGGTAGTGTAGCTAGACAAGCAACGAGAGGCAGGACGGGCAGTCGGGGCACAAATGGAGTTAAAAAATAGCCCAGACAGTAAAGAAAGGTGACAATACATTTTATAGGTATGTTAGTGAAAGGAAGACAAGGGGTGAGAGCATAAGACTTAAGGTACTAAAAGAACTAAGGGGAGAACTAGTAACACCACTGACTACCCTTAGGCAGAAAGACTGGAAGCCCTGAACCTCTATTCACTTCATTATAGGAGGTTTAGCAGTGACGTGTATACTTTATAAAGCAATGGCAGACACTAAGCTGCGAGAAGATTTAGGCTTTACTCTCAGGACTAACTGGTGCAGTGGTAGGAGACATTGTAAACAACTCCACTTGTCTAAATGGAACCTAATCACAATGAAGAATTGGTTCAGCCAAAGGGTAGTTTCCCCATGGAATAAACTTCCGCCTACAGTGGTAGACAGCCCAAATGTAGGTATCTTCAAATCTAGACTGGATCAATTTTGTAGGGATAGAACTACTGAGTTCTAAATATTAAGGGTTTGGCAAGCTATAAGGATGAAAAGTCTATAATGCTTGATAAATACCTACGATACCCTTTTTAACAAATCATGGGAGGATGGTGTGGTACCTGATGATTGGATGAGGGTGGATATGATTCCCCTTCATAAAAGTGGGAACAAGAGAGAGGCAGGAAATTACAGACCAGTCAGTTTGACCTCAGTGGAAGGGAAAATGATGGAATCACTTCAGAAGGAAAGAACTGCTGAGTACCTAGAGGCCAGTGGGGCACAGGACACAAGTCAGCATGGATTCATAGCAGGAAGGTTATGTCAGATGAATCTAATAGATTTCTTTGACTGGGTGACCAAAATAGTAGACTAGGGAGGGGCTGTGGACATAGCCTACCTAGACTTTACAAGGCATAGAAACATAGAATTTGATGGCAGATAAGGACCCCTTGGACCAGCTAGTCTGCCCATTTCCCTTCCTAATGGCTAAGCTGCAGATCTTAGTTAACTAACAGCCTATTTCCTCCTACCCCCCCACTAGAACTGCCTTATGTCTGTCCCATGCATTCTTGAATTTCCCCACTGTTTTTGACTCCACTACCTCCTCAGGAAGGCTGTTCCATGTATCCACAACCTCTCTGTGAAAAAATACTTCCTCACATTACCTCTGAGCCATTCCCTCTATCTTCAAATTGTGCCCCCTTGTTCTTGCACATCTCTTTTTCAGAAAGATGCTACCCTTTTGGACTTTGTTGATTCCCTTGAGGTACTTGAAAGTTTCTATCATGCCCCCCCCCAAGGGTATACATATTAAGCTTCTTTAATCTCTCTTCATATGTCTTCTGATGTAGACCCTGCACCATTTTAATTGCCCTCCTCTGGACAGCCTCCATCCTGTCTATGTCATTATGGAGAAGGGGGTCTCCAGAACTGCACACAGTACTCCAGATGGGGTCTCACCAATTGTCTGTACAGAGGGATAACAGCATTTGACACAGTCCCGCACAAAAGATTAATAAACAAATTAGCTAGCCTGGGAGTGGGTCTCTGGGTGATGACCTGGGTAAAACATTGGCTGGACAATAGGACACAGACGTTAATAGTAAACGGAGTCCACAGTGAAGAAAGGGGGTTACTAGTGGGGTACCACAGTGTTCAGTACTCAGTCCAGTCCTTTTTAATGTCTTTATAAGTGACATTGCAGAGGGACTGGAAGGAAAAGTATGTCTCTTTGCAGACAAAATGAAGATCTGCAACAGGGTTGATACACAGGGTAGGGTGGAAAGGATGAGAAGGGACTAGGCAAGGTTGGAGGGATGGTCAGATGTATGGCAGCTTTGATTCAATGCAAAGAAGTGCAAAGTAATGCACCTGGGAAACAAAAACCCAGGGGACCAGTACATAATAGGAGGTGAGATACTGACAACAGCACAAATGGAAAGGGACCGGGGGGGGGGTAGTCATATCAGATGACGTAAAGGTGGGCAAGCAATGTGAGAAGGCAGTAAGAAGGGCTGGGGGGATACTGGGATGCGTAGGGAGAGGCATCACCAGTAGAAAATGGGAAGTTATCACTCTGTACAGACAGTTGGTGAGACCACATCTGGAGTACTGCGTGCAGTTCTGGAGACTCCTTCTCTGCAAAGACATAGACAGGATGGAGGCTGTCCAAAGGAAGGCAACCAAAATGGTGCAGGGTCTACACCAGAAGACATATGAAGAAAGACTAAAGGAGCTTAATATGTATAGCCTCAAGGAAGGGGGGGGGGCATGATAGAAACTTTCAAGTACCTCAGGGAATCAACAAAGTCCAAACAGTAGCATCTTTCAGAAAAGAGATGTGTGAACAAGGGGGCACAATTTGAAGATAGAGGGAGGACGGCTTAGAGGTAATGTGAGGAAATATTTTTTCACAGAGAGGGCGGTAGATGCATGGAACAGCCTTTCTGAGAAGGTTGTGGAGTCAAAAACAGTGGGGGAATTCAAGAATGCATGGGGCAGAATAAGGCAATTCTTGTGGGGGGCAATATTTATTCAATTCTTCCCCCTTTCCTCTCTTTTCATCCTTCCTTCTGTTATTACTAGTCGACTTTGATACTTCATTATCTCCTAGCCCATCTGACGTCATAACCCCTACTACCTTAGCAGGTTTATCCAATACCTTTACCACTTCTATTTTCCTTGTTTTTGTCATTTTCTGTTCTCCCTTCCCCCTTTAGCAGCATTTTTTTTCAACTGATTTCCTTTCCGTTTTCTCTGTTTACTGGGGTTACTCATATCTAGCCCGTTCTCCATTTTATTCACCTCAATTATACTAGCCGCTGCCTTTGTTATAGCTGATTCTTCCACTCCCTGTAAATTGTCTACTTCCTTGTGGAGTTCCTATTTTTCCTCTTTCTCCCTTTTCTCCCCCTTGTTCCATAAAGTCCTATATTTATGTTTCAAATCTTCACAAATACTATTGTTGCTAAACCTAGGTGACGGTAGCATAATTAATTACAAAGAGTCATCATAACTCTCCATTCCCTGGTCATATTCTTGTTCATACTCCTTTTCTTCATTTTTTTCTCCTTCTTTTTTTTCCCTAAATGTACCTGGAGCTCTTGAATTGCCTTTTTGTTTTCTATGAAAGTTCCTTTTGTAAATTTTAAATCTTGAGAAATTCTAATTAATTATTCATACATCAGGATATTGGCCTGTGTTGGATCCCTTAATGCTCTCCCTATTTCTCTGGAAAGTCCATCAATATCACGGTAATTAAACTCCTCCTGACTCATAAACAATTTTTTCTCTTCCTCTTCTGAATTTTGTTCACTCATATATGATTCATACAATCCGAACTCTGTCTATCTTGCCTTCTCTGTTTTTACCACTCTCCCTCTGCATACTATCTAACACCTTAAGACCTTGTGTAATAGATAACTGGTCTCTAACGTCATTTAGACCCAAAATCAAGCCCTTTTTATCACTTACTCCCTCACTTATCTTTGTCTCATTCCCTTCTTGAGTCCCCCTTGCTTATATTCATACTTATTCTCCCTTCATATTCCATATCCCAGTCTCCTACTATATTCAACATTTCTCTTGAGGCCTCATACCCCCCTCCCCCCCGGCTTTCCTATCATTTATCGCATCATGAACTTCCCTTTCTTTTTCACTTCCATTTATGGGAGTGGAAGCTTTTCCTAGATCTTCAAAGATCCCCTTAGGACCTTTCTCTATTTGTAGTCAACAAAATATATAGTAATTTTTGGTTGCAGTATATTATTTCCCAAACTTGCCTCATTTTCTCAGTATTCTTTCCCTTTCGTGCTACTTTATCTTCCTTATTATCACTATTCTTTTTCCTTTCTGGCTGGCTTATCTGGGCTCTCAAATTCTTTTTCTTCTATATCAATTCTTTCCTTTTTTGAAGCCACATCACTTCTTGTTTTAACCAGCATTCTGGGGCCGTAATTTAGGCACTTATAAGACTGTAATAGGATCTTGTCCAAGTTAATTTAGCTTCTATGTTAGGAATCACGAGACAATTTCAATCTTGTAAAGAACAATTGAGGGCTGTTATGACTTGTCATCAGTGGCCTGCTTTGTTTCTTTTCCTTTTTTTTTTTTTTTACACAGTTTCCATGGTCCTTGCTGCCTGCTCTGAGGACCGAGACACACACATTGCCACTCTTACATGCTTCAGCCAACAGGAAAAAATAAAGTTTTTTTGGGGGGGTTTAAATTAGTAATGCTAGCATGTTGTGTGCGTCGCGTTACTGGTGATAGCGTATCCAAGCTCACCCTGCCTTCAATCCTGCTCAACCCAAAATAAAAAAAACACAATAGAAGCACAAAATATGGCATTTACCTTTTAATTCTGGACAACTGGGACCTTCGTATTCTTTTTTTAGTCCGGTCCCTGCTACCTGCTCAGGGAACTGGAATCAGGTAATTTATGTTGAGAACTTCCGATCCCCACTGCCTGCCCTGGGGATCAGAAGTAATGGCTTTGAAGTTTTTTTAACAGTTTTCCTGGTCCTCACTACCTGTCCTGAGGACCGTGACTGGGTCATTATGGTTTTCCTTTTTGTTTACAGGCTCCTGGTCCTTGCTGCCTGCCCTGAGGTTTGGGAGTGTGAAAAGGAGCCCCCGGAAAGGAACATTGGTACTGAAGTGGAGGAGCCAAAAAAAGAGTCAGTTTGTAGCTGACAAACAGCTATAGGGTTCTCGAGCATGAAAGAGCAAAGAGGTACCATTAATTTCTTAATTCATCCTGTTTAAGATTGGTAAAAATATCAAGGTCTGTAGATGCTCTTGACTCTGAATCTAACTAGAGTTTCATTGTTGCTGGTCCAGTTTTTGACAACGCTTATATTTTTTTTTAACTGGTGGGCGGATCTGGGGCCATAGTCAGAAAGGAGTGTACCTGGCATGCTCAATCTATCTTTCTGAGTGAAAGAGAAAGAACAAAAAAACTTGTTTTTATTTCTTTTTTGTGTATACTGTTGTGATTTTTTGCTACCGATTACTGGGCTAAGGACTGGATGGAGGGGGGCTCTCTGTAGCTCTCACACTAAGCAAGGGGAAAAATGGCGGCAATTTGAAATTTAAATGAGATGTTTTAGCCAATTAGAATGGAAGGTGGGCATTAGGATACTTCATTTGGGTGAAGGGGCACTATAAGCTGGCACTTTTTATTTACTGGTCATCTATTGAAAGTTAATGTACCCCCCTGGCAGGGGTAACAGCCAATCAGAGACCACAAAATAAAAAGCCAATTTTCTAATGAGTATTTATGAAGGCCCGGGAGGGCAAGACCACCCCTCTCCTTGGGGAGGTGTAGCTTTCTAAGAGCAAGATGTGGATGATTCTCAACCCACAAGAAATTGGACACCATTCTATTCCATCACTGGCCATCCCTCTGCAACATCAGGAATTTAATATTCTGTATTAAATAAAGAAATCTCAGAAGAATATTCATTTGTATTGATTGAACGCTATTTAAAAGCAAGATAGGGAGATGTAACTAACATTTCAGATCTTCTTGTATTTGAGAGAACAAGAGCTCATAATTCAATTTATATATATTCTTAAGGTCAGGGGTGAGTCTAATCCTGAGATAGGTAATATGTGGGTGGTTCCATTTAAAGGGGTATTTGTTCTGGATGATCTGCAGAAGCGAGTGCTGTATTATCAAGGCTTCTGACTTATCTTGATCAATTTTATATCCCGATACCATCTCAGTCTGAGTCTGACATTCCTGGAAAATCAAATATATATTTTTAAAAAGAAGAATAAGAAGAATCAGCATTTATGTAGCGCTTTTCATACACAGCATCCCAAAGTGTGACAGGTTTATGAGATTGATGAGGGGGGTGTAGGACAGTTTCCAGTGCAAGTCAGAGAAGTTTTAAGTCAAGGGTATCACTACTTGTTCTTGCTTTACCAAGCACCTTCCCTAGGTATCTACGAGATTCATGCAGGATTATCCTTCTGAAGTAGAACGGGGGGACTGGGGGGTGGTAGTATTGATGTCGCTAGTGGTCGATTGGGAGCTAGCTAGAAAGTTGGGAGGGAGTATTCCACTGAGATCAGTAAATGCAGTATTAAAGGAGTCAGCGATTAACTTCCAATCTTGGGTGAATGAGCCATTGACCTCTATAATTGTGAGAAGGGATTTGTTTGGTTTTCCCATAAGGTTTTTTATGTTTCCCTAAATTGTTTGCTATTACTCCAGCTGTCTGTTAGCGCACCTTTATAGTACACCTGCTTAGCTCTCCGCACTGCTTGGGTGCATTGGTTTCTCGCAGCTTTGTATTTCTGCATATCGGTGTGGTGTCAGGATCCCATTGCTATGTGCCACAGATTGTCCCTATTTTTCATCATAGTTAATAGCGCTGGGGTGATCCAAGCATTAGTTATGCCTTTGGATTTTATTTTCCTTGGGGGGGGCAAACTGGTTGCAAACTGAGTTGAAATGGCTGGTAAAGAAGTTTAGTGCAGTATCAATACAGGTCATATAGTTAAGGGGGGACCAATCACTCGCTGAGAGGGCACTTAAAAATTCTGTGAGTTTCCCTTTTTTTAGTATATGGTGGTAGGTAAACTTGGTTTTCGGTTTGAGCACTTTATTGGACCACTGGCAGAGTACTGGGGAGTGATCACTTAATGCGTCGGACAGGACATGCACATTAAAAATTCTACTGGGGTGAGTGGTGAGAAGCCAGTCAAGTAAGGAGCTGGAACCAGTTTGTAATTAATTCATGTAGGACAGGTAACCATCTGGGAGGTGTCAATTGATGTCAGAGCATCTTTAAGTGGGTCAGTTTTCAGAGCAATCCAGTTAATGTTGAAATCCCCATCATTATTGTTTTAGTGCGGTGCGAGAGTTTTTCAAAGTAGTCAGTAATCATTCTAACCCCAAAGGCCTGATCCCGTGGTGGAATATAGATGGATATGATTGTGAGAGATTTTCTTTGATGACCAAGGATGATTTTCACTGCAAGCATTTGGGACAAGCAGGTTAGAGGTGCTATTGGAAGGATGTGACTCGTGAGGGATTCTGATACATAAATGGCACATCCACCTCCTCACTTCCCTATACGGTCAAGTCTGAAAATGGTGTAGCCAGGGATAGCAACAGAGTTGTCTGGTACCTTGTGTGAAAGCCACGTTTCATTGAGTGCCAAGATATCTGGTTTATATATGGAAATCCAGACTTGGAGCTGGTCAAGTTTGGGCAGGAGGCTCCTGATATTGACTGATGCTAACATGAGTGGGTTCAGGGAGCTGCGTGAGTGAAAGGGTCCTGTTTGGGGACTTGGGCTGGGGTGGATATTTCCTGAGAGAAGTAGTAAAAGCAGAATAATCCTAAGTAGGTATCAAGCAAGGAGTTTGTTTTGTTTTAGTCGTTGCCATTTAGCAGTTTTATCAGGAGGTCTGTTGCTGATAGGGGATAGGAAAAGTAGGAGACTGTGGTACTCCAGGGGGTGTGATCAGGTACACCCACATACGGAGTTTACAGTGGGCAATCCAACAGAGTAAAAGTCGGAGCCCAGTGTGCTTGATGGGATGTCACTGGCATGTATGTTGTATGCAGGCAGTGGCGATGAGGGTGTCATTTTTAGGAGTGATGCAAGAATAAGACAGAGCAGCAAGGGTAGCATTGTAGATAGGAACATTTTAGCAACAGTGAGAGTCAGTGGTAGGTAATGGGAGAGTAGGAGTATTTTTAGGAGCGCAGACTGGGAGTGCCAATGTTATAGGGTCCTGGCAGGAAGATTAGCATAACCTGATGATGTTGCTTTAAAGAGGGGTAAACAAGAAGGATAGAAGTCAGAGAAGTGGCTAAGTAGGTGGTGCCTTTTGGGGGAGAAGCAGTATTTAATAGCAGCCAGGGTTGGGGTAGGTGGGCGGGAAGAAAATACTCTGAAGAGAGCAGTTTCAGACCAAGGTTAAGCTTTGTACTTAAAGTTTTTCAAACTTTGCGTGCCACAGACATGGGGAACTGCCCACACTGTAAGTTGCACCAATCGGTGGAAAGCAGGGTAAAGCTGCATCCAATAGAGGTGCCTCACTCTGCTGTAGGCAGCCTGTGGTCTTTTGGAAAAATGAGAGAGTAGCTGCATACCTGGTTCTTTGGAGATGCACCGGTAGGATTCCTTGCCGGCTTCTGGGTGGACAGCCCACAGGTCAGTCACCTAAGGAAGAAGCACAGGGAGGGGGGATTACTTGGAGAAAGCTGGGGGGGGGAGCGAGGACTGGACTATCAACTGAATAATAACAAAGGGCATGCACTATGAGAATCGGGCAGGAGGAGAGCATCTTGGAGAAATCAATCAAGAAGGTTTCAGGGCACCACAGGTTTTGGCGCCAGTCTAAAGCTCGTTGTTTTACAATTGTGGAGGGATGTGAGAGAGATGCACTAATTAACTTAACTGAGATGGGGGGGCAGGGGTGCCAAGAGGTGGCATTCAGAACGAGGGGAAGAAAAATCTATACATGCAATGGTAGCACTCTATAGGTCTTGAATAACGGGGATTTACTCTATGGGGTCAGGGTTTGGGACAAGAGGATAGGTTTACAAAAAAGAAGCATGCTAGTAGTACTGGTAAGAGTTAAGCAGTGACAAGGATAGATAAGGAAGTAGCACATAAAGTCTGTTTTAACACATTTTCATATTGGATGTAACAGTTCTAGATAATCCAAAATGCTGAAAGTAGCTGGCATAGGTAGCTTATGTTCGACTATGCAGTTGTTAAGATGACTATACCAGAATAACCTTCTCTGTAAACAGTAGCATGGTTTCCGGAAAGGACACAGTACTACTACTGCCTTACTGGAGTTTACCGCCCACATCCACTCTGCTTTGGACAGAGGTCATATCACTGGTGCAGTCTTCACAGACCTCACAAAGGCCTTTGACACCATCAACCACTCGCTCCTGCTGACCTCACTCTCCAACCTTGGTTTCTCTCAGGACACCCTTGGCTGGTTCTCTAATTACCTCTAGAACCATTTCCAGCAGGTCAAAATTGGTAACACCCTCTCCAATAGAATGTCCGTTCTCTCCGGTGTACCGCAGTGGTCCATCATAGGTCCTACACTTTTCAGCCTCTTCCTTAACACCCTCCCCAAGTTGGGGGGTTGGGGTGGGCAGAGGGTGACAGTGAAAAGGCAGAGATACTAAACAAATATTTTTGCTCAGTATTTACAAATGAAGAGGGGGAGGTACCTAAAACAAACAATAGAAACAATCTGGATACAGAAGTTGATACCAGCCCATTTACAGAAGAAAGGGTTCGGAAAGAACTCTTAAAACTGAAGGTGGACAAAGCAATGGGGCCTGATGGGATTCATCCCAGAATTCTAAAAGAACTAAGGGTAGAACTAGTGACACCACTGGCTAATCTCTTTAACAAATCATGGGAGGATGGGGTGGTACCTGAGGACTGGAGGAGGGCAGATGTGATTCCCCTTCACAAAAGTGGGAGCAGGGCAGAAGCAGGAAACTACAGACCTGTTAGTTTAACCTCAGTGGTAGGGAAAATGATGGAATCACTTCTGAAGGAAAAAATTGTCAAGTACCTAGAGGCCAGAGGGGTACAGGACCCAAGGCAGCATGGATTCACAGCAGGAAGGTCATGCCAGACAAATCTAATAGATTTCTTTGACTGAGTGACCAAAGTAGTAGATCAGGGAGGGCTGTGGACATGGCCTACCTAGACTTTAGCAAGGCATTTGACTCAGTCCCACACAAAAGATTAATATACAAGTTAGCCAGCCTGGGTGGGTCCCAAGATGATAGCCTGGGTAAAAATTGGCTGAGAATAGGACACAGAGGGTAACAGTAAATGCAGTCCACTCTGAAGAAAGGGGGTTACTAGTGGGGTACCGCAGGGTCTCAGTATTACACTGGTCCCTTTCAATGTCTTATAAGCGATACTGCAGAGGGACTGAAAGGAAAGTATGTCCCTTTGCAGATGACACAAAGATCTGCAACAGAGTTGATGCACAAGGTGGGTGGAAAGGATAAGAAGGGACTTGGCAAGGTTAGAGAAATGGTCAAATGTATGGCAGCTTAGATTCAATGCTAAGAAGTGAGGTAATGCACCTGGGAAACAAAAGCCCAGGGAAGAGTACACAATGGGGGTGAGATACTAACAACAACAAAAATGGAAAGGGACCTGGGGTAGTCATATCAGATGACTTAAAGGTGGGCAAGCAATGTGAGAGGGCAGTAAGGAGGGCTGGGGGGATACTGGGATGCATGGGGAGAGGCATCACCAGTAGAAAACAGGAAGTTGTTATCCCTCTGTACAGACAGCTGGTGAGACCCCATCTGGAGTACTGTGTGCAGTTCTGGAGACCCAATCTCCGCAAGGACATAGACAAGATGGAAGCTGTCCAGAGGAGGGCAACAAAAATGGTTTAGGGTCTGCACCAGAAGACATATGGAGAGAGACTAAAGGAGCTTAATATGTATAGCCTTGAGGAAAGGAGGGAGAGGGGGGACATGATAGAAACTTTCAAGTACCTCAAGGGAAGCAACAAAGTCCAAGAGGGTAGCATCTTTCAAAAAAAGAGGTGTGCAAGAATAAGGGGGCACAATTTGAAGATGGGGGTGGCTCAGAGGTAATGTGAGGAAGTATTTTTCACAGAGAGGGTTGTGGATGCATGGAACGGCCTTCCGGAGGAGGTTGTGGAGTCAAAAACAGTGGTTGAATTCAAGAATGCATGGGACAGTCATAAGGCAATTCTAGGGGGTTGGGGTAGAAAGAAGTAGGCTGCTGGTTAACTAGGATCTGCAGCTTATCCATTAGGTAGGGAAATGGGCAGACTGGGTAGGCCTAGCGGTCCTTATCTGCCATCAAATTCTATGTTTCTATGTTAAGTCCTGCCCAGGCAACCTAATTTTATATGTATGTGTCAGTGGCTCAGTAGGTAGCACACTTTCCTCTTCGACCGGGAGATCAGAGGGTTGTGGGCTCAGTTCCCACATCTGGCACTTGGGTTAATATCCCAGTACTGACACTGTAGTGCAGCATGAGAGGGGTGCTGCACTTCTGATGTGCCGTCTTTCGGATGAGACGTTGAACCGAGGTCCCATCTGCCTGGATTGGTGGTAGTTCCGGTGGATGTTAAAGATCCCATGGCACTTCTTGAAAAGAGTAGGGGAATTTCCCCAGTGTCCTGGCCAAATTTCCCTCATTCACTGAAAATACCACCAACAGCTTAATCTGTTTCAAGGTCAGCTGGCATTCATCTGTATTCCCCCTCCCCGGGTTGTGCCTGAAAATAGTCAGGATTTGTCTGGTGCACTTACCCGGTCAACAAAAACTAAATAAAATATGCAGATGATGCTGTTCTATATTCCTCCAACGCGGGCCCCTTTGAACTCCACCACTCCCTGCAATCCTCCTTTAGTGGTACTGAAAAATGGCTCTCCACTCAGTGCCTTATTCTCAACTACCAGAAGACCAAAGTCATGCTATTCTCCCACCCCTTGAACGCCCGGACAGAACAGTGCCCTCATATACTAACTGTCAATCTGATCCCCTTAGAAAAAGTGGACTCCTTTAAGTACCTAGGCATTATTCTAGACCCAGCCCTTAATTTTCACCAACATATCCATCTCCTGTCTTCCACCCTTAACGTTAGGCTAGGATTGTTGTATCGTTTCAAGCACTGCCTCACCCCAGATGCTCTGAAGCTCGCTGTCTCAGCCTCGGTCCTCTCACTACTTGACTATGGCCTACTCATCTATAGTGCTGCAAACACCTCGGCCCTTTATAGACTTCGTGTCTCCCTAAATAAAGCTTGCCGCCTTATACTGGGATTTGACCATCTCACCCATACCTGCTCTCTCTATAATGCTACCAACTGGCTAAACCTCGACAATAGAATCCAGTTCCATACTTGCCTCATGGCCAAAAAGATTGCCCTTGGCCTCTCCTCTCTTGGGCTGTCCTCCTTAGTCCACCCAGCCCCAATGATTAAGCATACTCGTAGCTCTGACAAACCTCTCCTGTCGGTTCCCTTCTGCCGGACCTCCCAATTCCAAAGGTCCTTTAGTTACTGGGCCCCTTCTTGGATGAACTGCCTATCTGCTTCACTAGTGAATGAAAATAGAATTGGCCCCTTCAAAACATACCTCAGGGCCCACCTGAGGTCCTCAAATACCTGCGACTGCCAATGATTCTTGCCTGTATCCCTCCACATCTACCATTTGATTTCTAGCCCAGCCTCCCCCCATTGTACTTCTCCCTGACTAGGGCCTTTGGCCTGCTTACCCCTTGACCTGTTTTAAGTTGATGACTCTGTTATTTGTCTAAACTATAAATGTACTACTAATGACTTGTATGATTTAGTACTAGCAACCGTTAGCCTCACTATTTTGCAAATATGTTGGATTATGTACCTTGTCGAATTATTAATGTGTTATGTTTTTTTTTTGTGACATGGAACCTTTGTAAAGGAGTCTTTGACTCAGAGGTATGTCCGAATTACTCAATAAATAAATAAAGAATTACTTAAATTCAGCTATGCAGGTTTGAAACAAAATGATTATAGGATTTACTTGAATTCAGAAAAGCGGATTTAGAAATGATTGAACAAGATGTACTTAATTTCAGCAAAACAGTTTTAAGGCAAAATGACTGTATCAGATGGACTTAAGCTCAGCTATGCAGGAGCCAACATAAAATAATAGAATAAATACAACAGAAAATACTCTGAAGAGAGCAGTTTCAGACCAAGGTTAAGCATTGTACTTAAAGTCTTTCAAACTACATGCCACAGACGCGTGAACTGCCCACACTGTAAGTTGCACCAATCGGTGGAAAGCAGGGTGAAGCTGCACCCAATAGAGGTGCCTCACTCTGCTGCAGGCAGCCCGTGGTCTTTTGGAAAAACAAGCGAGTGGCTGAGTACCTGGTTCTGTGGAGCTGCACCGGTAGGATTCCTTGACAGCTTCTGGGAGGAGCGCCTGCAGGTCTGTGACCTGGTTCTGTGGAGCTGCACTGGCAGGATTCCTTGCCGGCTTCTGGGTGGTGCGCCTGCAGGTCTTTGACCTGGTTCTGTGGAGCTGTACTGGTAGGATACCTTGCCAGCTTCAGTTATCCATTCATAACCCAATAGTCATTTACCTGCTAGTCTTTTATTTCACTTGCCTGTTCATGTCAGCCGATGCCCACAACAGCATACACATGTCATGTACTCGATTGTTTATGGGATCAGTGGGGACTGATATGTGAGGGCTTGGTTGGGGCCATTGAACAGTGGGGACTGATACTGTATATGAGGGCTTGGTTGGGGCAATTGAACAGTGGGGACTGATATGGGAGGGCTTGGTTGGGGTCATTGGACATCAGTGAATGCTTAAAATGTGGCTGCACCTGATACTGTATTGGATGTTTTTTGTTATAGCACTGTGTCTTCCCACAGGAAAGCTCCTGATCGGATGTCTTACTGATCGTCAAGAACATCTTGTCTTGTAGAGTCCAGGTCCAGAGTTTTCTGAGATTTTTGAACATCAGCTAATTCACTAGTCAAGGTTAGTTCTATGCTTCAAAAGTTGTTGAATGTTGTATGAGATGAAACTGGGGTGCAACAGGGAACGTTTTTGGGGGAGTTATTGGGGGCCTGGTTTGGGAGGGCTGGGGGGCATTGGATACAGCAAAATGCTTATGTGGTGCCGCCAGATTTTGAAGGGAATTGTAGGGCCCCTGGATAACAAGGAATGCATTTTTGGTGGTAGAGGCTGATATGGGAGGGCTTGTTTGGGGCCATTGGCCACCATGGAATGCTTAAAACGTGGTGATGCCTGATATTGGAGGGAATTGGAGAACCACTGGGCATCAGGGAATGCTTTTTCTTTGATGTTTCTGGGTGCTTTAAGGTGGGGGGGCTGACAAACAGGGAATGGGTTTGTGTGATGGGAAGGGGGATGTTTGGGAAGAGTACCCAGGGCCATGAAACAAACTGTACTGCATGGTATCTGTGGATTCCACCCCACCCTCTCAATACTGTTAAGTGGTATTTGGCTGACAGACAATAGGAATGCTTACAATCTGAATCTAGGTGTTTGAAGAGGGGTGTGTGTGTGCGTGTGTGTGTGTGTATGTATGTACGTGGGGTGGGGGGAGACACCAGGGATTGTTTTTTGGGTGGAGGATTTTTTGTTTTGTTTTGTTTTGTCGTGGGACCTGGTTTGGGAGGTGTTGTGGGGCTTGAAATTGTACACCAGGGCATGCTTAACTTGTGGTACCTTTTATGTGTTGGGATGTTTTTACTATCATATCACTGTGTCTTCCCGCAGGAAAGCTGCTAATTGGACATCTTACTGATCGACAAGAACATCTGTCTCGTAGTGTCCTGATCCGAGCTTTTTGGAGATTTTTGAATATCAGTTTATTCACTTGTCAAGGTTAGTTCTATGCATTACATTATGTTGCTCCTGGTATGGGAAGGAATTTGGGTACAACCTGACAAAAGGGAGATATTTTACAGTCACAAAAATCACAATTAAAGTTTATTTCTGGCTGTGTGTGTATAGGCACAAGGCAGACTTGTCAAATAAATGATTCCTTTTTTATTTTATTTTTTTTTACTGTTTTACTGTTATTTCCTTTCTCAAATTTATTCTTCAGTTGTATGTTCATTTCACATCTTCAGTTTCTGGGGGTCTTTGTTGCCGGTGTTTACCGACCATGTTTGAATTGCCATTTGCCCTCCATTTTGCCATTTCTCTCAATCAGTGGCAATCATTTTGCTTGTAGTCTTGCTGCACTCTGGACCGTTAGCCTGTGCCTGAGTTTGTCTCTGCCTTCACTGTATCTAACATTTCACAATGTATTTGTGCCAGTCAATGAATGCACACATTTTGCATTGGTCAAAACCCCATAATAATTTACCTGCTATTCTGTTATTCCATTTAGCTGTTCCTGTAAGCTGATGCCAAGAACCACATACACACATGCAGTACTCAAGTTTTCATGAGGTCAGTGCAAGTCACTGGTCATAATAGTATGGTAAAACACTATTTGGTTATGACCGTGTAACATCAGGAGGCATTAACACACACTAAAGGGTGGTGGAAATACTGATTGATGTTATCCGGTCAGCACCCTATAGTGATTTACCTGCTATGTGTACCGGAATGTATCTATGACAGATACGTCTTGGAGCTACTCATTGTGTTCATGTGTTGCAGGCAGGGCGGGTCACTGGAGATCAACTAGATTCTATAGACATAAAATAGGCAGAGACCACCTGGGCAGACTGGGTGCACCAAGTGGTCTTATTTTGCCAAAAGATCGTAAAGTATCTGTCTCTGTTACATGCTACTGTACACAGTAAATTAGTGGAACACATCAGAAAATGTTCAATCATGTGTGAATGCAGCTGTTCCTTTGCACAGTTCTTGCCACTAATGCCCACTGTAAATGCTCACACTGTTCTCCCAATGTTTGAATCTGTAACTCTGTGACCTTACATGGTCTAGTATGTCCAGCACTGCCATTTATTAACAATGCCTTAACATCCTGACAGCCCTAAAAGTGTTATTAAATAGGGAAAAGGAAAATGGGACATTGTTTGACCAGGAAAAGTACACTAAGCCAGAACTTACTTCCAGGGAATTGGTTGGAAAGAACCAATGGACACCAGGGAATTGATTTTTTTTCTGTGATTGTTCCAGGTTTTTGAGGGTAGGTGGGAAGTCCCTGACACCAGGAAATCAATGTTATGTTATGGTGCCATTTCTCGGGGGCAAGAGACACCATGGAATGCTTTATCTGATATGGTGTATAGTCTCAGATAGTGAGGGTAGACTACTGGGAATCAGGAGTGTTTTTTTGTGATGGTGCTGGGTCTTGGGAGGGGCCTCCCAAGAGATATGGCACCCTGCTATTGATTCCCTGAGTGTCAAGGTCTTCCACCCACTTATGCCATATTAGGGGGGGGGAAGAGGGAGAGACTACTGGGGATCAAAGAGACATTTTACAGTTACAGAAATCACAAAGGGTATTCATGGCCTCAGTGTTGCTGTGCATGTACAGATAGGGCAAGAGCAGACTGGCAAAATGATATTTTTTCTTCTGCTTCCATACGGGAAGGGGGAGAAGAGACTATGGGAGATATTATATAGTCACATAAATCACAAATAAAGTTTATTACTGTTATAAATGTTGTTTTTTTTGTGTACAGGCTGGGCAATGGCTGGCTAAAAAAATAAATCTTTGACTTGTGCAGTCCAGAGGGGAGAGGGAGAGAGACTATTGGGGACAAAAGAGACATTTTTACAGTCACAGATATCACAAATAAAGCATATTCCTGGCCTCAGTGTGGCTGTGTGTGTACAGACTGGGCAAGAGCAGACTGGCAAATTAAACCTTTGACTTGTTATTTTAAACCAAGGATGGAAATGAGAAAGGAAAATGTGGGCGCACCGGGATTTGAACTTCAGACCTCTCGTATGCATTCCAGCACTCTAATCATTAAGCTACAGGCCCACTGATTAAAGCGTTCGAAGAACTTCCTATTTTACAGTCACACATTCCTTGCTCTAGTGTTGCTGAATTCTGCAACCAGAAACTAATTTAGAAATACCACTACTTCTCAGTGCAGTTTAACCCCTGCAAGGTATATAGTTATTTTAAACCAAGGATGGAAATGAGAAAGAAAAATGTGGGCGCACTGGGTTTTGAACTCCAGACCTCTGGTATGCTGTTCCAGCGCTCTAACCATTCAGCTACAGGCCCACTGGTTAAAGTGTCCGAAGAACTTCCTATTTCACAGTCACACATTTCTTTCTCTAGTGTTGCTGAATTCTGTAACCAGAAACCAATTTAGAAATACCATTACTTCTCAGTGCAGTTTAACTCCTGCAAGGTATATAGTTATTTTAAACCAAGGATGGAAATGAGAAAGGAAAATGTGGACGCACCGGGATTTGAACGCCGAACCTCTGGTATGCCATTCCAGCGCTCTAACCATTAAGCTACAGGCCCAGTGGTTAAAGCATCCAAAGAACTTCCTATTTCACACTCACACATTCCTTTCTCTAGTGTTGCCGAATTCTGCAACCAGAAACCAATTTAGAAAAACCACTACCTTTGACTTGTGTCATGGGTGGGGGGGTGGAGAGGGACTACAGGCCACCAGATAGATATTTTATAGTCACATAAATCACAAATAAAGTTTATTCTTATAAAAATGTGGCTTTTTGTATAAGGACAGGTAAAATAAATCTTTTACTTGTGCAGTCCGGGGGGGGTTGGGGTGGACGATTGGAGGCTGGTATGGGAAGCCCGGTAGGGGGCTATTCGACAACAGGGAATGCTTAACTTGTACTGACAGTTGCTGGCAGACAGCAAAGGGAAAAGCATGGGGAGGGAGCCATCTGGGAGTAGTGCTGGCCTGGTAAGGGCTTTGGAAAGCAGGGGCAGCTTAGGGGGAAAGTCCTGAAACACAGAGGTAGTGGTTACATGAAGTCACAGTCCCCTAGAACTAGAAGACGCAATGGAAGTCAAAATAGTACCACTTGAGGAGTGGTATAAGGAGCAGTGATAAAGAGGTAGGGCAAGGGCAGTATTGTATTGAAGATGGGGCCCAACCTTTGAAAATAACCTTTGAGCCAAGGCTCTTTTACAAAGGTTCCACGTCATGTGAACAGAGTATAGACATTCAATCAAGAAGGTTACAGAGTTTTAGGACATTTGAGACACTGAACAGCACAACAATCAGGAAAGATTACAGAGTTTCTTAGACATTTAAACTGTATTAACTGTATAAATTGTTTTAACAAACAGTATAACGCCGTGTATTTGTACCTGATACTAGTGTTCTGTTTAGCTGGGTATTTATTCCTTAGATACTCGAATATTGCTTATTAATTGCTTTTCTCCTGCCTCCTTCATATGCCTTCCTCTTCTCTTTACTCCACGTTCTCTCCCCCTTCAACCCCTCACTCATAATCAGCTTTTCCTGCTGAAATCCCCATTACTCTATGCTTGTGCTTGCTCTCTCTCTCAATACCCTCACTCCTACTCAGCTTTTCTCCTTGTTCAGTGATCCGTGCTAGGAGATCGTGCTTAGATTCTATTTCCCTCTGCCTGGTCCTCTCCAGCACTCACTCGCACAACCCCCCTTCCTTTTTTTTGATCCTGCCTCGCTTTGTTCTACTAATTTCTTTCAGTGCCATTTATTTCCCTGCTTCCCCTCTCTGAATAATCTCATTGTGTGTAATCAAAGTGGTGCCAGCAGTCTAGAACACCGTTTTCTCAGCAAGTGACCTCTGACCTTCTCTCCCTCCCACCTCCTCCTAATCCTTTTGTTCCCACTTCCTCTTCCCGTCCCACTGCCTACATTTACCTAACCTTCCCCTTTCTTCCCCCCCCAGGTCTGCAGCCCATGACTTGGCTGTGCCCCTGTGGCTGGGGCCGCTTCAAATCCATTTTTGACCAACTCATCCTGCAAACCCTGCCCGCCTCTGGGGCTGTCCTGCTCCGCGGCTTCTCAAGGTACTTCTCGGTCTCCTAGAACTTATGGCTCTGAACCTGATTGGCCGTTTTGACTCCTCTGCCTAGCGCTGATTGGACCGTGGAGCCTCTGGCTATAGCGCTAGTGGATGCCTACTAGCCTGCTTTTCCTGAAGCTTGGGCGGGCTCCTATGTGCCGAATCTTATATTTTCCTAATCCATAAAAGTTTGCCACCCTCCCGCCCCAATTCCGACCACTATTAAATACAGTTAGGCTATGCCTTCTTTTAGCTCATTGGCTGTCCTGCCTCTATCTCCTCCCCTTGCCACTGCAGCTGTCTTTTGCTCTCAAGTCTATCCCATTCATTATAACTGTGGGCATGGTCACAATGTTCTATTTTGCAAAATTACCTCTTCTACTCGTTGTCCTGCTCTCTTCACTTTTTGGAAATACAGAATACCTGCCTCCAAATTATACCACTCCTCAAAGTGTGACTGTAGTTGAAACCCTTCACTACCCCCCCCCCGGCTGTGTCACAGGAAATTTCTTTCACATCATTAGATGTCTGTGGTCACAGCCTCTCGCATGCCCATGGCCTAACTCCTGTCATACCTACTGGGATGCTGGCCTTACTTTCTCCTTCTCGGGGATCATCCTGACCTGCACTTGAATAGAAGAAAGTCTAAATGTAATTGCTTCAAAGTAAAAGTTTGGCATCTCACCAAACTACAACGCCTACACCTCCTGAAATTAACCCTATTGTTGCTGATGCTGTCAGGCAATATCCACCCTAACCTGGGCCCAAGTGGAACTACCCCTACGAAGCTACCAACAAAATTGAGGTCCATCACACTAGCCACAATAAATATTTGTAGCCTATTAAATAAAATTGACCTCCTTAAGGTCTGGGTAGCCATACACAACCCTGACATACTCTCTATCGTGGAAACATGGCTATCTCCTAAAATCTCGGATAATACAATTGCCCTCCCTGGCTATTCTATTTTTAGGCTAGACCACACAACTAAGAAGGGTGGTGGTTGTGTAATTTTCCTAAAAAATTCCTTTCGTGGGCTGGTTATGCCTCCAATTGATCTTGGTTGCTCCACTCAGGCTATAGGGGTTAAAATACTCCTGGGGGCACAAAACAAAGCCCTCACTATAATCACAACCTACATATCTCCTAAGGACCCAGCCGCTGGTCTACATAGTTTGCTAGACTACCTATGTGCTCAAAAGCACCTCTGTGAGTTGATTTTAATGGGGGATTTCAACTTAAACTGGCCGTCAGGGACTAATGGTATCATAAAGGACACAATGGTATCTCTACACCTCACGCAACTTGTAAACTCGCTGACCCGGATAAACTTCAAAACAGGGACCAGTACCACCATAGACTGGATTGTCTCAAATCATCGTGATCTTATATCAGATGTTATGGTTCACCCTGATTCTATCAGTGACCACTCCCCTATCACCTGCAGCTGGTCAAATAAATTTAATACCCCCCCCACCACGTACAATCTACAACCGCGTATTGAGACGCAGACATTTGGATCTCCTAAAACACCAACTTTGCTCCCAAGACTGGTCCTTCCTGGATACAGCGGATGATATCAATACCACTTTCCAACACTTCGTCAGTGTTTTCAACACAGCCTGTGACACCCATGACCCACTTAAGAAAATGGAAGTTCATGGGATGGTTAATTCATGGATTACTCCTGAAATAGTAAACAGGATGAAGCTAAGGGACCACCTTTGGCAACAGGCTAAGTCTTCATTGAAGCAACAGGATCTGCAGGCTTACAAAGCTGCCAGAAATAGCTGTACAAGGGAAATTAGACAGGCAAAAAGTAGGCTCCACAGAGAGCTACTCTCCAACTCCTGGGGTGACAGTAGGAGTTTCTGGGCCAATATAAAATACATCACAGGCAAAGAACAAAAGACCACACCAACAATTGTAGTGGAGGATGGCCATCCCGTCACTGACCCACTCCAAATCGTTAATTCTTTCAACACAGCTTTCACCAATCTGTCGGGTGTACTCCCCAAAGAATTCTTTGTTGATGCCCCCGTGTCATCAGCAGGGGCCACTGATTCAATTCATTCTGAACACCCACCTTTTTACTTCAAAAAGGTCTCCCAATCCCTAGACCGAAAACTCCTGACTAAAGTCTTTGGCAAATCCAGACATAGTGGAGACTCGCTTGATCTCAAACTCCTGGCACTGACTCTTGAAGAAGTACGCAAACCAGTTACCAAGATTCTAAACTTATCACTTTCCCTTTCACAATTCCCAGAAGTCTGGAAATCGGCATTGGTCACCCCTCTGCATAAATCCAGGGATCCTACACAGCACTCTAACTACAAGCCAATATCAATACTCCCTCTACTATCAAAAGTCCTTAAACCCATAGTTTCCAATCAAATGGCTGATTACCTTGAAAAGTATGACCTACAATGTCCCCAGCAACACGGCTTCAGGAAAAAACACAGCACTACCACAGCTTTACTTGAATTTACCAGCAACATACATCAGTCCTTTGATGATAACAAGATTGTTGGCGCTGCATTCATCGACCTTACGAAAGCTTTCAATACCATGAATCACAACCTGCTTCTTACTCAACTTGCCTCAGTTAGTATCTTTCAAAACACACTGAAATGGTTAGGAAGCTACCTTGCTGATAGGTCTCAGTGGGTAAAAATATCTAATATCGTCTCTGAGCTACAATCTGTCAAATCTGGTATCCCTCAAGGGTTCATCCTTGTTTAGTATCTTCCTAAACAACCAACCCCAATCCTGTCAACTTAGGACTCTCCTCTGTGCCGACGATACTGTCATCTACACAAACAACACTGATCCCACTGTGCTCAAGGACAATCTTCAAACAGGCTTCCTTGAAGTTGAGAAATGGTTCTATATGTACAAACTTGTCCTGAACTACAGAAAAAATAAGCTTCTGCTGTTCTCCTCCCCCCAACGTAAGCACAGTTCACATGCTATGCTAATAAAAAACAACGTTGGCACCCCTCTTGAACAAGTTCAACAATTCAAATATCTTGGAATAACCTTAGACAGCTGCCTCTCCTATGTGTCCCACATTGAGACTATTGCTAAGTCTGTGGATGCTAAACTAGGCCTGCTATTTAGGCATAGAAGGAATCTAACCCTGGAAGCACTTAGACTTGCGGTTAACAGTTCAGTGGTATCCACCATTGACTACGGCCTAGCAATATATGGTGCAGTCACCCCCACATCACTAAAAAGACTGAACTTAACACTTAACAAAGTTTGTAGGCTTATCATGAACTCAGACCATTTCACTCACACATGTGATCTTTATGCTGAAACTGGCTGGCTCAATCTACATGGTTGGATCAAGTATCACTCTTGTATACTAGCAAAGAAAGCGCTCAGTGGAGATCTACCTACTGGAACCTCCTGCCTTCTACCCAGAGCCCACAAGGTCCACCATACCCGGGCTTCAGACTCTGAGTTTCTACTAGTACCAAGGTTCTGAACTACACAGTGCCAACGATCTTTCCTTTACAGAGCCCCTATCTGGTTAAACGGCCTTGGCCATGATCTAACAAGTCATACTGGGATGTCCAAGTTCAAACGCCTTCTGCACAAACACATCCTGTTACAGAGCTCTTGTGACTGCTTAAGTTGAGAACTGCTTTGCCCTCTTGAACCTAATTCAGTTCCTTTTCAACCCTCTTGCCACTAGCTTAGACTCCCCCCTCCTCTGGTTCATTCCTCCTCTTATCCTTTCCCAACTTTCTACTGTCCCCCTCCCCCCTGCCACTTGCCATCTCTTGACAAAGCCCTGTGGCTGCTACCCCCCTACTTCTTCTCTCACCCTCCCTATTTCATCTGCCCCTACTTCCCCTCCTCTCCCGATCTACTGCATCAAATGTGACTTTTTATCTTATCTGTAATTGTATTTACAATTTTTTACCATGCTGTTTTGTTGTTAGCCTTGAATTTGTTTCATTTTTGCCTGCCTGTGTAAGTTTGTTTCCTGTTTTTGTTTTACCCTCCCTAACTATGACATGGAACCTTTGTAAATAAGCTGTACTGTGCCCAAAAGTATTGTCAATCTGAGAATGAATAAATAATAAAAATAAATAAATAAATACAATAAAACACTATCCAGCATATGGACATCAGCTTTAGTTGATTGTAAGTGCAGGCAAGGTGCAGAGGCAGTAGAGGTTAGGTTAAGTTGGGCAGAGGGTCGGTAAGGACAGGATTTTGGTAGGGGAGGAGGTGGGCTTCTAGTAAAAGTAGTCAAGGAGGCAGGGCTGAGGCTGGCGAGGCAGAGATCCATCCTAGCATGGAGATGGGAGGGGGGGAAGGGGGTGAAGGGTGTACAGGAGCAGCCCCTTAGAGTGATTCAGAGGCATTGTCAAGGAGCATGTGGGAGGGTGGCTTCTGTCTTGTACTGAGAATAGTTGTTAGCAGAGCCAGGCCTGGCCATCCAGAGTCTATCAACTGTTGGAGAAGCAGGTGTACACAGACCTGGACTTCAGGTAGTGCTTAAGATCTGATTTGAAGCCATATAGGCTAGTGGGGTTCCAAATGGACTCTGGTATCTTGTTAAGCCAAAGAGGGGCTCTATAGGAGAAGACGTGCTGTCCAAGAGTTGTGCATCAGAATGGCACCGCAAGGGCCCCCTACATTCTGTTTCTGTGGCTTGTGGGGGGCAACTGGACAACAAAGGCAACAATAACTTGAGCTAATGTCCCTGCCTCCCTCCCTCCCCACTCCTCCCATCCTCCCATCTTCCCTACCCATGATCCTTACTTCCCCTATGCCTATCCCAGCCTCTCTTAAAGCTGCCCACTGTCTTCAACAAGATTACCTCTTCCAACAGTGCATTCCAAGTGTCCACTACTCTCTCTGTGAAGAATTGCTTCCTGACCTCCCTCCTAAACCTCCCACCCTGCAGCTTAAGACTGTGCTTCCTAGTGTTATGGCTGCCACTATCACCTGCAGCAGGTCAAATAAATGTAACACCCCCCCATCACGTACAATCTACAACCGCATATTGAGATGCGGACATTTGGATCTCCTAAAACACCAACTTCGCTCCCAAGACTGGTCCTTCCTGGATACAGTGGATCAACACCATTTTCAACACCACTATCAACACCACTTTTCAACACTTTGTCAGTGTTTTCAAGACAGCCTGCAACACCCATGCCCCACGTAAGTAAATGGAAGTTCATGGGATGGTTAATTCATGGATTACTCCTGAAATAGTAAACAGGATGAGAATTCTTGAATCTGATTGGCTGACTTGCACCTTTTAACTGTGATAAATCCTCCAATACACCAAAGGAAAAAGGTGCCAGTCAGCTGCATTTCTAAAAACCATCCAACTCCCAAAGTCAGCAGCAAAAAAATGCTATCTTGAATCCCTGATGACGGTAGTCTCCCACCACGTATCACCCTGGATTGCCACGCTCCCCAATCAGTCCCAGTGGGAACTCTGTTTAAAAAAAATATATTGGTAAACTGATAAACAGAGTTAAATCAATACAGTCATCCTCTCCTTGCTTTTTTCCCACTACAGCCTTCCAACACAAGGTAGAATACATCAGTCACAGGCTCCTCTGCCGATCGTCCCACCGCTCACTGGCAACTAGAAACCAGGGAGCGGGGAGGGGATAAATCCATTTCTGTGCCACAATACCTGGTGTTCTCCACCATGGTCTCTCCACTCTCTCCTGAATATCGTCGCTCTTTCTAGTTTTAGTGAGGCTGCCCCTCCCGAACCTCACTCGCAATCACTAAGTAAAAACACACCTGCAGCTCCATTGTATAATCGCCGCTAAACCCCGAGCAGTACCTTGTAAATGCTGCATTCCCTCCAGTCTTCTGCATGCTTCTTCTCCCCAATGCAGAGCATTCCTGATTAGTCCGATGTGGGCTGCTGCACCGGTACATCCTCCAAAACATACAAACTAAACATGTAAAATGTACAGAAACATCTTTGAAAAAAAATCAACTTCACGTCAACTGTTCACTTGCTGACTTCTCCTGGACGCCACACACTCGCTCTCCAATAAGCAGGAGCACAAAAATGCAAGCGGGAAACCTCGTAGACCCCAACACTAAGAAATATACTCTTCGCCACAAAATGTTTTTTTTTTTAAATGTATCTTCTGTAAGAAGTTGAATGTAGCACCTGCCGCACCTCTCTCTCCACATGTGTACAGGTACCAGCCTCCCTTTCTCATTCCCCATAACATCAGAAGCTGGCAGCTACTAAAGCAATGTCCTGAATCTGATCCCATTCAGTACACAATTAAAAGGAAACCAGTTAACTACAAAAAAAAAGTCGTTTCCAAATGCAAGAGCCAAAGTAAAAATGAAACGCTAAACCCAATGCAAACCCGGAAGTATATGAAACAGCAAGCTTGTCACTGGCACCGACTAAAAACTGTCAGTCTTTCTGTTGTGAAAAAAAAAGAAAGAAAAAAACAACTGAAACAAGGCTATTTCTTCCCATACACATAATAGTAATTCAGCGGCAGGATGGTGGTGGTGGTGGTGACTGGGGGGGTCAAACAAGTGAAAATTCACAGACTCTCTCTTACAGTAATCATGTGAGTGGAGAATTATCCTACCTAGCAACTGGGAGCTTTCTTTTCAGGCAGAACAATAATTTCAATAAAAATGATTTAAAATAGTAAAAACTGTCATTTTGTTTTATTTTTTTCATTATAAAAAGTGAAGGAGGGCATTGTATAATCACAATAAACCACTTCAGGGTGTGGGTTATGCTGTGATTTACCCACGGCTGACCTAGCTTGATGACTCATCCTGCGGTCTCGTGGACAAACCACACCAGCCGTGGGTAAATCCCAGCATAACACACACCCTGTCATGGTTTATTGCTTAACTGGAAGCCAGCAGAGTAGGTCTCATGGTCTATCAAATCTGCTTGGGTACCGTAGCCATCGCCCTGACTCCTTTCCCACTCCATCCCCCGGTCCCAGCCTCCCCTGGGCAAGCTATCCTCTATTTCACCCACTGCCTATATCTGTCCCACCTTCTCTTGAACCCCTCCACCGTACCAACCTGTACCAGCTCCCCGGACAGAGCATTCCACGGTTCCACCACTCTCTTGGAGAAGTACCTCCTCCTCCTCTCCCCCCTAATCCTCCCACCCTGGTTTGGGAGGGCGTAGGGAGGCTATTGGACACTGGGAAGACCTTTTAATTTGGGACAAAATCCCTATATTAAGGTCCCTGTACCACCTATATTACTGCCTCGTACCCCCCACATTTATCCCTATATTAAGGCCCCTGCACCCCACACATTTATGCCTATATTAATCCCCATCCTGCCACCGACACGTTATCTCATCATTGTGAAATGCAGTCACTGGTGCCACATCATCTAGCAGTAGATCAGGGAGGGGCTGTGGACATGGCCTACCTAGACTTTAGCAAGGCATTTGACTCAGTCCCACACAAAAGATTAATAAACAAGCTAGCCAGCTTGGGAGTGGGTCCCAAGATGACAGCTTGGGTAAAGAATTGACTGGAGAATAGGACACAGAGGGTAATAGTAAATGGAGTCCACTCTGAAGAAAGGGGGGTTACTAGTGGGGTACCGCAGGGTTCAGTATTAGGACCGGTCCTCTTCAATGTCTTTATAAGCGACATTGCAGAGGGACTGGAAGGAAAAGTATGTCTCTTTGCAGATGACACAAAGATCTGCAGCAGAGCTGAAGCACCAGGTGGGGTGGAAAGGATGAGAAGGGACTTGGCAAGGTTACAGGAATGGTCAAATGTATGGCAGCTTAGATTCAATGCTAAGAAGTGTAATGTAATGCACCTGGGAAACAAAACCCAGGGAAGAGTACACAATGGGGGTGAGATACTAACAACAACAAAAATGGAAAGGGACCTGGGGTAGTCATATCAGATGACTTAAAGGTGGGCAAGCAATGTGAGAGGGCAGTAAGGAGGGCTGGGGGGATACTGGGATGCATAGGGAGAGGCATCACCAGTAGAAAACAGGAAGTTGTTATCCCTCTGTACAGACAGCTGGTGAGACCCCATCTGGAGTACTGTGTGCAGTTCTGGAGACCCAATCTCCGCAAGGACATAGACAAGATGGAAGCTGTCCAGAGGAGGGCAACTAAAATGGTTTAGGGTCTGCACCAGAAGACATATGAAGAGAGACTAAAGGAGCTTAATATGTATAGCCTCGAGGAAAGGAGGGAGAGGGGGGACATGATAGAAACTTTCAAGTACCTCAAGGGAATCAACAAAGTCCAAGAGTGTAGCATCTTTCAAAAAAAGAGGTGTGCAAGAACAAGGGGGCACAATTTGAAGATAGAGGGGGGGGGCTCAGAGGTAATGTAAGGAAGTATTTTTTCACAGAGAGGGTTGTGGATGCATGGAATGGCCTTCTGGAGGAGAATGTGAAGTCAAAAACAGTGGTTGAATTCAAGCAAGCATGGGACAGTCATAAGGCAATTCTAGGGGGTTGGGGTAGAAAGAAGTAGGCTGCTGGTTAACTAGGATCTGCAGCTTATCCATTAGGTAGGGAAATGGGCAGACTGGGTGGGCCAAGCAGTCCTTATCTGCCATCAAATTCTATGTTTCTATGTTTCTATTTTTCTTTTCCTCCTCTCTTCCAGAGAATATATACTGAGGTCCCTTAATCTCTCATAAGTCTTGTGTTTCAAGCCCTGTACCATCTTAGTCACCCTTCTCCTGACCATCTGCAACCTGTTTATGTCCTTACAAAGGTTCGGCCTCTAGAAATGCACACAGTACTCCATGTAAGGCCTGGCCATGGTTTTATGTAATGGCATCACTACATCTCTCCTTCTGCTGGTGATGCCCCTGCCTTTGCACCCTTACATCCTGCATGCCACTGGCCCTCCCAGCTGCCTTAGCGTTCTGCTTTGACATTTTCAGGTTGTCTGAAATAATACCCCCCAACCATTTCCTCATTTGTGATTTGCAGTGACCCCCCCCCCCATTCTGTATGTTTCTTCAGGGTTTCCATGTCACAGGTGCATAATTTTGCACTTATTTAAAGTAAACTTCAGTTGCCAATCCTCAGACCATTTTTCAAGCTTCCACTGGTCCATACTCATTTTCTCCACCCCCCCTCTGGAGTATCCACTCTGTTGCAGATCTTGGTGCCATCTGCAAACAGACAGACCTTTCCCTACAATACTTCTGCAATGTCACTAATGAAGACATTGAACAGGACTTTCCCCAGGACAGATCCCTGAAGCACCCCACAGGTCAATCCATAAGGCACCCCACTGGTCAAGCCCCTCTCCTCAGACTGCCCCCCCTATTTACCATCACCCTCTGCCTACTGTCTGTTAGCTAGTTTCTAATCTAGTTTTACCACCCTGTTCTGATGCCCAGATCACCCAGCTTCTTTATCAGCCTCTTATGTGAGACAGTGTCAAAGGGAGAGGAGGGACGGGGGGGGGGCGTGATTGAGGTCTTCAAGTACATGAAAGAGATAAATGGGGAGGCTCAGCTGGTGTGTTCCAAAGGAAGGAGGGAGGGCCAACCAGAGGGCATGGGTGGAAGCTAGAGGGGGGAGAATAGGGGGAAAGGAGGAGGTGCTACTTCACTAAGAGGATGGTGGAACCATGGAATGTGCTGCCCAGGGGACTAGTGGAGGCAGGGACTGTGGAGGGGTTCAAGAGGGGTTGGACAGGTATGGGGGAAGAGATGTGCTGGCAAAGTACAATACTAGGGGATTGTCTTGTACTGGAAATGGAGAATCCCAAGGGGGTGGAAGGGACAGCAGGGTCAACTCCCAGTTTGGAGGCTAACTAAATGAGCAGACATGAAAGACCATTAGCCTACTCTGCTGGCATTTTAGTATGTTAGTATGATGGTGCCAGGTGTTTGAGAGTGGGGGGGGGCAACCACTGGACACCAGAGAATGTTTTTTTGGTGTCACAGTTCCAGGTCTCAGATAGTGGGGTTCTCTCCCTGATGCCAGTGAATGCATTATGTGTGATGGTGCTGGGTCTCGTATGGTGGGGTGGAGTCCCTAGACACCAGGAAATGCTGTGTGTTGGGTGGTGCTGGGTGTTACAACACCTGTCACCATCCTACAAGTAGCATTGCATGGTATCCAGTGACTCACCTCTAGCCTCTGAGACCCAGCACCATCACACACATGATGCATTGTCTAATGCCCCCACCCCACAGAGGGCCATTCTTTTTTACATACCCCCTTCCCCACATGTTCACACACACTAGGGTCCAGAAGAAGAGATGATTTTTTTAAAGGAAAGCAGTCCTTTTCCCTCATTCCCCAACCCCACAAGTCTTACCCCCCGATTAGGGCTTTTGCAAATAAAGTGCCCTTTTCAAAACAAGGTCACTTACTTTTTTTATTTTTGGAAAATCCGGTATTCAGCAAAATGGCACACGCTGTGCATCTCCATCACATGGCAATATGCAGTATTGCACTGCCTGGCACCAATACAAGTGTAAATAAATAAATAAAAGTAAGTGAACACATTTAGAAAAGGGTGTTTTATTTGCAAAAGCCCTAATCGTGGGGGGGAGTAAAGCTTGTGGTGGTGGGGAATGAGGGGATAAGGACTGCTTTCCTTTACTACAAGTGTTGCCCCAGCCGTCACCTGAGATACATTTTGTGTTAAGGAAAAGAGTTATCTGGCTTTACTGACATTTTTTATTTTCGAAGACGGGGCTGATAGACATGTGACGTTATGTGCCGCTGGTGGGTACAATCAGGAAGCTGAGAAGGAGAACTTCAATGCAAAGAGAAATTTGTACTGTCACAAGAAATCACAAATAAAGTGTATTCCTCTATACCTCTATTTTTATACTCTGTTTTAGCAGTAACTATGCACCACTGCACTAAAATGTAGTCCAGTGCACCAACAGTATCTATCCACTCTCGGTTTCTTAGCTCATTACTGTATCTTCTTTATTTTAACCTATTGTTGTTTCTCTTTCACATGCCTGAAAGGATGAGGACTCCTTCACCATCAGATAAGTATAACTCTGTTGTGAACATGCCATATATTATTAATTTATTAAGAACTATGGATCCTTTGTGACTCCATTCCTATATTTTATTTTTCAATACTGACGGACATCGTCCCTTCAAGATTCTTGCTTCTGACTCCACAGTATCCTGGTAAGATGCTCTCCACATATTACTTGGTTGTGTCTGGTATGGGAGGGCTTTTGTGGGACATGTGCCCTATAATCCTGGTTCATGCGTTGCCTGGTTTTGAAGGGATTTGAGTGGCAATTTTTGATGGATTGGGTCATGGAATATGAGGTCATTGTTGAGCTGTTGGACAACAGGAAGTAATTGCTTGTGGTGGGCCCTTGTATGAGAGGTAACTGGGGGACCACTGGACACAGGAAATGCCTTTTTATGGTCTGGGAGAGCTTGTGGGAGGCCACTGAAAAACAAAGGGGATGCTTTATTTGGAATTCAATAGGGTGGATTTTGCAAGGATGGGGTAGTTAGTGAGTAGGTACCTGGCTGGGACCTAGTCTAGTATGGGCGCGGACCACAGATGGGAACTTGAGGTTACCAGTTCCAGTGGCAGAACTCCGAGTAAAAAGGCCAGGTCAAATAAATGCAAGCTGGATGAGCAGGGAGGTTGTGAAAAGGTGAGGAGAAAAAGGGTGGCCTTTAGGAGATACAAGAAGTGGGAATAATTATGAAGAGAATCTACAAGAAGCAAGGGAAGTGACAAAAGCAGTAAGAAGAGCAGAAACCACCACAAAGCTCATGGTGGCGCAAGGCATAAAGGGGTGGGGGGGCGGAGAAGAGCTTATTCAAACAACATGAAGTCTTGCTATATTCTGACATATGCAGTGAGTCCCAACCTTCGAACTGCTCCGGAAGTGAAAGAGTTAACTTTCCATGCCAGGCATGGAATGCTGAGCTCGAGCTCGGTTGAAACTCTGTCTGTTGTTCTTCAAACTCAAACCATCAGATTCTTTACTCTGCCTCACTGAACAGTCGCTCCTGAGATTTCTCCTTCTGCTTGGTTCATTTTGTCGGTTAAAGTATTGTTTTCTCGGTTTTCGACCGAATTTAAAACGAATTGGTCGGTTCAGACTCTGTCTGTGGTATTTGTGAGTACTAGATAGGTTTTACATTAATTCTATTCTGTGTGGAACTTGTAAGCGGTTTATCGGTTCGGTTTGAACCGATCAGGTTGTTTAAAATATCTTAATCTGTGATTTAGAGTGTGGTTACCGGTTCTTATCGGTTCTAAAAAAAACTGATTTTATTATGGTTTTTTCCACGACCCGTGACACGGTTGGGAATCGATAAGAGGGTCTTACCTGGCGGATTGCCATAAATGGGTAAGTTTGGATAGGACTGGCACTATGTCTGAGAAACCCAAAAGAAAAAACGGGCCCACTGGGTTTCAACACTGCAGTGTGTGTGGGGAAGTCTTGCCAAGGCTGACCCCACACCACCTGTGTTTATTGTCTGAGGTTTGACCACCTCAATGCAGACTGCCAGATTTGTAAAATTTTCCTGCAGCTACCCTGGAAAAGAGAGTTGGTAGGCTCAGGGAAAGGGAGGCCAAAAAGTCCGCTGAACCGGATGGCCAACCCGGTTCGGTTCAAACCGAATCAGAATGAATGCCCTCTGACCAGGGCGAGACTTCTTCAGGCAAAAGGAGATCCGACTCTGAAGAGTCGGTTCCAGAAAAAAGGACTAGGAAATCAGCTGGTGTGGAGCCAAAACGTTCCTCTCCAACTGCTGAAGAAATAGCCAAAGCGATCAAAATTGTCCAGTCGCTTTCCCCGGTTCCGACCGAACCAGCACCTTCAGGTAAGCGCCCGGTTCAGCCGGTTCCTCCGGTTCAAGAGTATGATTTAGAGGAATATTATGAACCGGAGGAAGGGGAAGAGGAGTATGAGGAGAGTGAATGTGGATTTGAAAGTCTGGATGTGCCCATTGACCCGGACATCTCCCCAGACAGACCGTCAGAGTGTTTCTCCTAGGCTTTCTGAGTCCCTTCTCATTTTATGTTTTATAAAAAGTGGCTGAAACCCTCCAGCTCCCTATGGAGGAAGCTGTGGATGATCAAGAGGAGCCTGACTATGTGGAAATGATGGACATCCCAGAGTCTAGGAGACTGTCTATTCCCTTGCATAAATCTTTTGGGAAACAGACATTTAAAATTCTAAAAACTCCTCACACTATACCTCCTGTGGATAAGAGAATGGACAAGAGGTACACATTGTCAGGCTCTGATACGGAGTTCCTTACACAACAATGCAGCCATGTTGGGGTTGTGCAGGCTGCAGCCTGTGACAAGGCAAATATTCCCTTGGCTTCACACCCCCCGGACAAGGACTCCAGGAGGATTGATGCCATGGCAAAGAAACAGTACATGGCAGCATCCTTGGGACTCAGACAGACAAATGATATGGCTTATGTTGCTAGATATCAGAAATCCAGATGGGACACTGTCATGGCTCTAGCAAAACAGGTCCCTGGCCAGCTTGCCAAGGAGCTGGAGCAGGTGGCTGCTGATGGTATTGAGGCATCCAAGGTGCAATTCCATGCTGCAGTGGACTCAAATGATGTGTCATCAAGAGTCATGGCTACATCTGTGGCACTTCGCAGAATGGCTTGGCTCAGATGTACTAGCCTGTCACAGGATACCCAGACTAAGGCCATGGATTTTCCTGTTGTGGGTAATTCTCTGTTTGAGGAGCAGACAGAGAACTACATGAAGAAAATGGATGAGTATAGGACCACCTATAGGAGTGCACAGGCCAAGGAAAGGCAGGCCACTCCTCAAAGGCAGCTTCCCAGGGGCAGGGGCAGGCCTTTTCATAGGCCTTTTTACCAAGCTCAGGCCTCCTCTTCTGCTTATGCCCAGAGGGGGTTCTTTAGAGGGAGAGGCAGACGGGGTACGAGCAGGCCTGCTTCCACTCCTCAGCCCAAAGCCCCTGACAAGCAGGCACCCTGATGGGGTTGCCAGGGCCGATTCTCAGCTACCTGTAGGGGGCAGGCTAGCTTACTTTGTCCAGGACTGGGAGTCTCTGACATCAGACAAATGGATCCTGGAGGTAGTAGCAGGGACTGGTTCTCAGCTTCAAAAAGTTTCCAAAGATGAGAACCAGATCTTTTCCACCTGCACATCCATCAGAGGCACTTGCCCTAGAGGCAGAGGTCTCTTCCCTCCTGGCTCTCAGAGCTGTGGAAAGGGTTCCTCCCCTACACCAGGGCAAAGGATTGTATTCCAGGTACTTCCTTACCCCAAAAAAGACAGGAGAATGGCGGCCCATCCTGGATCTCAGATACTTAAACAAGCACCTTTAAAAACAAAATTCAAAATGGTGACTCTGGGAATTATTCTACCTCTCTAAGGCCAGGGACTGGCTGGCGTCCCTAGACCTCAAGGATGCCTACTTCCATATTCTCATCAGAAGCTCCCATCTGAAAGTACCTCAGGTTCGGAGCTGCCCTCAGGCCATTAGCAGTTCAGAGCAATGCCCTTTGGCCTCACCTCTGCTCCAAGGGTATTCACAAAATGCCTGGCAGTAGCAGTTGCTTCTCTAAGAAGGCAAAACATTGCCATCTTCCCTTACCTGGATGACTGGCTCATAGTAGGCCAGTCCCCAGACCAAGTCAAGTTACACCTACAGATAACTCAGCAACTGCTCACCTCTCTAGGTTTCCTTCTGAATCTTTCAAAGTCAGTTCTAGAGCCTGTCCAGCTTTTCACCTTCATTGGTGCAGAGCTGAACACAGAGAAAGCCAGAGCCTTCCTTCCTTTGGACAGGGCAATGACCCTGGTCTCTCTGGCCTCCTCATTCACCCTGCAGGTGTCTCGACCAGCAAGGCATTTTCTACAGCTCCTAGGGCACATGGCTGCTTCTACAGCAGTAGTGCAGGGAGCAAGATTTCAGATGAGGGACATTCAGTTCCATTTGAGAGCCTTTTGGTCTCAAAGGAAAGACCCTCTAACCAAATTGATCCCAGTGACTCTAACCTTGATCCAGGCCCTACAGTGGTGGCAGGATCAGAGCAATCTGAGACAAGGGGTTCGTTTTGTCACTCAGTCTCACTCCTTAATCCTTACTACAGATGCATCCCTCTTGGGGTGGGGAGCTCACATGGGCGACCTCACCACCCAGGGGTTGTGGTCCCCTCAGGAATCTGTGCTCCACATCAATCTGTTGGAACTCAGAGCAGTTTTTCTAGCACTTCAAGCTTTTTCAAATCTGTTCAGAACAAAGTTGTACAGGTCAGAACAGACAACACCACCACAATGTGGTACATCAACAAGCAAGGGGCACTCGGTCACACAGCCTTGTACACGAAGCAATGAAGTTGTGGTCTCTGGCTTACTCCCTGAACACCTCCCTTATGGCAGTTCACCTCCCAGGCCAGGACAATGTCCTGGCAGATGCTCTCAGCAGGATTTCCCAGGGCCATCACGAATGGTCACTGGACCCCCTGGTCTTGGAGGTGATATTTGCCAGATGGGGCACCTCGCAGATAGATCTTTTTGCAGCCCCAGACAATCACCAACTTCCCCTTTTTTGCTGCAGGCCCCCAGTGTTGGGCTCAGTCCCTCTCGATGCCTTAGTTCTCAATTGGGAAGGGAAGTTTCTCTATGCTTTTCCCCTTCCCTCTCCTGTTCAAAGTGCTAGTCAAAATCAGATCTCAACCTGCAAGATGATCCTGATTGCTCCAGATTGGGCCAGACAACCCTGGTACCCACTCCTACTGTCCTTAGCAGTCCATCTTCCCCTGTGTCTTCCCAGGAATCACAACCTGTTAACCTGTGCTCAGGGGAGGGTTTGGTACCCGAACCTCAAATCTCTCAATCTCAAGGCCTGGCTCTTGAAGAGTTAGAGTTTGCTGATTTACACCTCTCCCAAGGTGTAATGGATATCCTGAAGGCTTCTAGAAAACCTTCCACCAGGGCTACTTATAATTCCAAATGGAAGAGGTTTTCCATATGGTGCTCTGGAAAGCATATTTCCCCAGAATCTGCTGATTTACCCACAGTCCTGGATTATATGGTCCACTGAAATACCTTGGGGCTGAGGCCAGCTACCCTAAAAGTGCATCTGGAAGCTGTGTCTGCTTTTATTTCAGCAGGTAAGCCCTCTCCTCTTTCAGCTCACCCTGTATTCTTCAAGTTTTTCAAGGGATTGCTTCACACCAACCCTCCATTCAGGGACCCTGCCCCCGCCTGGGATCTTAATGTTTGCATTGCTCAGCTTATGCAACCCCTCTTTGAGCCTTTGTCTTCAGCAGAGCTTAAGTACTTGACTTGGAAGACTGTGTTTCTGGTAGCCATCACTTCTGCCAGACACATAAGTGAATTACAAGCTTTGTCAGTGGAGCCTGATTTTATCTCCTTTCATAGAGATAAGGTGGTCCTCAGGACTAACAGGAAGCTCTTGCCTAAGGTGGTTTCAGATTTCCACCTTAATCAATCTATATCTCTTTCAGTGTACTTCACTGACCATTCCTCCTCTGGCAAGAGGAGGCTGCACAGCTTAGATGTGAAGAGAGCCCTTAGTTACTACATAGAGCGTACCAAGGGTCACAGGTTTGACTCCTCCAACTGTTCCTCACTTATGGTGAGGTTGGTAAAGGAAACCTGCCACTAAAAGATCCATTGCCAGGTGGATTGTCTCTTGTATCCAATTTTGCTATGAAAACTGGATAAGGTTCCTCCCTCAGGCCTGAGGGCTCACTCTACCAGAGTACAGCTGCTTCCCTGCTGCTGCCAGGGACATCCCTATTCTAGAGATATGTCAGCAGCTACCTGGAAACAGTTCATGCTTTACCAAGCATTACTCCCTGGACATCCAGGCTAGGAGTGATGCTTGGTTTGTGTACAGCTGTGCTTCAGAGCATATTTCCTAGTAGGTTCTGTCCTCCTCCATGGAGGTACTGCTTGTAGTTCAGACATGTGTCAGAATATAACAAGACTTCATGTTGTTTGAAGAAAAATTACTCACCTTAGTAATGTTGTTTCTTCTAATGGAGTCTTGCTATATTATGACCTCCCGCCTGCCCCTCTCAGAACCTCTGTTTTTGGGATGTGGGTGGGCAGTGTAGTGTTGGCACTTAGTAGGTGCCCACCTTGTTGTTTTTCACCCCTCCTTTCTTGGGGTGACTTGGTGTTGTGTTTTTCATTTTTTGGGTCTCCTGACTTGAGTCTTTGTTTTGGGACCAAAAAATGTGTTCTTATGTTTAGTAGCCAGTTGGCTAGTGTAGGTTTACAGCTTCCACACAGGACCTCAGTGAGTTTAGCTCATAAAGATCTGACGGTTTGAGTTTGAAGAACAACAGACAGAGTTTAAACTGAGCTCGAGCTCAGCGTTCCATGCCTGGCATGGAAAGTTAACTCTTTCACCTCCAGAGCAGTTCGTAAGTTGGGACTCACTGCATACGTCAGAATATAGCAAGACTCCATTAGAAGAAACAACATTACTAAGGTGAGACATTTTTTATTCATGTACATCAGGGAGAAAAAGAGACTGTAAAGAACAAATCTGACTTCAAGGAGGAGCTCTTGCAGCAGGTAATACTAGTTCCCTGGGAAGGGGGGGATGGACCCCGACCTCCCGCCAGAGGTTGAAGAAGGCCTGGAGGGAAACTTGTGGTGAGACTCTGACCTAGGCCTCTCCTTATCTTTGGAGTGGTGTTTTCCTGGGGTCTTCTCTCTATGGGGAGACTCCTTAGTGGGCAATGATGAACTAGGACCTGACGGGGACTTTTGCATGGCGGCTACTTTCTGCTCGAGTCGGTGTGCCTTCAAAGCCTCAGCCCTGTGGATTCTAATTTTACTGTTGAACTTCTGACAATGTTGGCAGTCATCAAGCCTATGGTCGGGGCCTAGACAGATCAGGCAGGCCTCGTGGCTGTCCTTAGCTGGGATCTGTTTGCCACAGCAGCACTTCAGCTTCCACCGGGGAGGTGAAGGAGGAGACATGCACAAAAGGTAGATCTTGATCAAAATTATCGAAAAAACTGCATATCTAAAGTGACTACTTATCTGCAGTTGACTGCAGTAGCAAGGGATCTGAGGAGCCAAACAAAGCTGGTTGATGGCAGGAAAGTAACTGAGATGGCACCAGGGGACCGCCCCTTTATACCACTTCTGACGTTGGGCATGCCCAGCATTGGGGGCGGTCCCCCGCTACAGACTGCTAGCTAGAATATTTTTCCATGGGGTCCTAATGCCTGGTGGCCTTAGTTCTAATAGTATTACCTGTTGCAAGAGCTCCTCTCGAAGATCTACTGTTACAGTAAGTTCTTACATAACTATTCTATAGTAAGGATTAAGAAGTATGGGGGATGGGTAGAGAAGGAGGGAGAAAAGGCAGAAGCACTCAATGACCACATCTGCTTGGTACTTTCAAAGGAGAGAGAGAGGGTGCTACCCAAGGGGGTGGGGGCAGTAAAGACTGGGGGAGGGACTGACGGATTCAACCATACCTTTTTTTTTATAGCATAGAAGGTTTTATTTATTTAAGCTTAAGTCAGCTCAATACAAAAAAAGATGGTGCAGGAAGAAACCATTTTGTGGCATGTGCAGCCATGCAGGCATCATGATAACCTTGTAGCTAGGGGACACCTAGCCCTCCCTGTGTCCAGTGTGCCCTCAATTTACTCTTCCCCCACCTCTGAGCCCTCCCATCCCACAGAAACTGGTATATGAGCGTTTTGAGGGAAACAAATAATTTTGGAAAGAGGTGCAGGGAAAGGTTATTAAACAGGTAGGTAACTCTGGGGAGAAAAGGCATATGCATAGCAGCCACCTTGCCTGGAAGAGATAGGGGCAGCTTATGCCATGTCTCTATTTCAGTGGAAAGCTGAGCTAGGAGTGGGGAGAAGTTGGCAGTCTCTAAGTCAAACCATCTAATGGAGATAAACAGGCTCAGATATGAGAATCCCTGGGCAGTCCAGACCAATTATGTGCCCCGGAGGCAGTCCTTGGTGTAGGCTGAGTTAAGAGGAGAAAGAGTGGTCTTCCTTTGGTTAGCTTGCAACCCAGCTAGGATGGTGAAGTCTTGCAGAATCAAAAGTACAGCCGGTACAGATTGCTTGGGTTGGGACAGGGTAAGAAGGAGGTTGTCCATGTATGTGGCTACCAAATAATTATCCCCTGCAACTTTGATACAGGAGACCTCTTTAGAGGCAATAAAAGTCCACACCAGGGGGTCTAGAGCTACCAAGAACAGGAGTGGGTACAGTGGACACCATTGGCGGGTACCTTTGTGTAGTGGGAATGAAGAGGATATATTAGTATTGGTTAAGATTTCAGCCATCAGAGAACTATATAGAGTGTTTAGCCACTGACAGAACTGGGTGCCAAAGCCTTACAGCCACAACACCTCATGGAGGTAATACCACTCTACAGAGTTAAAAGCGTTGGTGAAGTCTATGACTCCTTGGCCATGGGTAGTGCAAAACGGGATGCCAACCACTTCATGTTCAGTAACAGTCTGATATTATCTGCCCCTGAGTACCCCTGCATGAACCCCACCTGAGCTGGGTGAATGATGGAGGGCAACATGCTTAGCCTGCACCAGTCCCCTGGTCGTACATTTACTTCCCTCATTTTTGCTCACTATCCCAGTTTACCCCTCCCTCCCCCACATTATCCTGTATATCCCCTCCACTCCCCCTCATGCTAAATTCCAACCTGGCCCTTCCACTCCAACCCTTATTTCTCACTGACCTTACCTCCCTGGCCTCTTCCCTGCCTGCTATGTCACTCTGGTCCATTCCCATTTTTCTCCCAGCAGCAAAGGCCCTCACCCTTAGGTCTTCTGCCTCACTGACCTGTCTACTCAGTCACTTTCCTTCCCCCTGCTATGCACTGGATCAACCTGTATCTCCCCCAGGAGCAAGGGCTCCCATTCCCACTGCTCTTTTCCTCTCAGACATTCCCTTCCACCACCACTACCAAAGAAGTCTTTATTATTTGGCAGCACATGATATAGAATGGCATAAGCAGCCCACTGAACACAGGAATGATTACCTGAGGTGGAGCCTGCTATTGGAGGGCATGGGGGGGTCCTCTGCACACCAGGATGTTACCTTCTCAACTACAAGCCCGCCAAAAATCTTATTAGCCACACACACAATCTATCAGCATTTGGCTAGTTTATCAGTGCGAGTTTCAACCCGTCAGTGTGCCTGTGTCTATACAGGCCAGGTAAGGGCAGACTGGCAAAATAAATCTCTGTCATGTGCCATCCAGAAGGGAGGGACAGAGAAAGAGAGAGACAGAGACAGGGGACCAAAGAGACATTTTGTGCAATGATGCCATGTCTTGGCAGGTTGGACAGAACCCACTTATACCTGGCAATGATGTGTGTTTGATGGTACTGGTCATCAGATGGCGCTGGGCAACCCACAAACATCAGTTAATGCTGTTTGTTGTATGGTGCTTGGTGTTGGAATACATTGGGAAATATATGAGGAAGTTCTTCACAGAGAGGGTGTTGGATGCATGGAATGGTCTGCCTCAGGAGGTGGTAGGAGTGAGCACTTTGGATGGATTAAAGCTTGCTTGGGACAGGCATAGGAAAACCATTGAGTTACAGCACTGGGTGGGTTGGAAATAGTAATCCAGTACAATACAAGGGCTTACGGGCACACTAGATGGGCCAGGTGGTCCTGATCTGCTGACAATTTCTATGCTACTATGTAGATTAAGAGACCTCAATATGTACTCACAGGGGGACCGAAGGGAGCAGGGGAACACGATAGAAACATTCAAATACCTTAAGGACATAAACAAGGTGCAGAAGGGACACATTTCTCAGCATAGGTGGAGTACAAGAACAAGGGGGCATGATATGAAATTGGAAGGTGGCCGGTTAAGGGGAAATGTGTCTGGTCCTTTTTGAAGGGGATACAAAGGATCTGATCACGGGCCTCTGGGACAGTGGCCAGACCCTTAGATCAGTCAGCTGTATGTACAGAGCTGGTACTCCTAAGAAGCAACCCTTTTGGCACAACCCCAAGTGCCAAGGGAAGCAAGCGGCCCCCATGAAACAAAATAGAAGGAGAGCAGCAGGTTTTTCCTTTTCCTCTCCACCGGCAGCCAAAACCCAAAGACAAGCAGGAGGGCATTTGCCCCCCTTCCCTCTGCCTCCTGACTCATCCAGTCTTCCCTCCCCTCCACTACAAAGTGTGGAGCCAGTGGGGGGGGAAGATTGGCATGGTACTGGACACCAGTAAGGGAAGGGCTTCTACCACACATAGGCAGTATAGTTTAGTGGTTGAGAGCACTGAGCTGCAAACCTGGAGACGCGGGTCTGAATTCTATCAGCTCCCACTTGCATACTGTGTGACCCTGAGGAAGTCACTTAACTTCCTTGTGCTTCCAAGTCACACTTTGAAACAAGCTCCAGCTTAGTGTGCCTTCCTGGTTAAACACGTTTCCCTTTCCCTTTCCTTTCCTTACATCATCGCTCAAAGTCGGGTCCCAGAGAGGACCATGTTGCACCTTCCGGGGCATATGGCATCCGCCATAGCCATGGTCTCCCTTTCATGTCTCCACATGAGAGTCATTCAGTGGACACTCAAGGTCCAGTGGGACCAACACCAAGATGACTTGGACCAGCTAGTCTTGATCCCCAACTCTATTCTCTGAGTCTTGCAATGGTGGCTGGTTCCAGAGCATCTCTCAGTAGGGGTTTCCTTCCTGTCTCCTACTCACTCCCTGATACTGACTACAGATGCATCGGGACCAGGTTGGAATGCCCATTTGGGTGGCAAAAAGTCTCAGGGACTATAGTAAGGGGCCAAATGAGCCCTTCACATAAACGTCCTCGAGATGAGGGCAGTTCCTTACGCCTTTCAAGCCTTGCAAACAGATATAACCCCAGTACACTTACTGATACAAACAGACAACATGTCAGTAATGTTCTACATCAACAAGCAGGGAGGCATTCACTCCTACCAACTCTGTCTAGAGGCCATGAGGGTGTGGTACTGGGCAATAGAGCACAACATCACACTGTCTGCAGTGCATGTTCCCAGATTACAGAACATGCTGGAGGATCTGTAAAGCAGATCAAGATCCATTGCATATGAATGGGAGCTCCTACAACCAGCAGCAGAAATGCTTTCCGAAAAATGGGTATGCCAGATTTGGATCTGCTCACCTCCCCATACAACACAAAACTGCCCAATTTCTGCTCGCTAGATCCAGGGTCTGGTGTTTTCTGATGCGATGCGTTGTCCCTCTCCTGGACAGGCAGGTTCCTCTACGCCTTGCTCCATTCCCTTTGCTCCAGAGGGTGCTACTAAAACTGCAGGATAACAGAGCAGTCATGATTCTGGTGGCCCCATATTGGCCCAGACAGCTATGGTTCCCTCTTCTGCAAGGGCTAGCAAGTGAAACATCACTTCCTCTTCCATTCAGCTTGCACTTACTGTCACAAGACAACTAGTCTCTAATTCACCCAAACCACAGGTTCTTGCACTTGCACACCTGGCTCCAAAGGCCCTAACAATGTCTTGACATGGTGTGGTGGACAGTGTGGCAGATATCCTAGTTACATCAAGGAAGACCTCTACTCGCACCACATACACCATGAAATGGCACCAGTTCTGCCTTTTGTCATTGGCCCATGACGTAGACCCACTATTCTGCCTGGTAAAATCAGATCTTACTTTGAGAGGGTTGTTGCAGTAGGTATTCACATATAGGACTAAGCCACCAGCCATCAGGATCCCACAGAAAAATTTCCAGCTAGCAGTCTCTGGCAGGGAACCTTCCCCATGTCAGCTAATTGACATCAGCCAACATCAGTATAAAGGGGCAGTCCTCCATGCCTGCCTTCCAGTTCTTTCCCATTGTCAGCTTGTGAAAGTTCCTCGTGGTAGAATAGAGCTCATTTGTCTCACCTTCATCGGCCTAAAGTTTTCTCTTTTCATCCAATACTTGTATTTTTTCTTGTAATTTTGCCTGCTTTCATTATCAGCTGTGTATGTAAGTAAGTAAGTAAGATAATATTTATTTCTTCAAGGCGCCCTTCCAAAGCTCAGGGCGCCTTTACAATATCATTCATACAAAATTAAAACCACAACTATAAACAACATTAAATTCAAGATACAATCCAATATAATTTAAATCACTAAAAAAATGCTTGGTTAAAAAGGAAGGTCTTCAAAGCTTTTTTAAAGCTCTCACAGTCAGGCAATTGTGTATCTGGCAAGGTAGAGAATTCCACAGGGTAGGGGCCATAAAGGCAAATGTTCTTCCACCAGATGTTTTTAAGGTTACCCTGGGAATCTCTGGCAATCCCTCACCAGAGGATCGGAGGGAGCAGAAGGGACAGTAAGAAATCAGGAGTTCTTTCAGGTAGCGAGGTCCCAAACCGTGTAGGGCTTTATAGGTCATCAACATGACCTTGAAAGTGATCCGCCACTGTACAGGCAGCCAGTGCAATTCGCGAAGCACAGGTGTTATATGGTTGGACCTCGGGCTTCCAGTCAACAACCTAGCTGCCGCGTTTTGCACCAGCTGTAGGCGGCAGATATCCACTCCTGGCAGCCCTAGATAAAGGGCGTTGGAATAATCAAGGTGATTGGCCACAAAGGCGTGGACCAGGGTAGGAAGATCCTCTGATGGAATCAAGTGTTTCACCCGTGCTATATTCCTTAGAAGAAAAAAGGATGATTTGACTACAGCTGACACCTGTGCCCTCAGGGTCAAGCCCTCGTCAAATATAACACCAAGGTTACGCACCTGACCAGATGCCATGAGCGGGGTTCCTCCCAGAAATAAACCTGAGAGTTTTCCCGCCCATGGACTTGATATCCTTACACCCGGTTCCACCACCAATACCTCTGTTCTCCCCGGGTTCAACCTCAGCCAATTGGTACTCATCCAATTCTGTATCTCCAGGAGGCAGTTGTTAAACAATGTATTTGACTCAGACTCCTGCTCGGGCACAAAAGACATATAGAGTTGAGAATCATCGGCATAGCAATGAAAACGCAAACCAAAATGTCTTATAATGTCCCCTAATGGAAGCATATACACCACAAATAACATGGGGGACAACACTGAACCCTGTGGCACTCCACAGTGTAGGCAGCGAGAGGTCAAGGAGTAAATCCCCGACACTACTCTCTGAGTCCTACCCTGCAGAAAAGATTTAAACCAACTGTGGACCACCCCCCCTTAGTCCACAGAGAGACCACAGGTGTTCAAGCAGCACCCCATGATCCACAGTGTCAAATGCAGCTGAAAGATCAAGGAGAACCAAGGCAGAACGAGTTCTCCGATCTCTTGCCATCAGGAGATCATTCAGTACCCGAACAAGAGCCGTCTCAGTACTGTGCTGTTTCCTGAAGCCAAACTGGAGAGAGTCATAGATATTGTGGATGTTTAAATAATCTTCCAGCTACAAAGTGACCACCGTCTCAATAATCTTCCCCAGAAAGGGAAGATTCGAGATCGGTCTGTAGTTTCCTGGGCAGTCGGGATCAAGGGAGGGCTTTTTCAGGAGGGGATGTACTATTGCCTCCTTCAAAGGATCAGGAAAGATCCCTCTCTCCAATGATGCCACTACTATCCCAGTAAGGATCGGGCAGATAACCTCTACACATCCCACAAGTAGGTGTGTAGGGCCCGGATCCAAACCACAGAAAGTTGGGCGCAAAGTCTGGACGATTCTCACTATGTCCATGGCTACCGGTTGACTGAACATGGACCACGTCAAATGGGTATTTGTGTCCCTCGATTGGTCACTGCAAGACCCAATGGGAAGGCCCTGGCTGATCTCATCTCTGATAGCAGACACCTTATCAGCAAAGAACGTCGCAAACTCCTCACACTGTAACTGTGATATTGCTCGACCAGCATGAAGACAGACTGGATTGCACAGTCTGTCCACAGTCCGGAAGAGCTGGGCCGGTCTATTCCTTGCTGTAGCAATCTCCCTGGACAGGAACTCTGCCTTCTTATGGGAGATTGCTAACTGGTAGATTTTGTAATGATCTAGCAGTCTAAGCCTGTCAACTTCCAGGTATGTAATCCCGATGCCCTCCAAATTGCATAAAAATAAGTGCAACTCGTGCTGTTCGCAGCTCCCTCATAAGGACGGGCCATTCCTTGTGCCTTTTCTGCCTAGGCCCGGACCACCACATGGAGGAGTGCCAGCACTGCCAGAAATTCAACCTAGCTACCCGAAAAAGAAGGCAGCAGTTCCTGGAAGCCCATCTCCTGAAAAAGAAAATGACATCCATGGAGAAAGACTTGAAGAAGCTTAGGCAGGTGTCAACCTCCCCTAATGGCAACAAAAAGAAACGGGACAAGGAGAAGAACAGGGACCGGGACTCATCATCCACAGCTGCTGTGACTTTGGCTGGAGTCATGGCCCTCAAAACATCTGCCCCTCCAGGGGACAGACCTACATTGGCCATCTTGGTGGCTACCGAGGCAGCGTCTCCCCTCCCAGTGAGCTCACGCTCGGGCCCCTCGGGATCCTCCGGAGAAAATGAGACCTCCGCCCCCGCCTAGGCTGCTCCTACATCACGGCTTTCCCATATGAGTGGGTCCAGTAAGTTGGACACCAGTCCTTCCGATGTCCGCACGGACAAGGCTACTAAGTCAGTCGCCAGCACCGCTGACAACCACACAGCCCACCCCTCTTCTGCTAAAAGGCTACCCCTATTTCATGGCCTTCTGTAGAAAGGGAGTCCTATAAGTTGGACGACGGCTTGCCCAAAGTCTGCCTGGGCACTGCTGTTAAGCCATTTGTCAGCACCACTAACAACCACCCAGCTGGCAGACAGGCTTTACCAAGGCGGATTCGGTAGCGATTAGCACCGCTCATGGCCACTCTGCCAGTCCTAAGCATCTTAACTCGTCTCCCCCTAACAAGGAATCCTGACTTCTGGACCAGTATGGGAAGAAGATCTACGCATCTTTGACCCTAGGTATAAGGGTCCATAATTATGTGGGTCATATGGGGGATAACCAGAAGTCAGTCCTTGGCCAGGTAGAATCCAAACTGGACTCCCTTCCTGGTTCGCAAACCAAATAGAAGCTGGGAAATCTTGTCAGGTCCACTTGTTCAGCCTGTAGGCACATGCTCCATGCCACCTATGATGCGGTGAACTCAATTGGTAGGAGCTTGGCTTTTGCCGTAGGCTTATGGCGACATGCCTGGCTCTGTGTTAGGAATGGTCCCTGAAGTGCAGACTGCCATCCAGGATGCTCCCTTCAGGGGTTCTGTGCTGTTCAGGGGTGATGTCAAGGACATCATAACTGAACTGCAAGAGAAGGGTACTGCACTTACATCTGTTTAGACTTTGTACAGACCCTCCCAAGGGCAGCGGCACTCCTTTCATCACCAAAACCATCAAAAACCAAAACCAAACCAAGCAAAACATCCCAACAAACGTAGGACCCCTCCAGTAACCAAAGCTCCCCCCAGTAAAAAACCCTTGGGAGCTTTGGCTGCTGTACTGCCCTCTACCTCCTGACTCCCTGCCTCTCCCTTTGGCCCTGGCCATTCCAAAGCAACCAGTGGGGGGGGGAGATTCTCCTCTCATCTACCAGATTGGGAGAGGATAACATCTGATGCTTGGGTGTTCCAGCTAATATCAGCCGGACACTCGATAGAGTTTCTTCAGAAACCACCACAAAACCTCCCCCTCAGTCTTCATACTCCCCACAACATCTTCCTCTGGTACTAGCAGAAATCCAATCCCTTCTCTCAAAGACTGCGATAGAACCCGTACCCACCCACCTTTGGGGTATGGGTTAACATTCCCATTTCTTTCTAGTTCCAAAGAAGATGGGAGTCTTGAGGCCTATTCTAGACTTCAGCTCTTTGAACATGTTCATGAAGTACAAGCATTTCAGAATGTTCTCCTTGCACAACCTTCTCCCAATGCTTCGGCCGGGACAGTGGCTATGTGCTCTGGATATGCAGGATGCATACCTGGATATCCTCATATGTTCTTCTCACCACAAATATCCCTTGTTTTGTTTTCAGGGGGCCCACTACCAGTTCATGGCCCTCCCATTTGGTCTTTTCTCAACCCCCTGAGTATTTACCAAATGCCCGGTGATGGTGGTGGCCTACCTGCATACTCAAGGAGTGCAGGTCTTCCCATACCTAGATGATTGGCTTTTAGCAGCTTCATCCAGGGAGGAACTCCTGCACTCCCTTTCCCTTACCCTGCAGGTTGTTACCAGCCTGGGTATTACTATCAACCAGGCCAAGTCCTATTTGGTCCCTTGCCAATATCTACAGTTTATAGGGGCAGTGCTGGACATGACACTAGACAAAGCCTTATTGCCCCAGTACAGGGCTGAGACCTTTCAGAACCAGGCTCATCTCTTGTCTGGCCGCAGATGGGTAGGAGCCAGGATGGTCTTCTGCCTTCTCAGGCTCATGGCAGCTACCATTCTGATGGTTCCGTTAGCTTGGCTGCCAACCACTGCTCTGTAAACTGCTCCTGCAGCTAACTCTCCAATCTATTCTACCTCAGACACTCCTATATTTCTTCTCCCAGTAGGACCAATGGTGCTACTTCACTAAAATCCACACTCAACTACTGTACTTGATCCCAACTTTTGAGCTAGCTAGCTTGCACTTACCCCTATCTCATTATATACCACAACCCAATACCTTAGCAGGATTTCCTCATTGTAACTGTTACTCTCGACTGTTAGGGTATATGTATTAATCCACACTCACCTATTCCTGTCAAACATTTGCAGCTGTATTATCTAATTATATGTTTTCAAGGTATAAAGCATGACTTCCACATGTAATTGCTACTATACTATAAGTAAGGGTAAATTGTCTTCTACGCCCAACTATTTCTGTCAAATGTTTTCAACTGTATTGTAATTGTATATATATATATCAGGACCTGGACTACCCTTGTCCTCTTCCCCACTGTACCCCTCCCCCCTGGTAGCACTGGGAGACGGGCAGTTCTTGCTCAGTGTGCTTTTCCTGATGAAACAATTTCAATAAATAAATAAATACATAAATATGAGAGTCTCACAATGGACTGTTCGGTTGCAATGGGACAAAACTCTGGATGACCTAGACCAAGAGGTACTAATGTTGGATCCCATGATAAGGGACTTGTATTGGTGGATGGATCAGGAGAACCTCAGACTAGGAGTCCCATTCTGCATCGACCCTCTATCCCAGACTCTGACAACAGATGTGTCCAGGGAAGACTGCGGTGCCCACCTCTGGTCTCACAGGACTCAGGACAGCTGGTCCTATTTTGAGTAGAAACTCCACATAAATGTGTTCAAACTGAGGGCAGTCCTTTATGCCCTACAGGCTCTTCTTCCCTTCATTTTTCCCAGTCATCTTCTGGTTCAATCAGACAACATGTGTATAGTCTGGTACCTCAGCAAGCAGGGAGGAACTTGTTCCTATCCTGTATGCCGGGAGGTGATGAGAGTCTGGTACTGGGCAGCCCAACACAGCCTTCACCTGACAACAGTTCATGTCCAAGGAGTAGAGAACACACTGGCCAATGCGCTCAGTCACTTGTCAGCCAGGTCCCATGAATGGGAACTGGATCAAAAGGTTCATAAACAATATTTTTTAGCAATGGGGGACTCCTCAGGTGGACCTTTTTGCTTCCCTCGACAACACCAAGTTTCCCGTCTTTTGGTCGCTCACTCCAGGGCGAGATGTATTTTGGTTGGACGCACTGTCTCTCTGCCGGAGGGAAAGATTGGTTTATGCCTTCCCTCCCATTCCTTTGATTCTGAGGGTGCTGAACAAGGTCTGGACAGAAAGGGCATGAATGATCCTCATTGCTCCCTTCTGGCCCAGGCAAGTTTGGTTTTCTCTTCTGCAACAGTTCTCTGAGGAACCTCCACTTCCTTTTCCTCTGTCGCAACATTTGTTGACCCAGGATCAGGGAACCCTAGTTCATCCAGGCCTCAAATCATTTCGTCTCCATGTGTGACTCCTTCAGACGTAGCCAAGGCCCACTTTGGAGTCTCTCTTTCTGTGGCAGACATTTTGGTGGAGGTTAGAAAGCCTTCCACCAGGTCCACCTATGCTATGAAGTGGAAATGGTTTTCCATTTGGGTGAGCTCTAAGGACTTTGAGCCCTTTTCATACCAAGCTAACAAATTCCTGGATTATATGAGACACCTTTTTGATCTGGGTCTCAGCCATTCCTCTTTAAGGGTTCATATGGCAACAATCTCAGCTTACTACATTCCCTTTGGAGGCAGGTCTTATGCTCAACTGGAAGTCTCCAAGACCTTCCTTAAAGGGTTCTCCATCTGAGATCCCCTATTTGCAATACTGCCCCTCCATGGGACCTAAATTTCATCCTGGAGAAGCTCACGCTGCCCCCCTTTGAACTGGCAGCAGAGGCAGAATTTAAGTTTCTTTCTTGGAAGACACTTTTTCTAGTGGCCATTACATCGGCTCTGTGAATTTCCAAGCTCCAAGCCTTGATGTGTAAAATTCTGTACCTGATTTTCCACAAGGAATGAGTGGCCATGCGCATCAATCCTGTTTCTCCGTAAGGTGGTGGCTGAGTCTACGCTGAACCAGTCCAGTGAGTTACCGGCTTTCTTCATGGAACACTCCAATCATGGGTAGTACCTCTTGCATACTCTGGATGTTCACACACTGCTGAGATACTACGCTAATTGGGCTAAGAATCTCTGGAAAATGAATCAGCTATTTGTTTCTTTCACACACAAAAGAGAAAACAATGCTGTTTCCAAGCAATTCCTGTATAAGTGGTTGGCAAATTGTATCTCTTTCTGTTATGACAAGTACAACAAGACCCTTCCGGGTCAGGTCAGAGGTCACTTCACTAGAGTGGTAGCTGCCTCTGCTGCTTGTTTCAGGAATCTGTCAGCAGCAGATATCTGCGAAGTCGCAACATGGACTTCTGTCCATACCTTTATGAAACACTTTAGTTTGAACATTGCCTCTCGCCATAGAGCAGGCTTCAGATTGGCTGTTCTGCAGGGTTTCCTATCATGAGACCTGCTCGGCCCTGGTGGGTTTTCAGCTGTGGATGACAATCCTCCTCCCGAACTTCTTCTTGTTCCAGACTGCTTGGTACCTAGTCCTATATGTGAATATCTACTGCAAGAGCCTCTCTCGAAAATCTACTGTTACGGTAAGTTCTTACGTAACTGTACTTTTTGGAGTACCTCCTTTCCTTGTAGCAGGCAGGGCTGAGCTACTCTTCAGTAAAGGTGCATCTCTGTGCCATATTTATTTTATTTATTTATTTCATTTTTGTTGACTGGGTAAGTGCACGAGACAAATCCTGCCTATTTTCAGGCACGACCCGGGGGAAGGGGATACAGATGAATGCCAACTGATCTTGAATCAGATTAAGCTGTTGGTGGTATTTTTAGTGAATGACGGAAATTTGGCCAGGACGCTGGGGAAATTCTCATACTCCTTTAGTGGGGAGGGGGTGGGTTTTTGGTTATTATGTTTTTTTTTTCTGTTTGGGGTTACTGTATGAATTAATACTTATTTCTGTTCTTTCTTTTTCCTTTGTATTGTTTTGTAGGATGCATTATGGATTTGTATATTTTGTTATGTTTTGTTTTGATTTCAATAAAATTCTCCTACTCTTTTTGATAAGTGCCATGGAATCTTTAATATCCACTTGAACTACCACCAATCCAGGCAGATGGGACCTCGGTTTAACGTCTCATCCAAAAGACGGCACCTCAGAAGTGCAGCACCCCTCTCATGCTGCACTACAGTGTCAGTACTGGGATATTAACTAAAGTGCCAGATGTGGGAACTGAACCCACAGCCCTCTGATCTCTTGGCCTCAGGGGCGAGTGTGCTACCTACTGAGCCACTGACACTATCAGATATCAATGTACCATGCACCATTCAGCAACAAATCTTTGGCTCAACTAGATTTGTCACACACCTTCTTACGTGGCATCCTCCACTTGAATCCACTCATTAGAGATCTGATCCCTCCTTTTAGAACAGCTCACACTACTTCCCTTTGAACCAGCCACAGATTGTGAGCTACGTCTTCTCTTTTGGAAGGCATTATTTTTAGTTGCAATTACTTCGGCAAGGAGAATTTCAGAGCTCCAAGCACTTACAGTATGTGCAAAGAGCCTTAGTTGATTTTCCACAAGGACAGGGAGTGCTTAAGAACCAATCCTAAGTTTCTTCCTAAGGTAGTGTCCAAATTAACCATTAAGCAGGATATAGACCTACCAGTCTGCTATCCAAGGTATACCAATAGAGAAGAAGCTGTTCTACATGCCCTGGATGTACAGAGGATTCTCAGGCTCTGCCTGACCAGGACTGACCACAACAACAGTCTGACCAGTTATTTTTGTCCTTTGCCCACAGGATGTTAGGGGCACTGGTGTCTAAACAGACACTCTCAAAATGGTTGGTGAACTGCATCGTGTTCTTTTACCAGAAGCTAAACAAAGCTTTTCCGGGACTGGTAAAGGACCATTCCACCAGAGGAGTGGCAACCTCTTTCGCTTCCCTGAAAAATGTTTCAGCACCTACCGTTTGTGCAACAGCCACTTGGAGTATAGTGCACATATTCATCAGACACTACAGTCTGGACGTTGCCTGTAAGTGCAGAGCAGGCTTTGGCATTGCAGTTCTGCAGGGGCTTCTTTCATGAGGGATTCCCTTAACCTTTCTCCTATTCTCCTCCCAAATTTAGGGGTAATACCTGTCACTGCTTGGGACTCAGTCTTAATGGTATAACCTGATGCAAGAGCTGTTTCTTGAAGTAAGATAGTACAGTTACATAAGAATTTAACTCATTCAGACCACAAGAGCTATTTAAGACTTTCACCACTTGTGCCCTTTACACTTTTAGCACTGCATCCTGGGCCTTTCTAAGCAAAATCAAGCCATAATCAGCAGGCCACAAAAAAAATGTGAATGCCTCTTGAAACGTAAGTGCTACACACAAAGTACTAGCAGCAAAGTTGTTTAGCACAACATTCTTTCCAATGGTGTTATGCAATCAGTTGTAATCCATTTAGTTTTTATTTTATACTAGCTGAAATATCAAACAACTGCTTTTTTTTTCAGATTTATTCAAGGTGCTTAGGTGACCTGTTTTGTTGCCTGGGTAACACAGTCATCTGGTTACATGTGATGATAGCAATTGAAAAACAGTGACTGCTATCATCACGAATGTACTGTATGTGCAAAAGCATTTTGGAGATATAAATTCCTGAGCGAACAGACATCCAGAAAGCTACAGTGTTTTTTGAGGGCTGCACCCTCTGCCCCCACCACCCTAATAAGGATTCTCAACTCCAGGTGGGTGCTACTCTAGGAGGGGGCAAAATTATTTGAAAAAAATTTAACAGCTGCAAGCAGCAACAAATTATTACCCCAGCATGTCCCAAAACCCAGTGCCTACTGCACCGTAGCCAGCCCCCCTCACCACCACTATACTGCAGGGCTGTCTCAGTTGCATCAGGCTCACCTATCCTCCTGAACCCTCACTCCTATCCCTCCCATACAGCTCCCCATCCCTCCCCTTACTGTCGCTCTACATGCTATTCTATCTCTAGCCTTGCAGGGTAGCAGATCATGATAGCACTATAAATGAGTCGCTGTTTCTACAGTTGCTCATTTATTTTTTTTGAAACTTCTTTAATAAAGTTTATAAAACAGACAAAAAAGACATACATACTGTACATATAACCCAGGTTGCCCCGGGCCCACATCCCCAAACTGGCTGTGGCCACTATGTACATCCCCATAACTATATACATACATAGTTTTCATATATTATTCTGATCATTCACCGGCTGACTTACTAATATAAAAATAAGATCTATCAACTCTAATTTAATTATGAACCTAGCCAACTACTCATGTTGACTATCTCCCAACATTACTGATATTCATTTCTAATTAGCTGTAAGTCAGTTGAGCTATTCTATGAAAACTGTGTCCCTAGGAGAGAGAAATAATCCATCCTGATCCACAATGATGTGACAGACTTGATATAGCCAAGATAAAAGTTATCTAAGGAGAGTAAATCACCTCTCTTAAAAAAATACATAAAGTCAAGAACTCCCAATCTTCTATAAAAATCAAAATCCCTTTTATCTTATTTCTAAAACAACTATGACTAGCTAATCCCAGTCAGACAGACAGATCTGGGTTCGAGCACTCTTGAGTTGTATTGAGTACACTGCCTCTAACGCCCTCCACCTTTTATCATAGATTTTCTTTTTATCGTCCACTATCATTTGCCTTTTGAGTCTGTCTAGGATATGTAACAGATCTCTCACCCACTGATATTAATTATAGATAAGGTCACTTTTCCAGTTTCGTAGGACAAATGCCTTAACCAGGGCAGACATCAGTGCCACATGATGCTTAGCTGACTCCCTCACAACTAAGTGCATATCCCCCAAAACACAGATCTCCGGCTTTATATACTCCGAATAGTTTAGAGGGGGATCCATGTTTTGACCAATAAGAACCCATAGTGAATGTATTTTGGGACAATCCCACATCACATGTAACAAATCCCCTGGTTTCAAGCCACATCTAAAGCACAGATCTGTCTGACTTTCCTGAAACATAGCTTAGCAGGGGTGTAGTAGATATTTGAGAAAATAAAAAACTGCATAGTCTTATATTTTGGTATGGGCAGGAATTTAACACTCTTCCAAATTTCTTTCCAGTCAGGCCTCAGGGGGGCTATGCTATTTTCCCAATATAACACTTGAGCCGAGGAATCAGAGCTCACAAAATCTGACAATATTTTATAAACTTTTGAAAGGGGGCATTGAGAATAATCAATCTCCCTCAAATTATACCAAGTAAATGGGCTCTGACCAGCATCTAAGCTATCTCTTAGAAAGTGCCACAACATATTTGTAATCTGAATCTTTTTAAAAAAGTCCCAGGCCCAAGCCTGCGGTGGGAGGATCACCTTATCCCCTTCTATAAAATCTGCCATAGTTAGGTCAGACAGGTGTGAAGCCCAGTTATCATTGATTATTTGTCACCCCAGTCACAGATTAGGGTTTACCAATATAGATAAATCCTGAGCTCTCATTTGGATTCTCTTCTGTGTGGGATTTAGAAAATTCCACCACGGCAACATAGATTTAAAAATTGGCATCTGCCTTCCCTTTTTAGGCAAGCCCTCTAGATCGGAGAAAAGCAACGCAGCTGAGGAAAGTTTCAGGTCCTCCAGAATTTGTCTCTCAATTTGCAGCCAGGTTGGGTTGTACACCCCCCTTCCAGGCCTCTGTACCACCATCCTATTAAACCTAATTGTCCCGAAACATAATATAAATATAGTACAGCATAGTGGTTTAAGGCTCTGAGCTACAAATCTGGAGACCTGGGTTTGAATCCCACAGCCCCCACCTGCATATACTGTGTGACCCTGAGCAAGTCACTTAACTTCCCTGTGCTACCAGGTTGCACCTGTAAAAAAAGCTTTCAGCTTAGTGTGTCTCACCTGGTTAAACAATTGGAAAAAAAAATAGTTCTGGAAGTTTAATATCCCCCATAAGGTGGGGAAGGTGTAGAATAGTGTGTTTTATCCTGGGGGTTTTGAATTCCATAGGAATGCAGAGCTTACCCTCTGGATTTTAATAAACCTTCATTTAGGTATATTATAGGGCAATAAATGAATTGGGTATAGCAGTCTAGGCAGAAGATTCATTTTAATCAGTCCCAGACTGGCAGTGAAGTTTAGAGGGAGTTTATTCCAGTTTAAAATGTCAACCTTAATTACAGACAAGAGACTATCAATATTTGCTTCTACCTCTTCCTCTGATCTAGCCGTAATCCAAATACCCAGATACTTAATCTTAATTGGGGCCCAATTTATTTGCAAATGCTCAAAATCAGCCCTGCAGGTATACGGGGTAAGAGGAAGAACCTGCGTCTTACTTAAATTTATTTTGTAGTTGGAAACCTCAGAGAATTGTCTAATAATTTCCAGGGCCTTTTGAAAGCTCTCAGCCGGTTTGTATAGATGTAACAAAATATCATCAGCGAAGACCGAGAATTTAAGCACCCTCCCATGAACCTTAATCCCTTGTATCGCGGGCTCCATGTAAAATGCTCTTAATAAAGGTTCCAGATAGATATTAAACAAAATTGGTGACAGGGGACAACCCTGTCTGGTCCCATTCATCAAAAGAAACTCTTTGGGAAGATAACCATTGCACAGAACCCTGGCAGTAGGGGTTGCATAAAGGTGTTTAAGACCCCTGAGAAGGCCCTCAGGGAAGCCCATCTTCTCCATCGTAAGGAATAGAAACACATGGGCCACCCTATCAAATGCCTTCTCAGTGTCAAGTGCAATTAAAGCCATAGATGACTTGGAATTGTAGGTCCTGTTAAGAATATGATGAAGTTTCCTTAATGCATTATGCACCCCCTGACCTATCATAAATCCTACTTGATCCTGACTAATTAATAAAGGAATGACTTTTAAAATTCTATTAGCCAGGATCCTCGTTAGAATTTTAATATCTTGATTAATTAAAGCTATGGGTCTGTAGTTGCCAGGCAAATCCCTGGGCTTATCTGGCTTTGGGATAAGCGTGATATAGGCTGGATACAAGGGAGGATGGGGAACCCCATCATGCATAATATGATAAAATAAGTCTTTCAGTAATGGGAGTATAGACTTTAAATGAACCTTGTAAAATTTAGCTGAAAGCCCATCAGACCCTGGAGTCTTACCATTTGGCAATGCTTTAATTGCTGCTATTATTTCCGTTTCTTGGATTGGGGCTGCCAAGGCTTGAGCCTGTTCCAGATCTAGCTTAGGCATAGGAATCTTATCCAGAAACCGTCTAATCTCGTGTTCAGTACTAATAGCTCCCCCATGGTAAATCCCAAAATAATAATCTGCGAAAGCATCGGCCATTCCCTGAGGGTCCATAATAACATCCCCTTTAAACTTTACTGCAGAAACTGTCCTTTCTGCTTCCCATTCCCTGATTCTGTTAGCCAACAAATGGCCCGGCACATCTCCCTGCATTAAATATTTGGCATTTAATCTTTCAAGCCAACGATCTATCCTGAGATACATCATGCTGCTTATTTCATCTCTTAGCTCTCTAAGCTCCTTGTCCAACTCACTAGAAGAAACCTCCAAAGGGAGTAATGACTTAATAGCTCCAGTTAAGAATTCTTCCCGGGCTTTGTTCATACTATTCCTCCTAGCTATGATAACCTTGGCTATTCCTGCATATAGTACTTTACAAGTAGGCCAAGCTAGTCTCTTATCTTGGAGAGTCGGAATTTGGGTCTGGATAATTTCCACCAGTGCTTCCTCTAATTTGGGCACCACCTTATCCATCATCAACACCGAATCATCCAATCTCCACCTATATGGTTTTGGGGGAATGGCATCTATTTCCCAGAGCATTTGTATAAGGGAATGGTCAGATAATACTCTATTAAGAGTAGTCAATTCCTGGACACCCCTTAGTGCAGCCCCGTTGACCAAAAAAAAAATCAGTTCGGGAATGGGAGTTATGCGCTCCAGAATAAAAGGTCATGTCTGTATCCCCTTTAGCATATACTCGATATGGGTCGACTAGTGCTGTGACTTCCAAAAATCTAGTTAAAGCAACCTGTGCCACAGAGGGTGGTTTTTTTAGAAGGAGGATTCTTGTCCACCCAATTATCCAAGTAAAGATTCTAGTCCCCTGCTATAACCGGAGGGTGGGTTGGGATAGTAGCCATATCTACCTCTAGAGAGGCAAAAAAGTCGGGTTTAGAAGGAGTAGGGCCATATATTGAGGCAAAAGATAATGGATTTCCCAGGATAGCACCCAAAACATAGATTCCACTACCATCCTCTCGTCTTAATTTGCGATATTACATGTGGTCAAGCCTTTCCTACTAGTATCGCCACACCTCCAGATACCTTGGCCTTCCCTTCACCTATTACTTGGCCCACCCACATTTTCTTCAAAAAATGTAATTCCTCCTTCAATAAATGTGTTTCCTGTAATGCAGCAATATGAACCCCTAATTGATTAATATATTTTAATATTACCAGTCTTTTCTTCCTCCCCCTGAGGCCTTTAACATTCCAGGAAATAAATTTAAGCATTACCATTATTTATAATACTGCCCCTGCTTTTCACCCTCCAACAGCTTGTCCACCATCTTATATCCACCATGGATTCTCTCCTCCCCTTACCCCCATAACCCCCACTACACTCCCCAATCCTCTGATCATCCTCCTTGATCAGATTGAGACGTGTATGAGCTAGCCCCCATGTGCCCCTGGCCCCCCCCGAATCCCAATAAGAGATCTACAGACCCCACCCAAGACATTAAATCCCACCCTAAGCTTCTAGAGTTACCGAAAACTCATAATAAATAAGGGTGATTAAACTCCAGAGACTGTGTAAGTGCATTTCTCTCCCCGCTTAAGGTCTCTTCCTCTATAATACCCAGTGGTAGCTAAAGGAATGCACTCCAATCCCCATTTAGTCCTCGCCATAGGGTCAGAGGTCTGAGCGCTTAACCTCCCCAACCTCAAATATATGCGGCAGTATAATTGTGCCCCCCATTTTAACCATGTTCCTTACATCAAGTTTCCCCCGTTTCCTCCGTTCCTCCAATTCGAACAAATAAAGAGGAACCCCCAGAACCAATAACTAACCAATTTAAAGAAAATGCCTAATATGTCTACTAGTTCAGTGTAGGTGTGCTCGGTAGCACGCAATTGCTATCACCCCATCTATCGCTAGGCAAAGTCACTCCCCATCCTCATGAAACAGCTCATCCACACGGGAAAGTTCTCAAACCAGTTTAAGTTTTTCAACAATACTCAGTGATTCAAACAGTCTATTATTAGCCCCCCCACCGTAAAATAAGATTTCCAACTCCCTGCATCGAAAAATTAAATTTCAGCAGTCTGGGGTTAACTTGACCCTAATAACAATAAGTAATAAGCCAGTTCATAACAGTCCTGCACAGAATAAATCCAAGGTGGTCAAAACTATATAGGGGCGAGTCCAATCTCCGAGGCTTGGGGAGAAAAACAAAGTTCATGTAAATCAAGCACTACCTACATTTGTAGCTCTACCAAGTCAATCCTGCTCCCTCTCATCGCTCTAGTAAAGTTAATCCTTCTAACACCACAATTCTTCAGGTCGCAGGTTTAAACAAAGCTGGTAGCTCCCTCCTTAGGCCTTCTAAGGCGTCAGTTGCCGTCGCATACCTACAATCTCCGGCCTGTAATTTCACAATCAGTGTTGCTGGATACTGGAGTCTAAACTTCACCCCTGCTAGATAGAGTTTCTTCTTAATCTCGGCATATTCTTTCTGTTTTTCTTGAACTGAGGGTGTTAAGTCTTGAAAAAGCCAGATAGAGGCCCCGTTCCATTGTAGATTTCGAATTGCTCTGACTTTATACAGCACATGAGTTTTCTCTTTTTAGTTTAAAAAACGCATGATAAGGACCCTAGGTCTAGCACCAGGTGGGGGGATCTCTGTCAATGAACGATGTGCCCTTTCAATGTTATAGGCTTCTCCGAAGGGTGTTGGACCAAGCAATTTCATGAGGAGATCCTGAATGAATGATACACAGTCCAATCCTTCCATTCTCTCGGGAAGACCAGCCATTATCAGGTTATTCCTCCGACTGCTAGACTCTTGGTTCTCAAGTCGATCTTCCCGCTTCCTAACTTGTTTTTACAGCTGAACCACCTCATGGTCTGTTGCAGCCATTTTCCTTTCCTGGGTGGCAACCCTGGCTTCCACATCCCCCACCCTTTGCATTAAGGCTTTCAGTGCCAGTTTTAAGGTAGAAAAATCAGCCACTAGTCCTTAGAGGAGATGTTTAATTTTGGAGATATCATCCGAAGATGCTTGCCCTCCTTACTCTTCAGTCAGCTGGCCATCATTCTCCTCAGGCAACGGAGAGTGAGGTTTCGAGTGCTTCACAGCTGGGGATCTTGTAGCCAGAGGCTCGGGGCTTCCAGCTTCCATCTCAGCCATGTTCACGGCCTGGCGCTTCCTTGCTGAATGTGAGTACTTTACTATATTTTATACTTTCTGCTTGCACCCGAAAACACTATAACACTTTAGATAACAGGATTCCCAGTTATAAAAGACATGGTGAGATCCGAAGTAGTATTTTAAAGATGCAATATTCGGGGTGGCCCAGGAACAACCTCCGGGACATCTTTTCCCCTCTAGCTCATCACGTGATCCCCTCACAGTTGCTCATTTATAAGCGCTATCATTATGGACTACCCAGTCAACTTCTCCAAGTTGACTCTTACCCCTTCCCAGAACCTACAGTTCATTGGAGTGATCTTAGACATGGTCCAGTGCAAAGCATTCCTCCCCCCCAGACAGGCAGAGGTCATTCGAGAGCAGGTCAGCTGAGTGACCTCTTCCAGATACCTTCCTGCCAGAGCGTGGCTATGCCTCTTGGGCCTGATGGCAGCCTCTATCGCCACAGTCCCATTTGTCAGGTTACATATGAGAATCACCCAGTGGACCTTGCATGTCCAATGGGATCAATGCTTGGATGACTTGGACCATCAGGTTCTAGTCTCCAGTGTGATCAAAAAGGATCTTCTTTAGTGACTAGATCCTCCGAATCTTTCACGGGTCTTCCATTCTGAAGTTCCCCATCACTTTGGACCCCCACCACAGACGCCTCCTGTTTTGGATGGGGGGCTCACCAGGGGGGGCCACCGGACTCAGGGTTCATAGTCCCAGTTGGAGATGGCACTCCACATCAATATTCTGCAGATGAGGGCAGTTCTTTATGCCCTCCAGGCCTTTCTGTCCATCTTGTCAAATGGAACACTGCTGATCCAGACAGACAATATGTCAGTTTAGTATATTAACAAGCAGGGAGGCAGTTAGTTCAAGGCAGCATTTGAAAAATAGCATGCACAAATATTCCATCATTTGCATAGCATTTCATCTCTCCTGGCAGTTCTGTCTTAAAGGGACACTGCAGAAGTTATGAATACCTGCGTATCAATGGGAAGAAACAAGATTACTATGGTAAGTAATTTTTTCTTCTCTACTTCCTGACTGTACTTGCTCTTGGCACTGGTAGGATTTCTGAGAAAGCTGCCAACTTTACATAGAAATGTAGAAAGTGATGGCAGAAGGGGACCGCATGGTCCATCTAGTCTGCCCATATGCCTAGCCCCCCTTAACCGTTATTCAGTGTTATAATACCTTTGTACCTACCCCATGCCTTCTTGATTGATCTGACTGACCTAGTCTCCACAACATCTGGTGGAAGGCCATTCCAAGTATCCACCACCATCTTGGTAAAGAATAACTTTCTTGTGTTACTCTTGAATTTGCCTCCTTCCAGCTTCATGCCATGCCTCCTCTTTCTTGCATGATTCCTGAACCTGGACCTCATTTATTCCTTTCAAGTACTTGAAGGTTTCGATCATGTCCCCCCTTTTTCCCCTAGAATCATAGAATCCTAGATCTTGACTGCAGAAAAGGGGTTGTTCTGTTGCTCGATTTAATCTTTCCAGTGGTAGGGGTGGCATCTTGGAGAATGATGCCTCCTGTATCCCTTGATCGCCCTCATTAATACTAGTTGGGGTACATGTTTAACGGGTTAACCATTAGGTCCGAGTCTTCACATCAGACACATTGCAGCTGGGAAAAGTGCACATTAATTTTTGTTGTTAAGTCTGTCATCATTATTTATGATCTTATGTGCAGGTTCATAATGCACTCATCAGTGTATTACAGTACATTTGTTGTTTAATGAACACCTTTAGTGTATGTTACATTTATATCTATATTTTAATCTCTATTTCAGGTGCCAAGGTACTGGAAGGTTGAACCAATATACATATTCTTACTAAGTGGAAATTGATGTAATTGACATAATCGAATAATTGCATCATTATGTATGGCAGAAGACCAGATTCTGTATAGACAGAAACGTAAAAAATGAATTAATTTTGGGTGAACAATACTAATATTTCAGTATCTTAATGAAAATCTAACCAGGTGCTTCTTTAGATAAGTTATTTCAACATATATTACATATGTATTGCTTTTTATTATTACTAAATGTTTTCAAATGTGCATTTTGTAAATGCGATTCTTTAGAAGTTTTTCTACCTCTTTTTTTCCCACAGATTCTCAGGTTTTGTGTCTCTGCAATAATGTAAACTATAAAAGCTGATAACTATTGATGACGTGTTGCTATGCAATCGTAATGGAATTGTTACACATGACACTCTTGCTCATATTTCAATCGTATCTGTGACGATGACTGGAAATGGAGGATTAAAAAAGTAGCAGAAATATGATGCATTTCTGCGACTACAAAAAAAAAACACAAGGTAAGTACAGTACTATTTGCTTTGAATAATCAGTGTTTAATTATAGATTGAGGGAGCGATCCAAAATAATCAGAGCACTCCTTTTCCATGTGCATGAGACACCGTGCATATCATATACAGATACCTTGGGAATGGGCACAATTTCGGACAGGTTTTTCTTTTAAATAGGTCTCTCAATCTATAATAGTAAGACAATAAACAAGGTAACATAGAGGACTGTGTATGACCAGTCACACACAGGTGTATTCTTGTGTCGAGAGGTTACCTTGGTAACAGAAGACCTCGAGGATTACCAAGGAAACCTCCAGATACAAGAATATCCTTGTCTGTGTATGACTGCTCATACGCAATCATTAATAGCGTATGGGCAGTCAAATCATAGAAAATCACACAAAACCAGCTAATGATGACAACTGAGAATAGAAATTGTAACATTTTCTTTTTCTATTTTTTAAATAACACAGTATAATGCAGATGTTTCTGCAACTTCAATTAAAAAAAAAAACATACAGCTAAATTGGATAGCGGAAAACCAACTACGTGGCAGCATTCTAATTTCTGCTGTAGTAGTGACATCACTGCTGCAGCAGAACAACATGATGAGTGCAGAGGTATAGGTGTAAATTTGAGCACAGTAGTCCAATGGAGGGAGCAGAGTGCCTTGAGCAATGGCAAACCTTGCCTTGGGTCAAGAAGTATTTAAGATGTGAACCAGCCACTAGTTTCTGATTTATGTGCCTAACAGTTGTGGTGATATGTGCCACGAAGGTAAGGGAGGGGTCAAGGGAGGAACTCAGGTATGCCATTTCCTTTCTGCTTGGTATACTATCACCATGGACAGGTGGGGTCTGGAAGTGATCAGTCAGCATCTGCCTCTGGAAATCGAACAGTACCCTCCCAGCTGGGCCTGCACTCCACTGGAGGACTTTGTATCCACACACACTCAGTTGGCTCTTCGATACAACATAGCCCAGCTTGTCCACAAGGAGGTCATGGTCAGAGTAGCAGATCCTTTGGAACACCCAGGGTTTGCCACCAGGTACTTCCTGGTGCCAAAGTGAATGGGGGTCTGGTGCCCCATTCTCTATCTGCATGACCTGAACAAGGTCCTCATGTCATGCACCTTCAGAATGGTACTACCATCTGTAGAGCAAAATAAGTGGTTTTGCTCCCTGGATCTTCAGGATACGTTCTTTCACATCCTGATCCATATGTCCCACCTAAGTATCTTCTGCTTTCCAGCTTTCAGCCTCTCCTCAGCCCTCAGGGTCTTTACCAAATGCATAGCAGTGGTGGCAGCTTACCTGAGGCACTGAGGGGTCTGGATGAATCCCATCCTGGATGACTGGCTGATTGCAGATTTTGGTTTTACCAGGAAGGCATACTAAGCAGAGTACTGCTCGATTCCAGATGTGTCCAGATCACTCCAGGTAGGAGGTGGTGTGGTCCAGGGACCTGGTCCTCCAGACCTGCACCTCTCTTTGCCTCCTGGTCAGCAATGCCAGGTTGGAACTCATGCCCTCATGATCAGCTTTATTGTGGCGGAGCTCGACTCTTGCCGAGCCAGAGCCTGGCTCCCATCGGTCAGGCTCTGCATATTCAGGGTCAAGTGGTTCAAGTCCAGACTGACACCATGATCATGTACTACCTCAATAAATGGGCTGAGGTGCACCCCCTACCTTTGTGCCAGGAAGTTTTCCACATATTGACCCTTGTGTGCAGCCTGGATGCGGATCTCTTAGCCATACATACATGTGGCAGGAGCCTCCAATCGGTTGGTGGACGCCCTTAACAGGGTGGGCAAGGCATCTCATGAGTGGTCTCTCCATCCGGAGGTAGGTCTTAGCCTTTTCTACCAGTTGGGCACCCCTCAAGTGGACCTGTTCACTTTCAGGGAGAGCACAAAGCTGAGGCTGTTCTGTGCCCACCCCATTTAGCAGGGCTAGCTGCAGGGGGATGCCTTCTTGAAGCCTTTGACTCCTAGCATCTTCTATGCCTTCCCTCCACTTCCCTTGATCTGCAAAGTGCTGCTCAAGGTCAGGCAGGACAAGGCACGAATGATCCTAGTGGCTCCAGACTGGCCCTGCCAGTTTTGGTACCCCAGTTTCCTCAACCTCAGCAACAGGCTCTTCAGGCATCTACCACTTTGCCCTGACCTGCTCTCCATCAATCAGGGGAAGGTACTCCACCTGGACATTCAATCCCTGCACCTGACAGCTGGTTCCTGAGTGGCTAGAGTTTGCTGAAATGGGGAGATGTATCGGGTTAGCCATGAAGAAAGGGGGTACAAGAGATGGAGGTGAAGAGCACTGGGAACAACTAAAGCAGCCATAGTGGAAGCGATTGACTAATGCGTCAGGTAAGTGTCCAAGGGGAAGAGAAGGAGAAAGCCACTATGGTTCTCAAAAGAGGTGGCAAGCAAAGTAAAGGTGAAAAAGAGCAAGTTTCAGGAGATATAAAAGTCCCAAATCGAGGAGGACATGTAGGTGTACCAAGAGTGTCTAAGGTAAGTGGGAAGCCAGTTAGAAGAGCAAAGGCTTACATTTAGGGAAGATTAGCTCAGTCAGTAAAAAACAGAACAAGACATTCTATAGCTACATCAGTGATAAAAGGAAAAACAGGGGGATTGTAAGGTTCTAAGGGGATTAGGTTGACTGTAAGGATGGATACCTGGAAAAAGCAGAAATATTGAATAAGTACTTCTCCGTATTTACTGAAGAAGGGGAGGGTCAGGGCCCACAGCTGAGCATCACATGCCAAGTGGGGGACTGAAAACCAGTCAATTTTCAGTGGAGGGAGTCCTGGAGGAGCTCACAAAACAGAAGGTGGACAAGGCAATGGGACAAGATGGCATATGTCCTAGAATATTGAGGGAACTGTGAAAAGAGATAAAAGCACCTCTGGCAGCCTTGTTCACAGAGTAAATCAACACAGTAGTGGTTCCACAGTAATGGAGGAGGGTTTATATGGTCCCTCTACACAAATCTGGCTCTAGGGAGGAGGCAGGGAACTATAAGCCAGTCAGCCTCACTTCATTAGTCATGAAGACCATGGAGAAGCTACTGTAAAGAGAAGATAGTGGGACATCTGGAATTCAACAGTGCCCAGGATCTGAGGCAACATGGATTCACAGCAGATAGATCATGTCAGACAAATCTGATAGACATACACTCATCATCCACTCAAAGAAATCTAAGGAAGTAAATCAGTGGGAGCAATGGTGATGCCACATGGGAGAGCGGTGGTGATGCCACATGAAGGAGTGGTGGTGATGCCACATATGCAGGTACCTTTCCGGCCTGTCATGATAAGGATTGTGTTGGATGACTGGACACTGGTTAAGGCTTTATTTTTGGTGGCACCTGGTATGGGAGGGCATGGGGAGAATGCTTGACATCAGTTAGTACTTTATTATCAATGGGGCCTGTTATGGGAGTGCTAGGTGGGGCACACTGGACACAAGGGAATTTTTACTTCTAAGGAAGTGGATCTGTTGTTCATCCACACTTCTTGGTAAGTCCTTGCCACTTTAACAATGGCTGGAAAGCCTTCATGCTGGATCGTCCCACCCAGCCGGGTGGTATAACCCTTGGCTCCACCCCATGATGCCAGATCTTTCCTTCAGCTGGAAGATTCAGGTTGCCTCCATCGTGCTCACAAATTTTGTAGGCCCTGGCTTCAAAACCTTTGGTTATTCTGAAACTTCATCTAGTTTGCATTTGCGATTGTGACTTTTTTGTCTCGATTATGGAAGACAAGTCTTCCACGGATTTCACTGGTGCCTATGCAGCCAGAAAATGTTACACATTGACCTGCATACTGTGCTTCTACTGTCTGGGTGTTAGCCATGACACCACGGCATGTGAGTTTTGCCTCGCATTCCACACCAACATCCTTGATGACTGTCTCGCACGCCTTAAGTTGGGGAGGCCCGAAAAACAGAACCCACCGATGAAATCCAAGGAAGCCCGGTGGGTGGTTTCCATGGCCTTAGGATCCACCGAGCAGTTGGAGTGCATGCAGGCCTTCAAGGAGGAAGTGGCTCACTCCTCAGAATCTTCCTCTCTGGGTTTCTTCATTCCACTCAACCTGGGCTCCACTTTCTCGGGTTCCTTCCGAGAATAGTGCCAGTCTCTCCGGACTAAGGGTGAGGATCCTGCAGGCATGCACTCCTCTTGCTCCCATAAAAAGGAGAAGGATCCGGGATCATCTTCATCTCAACTGAGATGTTCTTGGGATTGGGAGAGATCTCAGTCCCAGGAACCGGCTGTTTCGACCTCGGTCGAAATTGCCTCCTCTGCCGCTGGCTTCTCAGCCCTGCCATCTGGCCAGTCGACCAAAGTGTTGATCGATGAGCTTGAGATTGTTCTCAACCCAATCGATCCTCTATTACTGACTCCAGTTGACAACTCTATCACTTGGACTCCGGTTCTTACCTTCCCCAACGAGGAGACCCAGCCCGCTGGGAATCTTGCCGAGGAAGTGGTCCCTGACACCGGGTTGTCCCTGGTTTCACCGGTGTCTTCCGAGTGACCGAGTCAGCCTGCCTAATCACGATAGAGGTCTTGGACCCCCTCAACTGAAAGGCGGAGAAAAGGCCACAACTGCTCAAAAAAGATGAGATGCCATCGGTCATCCTCATCCTCCTCGGATAAGGAGATGCTTTGGCGGATGCTTCGTTGACGCTACAAGGACCTCATGTGGCAGCAGCTGATTTTGTCCATGAATAAGTCGACCCAGGCTTCCACTCCAGCCATTACCTGGCTTTCACCTCCCAGGTCGAATCCGACTCCTCCAGAACTGATCAAGTCAGTTCCCCTTCATTCTCACCCAAGGAATGATGAATCGGATGGTGATTTCACGATGGAGGAAGGCCTTTTCTCCTTTCAGGGCATTCTCCACCTCATCTCTGAGTCCACAGAGATGCCCCTGAAACCTATACAGAAAAAGGCAGAGTACCCTCTCACTGACATCCTCAAAAGAGGATACCCTGACAGAAGCCTTTCCTGTGGCCGAAGCTATTGTGGGCCCAGCCCTAGAACTTTGGCAGCACCCTGCCTCCTGTCCAACTCTGTCTGCCTGGATGGCCGCAAGTATGCGGTGCCCATTGGGTCCCTTGTGGGGATCACAGAGTACCCTTCTGCCAAGAGCCTTGTGACCGCCTCTGTGTTCAGACGCACTGGCAGTTCTGCCAATACCAATAGACCTCCTGAGAAGGATTCCAAGAAATTGGACCTCTCTGCCTGGAAGGTCTATGTGGCCTCATCTTTAGGGCTCTGTCAGGCAAGCTCGGCCATCATCATGGCACACTTCTCCCATGCCCTTTTGGGGTCACTGGATGAAGTTCTCCCACACTTCCCCATGGACTTGCAGACCACCGTCAAGCAGGCTCAAGACCAGGGCTGTGCAGTTGCTAAGCAGCAGCTCCAGATGGCCCTGGACATTGGGGACTCATGCACATTCGTTGGCAGCCGCAGTTGCCTCCTGCTGCAGGGTCTGGTTGAGGTGCTCCTCCTTCCTGGTGGATACCCAGCACAAACTAACATACTAAAATGCCAGCAGAATAGGCCTAACGGTCTTTTGCGTTTGCTCATTTGGTCAGCCCCCACCCTGGGAGCTGACCTTGCTGCCCCCCTCACCTTCTCTGGCTTCTCCCTTCCCAGTTCTGAATATTCTCGCTGCATTGGAATTTGCTTCCAGAACCCTTCCCCTGTACCTGTTTCACCCCCTCTTGAACCCCTCCACCGTCTCTGCCTCTACCAGCCCCCTAGACAGCGCATTCCATGGCTCCACCACCCTCTCAGTGAAGTAGCACCTCCTCCTTTCTCCCCTGAATCTTCCCCCCTTCAGCTTCCACCCATGCCCTCTAGTGGCCCCCTCCTCCTTCCTTCGAAGCACCCTGACTGTTCCTCCCCTATTTACCCCTTCATGTACCTGAAGACCTCTATCATGTCCCCGGTCCTTCTCTCTTCCAATGTGTGCATATTTAGCTCTTCAAGCCTCTCCTCATGGGTCCTGTCCCCAAGCTCCAAATCATTTTGGTTGCCCTCCTCTGGACCCTCTCCAGGAGTTTAATGCCCTCTTTAAGTGTGGCCTCCAAAACTGCACACAGTACTGAGGTGCGGCCTCACCAAGAAGTTATACAGAGGAGTATCACTTCCCTCCTTCTGGAGGTGATATCCTAGCGATGCATCCCAGCATCCTGTTGGCCTTGGCTGCTGCCCTACTACAAGTCTCCGAGTTGTTCATCTTGACATCCACCATGACCCCAGGTCCCTCTCAGCCATCGAGACTTGTAGCATTCCCCGGTGTACACTTGGTCCGGGTTTGGCCCCAGGTGCAGTACCTTGCATTTCCTGCATTGAACCTCAGCTTCCACTTTCTAGACCATCTTTCCAGAGCCTCCAGGTCCCGTGTAGGCCACCTCCCTCTTCCTCATCCACCACGCCCCAGTTTTGAGTCATCCATAAGAGACTCATCTCACTCCTGATACCTGTCCTTATGTCAGAGACGTGGCGTTGAACAGGAGGGGCCCAGGACTGATCTGTGGGACCCGCTATGACCCTCCTTGGGGATGAGATTATCCCACCAACTCGGCCCTCTGGGTCGGTTCTGGAGCCAATTGCCTATCCATCTGATTATCTGGTTCCCACCCCATTTCTCCCGTAGCTTACAACAGGCCCACGTGAGGAACAGAGTCAAATGCCTTGCTGAAGTCTAGAAAGAGGATGTCCACTGGTCTACCCAGGTCCAAGGCACTCATCACCCAGTCATAAAACTCCACAAGGTTTGTCTGACATGATTTCCCTGCGACAAATCCATGCTGCCTATTGTCTAGGCACCCTGACTTTTCCAGGTCCCCCCTAGCCTCTCCTTGACAATGCCCTCCATTACCTTGCTCACCACCGATGTCAGGCTGACAGGCCTATAGTTCCCTGCCACCTCCCTTGATCCCCCCTTGTGGATAGGCACTTTATGCACCACCTTCCAGTCCTGGGGCACCCACCCTGTCCTCAGAGAGATTGTGAAAAGCTCCGCCAGGGGTTTCGCCAGGACATCTGCAAGTTCCTTCAGCACTCTGGGATGTAATTTATCTGGCCCTGGTACTTTCTCCATCTTAAGGGACCTGAGGGCTTCCCTCACTCTGTCTGCTGTGATTTCCACTTCTGCTACCTCTTCTCCCTGCTTAGCCTTCCCCCCTCCTGCCAGTGATGCCTCCCCCTCTCCCCAGGCCTGCCGATCAGTAAGGGTCACCCCTCCTCAGTATCACTGTCTCCTCCCATGTATGATGCAGCACCCCCATTTTCCTTGGTGAAAACTGAGGTGAAGTAGTCATTTAGTACCTCAGTCTGCTCCCCCAGGTCTTGTGCCCATCTCTCCCCTGTTTTAATCCTGCTAATCTGCCCCTTCACCCTTTGTTTTTTCCCAATGTATCTAAAGAACCCCTTTTTTCTCTCCTAATTTCCCTGGCCAGGTTCTGCTCCTTCCTTGCCTTAGCCACCCTCACCATCCTAGTGGCCCGTCTAGCCATCAGCTTGTACTCCCCTTGATCCCTTTCACTCCTTGAGCACTTGTATTGCCTATAGGCTGCCTTCTTTCCCCGCAACACCTCCTGGACCTCCCTGGTCCACCAGCAGGGTTTTCGGGCCCTACCGCATTTTCATCTTATTCTTGCCAAGGTGCTGGTAGCATCCTACATCCCTCTCCTGATGATTTCCCACCTACTATCGGTGTCCATGTCTGACCCAATCCCATCCAAATGCTCCTTAAGGATCCTTCCCATTTCCTTAAAATCCACCCCCCTGAAGTCAGTTACTTCCATCTTTGTGCAGCCTTCTACCCCTTCTAGGTCCAGGGGCAGAACCAGACCGTGGCATGGTCACTCCCGCCATGGGTCCCTACCTCCAGGCTCCCAATCTGGTCACTGTCTGCCAGGACCACATCCAGTACCAGCGCGCTCCCTGGTGGTTCCCCACCTGCTGAGTTAGGAACACGTTTTGAAAGACATCCAACAACCTCTGTTCCCTGGCCACCGAGGGTGTCATAGTCTCCCAGTCTGTTCCTGGCATGTTTAAGTCCCCCAACACCACCACCCTTCCCCTGCCCAGTCTGCAGTGTCTCCCAACATCTGCCACCAGACTATCCTCCAGCTCCTCTGCCAGTGCAGGGGGTCTATACACCACTCCTATTTTTACTCTCTTGCCCCCCTTGTTATCAAGGTGACCCAAATTGCCTCTACGGTTCCCTCCGCCTCCTCTACTCCCCCTATGCCAATGCAGTTTTTGACTATCATTGCTACCCCTCCGCCCCTTCCCTCCCCCCTGTCTTTCCTGAACATAGTGTAACCCTCCAGGTTCAGGTCCCAGTCATGTCCTGTGGTGACCCAGGTCTCAGTGACTGCTGCCGCATCCACCGCTCCCTCAGTTAGCATTGCCTGGAGCTCAGGCATTTTATTGCCCAAGCTCCTGGCATTTAGCAGGACTACCTTCCACCCTTTCCCTATACTTCCATTTCCCTTGCTCGTGTTCCCATGGGGAATCTGTTTTCCCCTGGTTTGCACTCAACCAGTTGGCCTTTCCACATTCCTCCAGCTCCCCAGGGTGGAGACAGAGTCTCCTTTATCGCCCCCTCGACAGCCTTTTCTCCCATCCCTCCCCTTCACAAGTTTAAACCCCACTTTTCACCAATGAACCCCTATTTTCAACTTAAGGATTCCCTCCCTCCAAATTGAGATGGAGCCTATCTCTCAGCATACAGCTCCTTATCCTCCCAGGTCTCCCCCAATCCCCATCAACCCATACCCTCTGGCCCCACACCACCCAGAGCCACTGGTTTATCTCCTAATCTTCCTTTGTGTTTCCCACTAGCCCTTGGCACTGGCAGGATTTCTGAGAAGGAAACTGTGCATCCTATGTCATGACAGACCCTGGCAAGCTCCCTGAACCTTGCCTGTATCTCTAGCTCACTATTTCCCTCTATGTCATTTGTACCCGGGTGGGCCAGTATGTCCAGGGAACCCCCACAATCCTTTGCCAGCTGATATACCTCGTGCTTGGCCCTGTGCACCGTTAGTCCAGGGAAGCATTTTGTTCTTACTGGCCAGGCTTCTCCCTTCCTATCCCATTTGATACCACTGATCATAGAATCCCCCAACAGGAGCACTCTGACTGCTCCTTTCCTCCATTTCCCTTCCATGTCCTCGTCCTTTCTACCGCCCCTCCACCCAGCCGGCTCCTTGTTCCTCCCCCTATCTGGGGCCACACCCCGCCCTTCCTATTTACCCTGCACCCCTCCCCTCTGATCCTATGCCTCTCCTCCTCCCAAGTATCCTTCTGTGCCTTGCTAGCTCCCCCTCACTGCTGCTTGCGACTGGTCCTTCTCCCCTTCCTTAACTAGCCAGGCTCATCCCCCCTTCCTGTCTCCTGTTTAGTCCCTCCTTGCTTGTCGTGTCTCCCTGGCCTAAACCCTCAGCTCCCTTTACTGTATCCTCCTTGTACTTCTGGTTCTTCTCCTTGCCCTTTCCTCCCAACTGGTCCTTCTCCTTGTGCTTTCTCCTCTTCCCCTGCCCCTCCTGCTCTGATTCACTGCTCCCCCCATTTTCCTGCATTCCAGGTTCCCCTGTTCCTCCTGCTATCTGGCCCCCGCCTCCTGCCCCCCTCCCTTTCCATCTCTAACCACCCCTGTCATGGCTACATCACCCCCCTCATCCTCAAGCAGAAGAAGAGAATTGAAGCAGTTACTGAGTGTAAGGTCCGATCCACCTCCCCGCCTTGCTTCCTTCTGTCCAGCCCCTGCCATCTGCCTACTTCCCTGAGAATGTTGTCCCTCTGGCCTCCCTTTGTGAGGGTCCTGCCACCTGCCTGCTTCCTTGGTAGTGTCCTCCTTTGGGCCCTCTGCCAGGGTCCCTATGTGGCCCCCTAGTATTCTCCTGCACTCCTTTCTGTATGCCCACACCCCTAGTGCTTGGTGCAACCCCGTGGGAGATCCCCTACTCCCTTCCCCAACCATACCTGCCCCCTTCCCCCAGCTGTCTCCTAATCCCCGTTACCTCCTCCCTAAGCTGTGCCAGCTGGTAGCACACTGGGCAACCACTGAACTTCCAAGCCCAGTCCAGTATCATAGCTGCTCCACACCCTGTGCACCCCATCACCCTCCCAAAGATGCCAGCCCTAATGACGTGTGGTCCCATCTCCCTCCAAGTAGGTTTCCTTGGGTGAGCCACCACTAGCTGAAGGACCTTTCCTTAGCACTGATCTCTTTAGCCTAGGTGTGACTGGTCACCTTTAGTGTATCGAGCAGTCCAATGCCACCTTGGATGCCACTTCTGCTCAGGGTTCTTCTGGTCCCAAGAAGCAGCAGAAGAAGAAGTCTTTTTGGCACTCTTCTGCTGTGGCCCAGCAGCCCTCCTTTCATGGAGGTCAGCAGCAGCAGGCTCAGGCCTGGCACCCCCAGCCCAAGCCCAGACCAAGCCCAGGCCCATAAAGGAGGCTGAGGTTCAGGCCCTGAACCTTCTGCCTCCAAGCCTGCCCAGTGATAGAGTAGGGGCTGCCACCACCACTATTCTGATCATGCCAGCTCTGGGTCTTCCCATAGGGGGCCAGCTCTGCCACTCCCTTTCCACCTGGTCCACTGTTACCATGGACAGGTGGGTCTTAGAAGTGGTCGGCCAGGGTCTGCCTCTGGAATTCGAGCAGTACCCTCCAAGCCAAGCCTGCACTCCACAGGAGGAGAGAGTATCCACCCACAGTCAGTCGGCTCTCCAAGATGACATTGCTCAGCCCCTCCTCAAGAAGGCAGTAGCTCAAGTGGCAGATCCTCCTCCAGACCCAGGGTTCATTTCCAGGTACTTCCTGTTCCAAAGTGAATGGGGGGGCTGGTGCCCCATTCTAGATCTGCCTGACCTGAATCAGTATATCAGGCCATGCACCTTCAGGATGGTAACTCTGTCCCAGATCATACCATCCCTGGAGCAAAACACATGATTCTGCTCACTGGATCTCCAGGATGTGTTCTTTCATGTAGCATTCCATCCATTCCACCAGCGGTTCCTCTGCTTCAGAGCAGAGGGAACCCTATATGAGTTCTGAGCTATGCCATTCGGCCTGTCATTGGCCCCAAGGTTCTTCACCAAATTCATTGCAGTGGTGGCAGCCCACTTCAGGCATCGGGGGAGGGGTCAGAATATACATCTACCTCAACGATTGGCTCTTAGCAGGTTCCAACCAGCAGGATGTGGAGAGGTCCAGGGACCTGGCCCTCCAGACCTGCTCCCAGCTCGGCCTCATAATCAACGATGCCAAGTCAGAACTCATGCCTTCCCAGGAGATGTGTTTCATCAGGGCAGAGCTTGACTCTTGCTGAGCCAGAGCCCGGCTCTCAGCAGACAGGGAGGATGTGCTCTCCTCCTTTGCCTGATCATTTCTGGGGCTTTCTGTGACTTCTGGGTTACATGGTGCCCTGTGTCTCTGTGGTCTGTTGGGTCCAGTGGCGTATGAGCCCCTTCAGTGGGAGCTAGCTGCCCAGTGGACTCAGTGCCTTGGTCATTTTTGACCAGCTTATTACTGTGACCCAGAAGATGTGTGTTGCTCTCCAGTAGTGGACTGTCTGAGATCGGTTGCAGGAAGGGATCCTGTTTGTCTGCCCTGAGCCGACAGTCATCCTTGTGACCGATACCTCTCTCATGGGTTGGGGAGCCCACATGGGGGACAACAGGGCCCACGGGTCTGGACCCCCGAAGAGTCCCATCACCACAGCAACCTGTTGGAGTGCAGAGCTGTCAGACTGGCACTGTCAGTGTTCACTCCTCAGCTTCAGGGTCAAATGGTTCAAGTCCAGATGTGCAACACTACAACCATGTTCTACCTCAACAAGCAGAGTAGCACACACTAAATCTGCTGTGCAGGGAAGTGCTCTGCATCTGGACACTCATGAGCCAACTGGAGGCAGATCTCCTAGTCATTCATTTGGTAGAAGCCTCAAATCAACTGGCAGATGCTCTCAGCCGCATAGGCAAGACATCCAATGAGTGGTCTCTCCATCCAGAGGTAGCTTACAGTCTGTTCTCTCACTGGGGAAAACTGTTGGTAGACCTGTTTGCTTCCCGGGAAAACACCAAGCTGAGGCTGTTTCATGCCCACCCCCCTCTCAGTAGTGCTCACTGCATGGGGATGCCTTCTTGAGGCCATGGACCCCATGCCTCTTCAATGCCTTCCCTCCATTTCCCTTGATCCACAGGGTGCTCCTCAAGGTGAGGCGGGACAAGATGCAGTTTATCCTGGTAGCTCCAGACTGGCCATGCCAGTTTTGGTATCCAGATCATCTCAGCAACAGGCCCCCAAGGCAGCTTCCAGCATGCCCAGACCTGATCTCAGTTAATCAAGGGAAGGTTGTCCACCTCAGACCTTCAATCCCTACACCTGACAGCTTGGTACCTAAGCAGCTAGAGTACCAGGCTCTGCATCTCACAATAGTGGAAGGATCCAGAAAGGAGTCAACCAGGAAGTGTTATGCCTTCAAATGGAAAAGGTTTTCCATTTGGTGTCAGGACAAGGGCCTCGACCCTCTGTCCTGTCCAGTGGCTAACATTCTAGGCTATCTCTGGTCTCTGTCCAAAGGGGGTCTTCAGTCATCAACCCTTAGGGTGCACCTGGCAGCCATCTCTGCTTACCAGGCATGGGCCGTTCAGCAGATGGCACTGAAGACAGTGGTCTGGTGTTTTTTCAAAGACCTGGATCACATATCCCCTCTGGTACATGAACCTCCACTTCCATGGGATCTACTGCTGATCTTGGCACAGCTCATAGGCAAGCCATTCGAACCAATGCACAAGAGTGAGTTGTCACACTTGTCATGGAAGACGGCTTTCCTGGTGGCTGTCATGTCTGCAAGAAGGACAGGGGAGCTCCAGATGATCTTGGTGGACTCCCCTTATCTGGTTTTCCACAGGGACAAGTTTGTCCTGCCCTTCCACCTGAAATTCCTTCCGAAGGTGGTGTCAAAGTTTCATCTTAACCAGGTGTTGACTCTGCCGGTGTACTACCCAGTTACACTTCAGAGGCAGAGTATAAGCTCCATACATTTTTACCTGAGATGATGGTGGAAATTTGGGGAGAGGTTCACCAGCTGTATGTCACCTTCACTGAAGCCACTTCTGGCAGACCTGCAGCTAAGCGGACTATTGCAAGATGGAGTACACCGTGCATAAGTATATGCTATGAGTGTGTGAACAAGGAGCTTCCCAGAGGGATAAGAGCTCATACTACCCGCCATACTGCTGCATCACTGACTGCTTCCAGGGACTTCCCCATAAAGGAAATCTGTCGGGCTGCTACCTAAAAGTCAGCAAACGCCTTCATCACCCATTGCCCCATCGACCTTGAGTCATGCCGGGATGCTGGTTTTGGGGCCTCAGTTCTCCAATTTCTGTTCCCGAAGTAGGGGGTGTGCACCTTGGCTCCCTCCTCCTGAAGAACTACTAGGAGTCTGCCAAGAAGTGTGGATGAACAACATATCCACGTGTAACCCCTTTGTTACCCGGGGTTACTAGAATCCCAGTAAGACCTAGTGGTAGGCAGGAAAGGCAGCTTGTGAAACTCCAGTTAAATGGGTTTCACACTGTCTCACTCTGTCCTCAGTCACAGCTGAGACTTGAGAGATGACATCACTATAGAACTGTCGCAGCTGCATGAGCCACATTGGAATCTACAGCTCAGGGAGTGAGTTTAGAACTTTGGGAAATTCAAAGGCATTCTTCTTCAGTTTGTCCTAAAGCAAACAGTAAGGAAGTCAGTCAGTCTGCAGTTTGTTTCAAAGAAGGAAGTGTTCCTGTGTTTACCTTTTTTAAAGTGGTGCAGACCGCTCCCCTGGTCTCAGTGCCCCCCTCCCTCCAGGGGGGAGGAAAAGTTCTCTGTGGGTTCCAGGGGCAATCCCCTTCTCCCACCATGGAAGGAAGCTGCCTGGTTTTATTTAGTCTGTTCTTGTATAACAGCAAAGAAAGTGTTACTTTGCCTGTGGGGCACCTGCAATGAATGGGTGAGTGTTTGGCTCCATTTGAAGGGGCAAACAAATTGTTTTCTTCAGTTGGAAAATGAATGTGGACTGCTATTTGGGAGGACTATGTTTACTATGACAAGCAAATGGAGCAGTCAAACAGTCTAAAGTTTTAAATGGATTTCAAGTAATGGGGACTGCTATTTGGGAGGACTATGTTACTAGGACGAACAAATGGAGCAGTCAAACAGTCTAAAGTTTTATTGGATTTCAAGTAATGCTGTAGAGGGGGTGCTTCAGGTCATCCACTGTTCAATCTACATTTTAAAGTTCTAAAGTTTTCTGTGTGTATCCAGAGAAATGGCCGGGTATGGGCTGTGGAGCTGGAGGTGGGAAACCCCCATCTTTAGTAAACCAGGTCCACCTCTACGGATTTCTTCTGTGTTTGCTACTTGCCTCATGCACTTGGCCAGTGATGGGGTGGGTACCCAGACATGGGTCAACTGAAAATCTCTAGGAGTCACAGACTCTAAGTGGTGTGGGAGCCACAGGATGGGAAAATTACTCCTTGTTGGATGGGAGTCTCCTTGTTTGATGGGAGTTTGATTGGAAGTAAGAAAACAAATCTCTCTAGGAGTCACAGACTCTAAGTGATGTGGGAGCCACAGTTTGGGAGTCTCCTTGTTTGATGGGATGTCTTTCCAAGTAAAGTTTGGGTTCATTCTTCAAGTGGACCATCAGTCAAGTGGCTGGCAGGGGAGCCGGGCCAGTCGGGCTATGTATCCAAAGCGCATGCAAAGTCTGGGCTGAGTGCCTGGTGGGTCCAAAGCCAGACAACTGTAGTAATGTGTTCATTCTTCAAATGGACCGCTTGGTTAACCTCTAATCTGCACATACAGTAACGTAGCCCTTTGGGGAACCATGCAATGCTTTGTTTATGTTCAGTTAGTTAATAAATAAAGCCACACTGAAAAATCCCAATTCTGGTTCTGGACATTACAGTTATTGCTTCCTGTAGTTGGATTTACTTGGGTGCCCCTGTGCAGACCAAACCTAGGTCCCTTGTGCCAGGTAACCTCATCCTCCCTGAACCCAGGTCCCCCACCAGGTATTGCTGCCAACGCCAACAGCATGCCACCTGTCGTTTTAGTAAAAAAGGCAGGGGTGGGGTCACCCTTACAAAAATGGAGGCACCGCTTTGGATTTGTTGGAAGGAAGGTGCTTGGGTTAGTGGGCTAGTTGGCTATCTGGCAGTCGGTAGCCCAAAAGTTGAAGCAATTTCCCTAGTGTGTTGCTGTGTGCTGTGAATCTTGTGCTGCTGTTTAAAAATGCCAACTGTTTACTAAGGAGCTGTAAAGCCAAAGAGTGTGTCCTTGTCCTGCATCAAAAATTGTTTACAGCGGTTTTGTCAGTTTTAAAATGAATTTCTGTGAAGGAAAGTGTGGAAAACTAGGGGTAGCAACAGAGAAAATATGCCATGGATGTTTGAAATGCTTTTAAAATGAATTTCTGTGAAGGAAAGTGTGGAAAACTAGGGGTAGCAACAGAGAAATTATGCTCTGGACGTTGGAAATGCTTTCTGTGCAATGCTAGAGACTGCAGAGTTAATGGCAATGTTACATGGTTGAAATGGGCTCCCGCCGTGGAGTCAGTTGAGGAAAAAAAAAAGTGCATTTTTCAGTTTAAATTTGCCTGCTCGACGATCGCCGTGAGAAGAAGGCCTCAGTGAGAAGAAGAGGCTCATTTGCATGGCGTCGTGTGGTTGGTCAGTTTGCCATTAGTCCCGCCCCTCAGCCAGCTCTTCAGAGTCTACTTCAGCATTCGCGAGGGAGACAGAGAGTAGTGCGTGTACTGGCAGTGGAGTAGCATTTGTGAAGTAATCAAAGCGCTGTAAACAGTAAAAAAGTGACTTTCTAGTAAAAAATCGGGCCAATCCCGCATATCGATCGTGGGATCAGTGAATTGTGTGGTTAAAACGACGATCGCGGAGACTGCCCGCCCGTTTGCATTCTGAGGCTTTCAAAAATCTGGCTGCAGGGCGTTTTACCCCATCGCGGCAATCTGCTACAATAACAGTGAGTAAATAATTAAAACTGCTCAAATCAGTGATTTTCAGTAATGCCATAAAATGTGTGCAGCTGTATAGTCGCTTTGCAAGTAGCGATTGTGTGATGTCCTGCTGGCAAGTGCAAGTCTGTAAAGCCATTAAATGTGCATAGCAATGAAAGTAGCCTCAGTTTAAAGTTTGTAGCCAGAGAGAGACTTGGGTTGTAAAAATTGCAACACTAGTAGAAGCAGCAATCCTGTGCTGGAAACCTGAAGTTTAAAGGACTGTAATTAAATGAATATTGCCAGCATGTGAAAAGTCCAAGGAAAATCCTGTAAATGTGGAACAGCCAGAACAGAGCAAGTTGTGCAGTTTGAGTAAAAGTTATTAGTAGCTGATGTAAATCAGGCGGCTGGTGGCTTGACCAGAGTCTAAACGTTGATGCACAGGAGTGCTGCCGCCATTACAGGGTAGGTGGGTAAAGTAAACACAGCAGCAGAGGAGCCATTTAAAGCCACAGACTGTGTTAAAGTGGGACTTTCAGTAACAGTGAACTTTGTTTGTTTTTCTGCAGTTATGGCCTCAGGACCAGCTCGTTATCGGATCATGCCCAGGTTGCAGTGTAGACAGCAGTAAATAGACTGAGAGATATTGAAAAGTGGTGCTATGGAGGGCAACTCCTCCTGATGTGGCAATTCCTAATATTATCCAGTGCGTGCGCGATGTGTTTGAGTGCTGGAAGGATGTCTCATGATTTCTCACTGTCTGGATGCCTTCAAAAATAGAAACTGTATAAAGTGCCTCAATTCGTTTGGCTCCCACATGGACAAAAAATTCAAGAATCTGCAGTTGGCAGCACACAGCATCAGGCGGAGCCTGTGGAGAAGGTCCCTCGGAGTGTGGCACAAAGTTGAGAGTGCAGGAATTAGAGACAGAATCTGAAATTGAAGCATTGGATGCTGGATCTCAGAAGGCAAGTCCAGATAAAGCATCAATAGACCCTTGGGTGGGGGGGCCTAGCCCAAGTCTCGAAGGTGAAGATGAGATGCTGGAGGCCTTTGAATGGGAGGTGTCGACCTCCGCTCACAGTGATGAATGGATAGTCTTGGGGGTGAGAACTACTGCTCACTCCTGGGCTCAGATCCTCAGTGAAGAGGAAGATGAGGAGGAACCTAAGTGGCCTTGTGAGAAAGAGCGTGACACAGCCTCAGGATTTTTGCCTCGGAGGAATGTGTTCAAGAAGGTGGTGATGCCACTGCCCTGGCTTTACAAGAAGAAGAAGTCAGGGATCCATTTTAATTTCATTGAGGATGCGAAGCTGGCAGAACCAGGACTGGCCACCCCAAGCTGAGCCAAGCGGTCTCAAGCTTGACCAAAGCAAGTAAAAAGGAGAGACTGGTTCATAGAAAGACCAATGAAATCTTTGGTATGACCTTTCCTACCTTTCCTCGGAGAATCTGGGAGGAGATTGAGGACTGCAGGAAATCCTGGATCTGGGATGAAGCAATGAAACATGTGCATCCTGGGGCTAACCAGCATAAAAGAATAGACTGTTCCATGAAAAGTATACACAGTGGAAGAGAGGCAGGACACTGTTTATGGACAGAGTGAGAATAGTGGATGGAGAGGCGTGAAGTCTCCCACTGTGTGAATTATGTGCATCCAGATGGAGTAATAATTCAAGCCTGACCCCTCTACTATTGGCCTCAGTGCAGGACCTCCCAGTAATTAAGCCTGTGCCTACAAAATGGAGAGCCGAGCAGTGGTAGTCAATACTGCCACATCGAAATTGTGAAGTGCCCTTATTGATCTGCCAATATGAATAACCAAGGAATCAGGTGCCCCACCTTCATCAGTCCACAGTGTACTGTCTTGTTCAGCAACCATCTACTAGCCCACCAGATGACTTCAGATCCAGAGAGGACACCAGCCTAGCTGTTTTCCTGTTCATCGCCTGGTAATCGGATGATGTCGGACCAGCTGTTTTCTTTTTGTTCCTGTTCTAAGGTTCCTTCTCCAGAGATGACATCAACCCAGCTGTTTCCAGATGTGCCCTCCTGTGTTTCCCGGAAGATGTTCACCCAGCTGTATCAGAAGAAATGCTGCCAGGGAGAGTCTTCGGCTGCGGTGCAGGTCGGTGCCTAGTGTAATACTTCAAGAGGCTGGTAAATCTGAAAAAACTTTTTCTATCTTTATGACATTGCAGTACACACCTACACTACAGACTTCAAAAATGTGAACTGTCCAAAGACTCTCCCTTCGAGGATTATGGCCTTAAGAACTATGTTTCACGGGCTCCGGCCCAGGAGACTCTTTAATGGACTGGCCTTCGGGCCTTGTGGTCACTAGTTGGGACTTTTAGGGCACTCCATCCCCCCAAATGTGTATTGTAATCAATGTCATTACTGTACTTTAATGTAAATACTGTGTTTTTCCAACCTTTTTCTAAAAAAATCTTTTTTGGGATTGTTCAGTGTTTTGTTTTTCTGTATGGTAAGGGTTGTTGTTGTTGTCGTTGGTGTTGTTTAGATAGACTGTGCATGCAGATTAGGATGTGTTTTTTTTTGGTTTTGTCTTTTCTTACAGGTGTTCTGGAAGACAGAAGAAGACAAGAAGAGGAGGAGGGGGCTCATCGGAGTTCCTCGTCAGTGCTATAGTGTAAATTTAAATGTACTGTGTTATTATTGCTAATGGTTGTAGTTGCAGGCTGCCCAAGGTCGGGGAGGTCCCCGGGTTTTGTTTTGTTTGGGAATATTATGTTAGAGGCAGATAGGTTTTCCCTAGAGGGTTAGGAGGGATAGACAGGCTGTGGTTCTGAACGGCCGTAGGGATTGCAGTGCTGATCTATCAGGGCTATGTTCTAGATGGTTCTACCAGAGCCACTAGGTGTCCATAGTAAGTGGATAGAGTAGAGGCTGGCATGTCAGCTATAGGCCTCTAGGCCCTTAGTGTTGCCTACCTGTGCTTGCATATGGTAGGAGGGGGTCTGATCACCCCCCTCCGCAGGTAGCACATAGGGTGGGACGGCCTAAGGCCGGGTGCATAATGACTGGGGACAGTCATTTTCCTGGTCAAGGGTGAGTGTAACCCCTTTGTTACCCGGGGTTACTAGAATCCCAGTAAGACCTAGTGGTAGGCAGGGAAGGCAGCTTGTGAAACTCCAGTTAAATAGGTTTCACACTGTCTCACTCTGTTCTCAGTCACAGCTGAGACTTGAGAGATGACATCACTATAGAACTGTCGCAGCTGCATGAGCCACATTGGAATCTACAGCTCAGGGGTGAGTTTAGAACTTTGGGAAATTCAAAGGCATTCTTCTTCAGTTTGTCCTAAAGCAAACAGTAAGGAAATCAGTCAGTCTGCAGTTTGTTTCAAAGAAGAGTGTTCCTGTGTTTACCTTTTAAAGTGGTGGAGACCGCTTCCAGGTCTCAGTGCCCCCCTCCCTCCGGGAGGGGGAGGAAAAGTTCTCTGTGGGTTCCAGGGGCAATCCCCTTCTCCCACCATGGAAGGAAGCTGCCTGGTTTTATTTAGTCTGTTCTTGTATAACAGCAAAGAAAGTGTTACTTCGCCTGTGGATCCAGAAGCAAACAATTTGATACCTTTTAATGGACCAACATAGATGTAACAACAAGAACAAAGTGCTCTAGCTTTTGGACCAACCAGTCCTTCTTCAGAAGCTCATGGCAGTTGTTTAGAAAATACAATACTTATAACAGCTAGATAATGCAAGAAAAACAGAAAAAAAATCCCCATTGGTTTAAAATACTCATTTAAAAAACCAGAAGATGATGTCAGAGAAGTTTAACAGTACAATACTGCCCTCAGTCGAATAGAACCTTGGGTTCAGATGTGCTTAGTGCAACACATGCAAAGAATCCTACTGCACATAAATTTAATTGACATAAGGTAACACTGCTGAAGCAGATAACTCCCAAATCAAACCATGAGTGTCACAGATCAGTATAAGGATGTGATTACTGAAAGGCAACCCCCCAGCTTAAAGACAAACTAAGATAGTTATAGGGCTCATGAAATTACACTGTATGCATTAAAGACAAAATTACCAGTAAGTTGTCTAAAAACATCAGTGCACACTGTGTGATGATAAAACCTAGCTGGACATGCCACCCAGCTGTATTCTCAAGCTAAATAAAAGGCCCAAGAAATTACAAAAACCTCAGGACTATATAAATGATAATTTAAATATAAATTGATAATATTAGTATTTAAAAACTCTAGTGAGGAACCTCAAGGAATTCAGACCATGCAGCCTGATATGTACTGATGTCAATATATACTGAGAATGTGAACTTCATGTACCACAAGTGTCAAGGGAATCTGAAAAGAGATAAAAATGTAATTTATCTCCTCCTGTTCATACAAACAATACAACCTAACCCACCCACATCACAATAATGTGGGTGGGAGAATATAACTAAACGAGATGTTGTCTCTCTCTCTCTCTCTCTCTCTCCCCTCCTTTTTTCCTCTCTCTCTCTCTCTCACACACACACACACACACACTCAATCTGTCCTAGTGAACCTATATTAACTTCAGTCACTGTAATAGTTCCCCAAAGGAATACAACTTGTCATGAAATCCTGAGTAAATTACTACAATATTAGCCTAATGTAAAAGATATGTGCAGGACCCCAAGCAAATGAGATCACACATCCCAATATGTACAGAGTTACAAAATTATATATAACAGTATAAGATAACACTCCTGTATGTACACTAGCAGGCTGGGTAATCTGAATATGGTGCAATGGAATCAATCCTCCCCCACAGGCAAAGATAAAAGTAAGGAGAAATTCTTTATGTGTGTGAAATAAAATAGTAACACATTATAACTCCATATAGCTAAATAGAGACTTACCTTAAAGTGACAGCAAGTCCCACATCTGTTATATCACATACCTCACAACACATACCCACACACATACATACACACACATCCATCTCACACATGCTGAAGTCCTATAATATGTCAGTTTGAAGAAGAAAGGTCTGTGGATGTTAGTTTCTGTAGTGTCCCATAAAGCCAATATCAAGTTCATCCATCTGCTACCATATTGAGATGTAAAATAAGTTTAATCTCAAAAGCTCGTCTCTGTTGTGTGTTTTGAGATTTCCTTTAAGACCATTACTGACATATCTGAGACTGAGTGGTCAGGCTGGGAGAAGTGATGCCCCACTGGTTTTCAGTCTTCCTTGCTGTAATAGTATGTCTGTGTGAGTTCATCCTAGTGCGGAGCTGTTGGCGTGTCTCTCCTACATAACCTGTTTGTGGACATCTCTTGCACTGAATGAAATAAACAACATGTCGTGACATGCATGTATAACTCCCATGCACCTGGAATTGTCTGTTTTGTGATGTAACCACACAGTCTGAGGTAGAAATGAGCCCACAAGTCCACAAGAAAAAGGAATCTGATTTTAACCCCTCAAGTGGGCGTAACAAAAAACTAGACAATTATATTAATTGTTTCCGCCAACAAGTCAGTGGTCAGATCCTTACCAGGCAAAAACAAACCCATTATAACCTCTCTCCACTGGAACGGAGAGCTATAGGGACACTGAAATCAAACCACAACATTGTCATCAGAAAAGCTGATAAAGGTTCTGCAGTGGTGATTTTAAACAGAGGGATTATATTACTGAAGCTAATAGACAGCTAACAGATCTTACATACTACAGAGAACTGGAGAGTGACCCACTACAAGATATAAAGATGAACTATGTGACTTAATTAAAACTTTTCCTGACCATGTCCGAAGAAACTAGCTCACCTCATTCCTGCTGAACCAAAGCCAGGGACATTCTACATGCTGCCTAAAATACATAAACCTGGCAATCCAGGAGACCCATAGTCTCTGGTAATGGTACCTTGACTGAGGATCTCAGGGTTTATAGAGACCATTTTGAAACCGCTGGTTATGGAAAGAGACAGTTATATCCAGGACACTACACACTTGTTGCGTGTACTTTCTGGTTATAAGGATTTACCACCTGATACCATTTTAGTGACAATAGATGTAACATCCCTTTACACTAATATTCCACACACAGATGGCATTGCAGCATGCCTTAAATACATACATGAGAAAGGACCTGACCAAAACATCAACCCTGGAGTGGTGGGGGAACTTATGGAATTCATTTTGACACATAACAACTTCAAATTCAATGGTAAACATTATGTTCAAACTATGGGAACAGCAATGGGCACCAAAATGGCTCCACAGTATGCTAATCTCTTTATGGCTGACTTGGAGGAGGATTTTTTAAGGCAGTATCCCCACAAACCACTGGCTTATTTCCTTTACATTGATGATTTGTTTATCATCTGGACGGAAGGCACAGATGCACTCAAAGATTTTCATCACAAACTTAATAATCTCCACCCTACTATGAAGCTTACCTTGGAGTACTCTACCACCAAGGTTAACTTTCTGGACACCACAGTCATCATTAAGGATGGAACCTTACATACATGTATTTACAGGAAGCCAACAGACAGACAGAGATACCTGCACAGGAAAAGTAACCACCCAAACCATACAAAAAATCTGTCATATACAGTCAAGCCTGTTGTCAACGTATTTGTTCAAATGAGGATGACAGAGATACACATTTGGCTATGTTGAAAAACACCTTTATGGAGCAGGGACACTCTTCCAGGGAAATTGACAGGATAACAGAACAGGCAGCACAAGTACCAAGACAACAGCTACTTCAATATAAAGAAAAGACAGCTACAGAAAGGATACCTTGGTAGTCACATATCATCAGACCTTGACGTCTCGTAAGATTATTAAGATCTCCACCCAATATTTAGTGAGGATGACACCATAATTGCATTTTAAAGGAACTCCACTACTATCTTTTAAACAACACAAATTTATCCAGCCTAATTATTAGGAGCAAGCTTTCACGGAACAGAATACCATGTCACACAATGGCTTACGACCCTGCAATCGACGCCCCTGCAAGACTTGTGGGCTCATTTCTACCTCAGACTGTGTGGTTACATCACAAAACAGACAATTCCAGGTGCATGGAGTTATACATGCATGTCACGACATGTTGTTTATTTCATTCAGTGCCAGAGATGTCCACAAACAGGTTATGTAGGAGAGACAAGCCAACAGCTCCGCACTAGGATGAACTCACACAGACATACTATTACAGCAAGAAGACTGAAAAACCAGTGGGGCATCACTTCTCCAGCCTGACCACTCAGTCTCAGATATGTCAGTAATGGTCTTAAAGGAAATCTCAAAAACACACAACAGAGACAGGCTTTGAGATTAAACTTATTTTACATCTCAATATGGTAGCAGATGGGATGAACTTGGATATTGGCTTTATGGGACACTACAGAAACTAACATCCACAGACCTTTTCTTCTTCAAACTGACATATTATAGGACTTCAGCATGTGTGAGATGTGGATGCGTGTGTGTATGTATGTGTGTGGGTATGTGTTGTGAGGTATGTGATATAACAGATGTGGGACTTGCTGTCACTTTGAGGTAAGTCTCTATTTAGCTATATGGAGTTATAATGTGTTACTATTTTTATTTCACACACATAAAGAATTTCTCCTTACTTTTTATCTTTGCCTGTGGGGGGGGGAGGATTGATTCTATTGCACCGTATTCAGATTACCCAGCCTGCTAGTGTACATACAGGAGTGTTATCTTATACTGTTATATATAATTTTTGTAACTCTGTACATATTGGGATGTGTGATCTCATTTGCTTGGGGGTCCTGCACATATCTTTTACATTAGGCTAATATTGTAGTAATTTACTCAGGATTTCATGACAAGTTGTATTCCTTTGGGGAACTATTACAGTGACTGAAGTTAATATAGGTTCACTAGGACAGAGATTGAGTGTGTGTGTGTGTGTGTGTGTGTGTGTGTGTGTGTGGAGAGAGAGAGAGGAAAAAAAAGGAGGGAGAGAGAGAGAGAGAGAGAGACAACATCTCGTTTAAGCTATGTATCTCCCCCACCCACATTATTGTGATGTGGGGTGGGTTAGGTTGTATTGTTTGTATGAACAGGAGGAGATAAATTACATTTTTATCTCTTTTCAGATTCCCTTGACACTTGTGGTACATGAAGTTGCTACATTCTCAGTATATATTGACATCAGTACATATCAGGCTGCATGGTCTGAATTCCTTGAGGTTCCTCATTCAGAGTTTTTTAACACTAATATTATCAATTTATATTTAAATTATCATTTATATAGTCCTGAGGTTTTGTAATTTCTTGGGCCTTTTATTTAGCTTGAGAATACAGCTGGGTGGCATGTCCAGCTAGGTTTACACATCACACAGTGTGCACTGATGTTTTTAGACAACTTTACTGGTAATTCTTGTCTTTAATGCATACAGTGTAATTTCATGAGCCCTATAACTATCTTAGTTTGTCTTTAAGCTGGGTGGGGGTTGCCTTTCAGTAATCACATCCTTATACTGACTGTGACACTCATGGCTTGATTTGGGAGTTGTCTGCTTCAGCAGTGTTATCTTATGTCAATTAAATTTATGTGCAGTAGGATTCTTTGCATGTGTGTTGCACCAAGCACATCTGAACCCAAGGTTCATTCGGACTGAGGGCAGTATTGTACTGTTAAACTTCTCTGACATCATCTTCTGGTTTTTTTAAATGAGTATTTTAAACCAATGGGGATGTTTTTCTGTTTTTCTCTGCATTATCTAGCTGTTATAAGTATTGTATTTTCTAAACAACTGCCATGAGCTTCTGAAGAAGGACTGGTTGGTCCGAAAGCTAGAGCACTTTGTTCTTGTTGTTACATCTATGTTGGTCCATTAAAAGGTATCAAATCATTTGCTTCTGGATCTATTCTTGCAAGGACCAATACGGCAACTACTAAATCTAGATTTCGCCTGTGGGGCACCTGCAACGAATGGGTGAGTGTTTGGCTCCATTTGAAGGGGCAAACAAATTGTTTTCTTCAGTTGGGAAATGAATGTGGACTGCTATTTGGGAGGACTATGTTTACTAGGACAAACAAATGGAGCAGTCAAACAGTCTAAAGTTTTAAATGGATTTCAAGTAATGGGGACTGCTATTTGGGAGGACTATGTTACTAGGACGAACAAATGGAGCAGTCAAACAGTCTAAAGTTTTATTGGATTTCAAGTAATGCTGTAGAGGGGGTGCTTCAGGTCATCAACCGTTCAATCTACATTTTAAAGTTCTAAAGTTTTCTGTGTGTATCCAGAGAAATGGCCGGGTATGGGCTGTGGGAGCTGGAGGTGGGACAACCCCCCATCTTTAGTAACCAGGTCCACCTCTACGGATTTCTTCTGTGTTTTGCTACTTGCCTCATGCACTTGGCCAGTGATGGGGTGGGTACCCAGACATGGGTCGCAACTTGAAAATCTCTCTAGCAGTCGCAGACTCTATGTGGTGTGGGAAGCCACAGGATGGGAAAATTACTCCTTGTTGGATGGGAGTCTCCTTGTTTGATGGGAGTTCAATTGGAAGTAAGAAAACAAATCTCTCTAGGAGTCACAGACTCTAAGTGATGTGGGGAGCCACAGTTTGGGAGTCTCCTTGTTTGATGGGATGTCTTTCCAAGTAAAGTTTGGGTTCATTCTTCAAGTGGACCATCAGTCAAGTGTGCAGCGGGAGCTGGGCCAGTCGGGCTATGTATCCAAAGCGCATGCAAAGTCCGGCTGAGTGCCTGGTGGGTCCAAAGCCAGACAACTGTAGTAATGTGTTCATTCTTCAAATGGACCGCTTGGTTAACCTCTAATCTGCACATACAATGCTTGTAGCCTTGTGGGGACCATGCAATGCTTTGTTTATGTTCAGTTAGTTAATAAATAAAGCCACACTGAAAAATCCCAATTCTGGTTCTGGACATTACAGTTATTGCTTCCTGTAGTTGGATTTACTTGGTGCCCCTGTGCAGAGTAGCCAAACCTAGGTCCCTTGTGCCAGGTAACCTCATCCTCTCCAAACCCAGGTCCCCACCAGGTATTGCTGCCACCAACAGCATGCCACCTGTCATTTTAGTAAAAAAGGCAGGGGTGGTGTCACCCTTACACATGTCCCTAGAAAAACAGGTTACTCACCTGTAGAAGTAGTTCTAGGAGTGGTATATGTTGTTCATCCACACGGACCCACCCAATCTCCCTAGCTTCGAAGTCCACACCTGGCTTCTAGTGAGCTAAGATCTGGCATCATGGGGTGGAGCCGAGGGTTATACTACCCCAGGTGGGTGACAGGAGCCAGCTTGAATATTTTCTGGCCATACTTAAAGCGGCAAGGACCTGCCAAGAAGTGTGGATGAACAACATATACCACTCCTAGAACTACTGTTACAGATGAGTAACCTGTTTTTTTTGGCAGCACTGATATGGGACTGCTTGGGTGGGACCACTGGACAACAGAGAATGACTTTGTGGTAGGGCGTGTTATGGTAGGGCTTAGGTAGGATCACTGGACACCTGGGAATGCTGTATTGTGGTGTGGCCTGTCATTGGATGGCATGGGGGGACCACTGGACTTCAGTTGATTATTTATTATTTTGTGGTGTCTGTTTTTTCTCTGTTCCTTTTGGCTAGTGCTAACTTGTTAGCTGGTCAGGACTTTGTCTCTTTATTACCTGGCCTAACTAAGCCTTCAGGGGTAATTTCTTTCTTTAAGTTTACTTTCTTTATCCAGGCCTAAATAAGCCACTGATGGATAAAGTAGACATCTGAAATCTTGCTTAACTGGCCTAACTAAGTCACTGGGTTAAGTATTAAATTTTAGGGGTATGTCACAGAAATCCAAGAGAAAAAACAGTCCCACTGGGCTTCAGCGCTGTACCGAGTGTGGGGAGCAATTTGTTAAAGCTAATCCTCACTTGGTCTGTCTGTACTGCCTGGGTTTCGACCACTTGCAAGCAAAGTGTGATATTTGTCAGAATTTTCCTCAGTCTACTATCGACAGACATCTTAGTAAACTGAAAGAAAGGATGGAAAAGACCATTAAGGGCGGTTCCGGTTCAATCGAAACTTCACATCAGACAACCGAACCCTCAGGCCATGGTGAACCATTGATGGGTAAAAGATGTTCAGAGTCAGTTTCTGGACCTGCACCATCAAAAAAAATCAAGCGTTCTGGTTCAGAACTGCGCAAGCACTCAGTCTAGGTTCCAGCTGCTGAGGAAATTGCAAAAGCCATATGAATTGTGCAGTTTTTGCAGTCTGGGTTTGGTGAACCGTCGTAGGTACCGTCTGGGCAGTCAACAGTTCTGGATACCGGTTCAGCTCCTTCAGGACCCATTGATCCCGAAAAGTATTATTTCTCTGAATATGATGATGATGAGGAGAAGGAGGATGAAGGGGAGCCCATAGACCCAGAGGTTTTCCCTGACCATCCCCAATATGAGTCCCCTCCTTAGCCTGTCAGTGAAACCACCTCCCATTTTGCCTTTATGAGGCAGGTGGCTGAGACTCTGAAGCTCTCTGTACAAGAAGCCAGGCAGGAGGATGATATGGAAGAGGATTACAGGGAGATGATGGATCTTCCTGTATCCCAGGGACTTTTGATTCCTATCCACAAGTCCCTTAAAAAGCAGACTTTGAAAATCCTCCAAACCCCTAGTTCTGTCCCTCCTGTGGACAAGAAGATGGACAGGAAGTATTTTTTGGATGGCAAAGGCACTGATTTTTTTATCCAGCCATTGTAGCCATGTGGGAGTGGTACAAACTGCAGCCTGTGAAAAGTTTGGCACTCCCCTTGCTTCTCATTCCCCTGGCAAGGATTCCAGAAAGGTGGATTCACTTGCCAAGAAAAAATACCTGGCATCTTCCTTAGGTATTAGGCAAGCCTCCCGTATGGCTTATGCCTCCAGGTATCAAAAGTCCCTGTGGGAGACTGTGGAACAGTTAGCCAAATAGGCCCCTCCTGAGCTCTCTGCTAATCTCCAGGAGTTGGTTAACAAGGGGGTACAGGCATCAAAGTCTCAGTTCCATATTGCTGTGGACTCTAATGATGCAGCTTCTAGGGATATGGCATCTGCTGTATCTCTAAGGTGCCTCTCCTGGCTCAGATGCACCACTCTGTCCCATGATATCCAAAATAATACTATGGACAGTCCCCTTGTCCATAATTCTCTGTTTGGGGAACAGATCGAGGCATATATGTGGACAATGAATGAGTACAGAGTGGCATACAGGAGTGCTTCAGCAAATGAAAAAGCTGTCACTCCTCAAAAGCAGCAGGCCAGGGGCAGGGGTAGACCTTACTCCAGGCCTTTCCTTCAGGCCCAAGCCTTTCCCTCTTACCAACAACTCAGGGGTTTCTTTAGGGGGAGGGGCAGGAGGGATACTGGCAGGGCTGCCTCCACCCCCCAGTTTGCTACCCTGGCTAAACAGACACACTGAGGAGTCTGTCTGGGCCACCTCCCCAACCCCTATAGGGGGCAGGCTGACCTACTGTCTCCAGGTTTGGCAATCCATTACTTCAGACAAGTGGGTCCTGGAGATACTGTAGTAGGTCAGGGTCTTGCTCTCAGCTTCAAGCTGCTCCCAAAACTATCAACAAGAGCTTTCAGACCTGCCAGCCCTGCAGAATCAGCCCTGCTGGAGGCAGAGGTTTCCATTCTTCTACTCTCAAAGGCAGTGAAGCCTGTTCCTTCCCAGCACGGCGAAAAGGGTTGTACTCAAGGTACTTCCTAGCACCAAAGAAAAATGGGGAGTGGTCCGCCCATTCTGGTTCTCAGATTCCTCAACAGGCATCTTACAAAGCCAAAGTTCAAAATAACAGCCCTGGCTACCATTTTACCTACTCTCAGGCAAGGGGACTGACTGGCATCCCTGGATCTAAAGGATGCCTATTTCCACATTCCCATCAGACAGTCTCACAGAAAATATCTCAGGTTTCAACTGCCTTCCAGCCACTACCAATTCAGGGCCATGCCCTTCGGGCTGACCTCTGCTCCAAGACTATTCACAAAATATCTGGCAGTGGTAGTGGCATACCTCAGAAGACAAGGTGTTTCAGTCTACCCCTATCTGGACCACTGGCTACTGATGGGTCAGTCCCCTTAGCAGGTCACAGAAGCACTAAATCTCACTCAGAACACTCTTCAGTCTCTAGGGTTCCTGGTGAATCTAAAACAGTCTGTCTTGACCCCAGTACAAGTGTTGGACTTCATAGGGGCAGAGCTGAATACCATTCAGGCAAGGGCCTTTTTATCCCCTGCATGGGCACAGGTTCTTATCAATCTGGCAAATTCCTTCCACCTTCGAGTCCCTCAACCAGCAAGGCATTTTCTACAGTTCCTAAGTCACATGTTCTCCTCCACAGCTGTGGTCATGGGGGCCAGGTTCCAAATGAGGGATATCCTGTTCCACCTGATATCCTCCTGGTCCCAGGAAAAGGACCCTCAGTCCAAGCTAATTCCAATGTCTCCCACCCTTCTGTTAGCTCTACAGTGGTGGCAGGATATGGACAACCTCAGAGTAGGGGTTCCCTTTCTCCCTCAGGCACCCTCTCTGGTGTTGACAATAGATTCTTCCCTGCTTGATTGGGGTTCTCACCCAGGGGAGTACACAGCCCACAGCACATGGCTTCCTCAGGAGTCTCTCCTGCACATCAACCTTCTGGAACTCAGGGCAGTGTTCCTGGCTATCCAGGAGTTTTCCAGTCTCTTACAGAGCAAGGTGGTTAAGGTCAGGACAGACAATAGCACCACCATGTACTACATCAACAAGCAGGGGGGAACAAGATCTGCACTGCTGTACACAGAATCCATAAAGATTTGGAATCTGGCATATTCCCTGGATATGTCCCTGTCAGCAGTTCACTTGTAAGGGAAGGACAATGTACTGTATTGGTAGATGCTCTCAGCAGGATTATCCAGGGCCATCACGAATGGACCTTGAACAGGCAGATCCTTCTCTCAGTATTCAGGAGATGAGGGGTGCCAGATATCTCTTTGTAGCCCCAGACAATCATCAGTTGCCACTGTATTGCTGCAGACCTCCACTCCAGGGCTCAGTCCCACTGGATGTCTTGCTTCTAGATTGGTCAAACAGGTTCCTTTATACTTTTCCTCCATTTCCTCTGCCAGCCAAGGTCCTGTTCAAACTGAGGTCTCAGTCTGCCACCATGATTTTCATAGCCCCAGACTGGGCCAGACAACCATGGTACTCAATGCTACTGTCTCTGTTGGTGACCAATCCCACTTCTCTCCCCAGGAGGTGTAACCTGCTGACATCCTCTCAGGGGAGAATCCTGTACCCCAATCCTCAGTCTCTTCACCTCAGAGCTTGGCTCTTGAAGACTTAGAATATGCAGACTTGCATCTCTCCAATCTGTCCTACACACATTAAAAGGGTCCAATAAATCTGCAACTAGGAAATCCCACTCCTCTAAGTGGAAAAGATGTTTCATCTGGTGCTCCCAGAAGGGTCTGGATTCACAGCAGACTTCTCTATCAACACTTCTGGATTATCTGGTGCATCTTCAGTCTCTGCATTTGCAAACATCTACTTTGAAGGTGCACCTGGCAGCTGTCTCTGCATATCTTTCAGCAGGGAAGGGCTCCTCCCTAGCTGCACACTCAATTTTCAAAAGATTTTTCAAGGGTTTTCTACATCTTCACCCTCCACACAGGGAACCTACCCCAGCATGGAATCTGAACATCTGCATAGGTCAGCTTATGCAGCCCCCTTTCGAACCCATGTTTTCTTCAGAACTCAAGTTCCTTACTTTGAAAACTGAATTTCTAGTGGCCATCACTTCTGCTAGAAGGATCAGTGAGCTTAAAGCATTGTCCATGGAGCCGAACTACTGTATATTACACCCCACAGGGATACAATTGTGCTCCAAACTAATAGAAAATGTCTCCCTAAGGTGGTTTCTGATTTCCATCTTAATCAATCCATTACTCTGCCAGTATTCATCTCAGAGCATTCCAGCTCAGAACGCAAACTCCACAGTCTGGATGTAAAAATAGCTATTAGCTATTTCATGGATAGGACAAATGATCTAAGGAAGGATTATTCCCAACTATTTCTTACCTATGGTGAAGTTGGTAAAGGCAGACCAGCTGCAAAAAGGACCATAGCCAGATGGATTGTGGCTTGTATCCAGTTTTGTTACAATAAGTTGGGTAAGGACCCACCGGCAGGCTTTTAGTCCCATTCTACCAGGGGGACTGCTGCCTCAGTAGCAGCTGCCAGAGAAGTCCCCTTGCTTCAGATCTATAAGGCTGCCACCTGGAAGTCTGTTCATACATTTACTAAACACTACAGCCTGTATATTCAGGCTAGGAGTGATACCAGATCTGGCACATCAGTACTGCAGACCCTATTCCCCAAATAGGTTCTGTGCCCACCTCCATGGGGCACTGCTTTGTAGTCTTCATTTGTCAGAATACAGCAAGACTTCATGTTGTTTGAAGAAAAAAATTACTTACCATAGTAATGTTTCTTTTAATGGAGTCTTGCTGTATTCTGACCTCCCACCCTACCTCTTCTTCAGAACCTGGAGAAAGGGTGTCTCCTTGCAGCCCCTATAGGATTCAACCCAGTAGTGGGTACAGGTTTTCTTTGGGCATCTGTGACTTGAGTCTTCTACATGCCCCTTTTTCCTTTTTCATGGTTGTGTGGCCCCTGAAAGGGCCTCCTGTTTAGGCTTAGTTAGTTTTTTGCCTATATTTCTAGTTTTAGCTTTGTAGAATCTGATCAGTTACTGGAACATACTGAGGACAGTGGTTTGAAAACTGAGCTCAACGTTCTATGCATTTGCATTGAGTTTTACTCTTTGTTCTCTGGGCAGTTGAACTGGTGAGTCTAACTGCATTTGTCAGAATACGGTAAGACTCCATTAGAAGAAACAACATTACTATGGTAAGTAATTTTCTCTTATAGGTCAGTAATGCAATCTTGAAGGTGATCCACCACTCTACTAGCAGCCAGTGCAGTTCATGCAGCACAGGTGTTACATGACTGGGCCTAGGAGTCAACAACCTGGCTGCCGCGTTCTGCACTAGCTGCAAGTGACTGATGTCCAACCCCAGTAGCCCTAGGTAGAGGATGTTGCAGTAATCAAAATGACTGGTGACAAACTCGTGGACCAAGGTAGGAAGATCTTTGGGCTGGACCAGGTGTTTCACCGGGCTAAATTCCTTAGATGGTAGAAGGAGAATTTGACTGCAGCCAAAACCTACACCCTCAGGGTCAGGCCTTCATCAAATACCACACCAAGATTATTTACCTTGCCTGAGACAATAAGTGGGGTTCCCCAAGATGTAAATCTGAGGGTTTCCCCACCCATGCCCCTGTCATCCTATATCCAGGATCCACCACCAATACCTCTGTTTTACCAGAGTTCAACCGAAGCCAACTAGCACTCATCCAGTTCTGAATCTCCAGCAGGCAGCTATTAAACACCATGACAGAGTCTAATTCCTATTCAGGCACAAAAGACATGTACAGTTGAGAATCATTAACACCACTCTCTGGGATCTGCCCTTGAGGAAAGATCGAAACCAACTGAGAACCACCCCCTCAGTCCACAGAAGAACCACAGGTGCTTGAGCAGCACCCCATGATCTACTGTGTCAGATGTTGCTGAGAGATCAAGGAGAACCAAGATGGATCAGGTTCTCCAATCTCTCACCATCAGAAGATCATTAAGTAACCACACCAAGGCTGTCTCGGTGCTGTGCCTTTTCCTGAATACAGACTGGAGATGGTCATAGATATTGTGGTTGGCTAAATGATACTCCAGCTGCAAGGCAACCACCTTCTCAATAACTTTCACTATAAAGGGTAAGTTTGAGACTGGCCTGTAGTTAGCTGGACAGTCGGGGTCAAGGGAGTGTTTTTTCAAAAGGGGGTATACTACTGCCTCCTTTAAGTGGGTCTGGAAAGATCCCTCTGTCCAATGAAACCCCCACTATCCCAGCAAGGACCGGGCTGATAACTGCTACACAATCCACTAGCAGGCATGTAGGCCCCCGATCCAAACTACAGTAGATTGGTTGCAAAGTCTGATAGATCCCTACTATATCTAGGACTGCTGGTTGGCTAAAAGTGATCCAGGTCAGTTGGGTATTAGTACCACCTGACTGATTAGTGCAAGGTCCACTGGGGAGACACTGGTTGATCTCACCCCCGATGGTGGATACCTTATTAGTGAAAAATTGCACAAACTCCTCACACTGTACTTGTGACAATGCTCGACCAGGATGAAAACAGGCTGGATTGCACAGTCTGTCCACAGCCCTGAAGAGCTGGGCTGGCCTATTCCTCACTGTAGTAATTTCCCTGGACAGGAACTCTGCCTTCTTATGGGAAATTGCTGATTGGTAGGTCTTATAATGATCCAGCAATCTAAGTTTATCCACCTCCAGGTGAGTTTTCCGGCAGTGCCTCTCCAACCTTTGCCCTTGCCTCTTCCACTCCTGGATCTCCCCTTTAAAACAGGGAGTAACCGGGCACAGAGTGAGAGGGTGAACATGAGTTGGAGCAATGATGTCCAGGGCTGAAGTAATAGCCCTATTATAGGCTAACACAAGGGGTCCTGGGTCAGTGCTATCCTTTGGAAATCCCAAGAGATCCAGCACCATCATTAGGCCTTCTGACATAACTCCTCTCAAAGGATGGAACTGTACCAACTCCTTTGGGACAGACCTATTTCAAGGGCTGTGAAACTGAACCTCAGGGAATGATGGTCAGACCAACCGACTGGCTCCAACTCCACATCAGAGATCTCCATCCTCAGGTAGAACACCAAGTCCAGCGAGTGCCCCTTCTTTTGAGTTGCAGTGGTAATAACCTGTGTCAGACCCAAGGAATCCATCAACTGGAGGAGGTTTTGTCCAAATGGTGAGAGTTCATCGTCGACCCAGGCATTGAAGTCCCCCAGGATCAACCAACTGGGGGACTCCAATACCATCTCAGTGATGAAGTCTGCAACCTCCTCCAGGAACTCCCTCCCATCACCTGGTGAACGGTAAATTAGAACTGTCCTGTAGCCTGCACCTGCACCCACTATACACTCAAAGGAGTTGGTGACTCCAATTGGCACATCATTGAGCCCCAGTTGCTGTCTAAAACAGATAGCAACCCCCCTGTCCCTATGGTCCTCTCTCGGACAGTGAACCACCAAGAACCTGGCCAGAACTGCAGACTCCATAATAGGGCCCACATTTCCATCCAGCCAGGTCTCAGTGATGCATGCCAGTTCAACAGAGGCCACAACATCCGCAACCACTGCGGTCTTATTCCTAATTGACTTGACATTGCTTAACACCACCTGGAAGGAACAGGAGTCCATGGATGGCCCCACTTCCTGCCTGACAAAGTCAGAGCCTTTGGGTATGGGCACAAGACAAGGATAACCTCATTCCTGTGCCCTTTTTGCCCCAGGGCATCTCCTGGTTCTCACTGTCTCTATCCGTACATCCCTTTCCTATCCCCCTCGAGAGTTCCAGGATCCTCTACTCCTTCCGCTCTGTCTCCTTATGATGCCAAATGCCCGACATCTACTATAAACCTCAAACGGGAGTGAAGGATGGTCAAAAGGATGAAGATCCTTCAGTCTCGAGGGGGAGTACTGCCTGACCGTATTCCTAACTCCCCAGCACATCTCTCAGATATTCCTACACACACCAATACTGATCCAGTCACACCCCCACACACTCTTATACACTCCAAAATTGATCCAACCACATCCCCACACACTCAATACTCTCCTCCCACCTAATCTAAGCTTTCTAAACATACTTAAAATACATATACCCCTTATTCAATAACAAATTAACTCTTATTAGCAACTAAATAACTTTAATAATAATTATGGTGTCCAGAAATTTCCTATTGTCACTAATTAGTGGTTTTGATTTGTTTTCTACCTCCCACCACAGTGCTCTCACCACTGTAAGGTACGAGCATTAAGACTCTCCAGCTCCCTCTCATGAGGCTGGATTTTAATGTCATAAAAATTCTGGAGCGTGATGTCCATCTTATCATCCAGTTCCACAGTCAGAACCTTGCCCAAAAATGAAGAAAGGGAAATGTACTTCACCAGCTCAAGTCCAGTGAATGGTCAAAAAGTCCAGATTTTTCTCCACCGAGGTCTTCGGACTCCATATTGATGGTGTTGATAGCAGTGTAAGTGGCATTCAGATCTCTCCTGGGTCACTCTAGCTTCCGGGATCAGGCTATCCCCGGACCTTCACCTCTGCAGCCAAAGCTGAACCACCCTTTGGTGAGTCCCTTGTTCTGCCTAAGGGAAAGAGATCCACTCCATCAACCTTCAGTGGTGATAGCATCTGTCCCTCTGTCCAGGCCATGATTCTGATCCTGATCCCTTCTGGTTCATGGATAGTCTCCTTAATGTCAATCACTGTACAGACCCCTTCTCAGGGGTTCCTCCCAGCTGGTTCTCACCAAAAGCAGCTGGCAAGCTTCCATCCTCCAAATTGGTCCAACTGGACTATCACCCCAGCTGGAACCCGCCACTCAGTCAGTCATTCCTCCACATCTCCTTGACTTCACAGGCCACACCACTGAATCTCCAGAAAAGCAGCAGTTCCCACAGGCAACTATACTAAGATTGTGAGTAAACAGCTCCTTATAATTTCCTACAGCTGATTTGCCACTTTGCCATTTTTGCTGTACAGGGCTTCACAGGCTCCCCTAGCACCTTCCAACCTGGGTGTCATCGGGGTTAGATTTACAGCCCCAGTGTACACTCAGGGTGTACCTTTCCCAAAGATGTTCAGGCTCTAACTTAATCACTCAAAGTCCCTAACTAACTGTTACTACAAAGTATAAATCTTAACAAAAACTATAAGAATTGTCTTAAAAACGTATTGCCAGACACCAAAACTCTCAGCTCAGTTCAGAGACACCCAGCATGATGGCCATCTTAGTAGATAGAAGGGTAAGCAATAAAACATAGCTGGGTGTTGGTAATACTGAGATTATCTGCATGCCCAGAGGCGTAGTGAGGTACAAGACTGCAGGTCGAGTGCCTTCAGCCTTTAGGTGTGTGGGTATCTCAGTACTACTAACACCCAGAAATGTCATTGCTTGTATAAAATGGGACCATATGTAACCTTATGAAAAAAAAATTCTAAAACTTTTCAAAGTCAGAATGAAGTTTTATCATACCACCAGAGAATACTGCTTAAAATTATTGACAACTAGGCCATCTTGGTGGAGATCACCTGTTTTTCTGAGACTCTCCCCAAGCAACAGTATCTCTTCTCCTTTACTATGTTTGTTAATTTCTAACAATCTAAAGCTCCCTTATTTGTTCTAATATAGTTAGATACCGCTTTCATATCTCTACTCTCAGTTTCTTCTCTTTCTACTGTATCTTGTATACTGTGTGACCCTAAGCAAATCACTTTACTTCCTTGTGCTCCCAGGTAGCACCTGGAAACAAGCTATGGCTTAGTGTGCCTTTCCTGGTTAAACAATTTCACCTTTACCTTTCCTTATCTTGTCATTATTAACCTTTATTTTTGTCTTTAACATGTCTGACTGGATTCTGATTCAATCCCTATCAGATAATTACAATTCAGTGGTCATCAGTGAGCATTGCCTGCAGATGTTGTATTTCTGCAGTCCCCATATAGTCTCTCTGAATTTGGAGATCTACAGCTGAAGCAATGCTCCAATCACATCACAGTTACTACCTACGCCTTACTTGCTACCTTAATATTTTTTTGATGGTAACATACAGATATACACTACATAGATTGTTTTATTGGTATGTAATTATATTTGGAACAGATAATCATGCAATTAGTATTTTGTTCTCTACTGCATGTTACAGTTCATTGAAATAGTTATCCTATGCAACTATTTCTCTTGGCTGAAGAATGGTATAAATGCCAATAGTGCATAATTGTTTTAACATTTGCACACACAAGTCATACACATTCAGTGTGAGCATCAGTAATGTATTGCATGTTTATTAACAAACCGGGTTATCATACTTCATTTTCTTATGATTCGTGTTGCATATTGTGCCACAATCCAGGTTTTGTATTAAATCTTTTGTTTTTCTCATCCATAGAAATTCAAATAACCCTTTGAGTCTGCATCCATTAGACAAATAGTGCATAAAACACATGACACAGATTCTGACTGATCAATATACAATTATGCACCTGGAATGAGTCTGGCACAGTTGATGGAACTCAGCTTTTTATCAGATGTTATAAAATAAAAAAAGCAGACTGAAAACTGATGCACTATTCATGACTTAAAGAATAATTGAAATTAAGAGAAATCTTTTGCATTACAGAAAAAAAAATTAAAAAGGAAATAATGTCACTCCAATGTATTTTGTCATTGTGTATTTGCAACAAAACATATTCAGTGTGTAGATGATACAGGGACTTATTCATGTGGAGTGTGGATTTGTAATTTGGCTATGTAAAGTGTTCTTAAGTCTCCACTGTCCCATAACATACAACTTCAGTTATGCTAAAAGTGTTTAGTTTCTTATTTCACCACTTAACATGCTGTATGGTTTATCAAATGCATCACACGCAAAAGTTGTGATTCGCGTGTTTAAAAATATCAAAATATTAATAGAACGCTATGAACTTCAGTTTTTAACTTGTTTACCTAACATACTAACATACTAAAATGCCAGCAGAATAGGCCTAATGGTCTTTCGTGTCTGCTTGTTTCATCAGCCCCCACCCTGGGTGCTGACCTTGCTGTCCCCCTCGCCTTCTCTGGCTTCTCCCTTCCCAGTTCCAGATATTCTTGCTGCATTGGATTTTGCTTCCTGAACCCTTCCCCTGTACCTGTCCCACCCCCTCTACCTACCATAAAATGTTTTATTTTCCAGTATCTGTTCAGATTTCAATGATTATTTCACATCAGATAATAAAATAAACAAGCTGGTAAGTGGATTTGACGGTCTTCTACAGATGTTATTAACAAGTAATTCACAAAATGAACTAGAATACAGTAGTGTCAATTAACACGTGTGCATTATTTGGTATTATAAAATGTATGCATTTAAAAGAATTCCCAAAAAAATTGCAAATAATTCATTCATACGGCAACTGTTCCACAAAATATATCAAGATAAACATGCTATCTTGAGCAAGATTATTGTAGTTGGTTACTTCTTAACTATAAAAAATCTCATTGTATTAGAGCAATAAGACACTCTGGTATGTGCAGAATGCTTGATTGTTGTACTTCCCTTGTGTAAGTGTACACTTTGCCTGCAACCTCGTATGTCATAACATTAACTGTAGCATATGGTGACCAAGTATAATGTGCACACTGTTTGCTATTTAAGCAATAATGCATGACAGGGTATGTGTCATTGCTGAATAACGTCACACCTATGTATGTATCATTAGTGCAGCATACCATTCAAATGTGATTACCCATTTTTTTTAAAGAAAAAACAGGTTTTGATTCCCTCTGACACTGATGGCAGAACACACTTGTTGCATATATGTCTGCTCATCCTATGATTTGTATAGTGTACATTATGTGAAACGTGTACACATCCGTTTTTTGGCTTTGTTACTGAGTGTGAAAAATGACAAATTTACATTTGGCTCAATTAGAAATGTGCCTATACATTATTAGAGCATAAAGTTTAGTTTTACTGGTCCTAAATCTGACTTACCTTGTGAAGAAGGTGGGCAGCTGCTGAAATTTAATCAGGAACTGCATCATGCAGACATGATAGGCCAATGGACCTAATCTGCTGGCAACTTTGCATGCATGTACAGTATGTAAGAACAAACTTTCACTATGCAACAAAAACTCAATTTACATTTTGCTAGACATTTCATGACCTTCATTTTATTTTTAAATTATGCAGTTATGGCCCAACGTCGTATGTCAAGTAATAGATGTCTGGATGGAAATTCAACAAGACAGCGAGTCAGACTATGACGAATTTGATGAGGATGATGTGACTGAAGAAAGATTATGTGGTACTTTGAATGAAGATGGAGATGATGCTGGTACCACATCTAATAATGATCCTGATAAATTGAGTGTATACTACCATTTTCAAGTATGAATCACTGAGTTTGCAGCATTCTTGTGAACTTATATATTTCCAGTTCATACATTAATACTCTAAGTACATGTCACAATGTGCACTTTTGCTGAACAGAATCATGGAAATTTGGTTGTCGGTTTATAATGATAAAATACCGTATGGTCAAGCTATGCAAAGCAAAGCAAATTTTATTTGCAAAAGGCACTTTTCCAAAGTTCAAAGTGCCTGTACAATACAAAACTATAACATATTTAAAAACAGTTTATAATTGATATAAAAACATATATTTATGAAACCATATATGCCCCCCTAAAAGCAGTCACAAAAAGATGTATTATAAGGGATTTTGTAAATCCCTCCATGGTCAAGCTTTCATGTATTTGACAAGGTAAAGAGTTCCACTGGGTTGGTGCTATAAAGACAAAGGATCTTCCTCCAAAGGTCTTCAAATTCACCCTGGGAACCTCTAGCAATCCCTCACCAGAAAATCGGAGTGAGCGGGAAGGGTGATAGGGAGAAAGTAGGTCTAGGCACATGCTACTGATTTAAATCAGATGTAAAATAATGTATAAATAAAGACTAATAAAACATTATTGTATTTTTGTACCTACGCATATCGTAGATTTCCCTATTTGGTTTTCATATTGTGTACAGAACAGCCAGCTGAAACCAGTGAAAGACATAAATGTGGTGAAGTACGGAATATAGATCCAAAGAGAATTAAGACATCCGCGGTCCTAAAAGAAACTAAATCAGTGGATGAACTTCTTCATAGTCTCATGCAAGAGGAAGATGAACATGTGGATGACATTATTCTGGATCCAGATTATACACCTCATAATATGTCTGGTAAATTAAGAATCAACTACATTTTTGTAATTGTAATTCCATACCTTGTATTACAGCTTGTATATAATGTGGTATAGTAAAGGAAAATGTTTTGTTTACATATATTTTATTTTATGTTTTAAAAGTGTGTGAAGAAGTGATTGCAAAGACGAGCAGTGGTGCTGGCAGAGGACTAATGAGAAGACTTGCACTAAAGAAAAGAAATTCTGCAATAGAAAATGAGGATGCTATATAGTTCAAGGGTGGAATAGCAAAAAATTCATTGTCATTTACAGGGACTCCAGGCATTCATGTTACCATATTGGATGAACCACTAGGATTTGTGAAACTATTCTGCCTTAGGGATGAAGACCTACAGCTGGCAGGGATAGAGACAAATAGATATGCAGCCCAATACTTTGAATCACACTGGATTGAAGATATGCCAAAATATTTCAGGATGAGGCAGTGGAAGGAAATGGATGTAGAGGAATTTTTTTTTTTATATTGCAATGGGGATTATGATAAAGCCATCTGTAGAAGACTACTGGACGACAGATGAAATCAGCTGCACTCCCTTTTTTGGAACAGTAATGTCTAGGAATCAGTTTCAGTTACTATTAAGCTTTTTCCATTTGAATGACAACTGAACTGCAAAGAAGAGAGGAGAAGTGGGTTTTGACCACCTTTATCATATCAGGGAAATTCAATACCATTTCTTGCAGCAATGTAAGGAAATGCACTCCAGAACGAGATCTGTCATTGGATGAAGCAACCATTCAATGGAAGGGGAACGTAAGCTATAAAAACTTCAATCCAAAGAAACCCATAAAGTTGGGCATAAATGTATACACATTGTGTGAATCAGCCTCTGGATACACCTGTGACTGGCAGGTATACACAGGGAAGACTAACCAGGCTCAAGGACATGGACACACATACCGAATATGTTTCGATCTCATTAAGGAAGAGCTACAAGGAAAGGGCTACAGGTTGTATATGGATCGTTATTACAGTAGTCCAGTTCTCTTCAAGGACATGTTCTTGGCAGGTGTTGGACCCTTAGGCATGGTTATGCATAACAGGAAGGGAATGCCAGCAGGAATGGCACATAGAAAGTTAAGGCAAAATGAATCCATCACATACCATCAATCGCCATTTCTCTGTGCAAAATGGAAGGACAAAGGTCTCATCTGGAATCGAGCATATTGCTCAGTATGCCTTCCTGGTAAATCTCGTAAATAAGTAAATAAATAAATAAATGGGACATACGTATTCTGACAACAATATCAAGTGCTGAACCAGTACCAATGGGCAAGGCAAACAGAACAACTGGTTAACATATAACTAAGCCAAAATGTATACTCAAGTACAAGTTCATGGGTGGAGTTGACAGGAACAATCAAATGACTGGATACTATGATTTTGTATGATGAATTGTGAGAATATGGAAGAAGCAGTTCTTCTATTTCCTTAATGCAATGGTACTGCAGGGGTACATTGTGTATCGCAAATAATCAAGTGATGTGAGGAAAATGTCACACCTGGATTTCCATAGACAGGTTGTCAGAGAGTTGGTTTCATCATTGAGGAAAATTGACTCATTGCTGATACATCATCAAAAGAGGCATGAGCTCATAGATGAACCTCTAATAAGACTCACTGGAACACATTTTCCTTCTTGTGTCCCCTTCCCAGAGAAGAAAGAACACCTGACCAGAATATATATCATCTGTGCAAAGAAAGGTCTGTGTAGAGAGTCGACATACTGGTTCTCATTATGTGGAAAAGGACTCTGTGTTGCGCCATACTTTTAGGAGTACCACAGCATCAAGAACTATGGAGTAACTTGGTCACCCCATACCAGTGATGACAGCTCATGAGCCATAGAAGATAAAGTTGGATGAAGTCAGTTAATAAATTCTGTTATAAATAGAAAACCAATCACCATTCCTAACAACCCTCAAGGCAACATGCCCTTAAAGCAGACAGACCACTAGTCAACAAGCCCTCAAGGCTGATGGCTCTCAAGGCAACAGGCCCTCAAGGATGATAGCTCTCAAGACAACCCGCCCTCAAGGCAACATGCCCTCAAGCCAAGAAACCCTCAAGGCTAACAGTGCTCAGTGTAACATGCCCTCAAGGCAACCACCAACAAGTAGGCAATTGGTGTGCACCAATTGCCAAGCCTAACAGGCCCTCAAGGCAACCACCCTTCAAGTCTAACGACCTTCAAGGCAACCAACAACAAATAGGCAATTGGTGTACACCAATTGCCAAGCCTAATAGGCCCTCAAGGCAACCAGCCATCAAGGCTGATGGCCCTCAAGGAAACAAGCCCTCAAGGCTGATGGCTCTTAAGGCAACATGCCCTCAAGGCTGATGTCCATCAAGACAACCAGCCCTCAAAGCTGATGGCCCTCAAGGTGTCACCTGACATTAGATGTAATATGAAGGTGGTGGCCGCCCGGCGCCATCCCAGTTCTTTTCACACCATCGACCCGATTACATCTGCTCCATGGATGCTCAGTTTAAGTGTCAGTGCACCACATGGCCTGCTTGATCTGCCTAGGCCCAGACATTTGGCCTGACAATTGTCTGCACTTTCAGAAGTTTAACAAGACCCACATAAGAAGAGCCAGTGCCCTTAAGGCCCATCTTCTAGAGAAGCAGGTGGCAGCCATGCAGAAATCTCCAATGGGATGTAGTTTTTCATCCCCCGCTAGAGTCTCCCCCCAAAGAGAAGTCAACAGGAGGGAATCATCATCGGGAGAAAGACAAGACCAGGTCAGAGTCCCACCCTAAGTCCCTCCCATAAGACATCTACTTGCTCGGCCTGCGGCAAGAGGTCAGGGTCAGTCCCACCTGCTATCTCAGGGACTGTTTCTAAGAAGACATCCTTCTCATCCCATGACAAGAGCAAGGAGTCTTCTTCTTCTGAGCATTCATCCACCCAGCTCCCCATGGCTCACCAACCCCACAAACCTTCTCACGGGTCAGCCCAAGAGGGTCAGGTGTCTTCCTCAGGCAGGTCTTCGGAAGCAAGCAGTAAGTCCAGTGGTTCGTGATATAGACACAAGCACACAGCTCCACGAGATGCCAGGAGGTCATCAAGCATCAGATTCCTCCACCCCCTGCATCAAAGGGGAAAACTTATTTGGGTGACAGATGACCCATAAGCCCATCTAGCTTGCCCTCAAGCCATGACCAGGCACTGCCAGCTTGATAAGCAGCAATCGGATCCAAATGATCAGGCATCTACCCCACTCCTGGGGATCAGTCACTAGTTCATTCACATCCAAAACCGGACACCTGGTAGGGTGACAGGATTATCCCTGATACTGAACCAGACCTGCAGCCTGATACTTTAATTGAGGAGTCTCCTAAATGGACACCCACCCAAGAGGGTCCTCAAGGCCTGATGCCCAGTCCATCGCACTCATAGAGGACATCGGTGGGTTATTCACTTCTTGGTAGAACACTGTTAAACCGGATCTACCCTACAGACCTCTGGAACCTTCACCAAAGGAGCCCCCTACAGCATCTCCTCCGCCCTCTTGTGGTTGGGTGCCTGACAAAGACTCTCAACTGATGCCAGGTCCTGTAGGCAGAAGGCACATCATCAGTGCCTTCTTCCAGTAGTCAAGTAGTCATCTGCCATTGTCCTCAGGTGATGATGGTGGGGACTCATCCTCAGACTATTCTTCCAGTGAAGATCTTCCAATCCCTTCCCCTGAGCCAAGAGACTCCCCTAGGTCCACAAACCCCTAGACAACCCCTCATTCCTCAACATTATGCAGCACATACAAGCCCTCTGTCAGTGGGACATGGAGAAGCTTGACCCAGAAAGGTGCAGCTTAGCAAAATTTCTGGGATCCAAGGACCCCAAACCCCTGGTCATCCCACGTCTGGTAGAGCCATTTTGAGATGTTACCAGGCTCACCTGGTAGTGCCCCGCCACCACGTTTGCAGTGTCAAGGAAGGAAGACTATATAGGACACCCAAGGGGGAGCCATTCTTGGGAGAGAATCCTAAAGCAAACTCCATGGTGCTTAAGGCAGCTCATGAAAATGCTCAGCAGCCTAAACACATGAGTGTCCAGCCTCTGGACACTGAGTCCAAAAAGCTGAACCACATAGGGAGGAAAGTCTACATGTTGGCCACTAGGTGTTATTTGCTCCCTTAATTTCCTAGCCCATATGGTGACTTACCAGAAGTCCCTCCAGGAAAAGACCATTGACCTGGTTAATGCTTAGCCAAAATCCAACAGTAAAAGTGAGCTCATGGCCTATATTCAGTCTGGCATGGACATAGAAAAGCACATGCTCCTATGATTCTGCAGACATGGTAGCAAGTGCAGCAACCTTAGAAATTTGCATGAGGAGACATGCCTGGTTCAGGGTATTGGGTTTTTGCCAGGACCTGCAGGATGCCATCCTGGAGGCCCCTTTCCAGGGCTCCATCTTCTTTGGACAAGAGATGGAAAAGGTCATCCTTAGGCTTCAAAATTATGGCAAGGTGGTGGCAGATGTTCACAGAATGTACAAAACAGTGCCACCAGCTTCACGTCGTTGTCATTTTTGGAACCAGGGACAACAAGGGAAAAGGCAACACCAGAACAAAGAAGCCTTTAAGACATGTGGCCACCCTGTCCCTTCAGGTGCCAGGGCCCCAAACACCCCAAGGCACCCTGAACTCCCCAGCCAAATCCTTCTAATACAACATGACTCTCTGACATCCCTTTTAGTGGTGAGAACTCCCCTTCCACTTTTACCTACTGCTGGCAACCCGTGAGATAGTTTGAGAACCATCTCAGGGATAGGGGTCTAGGCTAAACTCTCAGAGGGATATTAGTAGGAATTCATGGTTGACAGTGTCAAACGCCTCACTTAGGTCAAAAAACACTGCACACATGAAGCTTATGATATCCAGAGCACCCTGCCAGTCATTGGTTACTTTAGCAAGGGCTGAGATCATGATATGGCGTGGCCTAATACCTGATTGTAGTGGGTTTAGCAGATTTGTAGATTCCAGGTAGTTCCAGAGTTGGATGCTCAATATTGTAGACAGGATAAGGAGTAAGGAAATTGGTCTATAGTTATTTAGATTTGTAGAATCTCCAGATTTGAATCACGGGATCACATTGGCGGTTTTCCATATCGGTGGAAGATCACCTTGCATGAGTGATAGATTGAAGAGATGTGCAATTGGCACATGCAGGACATGGTAACTAATTAGTTAGGAATTAAGGGTCTTTGAGGTCTGCTCCAGCACTCTTCCAAGTTTCCAAGAGTAACAGATCTTCAGCTTCCGGGAGGGCATTTTGGTGGGAGGGAGCAAGGACATGAATCACTGTGTGTAATTCCTTTCCATTATTTTCTGTATGGCTTCCATTGGTTCATGTCCTTGTATGAAGAAAATCAATAAAGTTGTTTAATTTAAAAAGATCTTCAACTTCTTTTTAGAGAAACATACTGAAAAGAGAATGCAGCCCCATTCTTGGGAACATTAGCAGCCAGAGTTGCCAAGTCCTGACACAGAGCTGACCACAGGTTGTTGGCAGGGGACGTGTCAAAGGCTAACCCTGAAAAGTTGAAGTGATTATTGAAATGGTCCAGAATTGTCAGTTTATATATGACTGTGGTGTCACCAGTGGTGATTTTTGCAGATAGGTAGCATAAAGACATATAACCTTTGATTTCCTTCAGGGTTTTCCAGAATTTGGCTGAGCATCTGGAGGATGAGTTAAGTTCTGTAATGAAATAGTTTGCCTTAGCTTGCCTGACCATTTTAGTACAAGTGTTCCTAACCTTCCTAAAGGAGATACAGTCTGTTGAAAGTTTTGTTCTCTGAACTGTTTTCCATAGTGAGTCTCTGCTAAGCACAGCAGTCTTCAGATCAGCTGTAAACTAAAGGACATGCGAGGCCACCACTGGTCATCAAGGCAACTACCCTCAAGGCAACAAACCCTCAATGCAACCAACAATAAATAGGCAACTGGTGTACACCAATTACCATGTCTAACAGGTCCTCAAGGCAACCAGCCCTAAAGGCTGATGGTCCTCAAGGCAACCAGCCCTCAAGGCTGATGGCCAAAAAGGCAACCACGCCTCATGGCACCTCAAAGCAACTAGACTTTGAGAGGCTGATGGCACTCAAGGCAACCGGACTTCGAGAGACTGACGGCCCTCAAGCAACCAAATAAAAATGGGTAATTGGTGTACATCCCTTGCCAGTGATCAATTGGTGTAAACCAATTGCTCTACATGACAGCCGTCATTGCAATTTACCCTCAAGGCAACCATCAGCAAATGGGTGATAACGCCTTTATGCCTTGATGGCATTATACCTTGAGGGCTGTTAGGCTTGGCAGTCAGTGTTCAGCAATCGCCCATGGGCAATTGGTGTAAACCAATAGTCCATTTGTGGTTGGTTGCCTTGAGAGCCACCTTTGCCACATCTGGTCACCTTGTGTGATTTATTGGTGAGTGCCTCAAAAAGGACAAATTTCATAAAATGCCTCAAAATGGACTCTTTTACTAAGAAAATCCTCAAAATGGTTACATTTCCTAAAAAAGCTTTCTGAATGGGTCAGAGTTGAATTGGAATAGTGGTAATCGGTCATGTGACTACTACACAACACACTTCTGAACCACTTTTGCCACATTAGAGAACGCTCTATGAATTACGTTTGAGCGCCTCAAATTGGTCACCTTTGCTATAATTCTCTCATAATGCCTAAGGGTGTCATTGAGGAGTAACAGTCCTGGGAAGGGGTTCAGTTCAGCTGTGGCTATGACTTCAGGTTCAGCTCTTTGCAATCTTTCTAACAGCAACCTGGCATACGGGACCTTAACATCAACAAAAACATCAGGCACTTGTTTCTAAGGTCATAGCCACAGGCCAGCTTAACCCCTTCCCATTGCTGTTACTTCTCCCTAACATCATTAGTCATTCTGAAAGCATTTTAGCAAAGGTGGCCATCTGGAGGTGCTCGCCTGTAGTTCAAACAAGTTTCCCGGATGTGGAAAAAGTGGTGCAGTACTTTGATGGATAGTAGTCACATGACTGATTACCACCATACCGCATTAACCCTGATGCCTAAAGGCAATGAGCCCTCAATGCTTATGGCCTTCATGGTAATTGAATAGCCTCTGCCTTGGAAATTTGTGAGGCCTCCACCGGCCATCAAGTTGACTGTCCTCAAGGCAACCAACAACAAATAGGCGATTCGCGTACACCAATTGCCATGCCTAACAGCCCTTAAGGCAAAATGCCCTCAAGGCTTATGGCCCTCAAGGCAAATATACCCCATGACTGATGACCTCAAGGCAAGCAGCCCTCAAGGCAACCAGCCTTTGAGACTGATGACTCTCGACAACCAGCCCTCAAGGCTGATATCCCTCAAGGCAACCAGCCCTCAAGGCTGATGGCCTTCAAGGCAACTAGCCCTCAAGGAACAGGCCTCAAGGCTAATGGCCCTCCATGCAACCATCCTTCAAGGCTGATGGCCCTCAAGGCAACCAGCCCTCAAGGCTGATGGCCCACAAGGTAACCAGTCCTCAAGGCCTATGTCCCACAAGGCAATGGGCACTCAAGGCAACCAGCCCTCATTTCCCTCAAGGCAACCAGCCTTCGAGAGGCTGACGGTCCTCAAGACAACCAAACAAAAATGGGCAATTGATGTACATCCCTTGCCAGTGGTCAATTGGTGTAAACCAATTGCTATGCATGACAGCCCTCAATGTAATGATCCCTCAAGGCAACCACCAGCAAATGGGCAATAACGCCTTTATGCCTTGATGACATTGTACCTTGAGGGCTGTTAGACGTGGCAGTTGGTGTTCAGCAATCACCCATGGGCAATTGCTGTACACAAATAGCTCATTTGCGGTTGGTTGTCTTGAGGTCCACTTTTGTCACAACTGGTCACCTTGTGTGAATTATTGGTGAGCGTCTCAAAAAGGACAAATTACCTAACATGCCTCAAAATGGCCTCCTTTGATATAATTCCTCAAAATGGCTGCCTTTACTAAAACGATCCTCAAAATGGTTACTTTTGCTAAAAAAAAGCTCTCTGAATTGGTCACAGATGAAGTGGTATAGTGGTTATCGGTTATGTGACCACTACCCAACACACTTTTGCACCACTTTTGGCACATCTGCAAAAGTTTTGTGAATTACGTGTGAGTGCCTCAAAACGGCCACCTTTGCTATAATTCTCTCATAATGCCTAAGGGTGTCAGTGAGGAGTAACAGTCCTGGAAGAGTTCAGTTGGGCTGTGGCAATGACCTCAGGTCCAGCTCTGTGCAATGTTCCTGACAACAACCTGACATACAGGACCTTGAACAGTCCCACTCAGGGAAATACCACCGCCCCACAAACACTGGGTGCTTGTTCCTAAGGTCATAACAACAGCCCAGCTGAACCACTTCCCATTGCTGTTACTTCTCCCTAACATCCTTAGTCATTATCAAAGCATTTTAGCAAAGGTGGCCATTTGAAGTCACTAACATGTAATTTAATGAAGCTTCCCAAATGTGGCAAAAGTGGTGCAGTACTTTGATGGGTAGTGGTTGTCAGAAACCCACTCAGCAAGTCAGGCCCTCTGCTCCCACAGTGCCAACCTATGAGAGCAGTCCTGTGAACAGGAACAGAACAGGGTAACCCTCCTGTTGGTTTTGTAGGTTTGAATCAACCTTTGGTCTCAAGTTCTTGGAGGGATTCAAACTGTGAACCTTTTGCTAGCGTACCAAAAGTTCAGGCTCAGATAATTCTGCTCTTTGGGGGGGCCAGATATCTTTCGCCTACGGGCACCTAACCAGGTGTACAAAATGAACCCTTAAGAACTCTATGAAAGACCTCAGAATAAACTTTTACCTTTTTCCAGTTTGGTAAACCAGTAAGCTTATGCACAGTGTCAGCTTTAACTATATGCTTCACTTGTCAAAGAAAAACATTTCAAAGGCACACCAGGTAGTCTCTAAAAATAGAGATTTACTTAAAAATAGATAAAAATGTAAAATGTAAATACAGAACCATATATCACAAAACACAATCTTTTAAAACAATAAGGTTTAAAAATGCTATTTCCTACCAACCATTCACTTAGACTTATCTAATGTATTCTTCTAACAGTGCCTGATGTTGCTTTTTCAGAGTCCAAACATGTATGTATCTATAGGTCTGTTACAGCATAATTAAAACAACTGTCTTGAGCCTGCCTTCTTCATGATGTCACCCAGCTCCTTCTCTGTTTATTAAAAATTATACAATCAGGATGTCTCATCATTCAGAAGGTAAATTTAATAGGTGACATCAGCAAAACTTTGTTTCCCCATGTGACTTCCCAATCAAGTCTGTAATTTTCCAGTTTCTTTCTTTCATCCATGAGCAGCATCCTGCTCTTCACAAAGACATGAAAGAATTTTTTATGACTCTCTCTCTCTGCCAGTTCTCACTGAGGTATAATATTATTTTGACACCAGCTGAAATTAACTGACCTTCCTGAGGATGCCATACAATGGATATTTCAGGGCTTAGCTACAAACAATCCATATCCTAAATAAGGCAATAAAATGTGAGTTCTTAGGAGTTAATCTCATCACAGAGATCTGCTGTTTAACATATATCCTGTACCGTTAGAACTGAAATCTGGGGGTTGGTTATCCAAGCACAGCATTTTTCATGACAGACAATCACACTTCATATTTTTATATTCCCAAAAGCCTAAATTAATCAAAACCAGCTGTTCAAGTATAACAATTCCTTCCCACCTAGGCTGAATTTGGGGACTCTATCCCCTGCATGGGATGAGCTTCCCAAATCAGTTCACTCCTCATAGACATGAGACAGCCCATCTGAGTTCTGATTTTTTGCTCCAGCCCTATGTAGTGTTGCTTGTCATACCCTTGTAAAGCAAGACTCCATCTTAGCAATCTACCAATGTTTTTTTCCCATCTGCATCAGCCAAACCAGAAGGTTGTGGTCAGTCTATACCACAAAATGCTGCCCATATAAGTATGGTTATTACTTCTTTAGGGCCCACACTATGGCAAGACACTCCTTTTCCACAGTGGAGTATGCCTGCTCCCTGGGAAATAAGTTTTTACTCAGATACGCTACAGGGTGATCTTTCCCTTGGCTGGATGTCTGACTTAGTACTGCCCCAATACCCATGTCTGAGGCATCAGTCTGGACTATAAAGGGTCTGCTATAGTCGGGACTTGTCA